>JAZHRO010000035.1:66460509-67084377 GCA_037157565.1 Thalassia testudinum | reverse complement strand
TCGCCTCCTGAGAAACATGAAAGCAGATTTGGATTACATCTTCCTGAAACTTCGGTAAGATATTTTTGAAATTTCTTGCTTATAAAATTCTTCTCTATTTTCCTTTCAAAAATGAATTCTTCTCTATTTGTTTTTAATCTATTGGAAGTTTCTCATATCAAGACCAATTTCATTGAATGCAAGCACAATATTGAAAGGGAGAAGCGGTTAAAAGGGTGAGCAGGAGAAAAGTTGGCAAAGGTGAAGACCTTTTTTTAGGAGTATGCACTAATAATCAAGTGGTGATTACAACTTTCATTGTTTGAAACTTCCTAAATCTTGTTTTCCACAGGAAAACCAAGCTAACCCTATAGCCTCTATTGGCTAGTGCAGATCTGAATCTTAGGTCAATAAGAGGATTCTTAGGACATGAGCATGTTTTGCCCCATGAAGCCATTCACAAAAAATCTGCCCTCCATCCTCTGTTGATCTAAACTCCTACTACTTAACATTGTCTTGATACAAAAACCACACTTGGAGCTTTCTCGATCCCATCGTGGAAACATGAACACTATTGGCCACCCTTATACTTTTGTCAAGACACCATCCTTCAAGATATCTCCAACAAGAGAAAAATTGAGTAGCTTCTCTCTCCTCTAGGGACTATGACTAGGACATGTCTGCCTCCTTTCGGGACAACTCTGGGCTCCTCCATCCTCCATGATGTAGACTCAATGATATAAAAACTTTACTCCTATGTACCCTACCCTTCAAGAGTGTGGAGAATCATGTGGTGCCCCATGGCAGTCCTACGTGGTAGATTAGTGTCACATAGTAGGTTTTGTCCACCCTAAGGGGCACTGGCCCTAAGGGGTGACTTTGGTTTTTCTTGGATTCCAAGTCATGGTCTTTTAAGTATGATATTTTGTTTTTTAGGAAGTTGCTAAGAGGATTTGGTCTTTTCTATTTTTAGGTGATATGATTTAGTTTGTTTCCTATTGTAGAGATTAGGTTTATTTTCTTTATAAAAGAGAATCTATGTAATTGTTTGAAGTTGAGTTAATGCATTATTAGTTTACAAATCAGTACCAACAACTCCCTCTCTCTCCCTTTCTTTTCTACCACAAACTGCAATCCTCTCTTCTCTCCCTATCGCGTGAACAAGATTCATCTGCAGTAGCTTGCTGTTGCTTATTTCTCCTTTGTGGAAGAACCTCCATGCTCTCGTTTCGTGCCAATCTCCACATCGTATTAGAGCATATGATCTAGGCTCCTCTTGGGGATTTTTTCTACATGCATGTGAGAAGAAGGAAAAAAAGCCTCTTCCCACACACAATCTTTTTTGTGACATGAAGAAAAGTGTAGCACTGAACTGTGTCAACCTAGACTAAGGTCAAAGTCTTTCTTGACCTTTTTCTTAAAGTTGAAGTCTTTTTTGGTTGGGCCGAAGTCTTTCCCTGCCCTCAATTAGAATTGAAGTCTTTTTCGGTTTAAACTATCTCGAAGGATGATGACGAATTTAGAGATACAAGTTTCCAGTGAGACAAAGATGCTCGTGCACGGAACCACAATCAAGTTAGTTGGTTCTTCCAACTATGTTCTCTGGACACGTGCATTCAAGATCTTTGTTGGTGGATAGGAGAAGCTACACGTCCTGCTTGAAGAAGAGCTAGAGACAAAAGATGCAACCAAGAAGAAGAAGTTGGAGAGAGAGTCTATCAAGTTATGCAAAGATAAGACAGCTGCTCCAATTGCCATGACTTTAAAGGTTGCCAAAGAAGCAACGATTATGGAGGCGACAAGAATATTCACAGATACATCAAAAGAAGATGGCGGAGCATCTGGCCACACCATCAACAAGACAAGTAGAGCAAGTCATCGTCTTCTCGACCTTGACTTGAGGGGGAGTGTGGAGAATCAGGTGGTGCCACGTGGCAGATCAGTTGGGCCACGCGGCGGTGCCACGTGGTAGGTTTGTCCAACTCTAAGGGGCGTTAGCCCTAAGGGGTGATTTGGGTTTTGCTTGGAGTCCAAATCATGGTTCTTTTAGTATGCTATTTTATTTTTTAGGAAGTAAAGAGAATTTGGTTTTTTCTATTTTTAGGTGATATGATTTAGTTTGTTTCCTATTTTAGAGATTAGGTTTATTCTCATTATAAAAGAGAATCTATGAAATTGTTTGGAGTTGAGTTAATACGTTATTAGTTTACAAACTAGTACGAACAACTCCCCTTCTCTCCCTTTCGTCTCTACTGCCAACTGCAGCCCTCTCCTCTCCCTGTCACGTGAACAGGGTTCATCTGCAACAGCCTACTGCTACATATTTCTCTCTCGTGGAAGAGCCTCCATGCTCCTGTATTGCGCCAATCTCCACAAAGAGGAATGCTAATGGATGACACCCATCACATGCAAGGCGCTTCACTAGGTCACAAAAATCACAAGCCTAGTGACCAAATCATAACAAACAAATCTTGCAATCCATTTTGGATGTTTGAAGCCATCTCTCCACCTCTGCTCCACCACCTACCACCCAGCACCTGTTACCATCCTTTCTCACTTGTTCTCTCCATATTGCACTCCTCTCCTTTATTTGTCATGCTGTATTGACTTAATGAATATCATGCATTGAAGGACTAAGACAATGCATCTTCCTTTTGAAGGTGTACAACTAATTGGTCTACACTTTTTCAATTGATGGCCATCAATGAAGGCCATCCTTGTACCACCTTGGTCAGATACTTTGCTTTGAGATAGGGCCTCTAACCTCCTTCCTTCTCCTTTTGTTTCTCCATTAACTTGTTTCAATATTTGTTGAGACACCCCTTCGGTCTTACTGTTTTCTATTTGTTTCTTGCTAGATTTGTTCATTTTTTCCTACTTGGTATCAGAGCGCGGTCCTAGGTCGAGTTCTGATATCTTACCAAACAGAACCTCCAAAAGCCTAACACTAAAAACCCTTTTCTCTCCTCTACCACCACCACTACCTCTCTCTCTCTCTTGCTGATGCTTGGAGGGGCACGATAGCCTCCAGTAGCTTCTGTTGGATCACCAATGGCGGCAGTAGGCCCACCTGATGGTGCAGGTGGCGCTGTTGGGTGGCCTCTGCCCACTGGCGATAGTAATAGGGGACCACCCTCCACGCGTGGGTGTGCTGGGCTTCCCCTAGGCTCAAGCTTACCCTGTTGTGGCGTGTAAGGGTCTCCACATCCTCTTGGGCACGAGTTTCAGACTGCTAGATGCTTGGATTTCCATGCTTGAGGCTTGATCTATTATTCTTGGTGATCTACATGGTCTGAAAATTATTTCAGATCGGCTGTTTGGTGTATTTTCTCCTCTACAGGGTATGTGATGGTGGCTTCTAGTACTTTTGAGGTGACATCAGGCACCGTTCCTGAGTTCGAGGCCTACAAAAGTTTATTTTTGATCCCATAATCAAGTTAGATGAGACTAATTACCCCAAGTGGTCTTAGATGTTCTTGATGATAGTGGAAGGTCGTGACAAGGAACACATCTTGTTAGAGTTCGAGCTCATAGATAAGACAAGAAAGTACGCCACATGGAAGAAAGACAACGCAATGATCAAAGCATGGTTGATTAATTGTGTGATTTCATGGATTGGAGATGAGATCATATATTATCCGATGGTCAAGGCAATGTGGGATAGTCTTCGTGACATGTATTCACATGAGAACTCATCTTGAGTTTTTCAGATTAGTTATGAACTGCCCTAGTTGAAGCAGGAGGGGTGAGAACCAGATTTTGTAAAAAAATGCCTTTAGTGATGAATATTGGATCTTAGCGATGCAAGAACAGTTAAAACCAATTCAAGAGAAATAATGTTTTGGAGTTAGTTTCAAAGTTAGAATCACAATTTGTAATCGACACTAAATGGGTTTTTAGGAATAAACATGAATTCGGACAAGTTGTTAGAAATAAGGTTAGACTTGTGGCTTAAGGTTACAACGAAGATGTAGATTTTGACGAGACATATGCACTTGTGGCTTGCCTAAATTTCGTTCGGATGATGTTGGCGTTTGCTACTTATATGAGATTTAAATTATTCCAAATGGATGTCAAAATGCATTTCAAATTGATTTATTATGGAAGAAATCTTCGTTAAACGACCTCTAAGATTTGCGAATTCACATCATTTTGACTATATGTATAAATTAAACAAAAGTTTATTGGTCTAAAGCAAGCCCCCAGGGCTTGGTATGAACTAAGAGATTACCTAATTAACAATGGTTTTCAAATCGGAAAAGTAGATCCCACTTTATTCACCAAAAGAAAAGATAATTTGTTTACATATCCTTTTTGGTCTATATTTGTTTCTTTTGTTTTATTTGTTATTTTTACTTTCTATCTGCACATGTTACGTTATTTTCCTATACATCCCCACTATATAAAGAGGTGTAGGGTTCTTTGAGCACTTTCCATCCGTGGATGTGGGAGAGGATGAGGTGTGTTTGGCAGGCCTCATATTATGTGCACCTTCTATGGTAAGGTCAACCATGCAGAGACCTTATGCTAGTCTAAACATGGTAGGCTTCAAGTTGCTAACCATGCCACAGCGATTTCAGAGGAGCAGTCAGATGTTGTACCTGTTCCTCGAGTTGATTATAATGCCTTACTCCGGTGTCCCACTCAGCTGACTCAGGAGCCAGCTACACCATCTATTGAGACTACTTCCTTTGTCTCATTAGGTACAAATATATGTGCTCAAGTTTTTGCTGATATGTTTTGGTTGATAGACTTTGGTGCTTCTCATCTTTTGTTAGGAAATCAGGGATGCTTTGGTAGAGTACAATTTGTGCCTCGTGGCAGAATAGTGTAGGTTGTCGATGGTAGACATGCCTAGATTGATGGTCAATGGGATGTGGCAGTTACCCCTACCATGAGATTATATGGTGTTTTCTTTGTCCCTGTTTCTCTCTGAATTTGTTGTTTGTCAGTAAGATTGCAAAATATCTTAATTGCCGTGCTATCTTTGATGATATGGGTTGTATCTTTCAAGACAAGTTGATGGGGATGATGATTAGTTGTAGACATGAAGAGGGGGGTGTGTATTGTCTAGTCCAAACTCCACTTGCAGCTACTTGCTGAGGTGATATTGGTTCTACTGCTGAGAGTGCCTTGTAGTGGCACCGTTGCCTTGGTCATCCTTCTTTGGATAGGATTAGGTGTATCATCCCCTCCTCGATTGTATCCACTCACTTGCAGCTACTTGCCTAACTCCCCTCTTTGGCTATATCAACCCACTTATCGGGTTCCCATTAATGAGGACTGAGAAAGATGTCGTCGTAATGCATTGCTTCGTCCACTGTATCCACATAGGGGGGAATCCCTACTTGACCAAAGGCGCCCATAGGAAAGATTAATGAATGGAGCCATGGGCCTTCCTAAAATCCACCTTCCAAAGGAATGCTATCCTCTTCTCCCTCCTCCACAAGGCAAGAATCTTCGTTGCTGCAACATACCCGTCAAGAATGCTTCTACCTGGCACAAAAGCTGTCTGCACCTGAGAGACCACCCTACCAATCACATTCCTCAGCCATCCACCAACGCCTTTTCCACAATTAGATATATCGCATTTGAGAGGGCAATAGGACCGACGTCATCAATTGCCTTCGCCCCTTCCTTCTTAGGTAGCAGGAACATGTAGAATTTGTTAAGCCTGTTGAACTCATGGTTGCCATCCCTGAACTTAGCAATGACTTGCATGACATCCTTCTGTAACAACGTCCAAAACTCCCTGAAGAAGTGAATCGAAAAACCATTAGGACCTGGGCAACCATCGACGTTCAACCCCCAAATAGCCTCCTGTACTTCCACCTCCAAAAATGGTGCAATCAACTCCTCCGAAAACTCCCGTATCCCCGACCATTCTCCCTGTGAACTCCTTAAAGAAATCTGCGGCTGCCTTACTGACTGCCTCACTACCAACATACTCTGTTCTGCCCATGAGAAACTTGTCAATCTAGTTCCTCCTATGCCGACCTAAAGCCACCATATGGAAATATCAGGTATTTGAATCTCCCTCTTTAATCCATTTTTGCCTAGACCTCGTTCTCCACTCTACTTTGGCCTTCCGGTCTTCTATTTGGATGGTCTTCATATGCTCGGCCTTGGTTCCTCTCTCCTTATCTGACAAAAGGTCCAGATCTTCAACTTTGTCCAACCTCTCCACCTCCCCTATTGCCTTTTCCTTCTTCCTATTACGCTCCTCCTTGACCTGTTCCTTGTACTCCTTAAGGAATAGCCTGAGATCTCGAAGCTTTGACTCTAGCCTTGCTATCGCTGATCCATCTGGCTGTAATGATCTCCATTTCTCCACTACCACCCCCTGAATCCGTCTTCCAATAACCAAGCTTTGTCAGCTTCTGCCAACTTGATTAAGGAAAAGAAACGATCAATTCTGGATATTTGGCCTGCAGAGCTCCGTCAAGTATATGCATTAGTGGGTAAGTCCACCAAGTCATGTGTAACAACGAACTCGGTGAACTCCTCCGAGCCACGATCCTGACCACCTTCCTTGTGATCTATCATTTGTTGCCAACGTGACATTAAAATCTCCCTTATCAGTCACGGGAACCCTTGGAATCTGACGGCAATCTGGCTGAGATCCTCCCACAAAGAATGTCTACTTGAGTTGTCAACCGGTCTGTAAACTACTGAACTCACAAAACAAAATCCATCACTCAGTTGAGTCGACACCACACACGACCCCACCACCGAGTCCACCAAAGAAAAAACCTCCTTCCAACCCACAAGTACTCCCCCTGACCTGCCAACAACATTCAATGCCACCCATCCATTAAGGGAACCACCTCCAATCTCCTTCCAAATTCTCTGATCACAAAGTTGCAACTTCGTCTCCTGAAGTAACACAATGTCTGAGCCCCACTTCTGCAAGTAAGATCTTAGAATTGCCTGCCTGCAAGGGTCATAAGACCCCTGATGTTCCAAGTAAGGACCTTTTAACATCGGGCACGTGCATTAGTACCCCCACTGGCACAACCAAAGTCCACCGTCTCCGCCAATTGGTCCACCTTGCACTGCCCAAAACTCCTAGGCCATTCCAACACCTCGCCAGCCTCCTGCTTGCCTCCTCCCATAGCCGAACCCCCTCCATGAACCACCGTCGACCCCCCACATTCCCCCTTTTCATCGTGCCCTCAGTCGAGCCGACCACTCCTTAAGAAGGAGGCTGCAACCTCTCATTCTCCCCACCATTCGAGCTCCCTCCTCCCCCCACCGACCCCTCCGGGGACTCCCTTGTCGTCGTCGTAGCTGCTCCAACCTTTGAATGGAGCCTCGACGCTGTTGCAGCTCCCCCGCAGGCCTAGGAGCTGCCATCTTCGAAGAAGCCCCTCCGATTGCGACCATATGTCTCTCCATCCTTAGGTGATGGAACCACCCACTTTTGAGTCCTTCACCTTCTCCACCCTCCACGACCAAAGCCCCCTCCATCGACTTGGCACATCGCATGCCACCATCACTTGCAACATCACGGGGAAGAAGAAACCCCACTTATTCAACCCCCTTCATACCCCTAATAGGACCCTCCTTTAAAAAAATCGGATTCGGACTCGAGTATAGACTCGGGTCTGAGTAAGCTAGCCTCCTCTTCCCATCGTGTGGAGCCCACAACTTATCCACATCAAGCCCCAGGTGAACGAGAGTCTTCCCCTACCAAATCGCACCTAATGTCCTCAATTTCCAAAGTGGGCCTATGCTCGTCATCGCTCGTAACAAAACCCCTACGATAACTCTAGCCACCACGCCATCAATCTTGGGCGAAACGCGATCCCCTTCTTCTTCCGTACCCTTCGTCTCCCTAATCCCCTCCGAGGAATGTGCAACGCATTGAATGCATGTTGATTGCTTCGAGACTTGCATCGATGGCATCGCAACTGACACGCTCTCTTCCACATGTCCTAGGCCTCATCATGCTCCTTCTCAGGGCACTCGACTGCACCACCACTCCTTCGCCATTGAACCTTCTTACCGCCTTGGCAAAAGAGCGAGGTGTGCTCCTAATTGGCCTCATAAGCATCACCCACGAGGCGCATCCCAGACTCAACACGTTCTCATGAAGCATCTTCCTCGGCGTAAGATCCACCATCGCTCGCATGACGGAGAGATTGCCTCCCCTGAGGCTGATGCCCTTACACCATTGCACTCTCGCAAACGAGGCAACGATGGCAGAGAGGACCTCCATTGTGCGCAGGAACAAGGGTATTCCACTATGTCCACCAGCATACCTGCCTCCTTGGGGAATGCTCTGGAAGCGCCCCATCAGACTTCATTGGCCACCTTCATCGTACTACCCAAGATGCACAACGAAGGTCCTTGAACAATATCTTCACGACCATCTTCGAGCACAGGACTAGCAACACAAACTCCCTCCTCCGATCACCTTAAGGCCGACCTCCCCCGTTCACAGCCCCAATACCCACGACACCACCTCCTTGAGCTCGTCCAAGGTGACATGGCCCTTAAGCACAACCCTAATCAGGGCCGTAGTGAGGCTCTTCTTGAGAGCCTCGATCTCCTTTGACCATGGAGTTGCAACCTTGAGCAAAGGTTCACCCTCCGGTGGTACCCTTCCACAGCACCACCCACTTCATACAAGATGCCCTTCGATGATCAAGACCCCTGTAACGTAGACACCTCACTGGGTACCTACACTCTCTCGCAACATGGCCCCTACCTCTGCACTTGAAGCAAAGGACCTCCTGCTCCACCCTCCTTTTTCTTGCCTTCCTTGCCACCATTGTCCAACCCCGCTCCTCTCCTCCCTCCCTCTCTCTCTCGCTCATTTTCCCCCCTCATGTTGGACATGTTATTGAGACATTTTTATTGGAAATAAAGAATCAATTTTCTTCTACTATTAAAATTGTTAAATTCAATAATGTATTGGAATTTTGTACCATCGGACTAGCTTTGTTCTATAGGTTTAATGGTATTATACATCAGATTTCTTGCTCCCATACTTTAAAGTAGAATGGTGTGGTAGAGAGGAAACACAAACATTTGTTAGATGTGGCTCCTATATTACTTATTCATCATTGTGTACCGCATTTGTACTGGGGTGATGCAATTCTCACAACATGCTATCATATCAACAAGATGCCTTCTATGTTGCATGAACGAATTCCTTGGCATATTCTTTATCTTGAGAGTGATCTATTCCAATTACCACTTGGTGTGTTTGGGTGTGTAGCAGGTGTGTATCTCTTGGGCCAAGGGAGAGATAAATTGATGGCAAGGGAAATGCATTTTTCTTGGATATTGAAGAACATAGAAATGGTACAGATGTTTTGATCTAGTAATTGGTAGGCACTATGTGAGTGCAGATGTTACTTTCCATGAGTCTCTTCCCTATTTCTAACTTGTAGCATGACAGTTGTCACCAGAGGTAGTGTTTGCACCTAATACCTATTCCTCACTTCCCATGGATGGGATTTCTATTTTTGAGACTAGTCCAACACCTGGTAATGGTAGTAATGATTTTGAGACTGTTCCTACACCTAAAGTGGCGATAATGATTAGAGGTTCAGGGATCCGCAAGTTACATATTAGTTTCTAGTTACAAGCAGCATACGCCCCCTACTTCTGTCCCACCTTCCTCCCCGAGTCAAGTATGTTTTGACAACTCTGACCAGTGTGTTGCTAGTGGTAATTGTATAGGTTAGGTTGATGCTGCCCCTGATGATGACCTTCCGATAGCTATTCGGAAGGCGCCATGCTCCTATGCACAGTACCATGTTTACTATTGCGCTGTCTACCACGTAAATACCTTCCATATACAATCAATGGCGTCAATGTCATGCCCCAAAAACCTAGGTCCCCAACGAGAGTCAGATTATTAGGAGTAGCAACAGAAGAGGCATTGGTTTATTTAATTTAGGTTGCACCAAACAAAATCGAGCCACCAAGGAGTTCCATTAATTCACAAAATGAAAGAAAATGTCATATACATGGCACATAAATAAAGCGACACTTGGTAAATCTTGCACTATAACAAATCCCACTCGTTGTTGACTCATGATAGCAACACCTGAGATTAGGTCACAAAATAGGGATGAGCCAATTGATCCAGTACATAACAAACAACTACTGTATCTCAATGAAAATTGGGAGTGTACAGTTTCACTAGCCAGCTAGGTACCTTAGCCTAAACCTAAAACCCTAGGTTCCAACTCCCAACTCGGTTCAACCCTACCAACCACCGTGGTCTAATCCTATTAATCGTCCTGCCTTGATTAATGTTACACTCTCTAACATAATTATCCTGACGATCGAAGATCCTGTCACTTGCCACTTCAATCCCTAGAGTGATAAATTAACCCTTCCTATAGAGGGAGATCTTAATGTACCCTCTCCAATGCTACACTTGTACAATAGACAAAATGAGATTTAATTTCTTGAGAAACTTTAAGTGCCTTTATATAGAGAGGCACTAAAGAGAGAATTACAAGCATACAACCATACAATAAGAAAATATAAAAAATAAGCCACATAACCCATATAACTTAACACTTCCCCTCAAGTTGCAGTATACACATCAAACATGCTAAACTTGAAACTTAATAACTCAAGACGCTTCTTGAAGAGTGCTTTGGTGAAAATATCAGTAACTTGGTCTTCAATGGCAATATAGGGTGTAGAAATCTTTTTTTTTTGAGAAAGTAGGTTGTAGAAATCTTGCCAGCTAGTATGGCATCTTTGATGAAGTGACAAGCAACTTCTATGTGCTTAGTTCGTTTATGAAATGTTGGATTGTTTGTAATGAAAACAACCACTTTGTTATCACAGTACAAAGGAGTAAGACCGAAGACAATCATTCCCAAATCTTGCAGAATAGATCTCACCTATAGCAGCTCACAAGTAGCATGGGCCATAGCCCTATACTTAGATTAAACACTAGATCTGGAGACTACATTCTGCTTCTTACTCCTCCAGGTGAGAAGATTGCCATCATTATAGGTACAATACCTTGTAGTAGATCTCCTATCCTATGTGCTCTAGCATAGTTAGCATCAGACTAGCCCCATACATAAAGATGACCATGCCTTCTGAAGGACAATCCTTTCCCAAGAGTCTGCTTAAGATACCTCAACGTCTGGCACACACCATCCTAGTGTACCTCTCTAGGAGACTGCGTGAATCAACCGAGTCTTCCAATAGCAAAGGAGATATTTGGTCTAGTTACTGTCAAATATAGCAGCTTTCCTACCATGGCATAGTACCTTGTCACCTCCTCAAGTAATGGACTATCTAAATATGCAAGTGGTATAGATGGGTCCATTGGGACACTAGCTGGTTTGTAACCAAGCATTCCTACCTCTCTCAACATATCAAACTTCATATTTTCTTTGAGACAAAACAAGGCCACCGTTAGTATGTTACACTTTAATACCTAGGAAATAATTTATCCTTGGTCATATATTGAGAATTCAAAAAATTCTTGGTAGCTTCTACTCCTTTATCATTCCCTGTAAGCGAAATGTCAACATACACAATAAGAATGACTGAACCAGTGGTTCTGTGCATGGTAAATACTGAATGATCAATAGTGGATCTAGTGAAGCCATATTCTTGAACTGCATTACTGAACCTCTTAAACCAAGCCCGAGGATTCTACTTAAGACCATAAATGGCCTTATTTAATCTGCTTTTTTCTTGCACTCCCCCTCGACCACGAAGCCTAGGGGTTGTTGCATGTATACCTCTTCCTCAAGATCACCATAGAGGAAGGTATTTTTAATATCAAGCTGAAAAAATGGCCAATCATTATTAACCGCCACAGAAAGTAGAATCCGTATAGAAATGAGATGTGCCACAGGTGAGAAAGTTTCAAAATAATATACGCCAAAAGTTTATGTATAGCCTTTAGCAACTAATTGTGCCTTGAATCTTTCAACTATCCCATCTGGACGACACTTGAGGGTAAACACCCACCTACACCAACAACAGTAGCACTAGGGGATAGGTCAACAAGTTCCCAGATCCCTCTGGATTGAAGAGCTGTCATTTCTTCCTCCATAGCTAAGGCTCATGAAGGATCTTGGAAAGCTTCAATATGAGTCCTGGGATATGATGGTCATCCACTGTAAAAGATAGAAGTTGCTCTGTTGCAGGTAAATGATCAAGCGACATATAATTTGAAACTGAATACTTAGCACATGACCTTTGTGGTGTCCTCTAGGCAATAGGAAGATCCAGCTTAGTTACCTCAAGTGCCACAGGGTCTGGACCTCTAGTAGAATCTTCATGATCAATAGAGGATTGAGCAGGAATGGTAGAAAATGGTTCATCTACAAGGCTATTATGGATGAAGTCTTGCGTTGAAAATGTTTAGGAAAGGTGTCTATAACTTCAATGCCTAGGAAAAGCAAGAGAAGGGACATTTGTCTAAGGTATAGGGGCTCAGAGGGTCCTGGAGGCGCAATAGCAGGGATAGGAAGTGGGACATCTTGTATAACATTGGAAGACTTCTCAGTAGCAGAATAATATGGCATCTTCTCAAAAGAGGTAACATCTTTAGTAACATAAAATGATGTGCAAGAGGATCAAAACACTCGTATCCCTTTTGGGTTTTAGAGTAGCCTACAAAGACACATTTAATTGATCGGGGAGTCAGCTTATCCACCTTCAATGAGTGGACAAAGTATACACGTCCAAAGACCTTGGGTGGTATAGAGAATAACTCTTGGTCAGGAAATAAAATAAAGGGATCTTTCCACCAAAAATAGACGATGAAACCCAATTGATCAAAAAAGCTGCTGAAAGAATATCAGCTTAAAAGATAGTGGGAACATGCATTTGAAACACAATAGTGTGAGCAACATCAAGCGTCTCAACTTGTGTTCAACCACCCCATTTTGTTGGGATGTATGAACACAAGAAGTTTGGTGGATAACACCTACAAATTGAAAAAATTGAGTCAAAGTAGAATTCACAAACTCAAGTCCATTGTCAATTCAAAAGATGCGAATAGTAGTAGAAACTCGGGTTTTATTTCATTAAAAATTTTTTTTATCAATACAAGGGTTTCAGATTTCTCGTTCATCATAAATACTCAACAGACATAGGTATAGTCATCCATAAGAACCAAAAAATAGCAAAAACTCCTAAGACTCTTGAGCTTACACGGGTCCCATAAATCAGCATGAAAAAGACAAAAGGGAGACTCAGTTCTATTACTACTACTTAGAAAAGATACCTTATGATGCTTGCCAAGTTGACAGGCCTCATAGGAAAAAGAATAAGAAAACTGCATGTCCGAAAACTGATAACGAAGAATAGAAATGCTAGGATGTCCCAATCTAAGGTGGCATTGTAAAGCAGACGTGACATAAGTGGCAACAATAGAATGATTTTCAGGTGGTAGGTGCAGATAATAGAGGCCATCCTACTTAAGTCCTCCACCAATCTACTTCATCGTCTGGAGGTCTTGTAGAAAGAAAAAATGGTCATAAAACACCGCTCTGCAATTTACTACCTTAGTAGCATTAAATTCAGGGCAAATTTAGGTGCATGCATAACATCAGACAAAGGTAAAGTAATAGTCAAGGAGATGTTACCCAAGCCTGTCACAGGGGATAAGGCACCATCAGCTACCCTAACATGGATAGGGGTAGTTAGTGGTCTAAGAGAAGAAAATAATGTCACATCTCCTGTAATATGGGAGGAGGCACCTAAATCAGTAAGCCATGATAGTGTACAAACATCTTCTGTACTAGTAGTAGTACCTGTCAATTGAGTCACAAAAGCACTAGTAGTGGAAGAAGCCTAAAAGGACACAAGTCTATCATACCCTTCTTTAGAAATAGTGATCTGGGTATTGGTTTGATCCTCCTCCTGAAAATACTGATTTTCATCTCCACCATAAGCAACCTGGTTGGCCTGATGGCCCTAAGGAAAATCATGCTTTATTCAACACCTGTCAATTGTGTGGTTTGTCTTACGACAATGATCACAAAAAGACCACGACCTTTGCCTCAGCCTCCTGCTCTCGCACCACGTCCTCTCCCTCTACCTCCTAGAGTTCCCCTACCACGACCAACTGTCGCCATTGCAGAAGAATCTGAAGGTGGGACAGGATCAGAAATCTCCATTTGTGAGAGCCGAGTATAAATCGTGTAGGAATTTTCTTTAAGGTCATAACCTGATCTTTGACTGATTTGTATTCTGGACCAAGGTTAGCAAGTAATTGAACAAAATGAAAGGCTTCACGCTGCATGGTAATGACAAGTACATTCGTGGAGATTGGTTGATAAGTATCTTGCTCGTCCCAGAGATTCTTCATGGAACCATATTTTTTAGCTAGAGACATGGTTTCCTTCCGAAAGGAATGCAACTCCTCAATCACTCAGTATAGGCGACAAATGTTGCTTTTATGAGAATGTATCTCATGAAAAACTTCCCACATCTTCTCAGCAGAAGCATAAGACATAACTTGCTTTGCTATAGGTTTCTTTATGCTGTTCAACATGTAGGTGGCAACCTTGTTGTTGTCAGTCTCCCAGTCTATAGTCTTAATTGCAGGTTCATCTTGTGTCATCTTGTGTCAGGATGTACTTCTTGCGATGCGATCCCACAAATCGGGAGAAAGACGTAGACCATAGAAGGAAGTTGGCATTGTCCAACTTAATAGAAGTTCCTTGCATAAAAGAAGATGCACTCGAGGTAGAGATCTTCCCCATCGAGTCACTAGAGGGTTCCTTATTGTCTTCCATAATGTTCGATATGTGGGAAACAAAAAGTCAAGTACATAGTACAATAAATTCAGATCATGATACTGCCTAGAAACACCTCACTGATCTGAAAAAAATTGATTTAGATCATGTATAGATATGAAAACAGAGAACGGGTATTACATTTACCCTCTCGGGCTAGGTGAGGTCCCAAAGGGGTTGTTTCTTCCTCTTAGACTTTTGCATTGCCCAAGAAGAAGAAAGAGCAACAGTCACGTCGCCCTCACCAGAAGAGAGAGGCTAGCGACAAGCAAGGCTTCTCCCTCACACTGTGCAAGTCAGCGAGAGAGAGGACAACGGAGCACTGCTACACCTTACAGGGGCATTGTGGAGGCACTGTAGTAGATCTCGAAGCCACTGGAAAGCCCCTCGCCACCCCTGGTGCACCTTTGTGGTGGCGTAAGGCTCCAAGGGCTACTGCTGGAAGCTTCTGCCGGCGGCATTGGGCTTGCTACTGGCAATACGTTGAGGGCCGACGATGCCCTGGAGAGAGAGATGGGGGGGGGGGGGGTGAGGGAGAGGGATTTAGTGGAGGGGTGAGGCGGCTAAGGTTGGGTGGGGTACCCAGGCATCAGTTTGGAGAGGCTGGCGATGATAGGCTGAGGGCTAGCAATGCCCTGGAGAGAGAGGGGGAGGGATTTGGTGGAGGGGTAAGGAGGCTAGGGTTGGGTGGGGTACCTAGGCATTGGTCTAGGATTGCTGCTCTAATACCATGATAGGACAAAATGAGAGATCTAATTTCTTGAGAAACCCTAAGTTCCTTTATATAGAGAGGCGCTAAAGGGAGAATTACATGCATACACCTGTACAATAAGAAAATATAAAAAATAAGCCACATAACCCATATAACTCAGCACCTTCCTTGGTCTTCAGCGAGATTAAAGCACTTATGTCCACCAGGGAATGAATACCTGCCTCGGACTTTGGAACGTTGACTATACTCGAAGCCCCTAAAAAGTTATTCCATACAAGATATCCTTGAGCACTTGGATCAAAAGATTCGGTTGGAGTGACTTCCCACTTCTCGTGATCCTTGGAGAGCTATTTCACACAAGATCATGCGTTTCCCGATGTCGGAATCCCTGGAAGGCTATTTCACGCAAGATCCCCTTCAACGTTGCATGAGATCCCTAGAAAGCTATTCCATAAAAGATCCCATGCTCTCTCGCCCTTTCAAATCCCTGGAAATATATTTCACATAAGATTCTCATGATCCTCGTCACTTCGGAATCTTTGAAAAGCTATTCCATACAAGACATCCTCGAGTCACGGATTTGAGACCCTTGGAAATCTATTCCACACGGGATTGCTCCGGATCCTTGGAAAATTATTCCACACCAGATCCTTTGTGAGCACCCTCGAGAATTGGTCGCAGATCCTCGACCAATCTCTACCATTGGGAACTATTTAGTTTCAGGTTCACATCTCAGGTAGAAACCCATCTACTTGCCCGTTTCTTAAGCCATTTAAGCTCCTTGTGGATCCATTGTCAGCTCATCCATATTGAAATTCATGTGCGACCTCCTAGCAATCAACTAACCGATTCTTGCTTATTACTGGTTATTAATCATATAATAGCCTCTCTTAGATAATTCGATTTCTCAACTTGACTTTATTAGCTTACTAGCTTATAGTCATGTTGGAGAATGTATGGTTGGTTTAATACCACATCGTGAAATGTAGAGTGTTGGAGTGTGTGGTGGCCTATAAATAGACATGTACCTCTATTTGTTTCTTTGAGAAGATCAATATAGAGATCAACCCTATTGGGGCCTTCTCCCGTGATTTTCTCCCCGCTCTTGGGTTTATTCTTAGATTTTATCTTGTTATTGTTCGAAGTTTTTTTTATCAAAAGTCATTTAAAGGAGTTCCAATCCAGCGGAGGCGATTGCAATGGGTAAGGGGTTGCAAGGATAGCATTGACGATGACGACACTTAGGGGAGTGGTGGCGGCGCTTGAGGAGTCGTGTGAGGACGAAGAAGGGTCATGAGAAGAAGGCAGCGGTGATGAAGGCGATGGAGATCTCATGCAATCACATGAAGCGGTGATCCGATCACGGTCAGCACGTTAGTGAGGTTGATGGTGACGAAGGCACCTATCTTCTCGGCTACAGAGGTGGGAGGACAAGGTGTGTGATTTTGGGTTTGATTATGCCTTAAGAGGCGAGGCTAAAGGCTCTTCTTTTAAATTTGTGTAGTTGGTTGGAGTTATAAAATAAAAAAAGAAGAAAAAAAAGAAAGCAAAGGCACGAAGAGGAGTAAAAAAAGGGTAAAAGGAGAGAAAAAGGCAAAAAGGCAAAAAAAAAGGTTTAAATTAAAGAAAAGATAGGGATAACCTCTCTTCTTCATGATATTTTTTCTTCTCATTGTTGTATTCATCTCCCATGTGAGTCTGGGAGAAACGAGTGTGGATGTTATTGTAGTCATCCCCCATTTGAAGTCCCTTTGTAATAGATCATTACATGAGAAATCACAACTTTGGGAGGTCTAGAGTTTCAAGGTCTCTAGAGAGGGAGATCCAGCTTCGAGATCCTTAAAGGAATGACTCATATTAGGTTTCTATGTGGGAGATCCAGTTTCATGGACTCTAGAGTGAAGATCTAGTTTCAAGGTCTTTAGAGTAAGACCCATGTCAGGGATATTAAATGGGGAGCCATCAATACCAGTTGAGGTCTCCAAAGGAGAGGCCCTTGTTATAGCCAGCTACAACAGTTCATCTAGCAGCTCTAGACCTCATTGATGTGTCGTTATTAGCACACCTACCTACAAGCAAGAACCAATTGAAAGAGTTGTGCTCTATTGTGTAGAGTGGGATTTTGTTGTTGAACAAACTGAACATTCCATGCTTCAGATTGAGGGGGAGTGTTGGAGAATGTGTGGTTGGTTTAGTATTACATCATAAGATGTGGAGTGTTGGAGTATGTGGTGGTCTATAAATAGGCATGTAGCCTTCAACTTGTTTCTTTGAGAAGATCATTATAGAGATTAGCCCTATTGGGGCCTTTTCTCGTGGTTTTCTCCCTGCTCTTCGTGAGGGGTTTCCACGTAAAATCCAATCATTCTTTATTTCATTATGCTTTGATATCTTTTATACTTCTGCTGTCCATATTATTCAACTAGTCAAGTGTACATATTTTTTCGTATGTTGCTAAACACCCTAAATTGTACTCCTAGATGCAACTCATCTAAGATTATTTAGCCAACCCTCAATTATTTCTTAAACCTACGATTTCTTTACGTGGCATGGGTCAAAAGGGAAAATTTTAGCTATTTCCTTAAGGGTAAAAATTATGTTTCTCATATTTTATAGTATTTTTCCCTAAAAAATAGAAATCACTTACAACATAATCAATCTAAGTGGGCACACCTCACAACCTATATGCATTCACCATCACCATATCATGAATAATAGAGAATACCCCATGAATACACAATATAATAATAGAAGAAAAAGATAGAGCTCCACATTACTTGACAAGGATTCCTTTTTTTGTTTTTACTCTTAATAGCACATCTATCCTCTTAAGGTAGGATATGCACCCCTTGGGAGTAAGCCTAAAAATCCATTGTCATAATTGTTGGTATTCTTGCTAGAATTAATAATCTACCATTCTATGGTTAGGCCTTACTTAGCCAAATAGGATCCCTTGAGTCTTAATAGGAAGCTTTAAGGCTTAGTTTAAAGCATGCATTAGGCCCTGAGAGTTTCCTAGCAATTTGGTCTAATGCATTCAAATCTAAGTCTACCCTTACTCACAAACTAGGGTCTTTGACCAAAGATGGGCTTACTTTAGCTCTAATTAGGGACTAAACATCATAGAACCCATTTATGCCAAAAATCAAGATTTTTAATGTTAAGAACTAATGTTATCCATGCTAAACCACCTACAGATGTTGGTTTTTGGCCTACAAGCAGAAAGTCTATCCCCTCAAAACACCATGAGATAATCAAGGAAACTTTATCATTCAAATTAAAACATTGAAAGAACAACAAAACCATAAAAAACCCCTTGAATCCCCCTTACAAGCAATGTCATCAATTAACCCCCAATAATCATTGTTTTATAGCATGATTCCAACATGCAACCAAAACCCACCAAAATCATGATCCAACCCCTTCTTTTGGGTTATGCAAAACCATTTCATATCCTAGGGAACAAGAGAAATTAAAAGCAAGAGCAAGGTAATATTCCTTAACTTGGAGATGAGTTCCTTTTCCTTTGCTTCTTTTCTTCCTTTCCACATAAGCAACAGCAACAACAGCATCTTCACCACCGCCGTTGGCGGTGGTGGCAATGGTCAGTGAATAGGGTAGGCTAGCGAGGAGAAGAAAGAGCTAGTGGTGGAGGTGGTGGCCTTCCCACTCTTCTTCTCCTTGACACAACAGTTACAATAGCAACAATAGTTGTAGTAGCTTCATCGGCTTCGACGACGACAGTCAGCGATGTCGTTGGCCGGTGGTGGTGCAAGGGAGAGGAGAGGGAGAGGTGTGCATTGGTGGAGGAGAGGAAAAAGTGAGGCTTGGATTTGGCTTGGGGACAAAGCAAATGGGATTTTCTCTTTATTTTTAAATTTGCCTTCACTTTTATAAGGGGTGCAAAGTTTTCACTAAAGTCCTTCCACCCAAAACTTGATTTATTATGAAGTTTACAAACTCAAGTTGTAATACAAAATGCTCCTCAACTTTCTTTCTTAAACCTTTGTTAATATTTTCAAGGGTTACTTAGTTCCCAATGCACTTAATTCCTTATTAAGTAAACAATTACGATTTTAATTAGCCTACTGAGCACATTAAAAGTCTAGCCCCTTACAATCAAGACATGGAGGATGAGATGGTTGTCCTTCAGGCTCGCCAAATGTGGGATCTTATTCCACTTCTAGATGATGCTCACCTGTTAGGATCTCGTTGGGTCTTTCCCTTGAAATAGAACCTTGATGGGTCGATTTTAAGGTACAAGGTTTGGTGGGTGGCGAAGAGGTTCACTTAGATGTATTGGGTGGATTTCTTTGATACTTTCTTCCTTGTGGCTCGCTTGTCGATGGTCCGATTCTTATATTTGTTACTGCCCATAAGGTCTGGAAACTTCATCAACTTTGTGTAGAATGCCTTCCTATATGTAGATCTTCAAGAGAAGTACATGTAACAGCCCCCTTGGTTCGAGGTTTAGGTGCAGTGTGTATGCAGATTGAAGAATGCCATCTATGATCTTAAGTAGAGGCTAGGATCATGGTTCCAGAAGCTCGCAGAGGTGGTGGAGAAGATGAGTCTGAAGTGATCTTCGTTAGATCATTCCTTATTTGTCAGGAAGACTGAGAGGGGTGTGGTGGCTCTCTTGGTCTATGTTGATGATCTCATTATCACCGGTGATGATGGTGTCGAAATACTGAGGTCAAGCAGTCTTTTGCTGAGCAGTTTGTTATGTAGGATTTGGGTAACTTGCAGTATTTTCTTGAGATCGAGGTGGCCAGAAGCAAGCAGGGAATTGTTTTGTCCCAGTGTAAGTATGCTCTAGATGTACTTTAGGACTGGTATGTTGTGGTCAAAGCCAGCCAATATTCCCATGGAACCTAAGGTGCATCTATGTGTTATGTTATATTGTGAGGGTGTTTTTGTTATTTTTATATTTGTTTGGAGTCTTGTAATTTTTTCCCTTCACCTTTCTCTATAAAAGGAGGTGTAGGGTTTTTTTGCGAAATAAGACTTTTCATTTCCTTCAACTTGGTATCAGAGCTAAGTTGAGGGCTCCACTGAAGAAACCCTAACCCCCATTGTCAGCCCCCTCCTCCCCTCCACTGCCATTGTCGTCGACAGCATCGTCGGAAGCGTCGTCGGCAAGGTCGCTGCCTGCTGCTGGTTGCCGGCTAGGCAGCTGATCGTCGTTAGGCTACCGCCTTGGCCACCGTGCTCCACCCTTCCTTCTTCGTGCTCTCTCTCGTTGCTTGCGTGTTTGGTAGTAGGGAGAGGATACATCAGTGCCTTGGTTTGATTGAAGGACCTTTGGAGCGTGGTTGATGGAGTGTTAAAGCCAAGGGTCTTCTAGGAAGGTGTTTTGATGGCATTTTCAGATCTTCTTTATTAGATTTGAGGAGTTTATTCCCTTATTTTGATGATCTTGTGGGGTGTTTATTCCCCTCTGGAGTGTTAATGTTTGGACCGTGTGTGCAAATTATGGGGTGTGTATTCCCTTTCTAATTCAGTTTTAGGGTGTATATTCTCCTCTATGATATCTAATTTGTGTCGTACGTGTTATTGAAGAAGTTTTGGGGTGTGTGTTCCTCTGTGTGCCATCAAAATCAGGTCTGCAGGTATTTAAGAAGAAAAATCAGATTTAGGTAGTGTGATTTTGTGGACGTGGCAACTTCTCAGTCAGAGATTGTGCTAGGAACCGTCATGGGTGATTCTTCTCCAATCACTGGTGTAACGTGGTTGATTGACTCAGGTGCCTCCAATCATTTATTTGGTAATCCGCAGTGTTTTGGGCAGATTCAATCCGTTTCTTAGGGTCACACTGTACAAGTGGTTGATGGGTGACACGCTCCTATTGATGGTCAGGGGGCAGTTAATATTACCCCATCTATGCAACTTAATTGTCTTGTTTGTTCTGGATTTGTCCATGAATTTGCTATTTGTTAGTGAAATTATTGAGCAAATGAATTGTCGTGTCATCTTTGATGAGCTTGGATGTATTTTTCAAGATCGAATGATAGGGAAGACTATTGCTAGTGGATATAAATGAGGTGTTTACCGACTTGTTTAGGGTCCCATGGCTGCAACTTGTCAGATTAGTTCCACTTCAAGTAGTGCTTTATAGTGGCATAGATGGTTGGGTCATGCAGACTTATTCCACATGTGTCCCCAACTACACAGCTTTCCTGTGATGCATGCCAACTTAGGAAGCATCATAGATCTTCCTTTCCAGCTGCTACTAGACCACATATGTCTTCATGTCTTTAGTTGGTGCATCTTGATGTTTGGGGTCTCAGTAGGACTCCTTATAGACAAGGACATTGTTATTATTTGATTGTGGTTGATGATTTTTCCTGATTGTCTTGGTTATTTCTCATGAAGAATAAGTCGGAAGTGGGTCCCCTTATTGAGATATTTGTGTTGATGATAAAAAATCAGTTTGATGTCTGCATTAAGACAGTCAGATCTGGTAATGCATTGGAGTTTTGTACCCATCGACTGGTAGATTTCTATGGTTTGCATGGTTTCATCAGACTTCCTGTTCCTACACCTCTTAGTAGAATGGGGTTGTAGAGAAGAAGCACATACACATTCTTGATATGGCCACAACTCTCCTTATTCAAAATAGTGTGCCACATAATTACTGTGGAGATGCAGTTCTTACAGCCTACTATCTCATTAATAGATTGCCCTCCTCAGTGATCCATAAGCAGGTACCATGGCAGGTGTTATATCCAGATGCAGAGTTGTTTGATGTTCCACTCAAGACATTTGGGTGCGTGGCTTTCGTTCATCTTCTTGGACCTAGTCAAGATAAATTAGCACATAGAGTAATCAAACGTGAGTTTCTTGGTTACTCTCGTACTTAGAAGGGGTATCGGTGTTTCGATCCTCTATGCTAGAAGCATTACATTAGTGCATAAGTCACATTTCATTAAGCTGTACCTTCTGTTGTTGCCAAACAAGTGTTGAGTGTGCCAAAGTATGCTCCTATGCTAGCTTCTCCTATACCATTTGGTGTATTCTCAGATAGTAGCAGTTCTCATCCTGCTATTGGGCTATTTGCCAGCACATTTAGACCAGTATTAGCAGATAAGAGAACATTCAAGGGTTACACTTCTCAGCTACCAGTTGTTTACACGGTAAAGACTCCTATTCCACAGTCTCCTCCGGTTAATGTTGAGAACCTGGAGGTTTCACTTAGGAGATTCCTATAGGTACAGGTACTCGCACAGAGGAGGCTCCTTTAGATATAGGGCAGATGTGGAGGTTGAGATCACTGGTAGTGCTTCTCCTGTAGATGTTTCTCTAGGTCCTGTTTCAATGAGTATTAATGATGATATGCTTACAGAAGGCCTCTCGACCATGTGTCCATTACTGTGTGGCTGGGAGTGTAGTGTCTGACTCTCTTGGTGCTGTGTTTCATGCATTTACTGCTACTGTGTCTACTTCTAAGATACCTATGTCTTATCAGTAAGCACTTCTGAGTCTTTATTGGAAGGCTGCAATGGAGGAGATGGTTGCTCTTCGTGACAGGGGCACTTGAGAGCTCACTTACCTTGTTGGAGCTAAGTATCTTTGCCTTGAAATATAACCTCGATGGGTCTATTTCTAGGCATAAGACTTGTCTTGTGGCTAAAGGATTCACTCAAACTTATAGAGTGGATTTCTTTGACACCTTTTAATGAGTTGCTCGACTCTCCACTGTCCGTATTCTTATTTTTGTGGCAGCGCATTATAGATGATCGCTTCATCAACTAGACGTCAAGAATTCTTTTCTTTATGGCGACCTTCAGAAGGAGATATACATGCAGTAGTCTCCAGGTTTCAAGGTTCAGGGGGGGTGCGTGTGCAACCTACGTAAGGCAATTTATGGCCTTAAGTAGAGTCCCAGAGCATGGTTCCAATGCCTATCAGAAGCATTGTTAGTGATTGGATTACAGAGGTCTTCTTCTGACCATTTTTTATTTGTGAGGAAGACTAGTAGGGGTGTTGTGGCCCTATTTGTATATATAGATGATCTTATTATCATAAGTGATGACATGGCTGGTATATCCCAGGTCAAGGAGTATTTGACATAGCAGTTTGTTATGAAGGACCTTGGGAGACTCAGGTACTTAGGTATTAAGATTGCCATGAATAATTAGGGTATCGTTATGTCCCAAAGGAAGTATGCATTAGATATTCTTCAGGAGGCTATCATGCTTAGGTTCAAGAGAGTAAATTGATAGGATCTAAAATATAGGATATGGCTACACGCACAAACACTCAACCACAATATTAGTAATAACAAGAAAGATTTGCACAATCAATTCAAACCACAGAAATAGGCACAATATGTATAGTGGTTCCCCTCCCTTGGGTATTCCACTACCTAAGCCTCTCAGCTTAGGATTTTTAACCCGATTCCCTCAACCCTGAGGAAATCAATTTACTAACCGAGGTAATTAACGGGTTACCTCAACCCAAGTATAATAACGAGTTTGTTACAACCTAACGAGCAAATGCTCAAATACAAAAGAAGTACAGGTGTAAGAAAGATTAATCTTACAACTAAGTTCCTAAGCCTCTCAACAATATATAGAATAATATTACCGATTTGAGAACCTAGAAAGAACGTGATTCACTTCGTAGATGCATAAAAAAAAGCATCATTGAGCTTGCAAGAATACTATGAGAGTGGATGGCAAGCTTTTTCTTTCTCTTGTGAATATGGTGGGAATTTGAAATTCTAGCTCTACTATTTTATCCTCTTTTCTTGTGTCTCTTGTGTGCAAACAAAGAGTCCTAGGGTCATTTTATAGAGTTTAGGACTTAGGATACTCGTCTACTAGACGTTGGGATTTAATTCCCAATGTTTATATTGTTGGAATTAATATTTCTGCCGTTCTGTTTTGGGCCAACAGCTAGCTGGTACCGGTACTAGTGGCTCACTGTCACTAGTACATGAGTCCTGGTACTGGTACTCATCATGGGTACCGGTACTTGTGACTCCCAGGTTTGGAATTCCTTGGGCACAGTAACCTCCCTGTACCAGTGCTCATCATGGGTACCGGTACTTGTAAGGTTCAGGCCAGAATTAAGCCTTCAACCTGTGACCAACATGTACCGGTACTCATGGTTAGTACCGATACTTCACAGTTTGAGATGAATTTTCAAACCTGTGCCTTGCAAATACCAGTACTGATGAACAGTACCGGTACTTGCTTACAAGTACCTATTTTAAGTGTTTTAATTCATTACGTACTTTGAAAATGTTTGCAATATAAATCCTAATTTATCTCTAATTGATTTTACGATCTAAGTTATGATTCTTTGTTAAGAGACATACATTCTATAAATAAAAAGTCTAAATTAAAAAACTAAAGGTCGAAGATCTTTTTCACTTCGACTCATCCTTGTCATCATCTTCTCTTTCTCATCATCATGCCTCCATCACTTCCTGTTTGCCTTGATCTTCACCTAAATCTGAAAAGTACTCAATTGCAAACATTAATCCATAATAATTTTGTTAACACCAAAACAAGATGTGGAACAAGGTTCCAGCATAAACATTCCTATGGATTCAAAGGTTCACCTATTTGATAAGTCCGCTCGATTAATGGATAAGAAGACATGTAGGCAGCTTGTAGAAAAATTGCTCTATTTGACAATCACCAGGTCAAATATCAGCCTTGCAATGGGCAAGTTGAGTCAGTTTTTAGACAAGCCTACAGATGAACATGTGCAGGTGGTAATGCAGGTATTGCGATATATCAAGGAAACTCTAGGTTGAGGCCTTTTGTTTCAGAGAGGATTTCCTATAACTGTTGTTGGATACTCTGATGTAGACTATGCGACTGATATTGGAGACAAGAGGTCTACTACAGGTTTCTGTACCTTTGTTGTAGGAAATTTGGTGACATGGAGGAGCAAAAAGTAGAACGTGGTGTTGCGTTCTAGTGTTGAATTAGAGTACCGTGCTATAGCACATACAACTGTTGAGATGATTTGGATATGATCATTACCGAAGGACCCTTATGTTGCTATTGAGGAGCTTATGGAGATGTACTATGATAACAAAGTTGCCACATGTATAGCCAACAACCCTATATTTCATGAACAAACGAAGCATGTGGAGGTAAACTGTTAACATACTAGAAGCCTAATTTAGCAGGGTCTACTTTGCTCCTTTTGTTTAGCTTCTTCAGAGCATACTGTAAACATATTCACCAAGCTATTATCACACCCCTTGTTTGAGAAGTGTAGAAACAAGCTGAGCATGACTGATATATATGCTTCAGCTTGAGGGGGAGTGTTACGTTATGTTGTCAGGGTGTTTTTGTTATTTTTATATTTGTTTGGAGTCTTGTCATTTTTCCCCTTCACCTCTCTCTATAAAAGGAGGTGTATGGTTTTCTTGCAAAATAAGACTTTTCATTTCCTTCAACTATATGATTAGGAGGCAGAGCACGTGGATAGTCGGGCATACAGATAGCTTGTTGGGAAGTTATTTTACCTGACAATTACCTGACCAAACATTGCATTTGCTGTGGGCAAACTCAACCAAATTATGGATAGACTGACCAAGTAATATTGGCAAGTGGCTATGCAGGTGTTTAGATACATGAAGAAAGCACTTGGGCGTGGGATACTCTTCCAGAGAAGATCTTTTATGAAAGTGGTTGGGTACTTACATGCGGATTATGTGGGATGTTTGGTAGATAGGTAGTCCACCACTAGTTTTTGCATATTGGTACCAAGGAATTTGTCACCTTGAGGAGTACAAAACAAGGAGTTGTTTTTAGGTCTAGTGCCCAGTTAGAGTGTAGGGATATGGCCTAGACAACTGCAGAGATGATCTAGGTGAGATCTCTACTGTAGGATTTAAATGTCTAGATTTAGGAACCTATGGAAATGAGATGCAACAACTATGCAGTTACGTATATTGTTAATAATCCCATGTTCCATGAGCACACTAAGCATGTTGAGATGGATTGCCATTACCATAGTGATTTGATCCAGCGTGGGATGTTGTGCACTACTTTTGTTGCATTTGAAGATTAGACCTTAGATATCTTTACAAAGCCTCTTTTACATTCTGCTTTTGATGTCTATTGTTCCAAGCTGAGTATGGTTAACATCTATGCTTCAGCTTGAGGGGGAATGTTGACATATCCTCTTCGGACTATATTTGTTTCTTTTGTTCTACTTTTTATTTTTATTTTTTTCTTGACATGTTACGTTTTTTTTCTACGCCACTCCACTTGTGAGGAACAAAAATGAAGACTTAGTATTCAAAGGAAACCCTAGCCTCTCTTTTTTACTAGAGAGACTTGGAAAAATTATAGTTACCCAAGAAATAACATGACTAGCAAATACATCCTTAGGCTCAACACTCCCCCTTAAGTTGGGGCGTAGATATCTACTAGACCCAACTTGTTGCACAAAAAATCAAGATGTTTCTGTTGGTGCTAAAGCACCACGATCATTTGTTTTGATGATAACAAAACACGTGTTATTTAACATTTGCAATTTGAGTCCTAGATTTCAGGTCAATTGCAAATGTGGACGTGTTTAGATGGAGTTCGAGCTCGCATCTAGGACGGATTGAAGGAGCTTGACGGAAAACAGAGGAGGTTTGCGTGGAGCGAAAGATTGGAGATGGAAGACAAGAAGAATAGGATAGATTCTTTTTATCCTTTCATGTATCTCTTGTATTTATTTTCTTGCTCTTTATTTTCCTTAGACATTATGTTAAAGAGCCTCAAAGAACCCTAACAGTAGTCCTAGGAACACCTGCACAACCCTAGGATACTTAGGTTTTCTGTAGAACACTTAGAAAACCAATATAGGGTTAAAACAGACTTTCCAGACGTCTAATTCACGAATCAGACATCTGATAAAGGATTTTAAGACGTCTGACTGTTGTTTCAGACGTCTGATAACTGTTAGGCTGGACATAGTTAGTTCTGTCTGATGAAATCAGACGTCCAGACCTTAGACCAGACGTCTTAGGAGACGTCTGATGACTTTGCCAGACGTCCAGTTAGTAGACCGTTGGCTGGCTTAGAAGACACTCAAGAATATGACCGTTAGAGCCTTATCAGACGTCCATAGGACTTTACAGACGTCTGATAAATGACCGTTTTGCCTCGGCTGACCCAAAATCTCTTCTCAGAGATTTTCTAGCCGTTGCAACGTTTGGAAATCAATTCCCACAGTAAAAGTAGGTTTCCAGACGTCCAGACTTAGTGCCAGACGTCCTGTATGTCGTCTGATGGACTTGCACAAAAACCCTGTTTAGATCTGATTCAAGTCAGGGAGAAACCCGCATAGAATCAGACGTCTGACATTGGAATCAGACGTCTTAAAGTGGCCTTCCAGACGTCTGATGCCAGAGTTAGACGTCTGATAACCCTGTCAAATGCAATCATTGTCCTGATTTCGGCCTGATTCTCTTGGGCTTTGCACCCAACGGCTATGAAAGCTTTTCAAAGCCTTCCAAAGCCTTCCTAAGGCCTCTATAAATAGAGGGGAACCTTTGTAACACACATACACAAGAAGAGAAACATAAGAGAGACATATACACACCAAGAGAAACAAGAGACACACCTAAGCAACTTAGTTCCACTCTTTTGTGTCCAATTGAGGCCCTTGCTCTCCAAGCTCTAGTTTCATTCTCTTGAGAGCATCAAGCCTTCGCGCGCCCGCTCTCCCGCTGTTGATAACGAGAGTGACGTAGCGCCATCGCGTGGCACACGCACCGCGTCATCATCGACGCACTCCTTGCAAAGGGGAGTTTCCTATTTCCTATAGAAGCTAGGTTTAATTTTGTTGGCTCTATAGGACTGTTGTTTTATTTTATCTTTGTATTTTGGTTGGGTATTCGCTTTGCGAATTCCCGTCTCCTTCGTGGGACAAAATTCTTCTCGTGGAGAGAAGGGGTTGAGGAACGCTACCCTCGTACTTGTAGCGTGGTTGTATTGAGGTTGAATCACCCTCGTTCAAAGTGATTCGTTTAGTGGATTTTGATCAACTTGGTTGATCGGAAAATCCTAACTCGAGAGGGTTAGGTGGTGGTTTTCACCTGGTTTGGGTTTCCACCTAAAAATACCTGTGTACATTTTGTGATTGCCTATTTTTGTGAGATTGCTTTATATATTTTCAATTCCGCATTTTTTTTGTCACGCTGATCTCACCCCTCCTAGTACAAGGGTAGAACCTTCAATTGGTATCAGAGCAGGTCTCGCATTTTCGGCGTTACAAACCGGCGAGGATCTAAACATGGAGGGAAGCTGTTCCACAAGTAGGATTTCCGAGGGGCAGTCCACAACCCGTCCGCCCTACTTTGACGGGAACAACTACAGCTATTGGAAGTTGAAGATGAAGACGTGGCTCCAAGCCACTGAATTCGAGGTATGGGGATGTTGCGAAACCCCATACGAGATCCCGAAGCGACCCCAAGGAGGCTACTCGCAGGTGCAGACAATGAATGCCTTGTATTGCGCGTTGAGTCCGGAAGAGTTCGAGAAAATCCAAGAGTGCACCACCGCCCACTAGATATGGAGGAGGTTGGAAGGCACTCATGAGGATTCCAGCTCGGAGGAAGATGAAGAAGAAAAAGAAGAAGAAACCACTTGCTTTGGTTTCATGGCTAGAGGAACCAATAGCGACAGTGAAAGCGGAAGCGACTCCGACGACGAGGTAAATTTTGATTTACAAGAAGCTTTTAATGAATTATTCGAGATTAGTAAATCACTAAAAATAGAAAACAAAAGCATGAAGAAGAATCTTAGTTTTCTTAAAAATGAAAATGATAGGTTAGAAAAACAACTTAAGGACATAGAAGCTAGTCCTAAGGATGATAACCTATTATTAGATAATCATAACCTCATCAATGAAAATAATAAATTGATTGAGGAAAATAATAGTCTAAAGTTAGAAATTTTTAATTTAAAGACTAAGATGGATATTATAGAAAAAGAAATCGCATGTCTTAGGGAAAATTCTAACAAATTAATCAACAAAGTTGATAATTTTTATAGACCTAAGGTTGAGAAAGGATCTCCATCAAGGAGACCTTCTAACAAATCCGGATCCAAGCTCACTTGGATACCGAAGAAAAAATTAGAATCTTGTTTTGTAGGATTCAGGGATAACTACAATACACAGGACTGGACCTACAAACTTAAGGCTGGTCAACTTAAGTTGGGAGAACCAATGAGTAGACCAAGGAGGAGAACAAGAAGACCGACGAGACGGCGAGCAAACAACAGACCCGCCGCACGTCGACCACCAGATTGGAGACCGGCGCCGATGCCCGGGCCTCCAAGCTACGGATGGGAGCCCCATCCGATGTGGCATCCACCACCACCATTCGGGCCATTTTATTGGCCATGGTAGGTGAGGTAAAACCCTTTACCCTATCTTTTTATCAGTAGCATTTAGATAGGGGGAGTTAAAAATTTTATGAGCTAATTGTCAATTTTTAAGGGGGAGAAATAAGGTAGCTAAATTTCCTTTAGTAAGGGGGAGAAAAATAATAGCTATCTTGTTGTTACAAAAAGGGGAGAATATTACCTTTGTTAAGATAAATTCATAGAAGAGCATGTTTTAAGGGGGAGTTATAGGAAATTTAAAATCAAACCTTTTTGATAATGTCAAAAAGGGGGAGGATTTTTTGTATTATTATTTACGGTTTTGTCATCATCAAAAAGGGGGAGATTGTTGGTGCTAAAGCACCACGATCATTTGTTTTGATGATAACAAAACATGTGTTATTTAACATTTGCAATTTGAGTCCTAGATTTCAGGTTAATTGCAAATGTGGTCGTGTTTAGACGGAGTTCGAGCTCGCATCTAGGACGGATTGGAGGAGCTTGACGGAAAACAGAGGAGGTTCGCGTGGAGCGAAAGATTGGAGATGGAAGACAAGAAGAATAGGATAGATTCTTTTTATCCTTTCATGTATCTCTTGTATTTATTTTCTTGCTCTTTATTTTCCTTAGACATTATGTTAAAGAGCCTCAAAGAACCCTAACAGTAGTCCTAGGAACACCTGCACAACCCTAGGATACTTAGGTTTTCTGTAGAACACTTAGAAAACCAATATAGGGTTAAAACAGACTTTCCAGACGTCTAATTCACGAATCAGACGTCTGATAAAGGATTTTAAGACGTCTGACTGTTGTTTCAAACGTCTGATAACTGTTAGGCTGGACATAGTTAGTTCTGTCTGATGAAATCAGACGTCCAGACCTTAGACCAGACGTCTTAGGAGACGTCTGATGACTTTGCCAGACGTCCAGTTAGTAGACCGTTGGCTGGCTTAGAAGACACTCAAGAATATGACCGTTAGAGCCTTATCAGACGTCCATAGGACTTTACAGACGTCTGATAAATGACCGTTTTGCCTCGGCTGACCCAAAATCTCTTCTCAGAGATTTTCTAGCCGTTGCAACGTTTGGAAATCAATTCCCACAGTAAAAGTAGGTTTCCAGACGTCCAGACTTAGTGCCAGACGTCCTGTATGTCGTCTGATGGACTTACACAAAAACCCTGTTTAGATCTGATTCAAGTCAGGGAGAAACCCGCATAGAATCAGACGTCTGACATTGGAATCAGACGTCTTAAAGTGACCTTCCAGACGTCTGATGCCAAAGTTGGACGTCTGATAACCCTGTCAAATGCAATCATTGTCCTGATTTCGGCCTGATTCTCTTGGGCTTTGCACCCAACGGCTATGGAAGCTTTTCCAAGCCTTCCAAAGCCTTCCTAAGGCCTCTATAAATAGAGGGGAACCTTTGTAACACACATACACAAGAAGAGAAACATAAGAGAGACATATACACACCAAGAGAAACAAGAGACACACCTAAGCAACTTAGTTCCACTCTTTTGTGTCCAATTGAGGCCCTTGCTCTCCAAGCTCTAGTTTCATTCTCTTGAGAGCATCAAGCCTTCGCGCGCCCGCTGTTGATAACGAGAGCGACGTAGCGCCATCGCGTGGCACACGCACCGCGTCATCATCGACGCACTCCTTGCAAAGGGGAGTTTCCTATTTCCTATAGAAGCTCGGTTTAATTTTGTTGGCTCTATAGGACTGTTATTTTATTTTATCTTTGTATTTTGGTTGGGTATTCGCTTTGCGAATTCCCGTCTCCTTCGTGGGACAAAATCCTTCTCGTGGAGAGAAGGGGTTGAGGAACGCTACCCTCGTACTTGTAGCGTGGTTGTATTGAGGTTGAATCACCCTCGTTCAAAGTGATTCGTTTAGTGGATTTTGATCAACTTGGTTGATTGGAAAATCCTAACTCGAGAGGGTTAGGTGGTGGTTTTCACCCGGTTTGGGTTTCCACCTAAAAATACCTGTGTACATTTTGTGATTGCCTATTTTTGTGAGATTACTTTATATATTTTCAATTCCGCATTTTTTTTGTCACGCTGATCTCACCCCTCCTAGTACAAGGGTAGAACCTTCAGTTTCTTCTTCAGAGCCTTGGTCAATATATCCGTTAGCTGAAGCTTAAAGGAGACATAAGGAGTGCTAATATTTCCTGCAAGGATTGCATTATGAACAAAGTGACAATCTACCTCTATGCTTGGTCATCTTATAAAAGACTGGATTTGAGGCAATATGTGGCTGATTTGTTGTCACAAAGAAGTGGGACTGGCATAGTGGCTTGAATGCCTAAATCATGTAGAAATGTAACAGTCCACATAATTTCACAAGCAGCCTATTCCATCGCTCGATACTTTGCTTTTTACTCGAGTGAGCAACAACACTTTGCTTCTTACTTCTCCAGGAGACTAGGTTCCCACCAAGATAAACTGCAAAGTCTAAAGTAGAATGCCTATCATCCACAAACCCAACATAGTTTGCATCAGAATAGGCTAGAATATCCAAACTACTACCATCTCTGTAGTACAACCCTCTACCTGGTGTCCCCTTGAGGTACCTAAGAATAATGCAAATCTCATGGCAATGAATGTATCGTGGAGACTGTATATACTGGCTGGCTTTGCTCACTGCAAAACTAATATCAGACTTTGTGATAGTAAGATAAAGTAAATGTCTCACTGTATTATGATAATGAGTGACATCTTCATACAGTGGATCCTCTTCATCAAAAGAATGTGTAGGTAGGGGCTCAACAGGTATATCGGAAGGCTTAGTCCCAAGCAAACCAGCCTCCTCAAGGATCTGCAATGTATACTATCTCTGTGACAAAGAAAGGCACAATCCCTGTCAAACAACCTCTATCCCTAAAAAATATCTTAAATCTCCCAAGTCCTTGGTGACAAATGTGAATTGTAAGAAGGACTTGGTTTGGGCAATTCTATCATTGTCATCACCAGTAAGAATCATATTATCTACATGAACAAGAATAACCACTTGAGTATGCTTACCATACCTAGTCTTCTTGATGAAGATAGAGTGGTTAGAAGTAGAGCGGTGGAACCTAATCTTCTTAATCTCTGAACTGAGCCTCTCAAACCAGGCACCAGGACTCTACTTCAACCCATGTATCGCCTTCCTTAGACAACAAACAAGCTCCTCCTGATTACCATAACCTGGTGGTTGTCTCATGTACACCTCAGATAAGTCACCATACAAGAAAGTATTTTTAATGTCAAGCTCTTTTCAAAAATTTTTTTTAATGTCAAGCTGATATAAAGGTCATCTCCTGATAAGAGCAGCAGAGATGATAATCCTGATAGAAGTAATGCAAGCTACAGGAGCAAAGGTCTCAAAGTAGTCTATCCCATAAGTTTGGGTGAAGCCTTGGGTAACAAGTCTAGTCTTATATCTGTCCATTGTTGCATCAGGAGCACATGGTAGAAGATCACATGTTTTCTGTGACTGTAATGCCTGCATCTCCTCATCCATCGCAGTACGCCACCTAGCATTCTGAGAGGCTTGAACAAAGTCCCTGGGAATAGTAGTGGTAGTAATAGCCGAAGCAAACTGACGAACCCCATCTTTTAGATGGGCACCTCTTGTATACTGTGAAAGAGGATGAAGAGTGTACGCTCTATTGGATCTCATCAGAACTGACTGCTCCTCTATATCTGAACCACTGTCATCTGTCAGTACAGGACAAGGCTTTGCGTCTGGTGAGGTATGTAGTCTCTGGTGATAAACCTGTGTCTCCTCCAAAGTAGCTTGTATAGAAGTTCCTTTTGAGAAGTATGAGATCTTATTAAAGAAGGTAACATCCATTGTAACCATGTATCTTTTGTGACTCGGGTCATAGCATCTGTATCCTTTCTGTGTCCTGGAATACCCAAGAAAAACACATTTAGCTGCTCTAGGAGAAAACTTATCCTGATTGCCATAAGTTTGAACAAAGCAAGTGCAGTTGAAAATCCTCAGTGGAAGAGCAAAGGACTTGTCATAGTTTGGATGAATCACCTGAAAGGAGACCTGTCCTCCAAGTACAGATGAAGGCACCCGATTAATCAGGTAAGCGGTAGGAAGTATAGCATCCACCTAAAATTGCTTAGGAACCTTCATATGGATCATCAAGGTCCTAGCAATATCTAGGAGATATCGAAGCTTGCGCTCAGCCACACCATTCTACTAAGATGTGTGAGCACAAGATGTCTGGTGAATAATGCCTTTGGAGGAGAAAAGACTTTGAACATCTCGCTGCATACACTCTAAGGTATTATCACTGCGGAAGACTCTAACCGTACTGGTGTACTGAGTATGAACCTTTATCAGGAACTGTTGAATTGTTGAATAATCTGGGGAATCTCTGAGCGTGTCTTCATCAAGGACACCTAGGTGAGGCGACTGTGATCATTAACAATGACAATATAATATCGGTGTCCTCGTGGAGTAGGAACTCTAGATGACCCTCAAACATCACAATGCAGAACAGTACTCACCCTAGCAACCCTCTACGGGTAAGTGCTCCTATGGGGCTTTCTAAGCTGACAATCCTCACATTACAGAGTTAGATTTTGGCAATCCAGGATACATCTATCGCATCTTCTTAAGTGATTGGTGCCCAAGTCTCTTGTGCCATAGCCAGGGATAACTAGATGTGAAAACTGCTCCAACAAACAACGTAGGTGTGTCTAGGTAATAGAGACAATCTCGCTTTATACCACCACTTATAATATCTTGTCTGTCGGTCATAGAAGTAGCAATGACCTTCATCAAATGCTACACAGCATCCGAGATCCTTGCAAATATGACTTACAAACAGCAGGTTCATTGGGAACTCTGGAGCACAATGAACCTCCTCAATCAACATCTTTGGAAAGGCGTGTACACACTCAATTGCTATGATTGGTATGTGGCTCCATTAGCCACTCTGACATCCTTGATTCCACATGAAGCATTGGGATCTACAAGTTGCTCCACATCTCCTGTAAGGTGAATAGAGGCACCAGAGTCACTCATGTTCCTCCAATCCTCTTCTTCCTCTTTGTGTCTTCTTAGATTGCAAATGCAAGCCCTTTTACATTTGAACTTGATCTTTCTTGTGGACCAACCACTTCTTAACATGAGAGAAGGGTTATCTTGCTTGAGGGGAATATCTTCATTATCAAAGGTGAGAGAAGACTCATCACATGTATAACGCGTGAAATCAACTTCATCACGTAAGAGACACCACCATGGGCCACCTGTAGGCCCCCTGCCAGTTTGCTAGTAGCAACAACAGGCTCAATAGGGCCTTGGGGAGTGATCTGGGCGGTGGTCAACAGGCCTTTGTCGCTGGCGGCGACGCTGAGAGACCTTTCTCTGACGTTGTTGCTATTGTTGCCATGCTCCATCAGGTTTTGGATGATCAAATCACCTTTATGTTCGTGATTTGATCATCTTTTGGGTGGGTATTTGGTGGGATATTGAAGCACCAACCTAAGACCATTACTCTGATATAATGTAAGGAACAAAAATGATGACTTAGCATTTAAAGGAAACCCTAGCTTCTCTTTTATATTAGAGAGATTTGGGAAAATTACATAGTCACCTAAGAAATATTATGAATAGTAAATACATCCCTAGGCTCAATATCACTATATAAAGAGATGTAGGGTTCTTTGGAATAATAAGTTGAATCATTTTGTCGTACTTAATGATTTATTGTTAATTCAAATACATGTCGATGATAGAATACACAGCTCGAAAATAGGATACTCATATCCTAAACCTAGTACACAAAGGAGATTTTAAGAAGTTTTCAATTGAAAACACTAAAGGAAAGGAGACACCAATGGCAACAATAACACAACTAAAAACAGATGAATCAAGTAACTACAGCTCAAAAGTTGTATAAAAGTATGATAGGTTCCTTGCTATACTTAATTGCAAGTAGACTAGATATTCTATTTAATACTTGTCTTTGTGCTCGCTTTCAAGTGGAACCTAAGGAATAACACCTAAATGCAATAAAGAGGGTACTTAGATATTTAGTATACACAATTGATCTAGGTCTGTTTTATCCCAAGTTAGCCACACTTGACTTATACTCCTATCGTGATGCTGATTATATAGGAAGCCAGACAGATCACAAGATTACTCGGGGAACATGTTAGTTCCTTGAAAATTTCTTGGTCTCTTGGTTCTCTACGAAGAAAAAACAAAAGATAAATACATTGCTACTTCCCTAGTATGTTCACAACTATTATGGTTGAAGCAAACTTACAAAATTATGACATAACTTACAAAAATAATAAAATACTCTGTGATAGTAGTAGTGCTATTAATTTTTCAAAAATTTCAATATAACATTCTAAATAAAACACAATTTCGACATCACTTTGGAAGAGATTATGTGCTAAAAAAATAAAATTTCTCTAGAATTTAGTCAAAAAGAAAAACAGTCAGCTGATATTTTCATAAAACCACTAAATAAGGGTGGATTTATTTAAATCCGGTATGAATTGGACTTTCATGACTATAAGAACTTAGTAATAAGTCTTGACAAGCTCTCATTTTTAGACTTTGATCAATAAAAAATTTCATATTGATCGATCAAAAATACTTGTTTGACTAATCAAAATTTAGGTGGAAAATTTTCCTCTAAAATCGAAATTGATTGATTGACCAACCGATCAAAAGGTTGGGTGGGAAAATTTTCTCCAAATCCAATCCTTTGATCGACCAAAAATAATTATTGATTGGTTAACTTCTGGTCAATCAAAAAGAGTTTTTAATCAACCATTTCTGTATAAATTCTTTGATGTGTGATTTTCGATCTAATCATTCTATTTCCTTGATTTCTTTCAACACCCAGATAAAAATGATACCAATCAAGTTTACGACTTCCTTTTTACCAATTAGCATATTAAACCTCCTCAAATGTCTAAAAACAAATTTTCATACCACATAACTTTTAACCCAAATACATCCACCAAATAACCTTACCTAGGCCCCACCACCAAAAACAACCCCCCTACACTTGATTAATCACCACCACCACTAAACTCCTCCCCCCCTTGCCTACCACACTAACCAAACCCCCCTCCCCCATGTTGTCATTCCTCCCCCTCATCGACAACCACCGCTGCCTCGAACGGTTGTCACCTCTCTCGCCGTGCCTTGCATCGTCCACCATTGAGGATTGTTGCCATTGAGACCTCCTTGTAGGCTTCCTCTTGATGCTGCCATCTCTAGCTCCTTTACGCTAAGATCGAGCGGCTTGCCTCCTCTTGGTCGGATCGATTGATCGATTTATTGTTGATTGATCATGGTAAGCCCTAGCCCCTAAACAACTTTTTCCTCTTCTTCAAACTCTTTATGTGTTATTGTTTAGAAAAATATCTTAGTTGGTTGGCTTGATGATCTTATAGGTTAATTTCTTTTGCTCCAAGTAGTTGCTGTATCTTAAGTATTGTGAGGTTGTCATCGATTCCTTCGAGTCCTTTTTTTTTGCAATCAACAATTATTGATCAATCAAATTTTTTATTTGATCGATTAAATTGCTATTTCCATAACCTATTTTTTCACGTAGATTGGTTATCAACTTGCCCTATTGATTGATCAACCTTACTTTTGATCGACCATACACCAATTTTTGATCGATCAACAATGCAAAAATGGCACCTAAATGTGTGTGTGGTTCGTCCTTCTCTTCTTATGATGATACATTCGATCATTTCTCTATTACAGAGGTAACACATGATCGTTTCTCTTTGTTAGCCATGCTCTTACCTCATGTGGGTCATCCTGTTGGTTTTACATATTTTAAGACTATCTTTCTGGGTCTTCAGGATAAATTTGCTTTCCATAAAATTCTTCATCTTTTTGAGCGCAACTTTTATGTGGGTTCATGCACGAGTCGCATTTTGGGAGTGTTGATCTCATGGCCTATTACCTATTCTATGCCAATCTCAAAAACATAGGTAAAGGCTATGTTTATGGGATCGAGGTTTTAGTAAATGTTGATGTAATTGCTGAGATTTTGGGTTGCTTGTCTTCTGGTCACAGCTTTTTAGAGCTCCATAAGCAAACCTAGTCAGACACCATTAGGGAGACTTTTCTTACCCCTCACATTATGATATGGGTTGTCTTGCCAAGTCCCTATTTTTTTGTCGTCTTCCATAGTTTCTAGACCGTGTCCTTTTATAAATTTTACGTCAAAAATGACTTCCTTTGAAACTGCCTCGGTATAATGCTTATCACTTTGTATGCATTTTTGAAGGACAAGTGGTTCAACTAGAACCAATTGATTCTCTACTTGATGGAGAAGTCGACTAGTTTTTTTTAGTTTGGGACCCTTCTCTCTCATATCTTTCTCCATTTCAATGTCCAAATGGATATAAACCATAAACATTGCATTACTAGAGTCTTTATCTTTGATAAGCTCATATATACTGAGATGGAGCAGGCTTGGGGAGCATGTGGAGAGACATCTGAGTCTCAGCCATCCTCTACGTAGGAGGTAGGATCCTCTTCCTTTCGGCCTGGCTCTTCTCAAGGTGGACCCTCTTCCTTAGCAGTACCTCCTTACTAGCACTTGTCCTTTTGCCCAGCTCCTATTAGGTCCACTCCCTCATTTTATGACAATGAGTGGAGTCTTCTAGACAAGCAATTTACGCTTCACGACTCTGTGGATATTTAGGACGTAACATATGGCATTTTACTTCTCATTCATAAATAGAGAGACTTCTATGATAATGGAGCATGGCACTTAGGTAGCTAACTACTTGAATGCTCAAGGTCAGTTCTTAGATAAGATTGGGGAGTCTCTTCACACACTTCAGTATATAGATCAGTAACCTCCTCGTACTCACAGACGATCAACGACAACACATCCTCCACATCACCTTCTCCTACAGAGATCCAGCACTTGCCTTTGATTCTCAGGCTCAACAGATCACTCCACTGAGATAGCCCAACACTTGACCCTACGGTCACTTCTGTGTTGAGATGACTTCGCCTTGGTGGACATGGAGCTTCTTCCTCTTCCGAATCCTCTAGATTGGCATCAGTAGACCTTATGGACATGGAGTTTGATGCAGACTTTTCGGCTGATTTAGATGCATTTCTAGCTAGGATCGGTTGAGGATGCTTTTAGATTTATGATTTCTATTTATGTTGGACATGTTATTCTTATTTTGTTGGATATGCTCGGTACACTTTAGAAGCTTTCTTAGATGTATTTTTGCTACTTTACTAGAACTCTTTTGAAAGACTTGTTAGAAATATATTTATGCTATCTCTTTATTATCTGTTTAGATATACCCTCATATGATTTGTTCTTCTTAAATTAATTACATGCCATAATTACATTAAAAGGGGGAGATAGTTCTATGGTATGTATTACAATTGAAAGGGGGAGAGATTAGCATGAACACTTTAATTTGCAATTATTATTTCTTATAGTATTCAACTTTTTGTTGGTACAAAAAGGTGGAGAAAATTATGCATGCTTTAAAATAGATTTAAAAATTTTTCTCACTTACATAATTATAATTTTGCTATCATGAAAAAAGGGGAGAATGTTGAGAACTCTATTTTAATGAAACAAAATTATACTTCATTGCAGACTAATCTTTCTAGTACACGTTCATGGATATTCAATCTTTCTATGATGAGAAAAGATGACGATCATTTACTTGAGTTTATTGTAATATTTTTACCTTTATTGAGTTTAGAAGTTATGTAAGGAATCTTAAATGCTTCACTCACTCTTTCCATCTCAAAATGATTTTTTATGAGAAAATTTAATTAACAATCAATCCACCAAAATAGAATAGTGATCAACTAATTCAATTAATTGATTAGATAGAATGAATTGACCAATAAAAAATTTCTAAATACATCTCTTTATTCAATAATTAGATTGACCAATAAATGATCAGCTAAAATATAAATTTGAGCGACTAGATATAAATTGATCGAACTCAATTCTAATTATTTCCTTATTTGGTTGATTTTCACCTATTTATAGGACCATTTAATATCCTTTTTCAAATACAACTTCCAAAGCATTCTTCAAGAGAGAAAGCAGTTCCACTCTACTTTCACTTCTTTCGTGCTTTAGTGTTTATTTTTCTATGCTTTACAAAGCACACCATTCTACGTTGCTACGAAAAAATCGGTTTGCCTTTTTCAATTTATTTGAGGTTCCATGGGATTAATATTTGTATGTTTTTATCTTCTTGATTAGGAACCCAAGTGGTTAGGTATTCCTGGAGCCTTGTTCTTGTCTTCTCTAAGGTGAAAAAGAGATGAGCTGTTGTAAGAGATTGTACCACCGTCAATCAAATGATACGATTAGTCGATTTACCAGTGATTGCTTAGTCGAAAAAATCCTACGCTAAGAGGTTTAGGTAGTGGTTTTTACCTGAAAGGGTTTCTACTATAAATCTAGGTGCACGTGTCATGCTCATTATGGTTTGAATTTTTAATTTTATATAATTGACTATCTACACTATTCACCCTCCTTAGTGTAGTAGACTTGTAGATCTTGTAGGCACTCTCAAGGGTAACGTGAGTAGAGATGTCAAGCATAACAACAGTGGTACCTAAAGTATTAACATTTATCTTCTGGAGGTGGTTGTATACAGTCTCTAAGTTAGGCACCAAGTCATAAGTAGAATCTGGTCTCTAGTGGGTTGGTACCGTGGTTTTAAGCAATCCAGAAACCGATAGGTCTGGCACTTTGCACACTCAGTAACCTGCTTCTCGTAGCAGGTAGGATGAAATATGGCTAGCTCCTCAAAGGGACCCTCAAAAGTAGTGAAATACGCAACCAAGGACATGTCATCTTGATTGGTATTCCATATACACCTATAGATGTTGGCATGGTGGGAGTTGCTTATCTGAAGGGAGTACCTCTTTTTCAGAGTCACCTAGATCTCCTTAGATGTCTTTTCATACAACATATTGGAGGCAATAGTTGGGTTGTTGCTGCTCATCAACCAGTTCATAACGAGATGGTTGTCCTTTCACTTGTATTTGGCCACATCTTTGGGTTTAGCAGCCCTATCGGTTGGAATGTGTAACTTATCTTGTCCTTCAACAAATGTACAAAAGACGTGTGACTAGAGAACATAGTTCAAGGACCCAGTTGGTTTTATAGTCAACCCTTGAACTAGCATGGAGGCTAAGCTTTTGGCCTCAGAAGTAACAATAGAAGAGTTTGGGCCTATCATGAGAACCGAAGAACACGTAGGTAGGTATGCGTGTAGAAGCATGCACCATGCATACAGAGTCGATGAACCAGATCAAGATTGTAGCCTAGGGGTCCTGACCAAGAAAGAGCAGCTACAGGACCGCCAGATAGTTTTGGAGCATTGCTGCAACTGGAGAAAGTCCTATTCCAACACATCCACTATTGTCGGAGCATCGCACCAGGATGAGGGTCGTTGGACTACCAGTAGGTAGCAACGAGAGGCATCACCGGCGATGTCTAAGGAGTAGTGTAGTGGATTTGAGCGAAGAGAGGCGACATTGCTAGTTAAAGGAGGCTCTCTAGGAGGTGCAACAGAGGAGTTGGTGGTGATGGTTGACCACTGGTGTGTTGTAGAGGGGTTTGGACGACGCTATGCAAGGGGCTTGCTGGAGCCCTAGTGGTTGGAGGTGGTGGCAATGAAGCCTTCTCACCATTGCCGAAGTTACATCAGTAAGTAGAAAGGGTCAATTGGGACCCCTAGTGAGCGAGAGATGCCCTAGAGGGGTCACTTGGAGAGGAGAAGCTCGATAGGCCTTCGTTGGAGAACTGTCGATGCTTGGCAGTGCATCGGTGGCCCCTATAGTGATTATTACTACTATAGTTTGCACTGCTTTTTGCTCCTCTAGAGGTGCTTGCTACTCTCTTTTCCCTTTTTTGGTTTTGTTTTCTTGTAGTGGCAGAAATAAATGAGGAGAGAATCACGTAGGTGCGGAACACCGGTTTAGGATCGTTGCTTTGATACCTTGTTGGAGATTCGCAGAATGGGAAATCTTATTATAAATCACAAGAAACAAAAGAGAGGAGTTGGTCCCTTTATATAGCGAGGGCCAATCCTAATTGTAATCTTAATACAATTAAACCAAATCAATCCTATATCTAAAAAGTAGAAAGAGATAAGTAAAAAATAACTTTCCTAATTCTATAATATCTTTAACAATCTTTTGCTATATTGGCTGGCAAGCTTGAGTTGTGTGATTTTCCGATATCAGGTGCCACGTTGACCTAGAGGAACAACTCGAGCTTGAGCTCCAGGATTGACTGATTTCTCTGTTTCATGTATTTAGTTGAACGTTATTAGCTTGTAGAGGTTGCTGTAATATCTTAACCTTTTTTAGGTCACACGCCCCTAGTTTGGAATTCAAATGAAGGGGCCGTGTTCGACTCCCACTTCAAATTTCGGAAATCTTGGCTCAACCTAGTTTTAGAGAATTTGTGCAACAAAAATGGAAGGAAATTCCTCCATCCTCCTTGGCCATGCATACTTTGCTAGCTCGGATACAACGTTTTCGAATAGCTTTGATGGCTTATAAGGACGTCAAGATGCAGCGGGATCGAACGTGCAAAGAAGCTTTGGTTGGAGTCTATTGATTGGACAGGGTAACAAATACTAGACCCCTTACTAACATAGAATTGGAAGAAAGGTGGCAGGTGCAGATTGTTGTTCAGGTTAAAGATCATATGATTGAGATTGACTGGTGACAAAAATCAAGACGGTTGTGGTTGAAGGAAGGGAATGCTAACACTCGATTCTTTCACTTGTTGGCTAGTGCTAGATGAATGGAAAATCTTATTACCTTCTTATGAGTTGGGAAGGGGATGGTTAATGATAGGGGGTGGATTGTGGAGACTTTACAGGCACATTTTCGTGATTATGCAAGGAGGTGTCCTCCTTGGAGGTGAAAGCTTTCTACTTCAAACTTGGTCTCCCTTGATGATGGTATGAGGAATGACCTCATTAGGGATGTCGCTGAGGATAAGGTCTTTGCAACTATTTGTGGATTGAAGGTGGATGGGCCTTGGGATCGAATGGTTTACAAGTTCTCTTGTATCGAGAGTTTTAGAAGGTGGTTAAAGATGACTTCATGGTGATGGTCTGTAGTTTTTTACAGAAAATTAGGGCTTCGAGAGGCTAAATAAGTTCTATTTTTTTCTCCTTATGAAGAAGCCTAGTGAAAAGATGGACTATAAGCCCATTGCCTTGATCAATGCAACTTATTTGATTGTGGCCAAGGTCCTGACGAATAGGCTATGATATGTCCTCTTGCAATGATCAATCTAATATACTCAGCTTTTTTAGTGGCAGATCCCTACATGAGTTGTTCATCCTTGTAGAGGAGATGGTGGCATCTTGGTGGAGGTCCAAGAGGCGTGGCTTTCTATGAAGGGTGGATTTTTCCAAAGCCTTTGACTCTATATCGTAGGTGCATTTGTGGGAGATTCTTCGAAGATGTCGCTTTCTTGAGACGTGGATTCAGTGGATGGAGTGCATTACGACAACCTCCTTTCCCATGTTGTTTAATGGGAGGTCGAGTGGTTTCTTCATGCAAGGTCAAGCAGGACTGCCCTTTGGTGCCATTGCTTTGCAATGTTGCAGTTGACACCTTGGTGGCCATGGCCTTCAAGGCTTGCCATGGTGGTAGCTTTTTTGCTTTCATATTGCAAAGGGAGGGATCAATTTTGAGTCCTTTCTTGCAATACACTGATGACACTATTTTTGCTTGAGGGGGGAAGTAGGGAGGCTACAAGCGTGGCTATGCTTGTTAGCATTGTTAGCATCTTTGGAGAGATATATGGTTTGGTGCTTAGCCATAGTAAATATGCATTTGTACATTTTCATATCTCAGAGGATGAAGTTTTGTCTTCCTTGCACGCTCTTTGCATAGACACAAGTCATCTACCTTTACTTTATTTGGGCTTGCTTATGAAAGGTAAACAACTTACTTCATAGGACTGTAAGCCTGTCTTAGAGAGGGTTGGGAAGAGGATGAATTGTTGGAGCGGGAGGTTGTCAGCTATTTCAGTTTTCTATCTATTCGTCTTCAAGCCTTCGAAGAAGGTGGTACGTTAATTGGAGAATATTAGGAAGCGATTCTTTTGGAAGTGCAAACCATACATGGTGCTTCTATTAGTTGGTTTCTTAAGACTTGCTTTGCTCCCTAAAGGAGGGTGGCCTTGGTGTCCACAACCTTGTCGGCTTTTGAGATGCATTGCTCGTGAAATGGATGGTGAAACTATTTGGGGTTAGGGACTCCCTCTGGAAGCAAGCTATGTGAGATGCCTATGGCACGATTGTGGCCATGTCAGAGAGGGCAGTGATTCCTCGTGGTGCTTTTGCCTTTTATAGAGCTGTAGTCCTTGTAATGTAGAAGGTGCCTTCTTTCTTTCACCTTAGTTTAGGGAATGGAAGAACTTTTAGGTTCTGGATGGATGACTAGATGGAGGTTTGTTGCTTTGCTGTTCTACCATTAAAACTCTTCTGTCTGGTAGATGATAAAATGCGTAATGTTGAAGACGTTTGGGATGAAGGTTCTTGTTGTGCCCCTTCGATCTTTAGTTGAAGAGAATAATCTTTTCTACCATTACCAAGAAGTCCCTACACCTCTACATAGGTGTGGGAAAAAGTACATCATAAACCCACTACTCAAAATAAAATAACACAGCACCCCTTACACATATAAATATAACTCAACACTTCCCCTCAAGCTGGAGCATATATATCCATTATGCTCAGCTTGTTTCTACACTTCTCAAATTCGGGATGTGGCAACGGCTTGGTAAACATGTCAGTAGTCTGGTCTGAGGAGGTAAGACAAGTAGTACGAAGCAGACCCTGTTGAATCAAACTCCTAGTGTAATGACAGTCCACTTCCACATGTTTTGTTCTCTTATGGAACATAGGATTGTTTGCAATGTAGGTAGCAGCCTGGTTGTCACAATGCATCTCCATAGGTTCCTGAACATCAACATGAAGATCTCGGAACAGTGATCTGATCCATATCATCTCAGCAGTAGTATGTGCCATGGCCCTGTACTTAGACTCAGTACAAGAGAGTGAAACAATAGTTTGTTTCTTGCTCCTCCAGGTTACCAAGTTCCCAGCAACAAAGGTACAAAAACCAGTAGTAGACTGCCTATCCCTGACATCACCTGCATAATCTGCATCTGAGTATGCAACAACGGCCATAGGTACCTTTCTTTAGAAAAGAATGCATTTACCTGGACACCCTTTGATGTACCTTAACACTTGCATCACAACCTGCCAATGAACCTCAATGGGCTTATCTAAGAACTGACTCAGCTTCCCCACGGCAAGGTTAATATCTGGCCTAGTGATAGTCAGATATAACAGCTTCCCCACCAGTTGTCGATATGCCTTCTTATCTTTTAGCTTTACATTATCCTTAAACAGATGAATTTTAGGATCCATAGGAATATTTGCATCTTTGGATCCTAGCATGCCTATCTCTTGAAGAATATCAAGGGCATATTTCCTCTGTGACATAATTGTCCCTTGCTTACTTGTGGAAAACTCAATGCCTAAAAAATATCTCAGCTTCCCAAGATCTTTTATCACAAACTGGTGTGCCAAGTATTCCTTTATTTGAGACATACCCTCTGCATCACCTGTAAGAATAAGATCATCCACATATACAAGTAAAGCCATTGTTCCCCTATTGGTCTTCCTTACAAATAGTGAATGATCCGATGAAGATCTCTGCATCCCAACAACAGACAATGCCTTAGATAGGCGCTGGAACTAGGCTCAGGGGCTCTGCTTAAGACCATAAATGGCCTTATGGAGCCTGCATACACACTCCTTCTGAACCTCAAAGGCAGGTGGTTGCTGTATATATATTTCTTCCTCTAAGTCTCCATATAGAAATGCATTTTTAACATCCAACTGATGTAACTACCATCCATAATGAGCCGTAATAGATACAAGAATTCGAACAGTAGAGAGTTGTGCAACAAGGGAGAACGTGTCAAAGAAATCCACCCCATATGTCTGAGTGAATCCTTTGGCTACTAAGCGGGCCTTATGACTTGAAATAGATCTATCTGGGTTGTATTTCAAGGTAAAGGCCCATCTGACTCCAACAAGACGCACGCCAGACGGTAAAGGTGACGGCTCCCAAGTACCTCTGGTAGTAAGTGCAAACATCTCCTCCATAGCTGCCTTCCAGTGTGGATGTAGTAGAGCCTGCTAATACAAGGTAGGTAACTCAGCACTGGATATACAGCTGTGAATGCATGAAACTCCGAACTTAGAGAATCAGTAGTAACACCACTCCCAACAACATGATACTGGGCACAAGATCGTGGAGCCTTCCTAATAGTAATAGGAATATCCTCATCAGTACTCATGGAATTAGGACCTGGAAAACTATCCTCAGGTGGCAGACTCCCACTTGTTTCATCTGCTGACATTGTGCCTGAACAAGTCTCTTCAGTAGAAACCGCCTCTAGGTTATCAACATGAACCTAAGGAGTCTGTGGAATAGATGGAAGGGGCTTTGCCCTATATACAACTGGCAACTGATAGGTGTGACCCTTGAAGGTCCCTTCATCTGCTGGTGTTGGTTTGAATGTGCTGATAGGTGGCTCACCAACCTGAGAAGGGCTACTAGTATCTATAAATATACCAAATGGTATAGGAGCAACTCGTACAGGCGCTCTCCGGCACACTCTGCACCTGCCTTGTAGTAGCAGAAAAATAAGGAACAACTTCATGAAAAGTGACATCTGCACTGATCTAATGTCTCTGGTGTAGGGGATCAAAACACTGATACCCCTTCTGTGTACAAGAATAGCCAATGAACGCACACTTGACTGCCCTAGGTGTTAATTTATCATGCCCAAATCCAAGGAGATGTACAAAAGCCACGCATCCAAATGTCTTGGGTGGAAGATCAAACAACTCATCATTTGGATAAAGCGCCTGCCATGATATCTGCTCGTGAATCACTGAGGAGGGCAATCTATTAATAAGGTAGCAAGCTGTGAGAACTGCATCTCCCTAATAGTTCTGTGGCACATTGTTATGAATAAGAAGAGCTCTGACCATATCAAGGATATGTCTGTGCTTCCTTTCTGTGACTCCATTTTGCTGAGAAGTGTGAGGACATGAGGTCTGATGAATTATACCATGTATGCCATAGAATTCTGCCAACCGACGAGTACAAAACTCCAGTGCATTATCAGATTTGAGAGTCTTGATGCAAACATCAAACTGATTATTTATCATCAACACAAACTTCTCAATCAGTGGACCCACTTTAGACTTATTCTTCATGAGAAATAGCCAGGACAATATGGAAAAATCAACCACAATCAAATAGTACTGATGCCCTGCTCTATCAGGAGTCCTACTGGGACCCCAAACATCAAGATGCACTAATTGAAAACATGAAGTTGAATGTGGTCCTGTAGCAGTTGGAAAGGAAGATCTATGGTGCTTCACAAGTTGATATGCATCCCAGGAAAGTTGTGTAATTGGGGACACATGAGGAATAAGCCTGCGTAACTTTTCCAAAGAAGGATGGCCCAACCGCCTATGCCATTGTAAAACACTCCTAGATGTGGTACTAACTCGACATGCTGCAGCCATAGGACCCTACTGAAGTCGGTAAACTCCTTCATATCCACTACTAATAGTCTTCTCTGGAAAATACATCCACGCTCATCAAAGATGACCTGACAATTCATCTAATGATTTCACTGACAGAGAGCAAGTTCATGGATAAATATGGAACAAACTGAACATGCTTAAGCTGCATAGAAGGGGTAATATTAATTTTTCCATGCCCACTAATAGGAGCAAGTCGCCCATCAGCCACCTGTATTGTACGACCACGAGAGACAGGTTGAATCTGTCCAAAACACTGCAGATTCTCGGATAAATGATTGGACGCACCTGAATCAATCAACCATGTCACACCAGTGGTTTGAGTATCATCCATGGCAATTCCTAGTGCAATCTCTGATTGAGACACTTGCCATGTTTACTAAACCACACTGCCACAAATAAAGTTCGACGTGCCACAAAGAAGGGTACACACCCCTGAATTTCTTTACACTTCAGATCTGAAAATTGATAGAAAATGGGGACTACACACCCCAAGAAATATACCAATCAAGGAATACGCACCCCAAAAATCTCCGCTCACATGCGGTCAGTACTCAAGGGGACTACACACCCCAAAAACGTGCATCAATGAGGAATACACACCCTAAAACTCAAACCACTAGATCACAGAGAATCATACCACACGTAAGAAGGTTCTTGATTCAAAATCCCATCTCCACAACACTCAAGAACCTCCCTACAATGAACTGATGGTCAGCAGCCCGCTCTTTGGTGGCCTGTGTGGCGACTCGAAGAGAAGACGGCTAGCAGGAGGCGGTGACCGGCGAGTTGCTCTACTGTAGTGTTGGATGCGGTAGCAGCGTGCTGCTCTCGAGCAACTGCAGTGGCCTACAGGATGGCAACAACCTGTAGCGCACTACACAGCAGCAGCGGCGGCGATGTGCTGCCCTGCAGATCTACTGCGGCGTGCTACACAGCAGCAGCGGCAGTGGTAGGCTGCAGATCTGTTGGTGCGGCGATAGCAGTGGGCTGTAGTGCGCTCCACAGCAGCAACAGTAGTGGTCGGCTGCAGATCTGCAGCCGGTTGTGGTTGCAGCGGTGGCGATCGGTGAGGTTGCTACTGCAGCGGCGTTGAGGAGCCGGCCTGCCACTGCGAGTGGCGAGGGAGGCCGGCGGTAGGAGGCTTGAGGTAGGGTTATGGTTTGTTATTTGGTGGAGTCCTCAACCTGGTGCTCTGATACCAAGTTGAAGAGAATAATCTTTTCTTCCATTACCAAGAAGCCTTTACACCGCTACATAGGTGTAGGGAAAAAGTACATCATAAATCCGCTACTCAAAATAAAATAACACAGCACCCCTTACGCATAAATATAACTCAACATCTTTACTTATTTGCTTATGTAGTTAGTCTATGTACCATTTGCTATTTTATTGTTTTCTTATGGGGTTGTTCTAAACTTTTCCCACCTCTATATATTAAGAGGTAGGGTCAGAGAATAATACTACTTGGTTCATTTTCGCGTACTTAGTATTAGAGCAACGATCCTAGATCGGGGCTTGATATCCCACTGAAAACCTAGCCTCCTTAACGCTACACGGATATCCATCCTCCTCTAAAGGCGTCGTCGACCCTTCTCTTTCGCCATCAGCCTTGCAACAGCATTGCCAGGCCCTTGTCTCTCTTACGCAGTGCTGCTAGACCCTCTTCTCTCTCGCGTGGCCCTATAGCAGTGTTGCCAAGGCCCAACAGCTCCCCTAATGGGGTTGCCTAGGGTCTTAGTGTTGCCACAGGGCCCACCAGACCACCATGCACTGTCGCTGCAGCACTGCTGAGGTTGCTGCAGCTCCTTTAGCGTTGCCAATCAGCGTAGCGTTGCCTTTAGTGTCGCCTCCTGCACTGCCTCTTCACCTGAGGTGGTTGTTGTGGTTGCTACAACTGTTGTTGCTGTTGTGCTAGCGTCTAGAGGTGAGTTCTTTATGTAGGTAGGGGCGTGTGATTGCCCTCCTCGCTTCGGGGCTTCATCTGAGGGAGTACCAAAGGGAGAGGCAATTCCCTCAAGAGTAGTTGACACCTAGATTTTAGTTTTTCCTATGATTTGAAATCTAGATTCTAGATCTTTGATTTCATGATTCCTGTTTGATGTGATGTTCTAGTTGTGACTTGTTGACTCCATTGACTTGGGTGGAGACAAGACGGCATCGTCGACTTCTTCTAAGGTGACATCAGATTCTACGATTGAGACATGGGCCTACAAAATCCATTTTTTGGTCTTATGGTGATGTTGGATGAGACCAACTACCCTTGGTGGTCATAGACCTTTTTCATGATGGTAAGGGGTCATGATAAGAAACACATCTTGCTTTACCTAGAGCCTGTAGAGAAGACAGGGAGAATGCCTCATGGAACAAGGATAATGTCGTGGTCAATGCCTGGATAATGAGTTGTGTTATTCCTAGGATAGGTGATGAGATCTTGTATTATCAGACGACGACGAAGATGTGGGATAGGTTGCGAGAGATGTATTCCCACGAGAAGAATTTGGCCGGAGTCCTTTCATACCTTCCATGAGCTCATGTAGTTACACTAAGAGGGTTGTTCATTGGCCCAGTACTATTTGGCCATGAAGGGCTGCTAAAGAAGCAAAATGCTAGATGACCTATGTGTACCTATGCTTATTAGAGGTACTATAGCAAGGAGATAGCTGTCTTACTCTTTTTGTCTGGCCTTAGACCAGAGTTTACTGTTGCACATTCTCAATCCTAACCTTGCTAAAACTTCCCTCTCTTAAGAAGGCCTATAGTAGGTTGAGTAGGACTATTGTTCACCTACCTGCTGTAGAGGTTATTGGTCAGACTTTTGCACTTGCTGCTACTTTTGGACATGGTAGAGGATCTTCCACATTACGAGGTAGAGGTCGTGCATTGGGAGGGCGAGGCTGTACTCCGTGCGCATATTGTGATCAACCTAGACACACTGTGGCCACCTGTTAGACAAAGCATGGTTGTGCCTCCATTGCCAACCAGGTGGTTGAGTCTACTGAGGTTGCGTCTGACACGGTGTCTTGGGAAGAGTTTGATGAGTTATTGCGATGCTTCTCACAGTTGACCCAAGCTTTTAGTGCTTCTCTCGAGACAACTGCCCTTGCTTCCTTGTTAGGTATAGATCTAGTTTGTTCTTCCCAGTTTGCGGATTGATGGAGTGGTGACTGGTTAGTTGACTTTGGGGCTTCACGTTATCTATGTGGAGATCAGAGGTGGTTCCCTCAACTTAGGCCTGTGCCTCTATGCAGGACGATGCAGGTTGCCAATGGGAGGTACTTTCATGTTGCTAATTAGATTACTAAGGAGCTGAGCTGTCGTGCCATTTTTGACACTCAATCATGTGTTTTTTAGGACAAACTCACGAGGAGGACGATTGGTGGAGGACGTGAAGAAAGAGGGGTCTATCGCCTGAGCCAGAATTCTATTGCTTGCTGCTTTCCCTGGAGAGGTCTCCTTTGCAGTTGGAAGTCTGTTCCAGTGGCATCTCCACCTTGGTCACCTTGCTCTGGATCGGTTCCGATGTGTCATACCATATTTCTCCGTCTGCTGTTATCACATGTAATGCTTATTAGCTGGGCAAGCACCACCGTGCCAATTTCCCTTCTAGTTAGAGTGCTGGGTTTACCGTTTTGTTTAAGTTGATTCATATGGATGTGTGGTCATAGCTGGATTCCTGACCGGTAGGGTTACTGTTATTTTCTTGTCATTATTAATGATTTTTCCATACTGTTATGGATTTTTCTTATGAAAGATAAGTCAGATGTGTATACTATTGTTGAACACTTTATATAGAAATAAAGACTATTTTCCACTATATTTACGACTTTGTGATCAGATAATGCTCTTGAGTTTTGTGCTTGTCAATTTCTTTTATAGATCTCATGGCATTGTGCATCAAACTACATGTGCTCACACTTCTTAGTAGAATGGAGTTGTTGAAAGGAAGCATATGCATCTTTTTGATGTGGCTCGCACTTTATTAATACATCACAATGTTCCTTATCTGTATTGGGGTGATGTCATCTTGATTTCTTATTTTTTGATCAATAGGATGCCCACTTGCTATCCATGAGTAGATCTCTTGGCAACTATTTTATCCTGATCATGAGCTTTTCCATGTGCCTTCTAGAGTTTTTGGGTGCATTGCTTTGGTGCACATTCTCACCCTTGGTCTGGATAAGTTAGCACTAAGGGTAGTCAAATGTTTTTTTTTTGGGCTACTCTCGGGCTCAGAAGGGTTATCGGTATTTTGATCCTATTTCTGGTTGTCATTACGTTAGTGTTGATGTTACCTTTCATGAGTTCATTCCCTATTTCTCTGACGCGGGGTGTGATCTTTCTCTAGAGATTGTCGAGGTACCCATGCCTGTTCCTCCTATACCTTTAGAGGCTATATCGGTCACTGACCCCGTACCTTCCACTACTGAGCTTGCTTGGTATCAGGACCCACCTGTTACCTATAGGTAATGCTTTGTTTCACCGACGTCATCCTCCTAGGTACAAGTGAGCATAGATACTTTGCAGATTGACAGTATTTTACCGAGTTGTAATGATGCATGGGTAGAAATGGATGACATTACTTTTGAGATAGTACAGAGGCCTATGCTTAATGATATGGATCTTCTTATTGCTATTTAGAAGGTACCTTGGAGTTGTGCTTGATATGATGTGGTAGGGGTCCTCTTTCTTGAGGGTCTAGGCATTTGTTTTGGGAGGTTCTGTGCTGTTGTGTCCACTACCTGGGTGCTTATCACCTATCAGCAGGCTATGCTTGATCCAAAATGGCGTTAGGCCATGGAAGATGAGATGACTGGCTTACGTTCATGGGGTACGTGGGAGCTTACTACTCTTCCAAATGGAGTAGTTGTTGGTTGTAGATCGGTGCTTTCCATTAAATACGACCCGAACGAGTCTGTTGCTTGACACAAGACCTAGGTTGTAGCTAAGGGGCTTACCCAGACATACGGTGTAGACTTCATTAACACTTTCTCCCCAATTGCTCAGCTTCCAACTGTTCGTATTCTTGTCTCTATTGCGGTTCAGTATTATGTATCCCAAAGTTAGATTGTATGATGAGAGGGCAGAGGTTATTGATAGTAGATAATATAGGTAGCTAGTTGGAAAGCTTCTTTATTTGACCATCACCCGATGCGCCATTTCCCTCATTGGGAAATTGAGTCAGTTTATGAACAAGCTGACGAGACGACATTGGGATGCAACTATGATGATGCTGAAGTACTTGAAAAAAGCACTTGGATAGGGCGTTCTGTTTAGTAGAGGGACTTTCATGAGTGTGGTAGGATACTCAGATGTAGATTATGTAGGATAATTGATAGATAAGAAGTCTACCATAGGATCTTACACTTATGTTGCTGGGAATCTGGTGACATGGAGTAAAAAGTAGATGGTTGTTGCCAGATCTAGTGTAGAGTCCTGTATAAAGCTATGGCCTATCGATTGCAAGGATGATGTGGGTGAGGATGCTTTTGATAGACTTGCATATTTCTTGTGACATGCCTGTGGAGATGAGGTGTGATAATAGGGTTACCGTGTACATTGCTAACAACCCCGTGTTCCACGAGAGGACAAAGCATGTCAAGATGGATTGCCACTATACACGTGATTTGATCCAGCGTGGACTCATTCTCATCGTTTCTGTCACTTTAGAGAACCAGACAACAGACATCTTAACTAAGCTACTACCACATTCATCCTTTGATGTTTGCTGTTCCAAGTTGAACATGATTGACATCTATGCTTCAGCTTGAAGGGGACTATTGTACCCCTTCAGTCTTTACTTATTTGCTTATGTAGTTAGTTTACACACCATTTGCTATTTTATTATTTTTTTATGCGGTTGTACTAATCTTTTTCCACCTCTATATATTAAGAGGTAGGGTTAGAGAATAATATTACTTGGTTCATTGCTTACTGTTCTACTTCTTGGTCACTCACCTTTGGTGGTGGACTTCTCAAGGCTTGGGTTCAAGATCTACATTCCATCCTTCATGATTTTTCCCCAAGTCCTACTTTAGCTGATTAGCTAGTTTGGGTTGAGGGATACTTTGTTGTTGTTAAGGTCTAGAAACTATTAAGGGGTAATGTTGTGCTTACAGATGAGTTGGTGGAGGATTGGTGGCTTTTCTAGTTCCTTAAAGTCCCCTTGAAGGTCAAGATTTTCCTTTGGGTTTTGAGGAGGAATAATCTTGTTACTAAATGTTAGGTTGCAAATGCCATAAGTCTTATTAGAATAATCCTAGGGCCCTTTATATATATAGAGGCACCCAAGGGAGAGATTACAAGAATGTCTCTACAATAATAACATCAAACAAATACATGACATACAACACGATACTCCCCCTCAAGTTGGAGCATAAACATCAAGCATGCTTAGCTTGGAACGTAAAAACACAAGACATTTCTTAAGAAGTGCTTTGGTGAAGGCATTTGCAACTTGATCTTCAGTAACAATTTAAGGGGTGACAATTTTACCAGTGATGATGGCATCTCTGATAAAGTGATAGTTCACCTCTATGTGCTTTGTTTTCTCATGGAATGTAAGATTATTAGAAATAAAAGTAGCTGCCTTGTTGTCACAATACATGGGAGTAGGATGGTTCTCACCCACGGAATCTCATAAGTAGTATGGGCCATAGTTCTGCACTCAGATTCTGCATTGGATCTGGATACAACATTTTGTATCTTGCTTCTCCATGTAACAAGGTTACCACCCACATAAGTGTAGTAACCAGTAGTAGACCTATCTTTGTGTGACCCAACATAGTCTGCATCAGAGTACCTCTAGACCTTAAGATGACCATGCTTCATTAAAGTAAACCCTTTTCTTGGAGCTTGCTTGAGGTATTTAAGTACCTGACAAACACCATCCCAGTGAACTTCTCTAGGAGGCTGCATAAACTGACTCAGTCTCCCTACAATAAAGCATATATCAGGTCTTGTGATAGTCAAATATAACAACTTTCCTACCATAGCCCAGTATCTGGTGACATCTTCAAGTAAAGGCACTTTGAATCTCCAAGAGGTAATGAGGGATCCATGGGAGTGCACGCAGGTTTGCATCCCAGCATCCCTATCTCTTTCAGTATGTTAAGCACATATTTCCTTTGTGATAGCACTAAGCCCCCATCAACATGTTATACTTCAATGCCCAGAAAATAATTTATTATTCCTAGGTCTTTACTAACAAACTGAGAATGTAGGAATCTTTAGTGTCTTCTATTCCTGTTCCATCACTCCTAGTAAGCAGTATATCATCCACATAAACAATAACAATGATCCTGTGGTCCTGTGCATGGTGAAGATAGAATGATCTGCAATAGATCTGCTAAAGCCAAACTCTTGCACAACTTTACTAAATCTCTCAAACCAAGTCCTTGGACTTTGCTTAAGGCCATATATTACCTTCTTCAACCTGCAAACCTTCGAACACTCCCCCTCAACAACAAATTGGTGCATATATACCTCTTCTTGTAAATCGTCGTAAGGGAAGACATTTTTAATATCTAGTTGAGAGATAGATCAGCTCTTGTTGACTGCCATAGACAAAAGTATCCTTACAGAATTGAGTCTAGCCACTGGAGAGAAAGTCTCAAAGTAGTCAATCCCAAAGGTTTTTGTGTAACCTTTGGCAACCAGTCTAGCTTTGTATTGGTCTACTGTGCCATTAGGATGACACTTTAGGTTGAACACCCACCTACATCCCACAACAGTAGCATTAAGGGGTAGGCCCACCAGTTCTCAGGTACCCCTAGATTGAAGAGCAGACATCTCTTCCTCCATGGTAAAGGCACAGGAAGAATCCTGAAACACTTTAATATGATTTCTGGGAACTTGGTGGCTGTCAACTGCAAGTGACAATAGTCTTCCTGTGGCAGATAAATGATCAAGTGACATAATTGGAAATAGAATATTTTGCATAAGATCGTTGTGGCTTCCCCTTAGCAATAGGAAGATCTACATTAGATACCTCTGGGGGTGTATGGTCTGGACCTCCATCCGAATCAGGAGTGTTAGCAGAGGATTGAGCATAGATAGGATATGGATAATGGTTCCTCTCGAATAGTGGTAGTGGGATGCTTTCACTCAAAATGTTGAGGGAAGGCCTCTGTCATATGCACCTCAGGATGTGTAGGATAGGATATAGGAGGGCCATCATGAGGTAGAGGTGGCTCAAAGGGACCTGGTGACGTAGCAGTAGGCATAGGTAATGGAACATCCGGAGCAACAGTAGTGTTCTTTCCCACGGTGGAGTAGTAGGGTATATCCTCAAGGAAGGTAACATCTCTGCTCACATAAAATTGATGTGCCACAGATCAAAGCATTTGTACCCGTTCTGGGTTCTATAATAACCCACAGAGACACACTTGACGGATCTAGGAGCAAGGTTATCTAGCTTAAATAAATGGACAAAACACACAACTAAGAACTTTAGGAGGCATAGGCAACAACTCTTGGTTCGAACATAAAGCAGAATAGGGAACTTTCCTACCAAGAATAGAAGACGACACCTAATTAATTAAGAAGATAGCTGTAAGAACAACATCAACCTAGAGTATAGTAGGAACATTCATTTGAAAAATTATCGTTTGGGCTACATCAAGAAGGTGTCTTAGCTTGCGTTTAGGCACCCCATTTTGTTGGGATATATGAACATAAGAAGTTTGATGTATAATACCATGCAAGATTTTAAATATCGATATCGATATTGTATCGACAAGTCAAAAAAGAGATATATCGGGGATATATTGCTGATATTGGTGAATTTTGAGGAAATCATTTAGAAAGGCAAAAAATGTCACAAAATGTCCATAAAATTTAAATTAACATTTTAATGACTAATACATCATGAAGGAATGGCTAAAAAACGTGTGTGTTCCACCATTTCCAATTAAATAGCCTGTGCCAAGATTAACCTGAGATTGCTTTTCTCGTCTACCATTTCACCTTCAAAGAACTGCGCCCAAATCAACCAACACATAAACAGCATTCCCATTGAACCAACCTTCAAATCGGCGATGTATCGCCGATATCTCGAGAATATTACCCGATATATCGGTGATATCTCCCCATATTGATGATATATCACCGATATCCAGGAAAAAGATACCTTTGGTGGTATCGATACCACCCAACCTGTCGATACCAATATATCAAACCTTGATACCATGAGACTTGAAAAATTGAGTTAACGTGGAGTTAACAAACTCAAGTCCATTATCAGTATGAAACATATGAACAGTAGTAGAAAACTGAATCTTTATTTCATTCACAAAATTTTTAATTAAAACGGGTGTTTCGGATTTTTGTTTCATCATAAACACCTAATAGACACAGGTGCAATCATCAAACAAAATAAGAAAATATCAAAAATCCCTAAGACTCTTGACACGACATGGGCTGCATAGATCTACATAAACAAGACTAAAATTGACTCAGTTTGTTTATTACTACTGAGAAAGGAACTCTATGATGCTTGCCAAGTTGACAAGCATTGCAAGTAAAATAAATTGGAAACTCCATATCCGGAAACTGACGACAAAGAACAGTGATGCTAGGATGTTTCAATCTACGGTGCCACTGTAAAGCAGAAGTGGCAAAGGCAGTAGCCATGGAGTAATGTTCTGGTAGCAGGTCAGGATAGTAGAGGCCATCCTGCTCAAGTCCATCAATATGCTTCATTGTTTGGAGGTCCTACAAGAAGAAGAAATGATTGTGAAACAAAGCTCTGCAATTTAATGCCTTGTAATCTGACAAATAGACATTAAATTTAAGGTAAATTTAGGTGGATGCATAACATTAGAGAGTGGTAAAGTAGAAGACAAAGAAATGTCAACCAAACCTGCCATAGGGGATAGGGCACTATCTGCTACTCTAACATGCACTGGAGTAGTCAGTGGTTTAAGAGTTGAAAAGAGGGTAACATCTCCAGTAATATGAGATGATGCACCTGAGTTTGCAAGCCAAGTCAGCTTATGAGCCCCTTTTACGCTAGCAGCAGTACTTGTCTTCTGGGAGATAGACACAGTCGATCATATTCTTCCTTGGAAATAGTGACCTGCTGACTAACATGCTCTTCCTCCTGATAGGGTTGGCTTTTATCTCTACCATAAGCAACTTGGTTGGTCTGATGGCCTTAGGGGAACCCATGCTTTATCCAACACCTATCAACTGTGTGGTTTGTCTTGTGACAATGGTCACAAAACAAGCCACGTCCTCTGCCATAACCACCAGTTCTTATTCCACGTCCTTTCCCCCTACCACTTGAAGTTCCCCCACCTTGACCAGTAGTTGCCAAGGCAGAAGAATCAGAGATAGGGATAGGGTCAGATATCTCAATTCTAGAGAGTCGAGCGTAAATTTGGGCTGGTGTAGGAATATCCTCCAGTGTCATAAGTTGATCCTTCACAGATTTATATTTTGGGCTAAGGCCAACAAGCAACTGAATAGATCGAAATGCTTCACGTTGCTTGACAATCATAGTGACATTAGTCGAGATAGGCTGGTAGGTATCCTGCTCATCCCAGAGGTTCTTCATGGAACCATAATACTCACACAGGGACATGGTTCCTTTTCAAAAGGAGTGTAGCTTCTCAATTACCCTATAGAGACGACTGATATTACTTTTATGAAAATGCATTTCATGGAGAACCTTCCACATTTTCTTCGTTGATGCATATGACATAACTTGCTTGGCAATTGATTTTTTCATACTATTCAGCATGTAGGTGGCCACCCAATCATTGTTAGCCTCACAATGAACAAACTTGACAACAAGTTCCTCCTGAGTCAAGATGTACTTCTTCCTGTAGGATCCCACAAATCGGGAAAAAAAGGTTGACTATAACAAGAAGTTGGTGCCATCCAACTTGATAGAAGTGCCTTGCATAAACGATGATGCGCTCGGGTAGAGATTCTCCCTGTCGAGTCGCCAGAGGACTCCTTCCTAGTCTCCATATCGTCCGACATTTGCGAAATACGATCAAGACAAGCCACGATAATAACAAAATCAGATCATATATTGATATGAAAACTTCCTCACCGATTTGAAAATTAAGGTGTCTAGATCATGACAACCTCCTTAGGGGTTGGATAGAACCCCAAAGGGGTTGTCCTTGCTTGTGGGCCTTTGCTGGACAGATCCCTCAAGGCATGCAGTGGTGGCAATCGCAGAGGGAGAGAGAGGAGGCAAGCGACAGGCAGAGGGGGGCAGTGGCGTTTAGTCAGACACAGCGGCGATGGCGGCGGCGTCAGCGTCGTGCTTCAGCAACGACGACACTTATGGCGAACAGACCACGTAGGGGGTCGATTCAAAGGGTCTCGCCCACAGGGGTGAAAAATTGTTGCTCATGATCGAACCCCTCAGGGGCGATGGTGATGGCGACTATGTGTGGAGGCGGTGTCCACGCACAGGAGAAGGGGAGCCATCGTCTGCTCAGTGGGCGATGATGGAAGGTAGAAGCGCCGTTGCAACCGGTGGAGGCCTCCTGTGGTCGCCGGTTAGTGGCGGAGGTGGCGACCCAGAGAAAGAGAAAGGGAGACTTAGGGTTAGGGTTTGGTAGAGGGGATGGAGGCTAATTTCTGGTGGGATTCCAAAACCCTTGTCTAGGACCACTGCTCTTATACCATGTTAGGTTACAAATGCCATAAGTCTTATTAGAATAACCCTAGGGCCCTTTATATAGAGAGGCACCCAAGGGAGAGATTACAAGAATGTCCCTACAATAATAACACCAAACAAATACATGACATACAATGCAACACTAAAAGATGAGGGGGATAGTGGATGGATAATTATGATACTACTTGCATCTTATGTGGTTGTGATGAGAAAGATGTTCCCGACTTCTTTTGGATGTGTGATTTTTCTATCCTGGTATGGGAGACTATGAATCTTACTGGTGTTAGGGTGGCCTTTGAAGACAGTTTCTGAAGTACTTTTAGAAATGGGTTTCGAACCAACATTATTGGGTGACAGCTGTGGTAGTTATATGGTCTACTTGGCTTGAGCGAAATGCAACCATTTATAGGGGGTGAGAATATGCTTTGGGAATGTTGTTAATGAGGCTCGAGCTTTGTCAAATTTTTGGATGTAGCTTTTGTAATAACTCTTTTTTAATTAATTGATCGTGGACGACTATTGACCTTCAATAGCCGTCCTTTTCTTTTTTCAAAAAAGAAAAACTTCAGCTTCCACTTGAACCTATCGCAACTTACCACCATCAAGCCCAACATGATGGTGGGGCCTTAGTCTTGCGAACAAATAGACCATCGAATCCAACACCTCAAGTAAATGAAGGTGCAAAAGGGATTCCCTTCAAATGAAGAACCATCTTCTGCTGTGGAGGATGCTCCTCCATAGCTTCATCCATAATCACTTGTTCGGAGAAAATGAGCAATTGGTTTATTCTATTACCCTATGAGCCCTTTATATAGACTCTAAAGAGCAAATGACATGAGGGACCCTTATATAATAAGGAAAATGCAAGACACCAAAATAGACTAAGACCAAAATAAAATAAGACTAACACTCCCCTTCAAGCTAGAGCATAAACATCCGACATGCTCAACTTGGAACATAGATATTCCAATTGTTTCTTTGCTAGAGCCTTAGTGAATATATCAGCTAATCTAGTATTTATTGGAAACCTGTGGTATAGAAGTCTTCCCACTCATCAAACTTCTATATATTTGGTTCTCTCACAGAAAGTATGGTTGTTAGCAATGGTGGTAACTTTACTGTCACAGTACATAGGAATAGGTCACAAGACAAACACCAGAATCATGCAAGATAGACTTAATCCAAAAGAGTTCGTAGGTGGCATGTGCTATAGCTTAGTACTTTGATTCTGCACTAGATCTGGAGACTACATTCTGCTTCTTGCTCCTCCATGTGACCAAGTTACCACCAATATAAGTACAGTACTCTGTAGTAATCGTCTATCCTCATGGGAACTAGCATAATCTGCATCAGAATATCCACAAACATCAAGATGACTATGCCTCTAAAAGAATAGTCCCTTTCTAGGAGCTATCTTCAGATACCGGAGGACCTAACACACTCTTGTCCAATGTGCCTCTTTGGGCTCCTACATAAACTGACTCAGTCTCTCAATTGCATAGGATATATCTGGTCTCGTCATAGTCAGATAGAGTAACTTCCCAACCATGGCTCTTATCTAGTGACATCTTCTAAGATAGGATTGTCAGTATTTGCTAAATGAGTGTCAGGTTCTAGTGGTATGGTGGTAGGTTTGCAGCCCAACATCTCTGCATCACAAAGTATCTCCAATACATACTTCCGTTGAGAAAGAATTATTCCTTCATCCAGGTGATGTATCCTAATGGCCAAAAAGTAGCTAATTAGCCTAAGGCCTTTGGTAACAAACTGAGTATGTAAGAAGGCCTTGACTGCCTCTAGGCCTTCCTTATCACTTCCTTTCACTAGGATATCATCCACATAGACTATCAAAATCATAGATCTTGCCTTAGTATGCTTCACAAACATCGAATGATCAACTATAGATCTTAAGAACCCAAAACTCTAAATGGCTGTGCTAAATTTATCATACCATGCTCTTGGGCTTTATTTCAACCCATATACACTCCTTCTGACACTCCCTCTGGTTAATAAACCTATGAGGTTGTTGCATTATAGTTCATCAAGATCTCCACATAAGAAAGCGTTCTTAATGTCCAGTTGATAAATAGGCCATGCACGACTGACACCGAGAGAAGAGGATCCAGATTGAATTTAGTTTGGCAACCATGGAAAATGTCTCAAAGTAATCAACACCAAAGGTTTGAGTATATCCTTTGGCAACTAGCCTTGCCTTATAGCATTCAATAGAACCATCCAGGAGATATTTGAGGATAAACACCCACCTACACCCCATTGTCGTAGCACTAGGGGGTAGGTCAACCAACTCCCATGTTCCTCGAGACTGAAATGATGCCATTTCTTCTTTCATAGTCTATGTCCATAAAGGATCCCGTAGAGCCTTTGTATAGGTGCGTGGAATCTAATGACTGTCAACTGCAAGAGATAGTAATTATCCTACTGCAGGTACACAATCAAAGGAAATATATTGTGAAACATAATAGCAGCCACATGATCGTTTGGCCTTTCGTTGAGAATGGGAAGGTCCAAGTCAGATCTCTCAATACAAGGAATTACCTTATCTTCATTCGAATTTGCAGGATTAACAGAGGGTTGAGTAGGGATGGTAGACAGTGGCTCAGTAGCAGGCATAGTAGGAGCCCTATGGTGAAATGTCCATGGGTAAAAAGTAGATGGCTTTGGTGTAGGATCCGATGGTACTATATTTGGTGGATGGGATGTCTCAGAGGGTTCTGGAGGCAATGCAGATGGCATGGGTAGAGGGATATCCTATGGCATAAGAGGAGAAATGGTTTCGCCTTTCTACGAGTAGAAGGGAATGCCCTTGAAAAATGTAACATCAGTACGCACTAACATGGAATCTATGAGCCGCAGGATCATAACAATAATATCCCTTTTGGGTCCCTGAGTATCCTAAGAAAACATACTTCACAGACTGAGGAGCTAACTCCACTGTGAATTAGTGGATAAAACAAACACACCCAAAACCATAGGGGTAAGAATAAAAACATCTTGGTCAGGAAGTAAAATAGAATAAGGGATCTTATCTCCTAAGATAGAGGAAGATATCCTATTAATAAGAATGGTAGCCGTAAGAACATTGGCTCAAAATTGGGAAGGCACATGCATTTGAAATAGCAAAGTCCATGCCACATCAAGTAAATGGTGCAATTTGCATCCATTCACCTCATTCTGTTGGGAGGTATGAATGCTAGAGGTCTAGTGAACAACTCCCAAAGAGACAAAAAATTGAGATAAAGTGACATTCACAAACTCTAGTCCATTGTCGTTCTTAAAAATGCGAATGGTATTGGAAAATGAGTCTTTATTTCATTGAATTTTTTTTAATAAGTATAGGAGTTTACGATTTTTCTTTCTTGATATAAACCCACAATCTACCAAAACAAGAAAATATCTAAAACCTCGAATACTATGGACCCGACATGGTCTCCACAAATCAACATGAATAAGAGCAAAAGGTGACTTAATTTTTTTATTTTGACTAGGAAAAGTAGACATGTGATGCTTGCCTAATCGGCATACCTTACACTGAAATAACTCTAGAAACTATAACTCCGAGAATTGATGACGCAAAACTAGAATACTGGGATGACCCAAGCGGAGATGCCACTATAAGGTAGTAGTGACTAAGACTGCAGTAGTAGAAAGATGTGTGGGTTTTAGGCTGAGATAGCAAAGGTCATCCTGCTTAAGTCCACCAATCTGCTTTATTGTCTAGAGATCTTGTAGGAAGAACTCATCATGAAAAACTACCTGACGATTTAATGCCTCAGTAATTTGACTAATAGACATTAAATTTAAAGCAAACGTAGGTGTATGCATCATTTCAGCTAGAGGCAAAGAACTAGATAAAGAAATAGCTCTAAGGTTAGTAACAGGGGACAGGGCACCATCTGCCACCCTAACATGAAAAGGTGTGGCAAGAGACTACAAAGAAGAAAATAAGGTAGCATCGTCTGTGATGTAGGATGAAGCACCTGAATTTGCAATCTATGTTGGGGCACTAGTATTGGTAGATATAGCAGCATTACTTGTAGGATGAGCTATAAGGGCTCCAAGTGTAGACAGATTGGGAAGTCCTGAGTCTGTCATACTCCTCTCTAGAGATAAGAATTTGGGAACTGGTAGGGTCATTTTAATAGTGAGTCACCTCTCTTGTAGTAGATACCTGATGTGCCTAAGGCCTCTGAGGGAAACCATGCTTGATCCAACAACGATTGATGGTATGGTTCGTCTTATGGCAATGGTCATAAAAAGTAGGGTGCGACTACCACCACAACCACTACCACCTCTTCTAGTATCATAGTCTCTCCCCTTTCTTGCAAGAGCTCCTCAACCATGGCCAAAGGATGCCATGGCAGACGAGTCAGAAGACGGGACAGTATCATATATCTCCAAGTGTGAAAGAACATAAATCTAAGTCAGTGTGAGAATCTCCTCCAATGTCATTGTGGAGTTTTTGAGAAAATAAACTATTCTTTTTGAAAGTAGTGACCTCAACCCTCTTTATATATAGATAGAGAGGCCTTGGCATACAAGGAAATCCAACTAAACATTTACTAAAACTAAAAAAGGATTTTTACGTAGATGCCACTATAAACTTTCGAAATTAATTTTATGTCACTGGGTTTCAACTGGTACTATTAATGTCATTGTGAAACTTACGCCGTTAACATCAATGCCATCCCGTTATCTCTCCGTTAGCTCGCCAACTAGTGCTAGGGAAAAGTTGACTCAAGTCAAGTTAAAAGTGTTAATCTTGGAGGGAAATGGATGGCGGTGATTTAATCCATCTTTTGGGATGGATCGGACTGATATGATTTAATAGGGATGAATCTTACCCTCCTTCGTCTTCCTCCTTCCTCTCGACAACTCCATCCCTGGCGTTGCAAGCTGCTCCTCTTTCTTCAACGTTCTCCTTGGACCCAGTCCTCCTCCTTCCTCTTCCTCTTCCTCTGACCTCCCTACCCCCATTTAAAGCAATCCATCACAACCTTCGCCCTTCGATTTCCCCCATTCCTATGCGAGCAAAAGAAAAAAAATAGCGAGAAAGGCCACCTTCCTCCTCCCCACTCCACCTTCCTTCTCTTCATTCCTATGTTGTTGTTGTTGTTGCTTGTTGCTATGTTGTGGTTGTTGTTGCTTGTTGCTATGTTGTGGAACTTCTCAACGCTCAGTACGACCATCCTTCACCACACTGCCAGCGACAGCACCTCGTGTAGCACCCCCACCATCCTTTTCTCCATTTCGATCGTCCCGCTCTGCAACGTCGAGGTGTCCGCGTAGGGGGACATGTACGATAGCTCTAGCTAGTCCCAAGTCCACTCCCTCATCTCCTTCCTCAGGAGGAGCCCTTGCAGGAGCCTCACCTCGAAGTTGGGCCTCATGCGGATTCCCTTGAGCTCTGACTCCTCATCGACCCTTCGCTTGATCGCGGACCTGGCAAGGTTGTCATCCCAGGAGAGGAGCTTGAGGTAGTCGAAGGGGTTAAGGCGTAGGTTAAGGCGGAGGAGGTTTGGGTGGCGTGGGACGAGGGACGCGGCGAGGCTATCGGGGAGGCCGAAGTCATGGCGGACGTCGAGGAGCTTATGGAGGGGGAGGGCGTGGTGGTGGGACATCATGAGGAGCCTGCGGAGCTTGGAGAGGGCAAGGGGCTTGTTGCTGCTGCTGCTGCTGGTGTTATTGCTGTTGCTTGTTGCTGTTGTTGCTTGTTGCTACCGTTGTTGTTGCTATTGCTGCTTGTTGCTTGACAAGCGTGGAAATCGCGAGTTTTCGGAAAACGTCGTAGTTAGTCGCGAAATCCCCTTGACAAAAACATTTATAATATCGAACTCGATGGATTTTATTCCTTTGAAAACTTGAGTCCTGGTCGTTCGTCTCTGGGAGGCGTGAAAACAAGTCGAGATTTGGATCGGCTTAATCTAACCTAAATCTAATCTAACCTAATATTTTTTTTTGTCTTTTTGTGTTTTTGATTTTTATTTTGAAAAGCGATAGACAAACGGACTTGAAGATAATCACAGAAGCGATGATCACACAATATTATTCATGCATAGAATACTCAAAATAATGTCACACAGTATCTATACTAGAAAGCATTTAAATAGAAGAAATCCCTCATGCCGGGAATGTGCCATTAGGGCCATCAGCCTTGTGTGAGGGTGTAGGCTAGACCTTGGGTATGCAAACCGGTCTACATGCCTACCAACAAGAGATGGCCGGTCGCAGGAGGCTATGGGTGAGCCTTCATGGCCATCCAAAAAGAACAAGAAAAAGAGGGTGCGTCCTCTCTATGGAGAAGAAAGGACACGCCCAAGTGAAGAGAGGAGAAGAGGGTGTTGCACCCTAATGCTCTCCTTCTTGCTGCTCACATGAAGATGCCTTGGAGGAGCTTCTTCTTTAGCCGTCCATGGGGGGGGCCTTGGAGGAGGAGGACAGCCCTAGGGTTTTGGAGGGTGGAAGGGTGTCGCAAGTGGGAGGAGAATGGATGGGAGAGTGAATAAATCTCGTAGCTCTCTTCTCTCCTTGGCTTTTATGGAAAGGCCTCTCCATTTCAAATGGGTCACCACTTTTGGTGGCTCCCAAAATAGCAAGTGCCACCAATGTAGGATCTAGGTTGGTGATCAACTAATGAGGGCTAGAATGGGCAAGTGGGATTTAGGAAAGTGTATGTATGTGTAGGTGTAATTTTCGTGGAGTAGGGTAGTGGGTTTGGTGAATCTAGGTTGGGTTAACCTACATTAAGTGGGTGTGGACCTAATTAGGCTTAGGAACGTTTAATCGGATAGGAGTGAACCTAATTAGGTCTAGGTCAAGTCTAATTGGATGTGTGCATGTGATTAGGCTAGGGTAACCCTAATAGGTATGAGTCAATTAGATCCTGGGTGGATCTAATTGGGCTCAGGTGCACCCAATCAACTGTAGACGCACCCAATTAAGTATGGGATGGTTCAATTGGGTTAGGGATAGGAAAAGTAGGGCTATGGATAGTGGACTAGGCTTAGGAGGTCTCTAATTAGGTTTCCTAGGGTGTTCGGTGGGGTTCTTAGGTCAAAATAAGCAAGATCAGGCTTCTAGCACCGAAATCAGGAACCAGACAGCAATATCAGATGTCTAGGATAGTGGTCAGACGTCTTATACTACAAAATTGGACGTCTGGACAATAAATTGGACATCTAATTCTGTGTCAGTATGAGTTTTGGCTTCTTGGATTGTTATTCTGTAGAAATCAAACGTCCAGCCAGATGTCTGGACGTCCTAAAAGGTGCTGGTGAGTGGGTTTTAGGTTTTCTAAGGTGGGTTTTGGTTCCTAAGTGTTTGGGAGAGGGATAGGGTGGATAAAAACATGGATAGTGCTATCCATGTTTGGGTTTTGAGGCTAAGGTGCCTTAATGGAGGTCGTTTTGGGTTTGGGAAGGCTGTCTTGGGTTTCTAAGGGTAGGGATAATGCTATCCTCCTCACTCCTCTTATCTGGATCAGTCTTCTTCTTCCTTTATTGCTTTATTCCACTATCTCCTTCATCCTGGATCACTTTATTATCTGCAAATAGTAATAAAAACCATTAAATAGCAAGATATCTCATCTTATTCTAAATAGACTGATGCAATGCATGATATGCAAGATATGAGTGCAATATCCACAAATTAAGTTAAGTTTAAACATTATTTAGGTTGATTAGAACCCGTGATTGCTGTGCAATCATTGCTATGGCTGGTGTTGTTATTGTTGCTTGTTGCTGCTATAGATTTTGTGTCATGTTGTTGTCGTTGCTACTTTTGTTGTTTTTGCTGTTGTTGGAGCTCGCAAATGGATTTCATCGAGGTGAGGATGATTCAACATTGGAGCTTGCAAAACGAGCTCCTACGATGCTTGGTGTCAGTCGGGAAGAGGTTAACGGTAGAAACAAACGTCCGTTAACTCGATCAAACGGATCTTAACCCAAGAGGCACTTTCGTAAAATGTTTATGCTTTTCAATGGCATTAATAGCAATAGTTATAACCTAGTGGCATAAAATTAATTTTGAAAGTTTACAATGGCATCTACGTAAAAATCCCAAATAAAAGACCTAAAAAGAGAATACCTAACACAATCGTAATTTATTCTTTGATTTATTTCCTAACACTCCCTTGCAAGTTGAGACGCGGCAGACAATGAAGACTTGGATCAACAGTACTTAATGGTAGTAGAATATAGTCGACTTTAGTATCTGTATCAACTTGTCATGTTTCTACTTGTACGTCCCATGTAAGGCATTGAGTACGTGAGAAATCATGACTAAAACTCAGGTGTTGCTGCTCGCATGCCCAAAAGTTTGAAGATGACTAGGCTTGGTTTTCTTGAATGCACATAGGGTTACATAGGTGCCATCATTCCTAGCCCCCAAGAGCTAGCCAAAATGCTTTAGGTGCGTGAGAGTGCACCTCATTTACTTTTCTACATCGATCTGTCTTTCTTCGTTGTCAAGTTGCCTTAAAACACGGGTGTTGATGTAAACACGTTTATATCATATAAACTGTCTATTTATGCGTGTTCTTAGGCGTAAAGTTGCATCATACATTATAAATATCGCATAACATGCATCATTATGCATTTAGATTAAGTTATAAAAATTTTAGGTTAATTTCTCCTTTTTATGGCAGGTAACAGTGCGATATTTAATCAGGACCTCGGATTGAAGATCCAACCATACAGATCTGATTAGGGTGACGATTGGAGTTCAACGACTCTAAGATCGTCCCAATCGGACTTCCATAGCATCAGATACAATCTGAGAAAGATCGAGGTCAAGGGCTAAGATGGTGTAAATCCGCACTTCAGATGACAAATCTGACTACACGGATGGGTTCAGATCGATGATCGCAACCCAACGACACGAAAATCGGTCCAATCCGACATCTGTGGCACTATTTACAACTCAATGAAGATGGATGGCCATGATGGTGCCACGTGGTGCCATCACAGCTGCCCAGCACCGGCCATAGCATTTCTTCTTCGCTCGCTCGATGAATCCTAGCCGTTGGATGCCTATCCAACGGTTGAGAAAATGCCACGTTGCGCCCTAAGCGGCGCTCTCATTCTCTGAAGGCGAAGGCATAGCAAATCTGGGCTGTTGGATCGTGATCCAACGGCTATGGATGCGAGTGCCTTAAAACGAAAGCACAACACAAAGCGGTGCGTAGAATACTGGTCAAGGCATTGTTCATGCACGAAACGCACATTCGAGTCGTCCGCGGTGCATCTCCTTACACGTGAGAGCGCAATTCGGCCATCTGATCAAGCGCCAACGGCTTAGATGAAGCGATCGGTCAGACGCGTAAGATGACGCCCAATCTCATGTGAGATCAGATGTGCGAGAGGCGCGATTGTGAAGGCTCGTGATCGCGCGTTCTGAGTCATTGATCTTTGATCAAACGATGATGAAAGAGGCTGCGTCGCCTCTTAACGTGCGAAGAGGGCGCAGGCAAGATTGCTCCTAAGCTGTCCGATCATGAGGATTTAAGAACGTGGATGAAGTGTTGAAGCGCGGAAGAGGAAGCGGCAAGCGCGTGCACTCGACCTATGCCCACGTTCAGGGGCCTTAGTGATGCTTAAATCCGTCACTAAAGAGCCTAAATTAATGTTTTCAAGTGTAAAATGATTAAATTGCCCTCAATCCTTACAACTATAAAAGGAGACCGCTACTACTCGAATTCTTCATCCCTTCATCTCTTCTCTCACCCCTTCGAAAGCTCTAAGAGCTTATCCAAAAGTCAGGATGCTCCATTAGAGTTAAAAGTACAATTTTTCCACCTCACCTCCTTTGTGGAGCATTCCATGGTTGTCTTCTTACCGTCATTTGGGAAGCGGATCCCACTGCGATGTCGCCGTGCCCCATTCTCCATCGTCTGTCGTCGTTCTCCTTCGTCCCGCATCTCACCACCTTCGTCTAGGCACTCTGTCAACGCGGCTCGTCCTCCAAGTAGCCGTCGAGGAGGATAACTTCTCCACCTTCTCTTTACTGCTTTCTAGAGTAGATTTACTGCTTTCTAGTGTAGATTTCCCGCTTTCTATTGTAGTGGTTAGTTGTAATAGACATGATATTGTGGTTATGAAATTCTTGTTCATTCTCTCTCTATTTTGTCTTTATTTATATTATTCTCTCTCTTCTATTAATTATTCCTTAAGTAGATAGCTAGGTTAGATTTAATCCGACTAGCTAATCTGCTTCGTGACAATAAAGCAAACATTTTTAATCAAACGTCCGCCTCCCTATGTTCGATCCGGAATTTCTTTTGAGTTTCAGTAAAATTATCTGTTAACGGATTTTTCTCGCAAATCACGCTAGGGCGGGTTTTTAGGACTCAAACTCTTTTTGCGATGATCCTCCGCATACAATAAGTGTCTCTACTTATATGCCCTCATAGAGCCAGTCCCTGCTTGGTTTCTCTTGAGGTGCATTAGAGTACTACCCGTAATCCTGGTTCTCGCTCCTATTGCGTGTCGCTAAAGAGGAGGCTAGGAGAAGCCTTGTCTTCGAAACTTGGAGCATCTCCACGAGGGAGAGAGAACACCCAGCAACCTACACGGCCAACAAGGCCTGTTGCATTGTGAGAGAAAGAGTGGTAGCAGCAGCACTTGTTGCTGTTGATGCAGTTGCTACTGTTGGTGCAATCAGAGAAGAGAGGAAAGGAGACATCTTTCCTCCCCCCTCCCTTTTTTTCTCTTCTGTTCGGCGGCAATGCTACAGTGGAGAGGAGCACAATGGCGCTCCAGTGAGTTGGAGGAGGTTTGGACCACCTTGGTCTAGTAGCTTGGCCTCCAGCGAGTCGAGAGAGCCCCTTAAATCCTCGATCAAACAAGATTTGATGGGCCAAATCAGAGATTCGAATCTCTTACTTTAGGGGTGGCGCTCTGATACGTTGAGCTTCCCGATGGCAACTGCATCGGCCAATGGTTGCTGGAGATGGTTGGCATGGTGGGGAAGAGTTCAGCGACCACCCCTGTGGTGGTTGTTAGGTTGTAAATGATGTAATTTTCATTAGAATAATCCTAGGTCCCTTTATATAGAAAGACACCTAAAGAGAAAGATTACAAAAATGTCCCTATGAAAGAATAATGTAATACAAAATATGGACATATAACTCACTTTCCCTTACGATGGAGCATAGACATCAAGCATGCTCAGCTTGGAACATAAAAACATGACATTTCTTGGGAAGTGCTTTGGTAAAAACGTTTGCAACCTGGTCCTCAATAGCAATGTAAGGTGTGACAATTTTCCCAACATGATGGCATCTCTGATAAAGTGACAATCTACTTCTATGTGCTTTGTCCTCTCATGGCTTGCAGGATTGTTAGCAATGAAACTAGTTGCCTTGTTATCACAATACATGGGAGTAGGTTCATCCACTGATACTCCAAAATCTCCAAGGATGGTTCACACCCACAGAAGCTCACAAGTAATATCGGCCATATCCCTATACTCAGATTCTGCACTGGACTTGGATACAACATTTTGTTTCTTACTTCTCCATGTAACAAAGTTACCACCCACATAAGTGCAGTAGCCAGTAATGGACCTTCTATCTTCATGTGACCTAGCATAATTTGCATTCGAGTACCCTTAGAGCTTAAGATGTTCATGCTTCATTAGAGAGCCCCTTTCTTGGAGCTTTCTTGAGGTACCTAAGCACCTGACAAATACCATCCCAGTGAACTTCTCTAGGAGACTGCATAAACTGATTCAGTCTCCCCACAACAAAGCATATATCCGGTCTTGTGGCAGTCAAGTATAGTAGCTTTTCTACCATAGCCCGGTATTTGGTGACATCCTTAAGTAAATGACTCTCTTAATCTCCAAGAGGCAGGGAGGAATCCATAGGGACGATGGCAAGTTTGCATCCTAGCAACCTTGTCTCCGTCAGTATGTCAAGCACATACTTCCACTGTGATAGCACTAACCCCCCATCAACATGTTGCACTTCAATGCCCAAAAAATAATTTCACTCCCAGATCTTTAGTAATAAACTGAGAATGCAGAAATCTTTTAGTGTCTTCTATTCGTGTTCCATCACTCCTTGTAAGCAGCATATCATCCACATAAACGATAATGATATCTGATCCTGTGGCTTTGTGCATGGTAAAGACAAAATGATTTGTAACAGATCTAGTAAAGCCAAATTCTTGCACAGCTTTACTAAATCTGTCAAACCAGGCCCTGAGACTTTGTTTAATGCCATATATTACCTTCTTCAATCTGCAAACCTTTGAACACTCCCCTTTAACCACAAAACGAGGTGGTTGATGCATATATACCTCTCCTAAATCATCGTAAAAGAAAGCATTTTTGATATCCAGCTGAGAAATAGACCAACCCTCATTGATTGTCTGTTGTCTTCTCACAGAATTTAGTTTGCCCACTGGACAAAACAGCTCAAAGTAATCAATCCCAAAGGTTTGTGTGTAACCTTTGGTAACCAGTCTGATTTTGTATCTGTCTACTATGCCATCAGGACGACACTTCAGGGTGAACATCCACCTACACCCCACAACATTAGCACCAGGGCGTAGGTCAACTAGTTCCCAAGTTCGTCTAGACTGAAGAACAGACATCTCCTCATGCATGGCAAAGGTCCAGGAAGAATCCTGAAATGTCTCAATATGATTTCCTAGAACTTAGCAATTATCAATTGCAAAAGATAATAGCCTTCCTATGGTAGATAAACGATCAAGTGACATATAATTGGAAATAGAATATTTTGCACAAGATCGTTGTAGCTTCCTCTGCGCAATAGGAAGATCCACATCAGATACCTCTGGGGGTGTAGGATTTGGACCTCCATCCAAATAAGGAATAGTGATAACGGTTCCTCATCTGGTATAGTGGTAGTGGGATTTCTTTGCTCAAAATGTTGAGGGAAGGTCTCCCTTATAGGCACCTCAGGATGTGTGGGGTAGGATATAGGAGAGCCATCATGAGGTGGTGGCTCGGAGGGACCTGGTGGCGCAGCTGTGGCCATGGGTAAAGGGATCTCAGGAGCAGCATTAGTGTTCCTTCCCATGGTAGAGTAGTATGGTATATCCTCGAAGAAGGTAACATCTCTGCTCACGTAAAAGTGATGTGCCACCGAATCAAAGCACCTATACCTTTTCTAGGTTCTGGAATAACTCATAACAACATTTCATGGATCTAGGTGCTAGTTTGTTCGCTTTAAACAAGTGGACAAAGCACACACACCCAAAAACTTTAGGAGGCACAGAAAAAAGCTCCTGATCCAGACATAAAACAGGATAGGATACTTTCCCACAAAGAACAAAGGACGACACCTGATTAATTAAGAAGGTAGCTGTAAGAATAACATCAACCCAGAACATAGTAGGAACATTCATTCGAAACATGATCATCCTGGCAACATCAAAAAGGTGTCTCAGCTTGCATTCAGCCACCCCGTTTTGTTGGGATGTATGAACATAAAAAGTCTGATGAATAATACCATGAGACTAAAAAAATTGAGTTAACATAGAGTTAACAAACTCAAGCCCATTGTCAATACGAAACATGCGAACAGTAATAGAAAATTGAGTCTTTATTTCATTCACAAAATTTTTAATTAAACCAGGAGTTTCGGATTTTTCTTTCATCATAAACACAGATACGAGTGCAATTATCAACCAAAATAAGAAAATACTGAAAAATCCTAAGACTCTTGACCCAACATGGGCCCCATTGATCAGCATGAATAAGAGAAAAAATAGACTTAATTCTTTTATTACTACTGGGAAAAGAAACCCTATGATGCTTAACAAGTTGACAAGCATCGCAAGCAAAGAATCAGGAAACTCCATATCCGGAAATTGACAATGGAGAACAAAGATGCTAGGATGTCCCAACCTACGGTGCCACTGTAAGGTAGAAGAGGCAAAGGCAGTAGCTATGGTGGAATGCTCAAGGGGTAGGTCAAGATAGTAGAGGCCATCCTGCTCAAGTCCACCAATCTGCTTCATCGTCTGGAGGTCCTGCAAGAAGAAATGATCGTGAAACACTGCTATGCAATTTAATGCCTTGGTAATCTGACTAATAGACATTAAATTTCAAGCAAACTGGTGCGTGCATAACATCAAATGGTGGTAAAGTAGAAGACAGAGAAATGTCACCCAAGCCTGTCACAGGGTACAAGGCACCATCTACTACTCTGACATGCAAAGGAGTAGTCAATGGTTTAAGAGCAAAAAAATGGGTAACATCTCCATTAATTTGAGATGGACTTGAGTCTACAAGCCAAGTTGGCATACAAGTCCCTTTGACATTAGTAGTAGTACCTAGCTTCTGGGATATAGACAACTCCCATAGCAGAAGAGGGTTGAGAAGACATCAGCCGATCATATTCTTCCTTGGAAATGGTGACTTGCGGAATGACATGGCCCTCCTAATAGTGATGGCTCTCATCTCCACCATAACCCAATTTACCTGATGGCCCTGGGAAAAACCATGCTTTATCTAGCATCTGTCCACCGTGTGGTTTGTCTTGTGACAGTGGTCACAAAATAGGCCACGTCCTCTGGTAGGACCACTTGTTCTTTCTCCACGTCCTCTCCCCCTGCCTCCTGGGTTTCCCTTGCCACGACCTGTAGCTGCCATGGCTGAAGAATTAGTGACTAAGACAGGGTTAAAGACCTCAAGTCTAGATAATCAAGCATAAATTTGCATAGGTGTACGAATCTCCTCAAGTGTCATAAACTGATCTTTAACGAACTTGAACTTAGGACCAAGACCTGCAAGCAGCTGAACAAAATGAAATGCCTCACACTGCTTTGAACGGTGACATCTATGGAGATCGGCTGATAAGTATCCTGCTTATCCTATGTCGAAATCCTGCATGTCGATGACACACGACAACACCTAAAATTAGATCACAAAGTAGGGATAAGCCAATCGGCTCAGTAGAGAACAAATAACTATTGTAATCCAATAAAAATAAGGTACTGTACACTTTCGCTAACCGATTAGATATCTAGCTTAACATAGAACCCCAGGTTTCAACCCTAATCTGGATCAACCTGACCAACCACCGTGGTCCTAGCCCACTAATTAGATCCACTTAAATAAAGCCACACGTTCTAACACAACTATCCTAACGATCCAAGATCCTGTTACCCGCCACTTCGATCCCTGGAGTGGCTAAATCAGCCCTACATGCTGAAGGAGATCTCGATGTGCCCTCTTCAATGGTACACACTTGTACCCTAACTCCTCCTTGGCCAGAGGAGAGATTAAAGCACTCATGTCCACCAGACAAAGGATACTCGCTCCGGTAATCGAAACGTTGATTGTACTCAGAGTCCTTGGAAACTATTCCACTCAAGGCATCCCTGAGTACCCGGTCCAAAAGATTCGGTGGGAGCGACTTCCTACTGCCTCTGATACCTAGAAATTATTCCACTCAAGATCACGTGTTACCCGATGTCGGAATCCTTGGAATCTATTCCACTCAAGATCTCCCGCATCGTTGCATGAGATCCTTGGAAACTATTCCACTCAAGATCTGCTCAATCCTTGTCATTTGAGAATCCTTGGAAAATATTCCACTCAGGATCTCTTGAGTCACGAACATGAGACTCCTGGAAACTATTCCACTCAAGATCTCATGGCGCCTCTTGTCAACTCAGACTCAAGACACCTCCTAGTGCCTCATGTCCATGATGGCACCTGGAAAAATACCCAACCAGGAACTATTACGGTCCCTAGGCTGAACTACAGTAGCCTTAAGCTACCAAACTCTCAAGTTTCTAACTTGCGATAGTGAACTCACTGTCTGCAAAGTTCCGGTGTCTCACCCAATGAGCTTACCTATTTGACTTAATCGATCTTAATTTCTTTTTCCCCTCGTCAAGCAACCACAGAAACCTACTGAATCATCTTGGGTTTATCCAAGACCTTAAGATCCATGCATTTCCTTATATTAGACTCAAACCGAGTAATTGATATTATCATGTGAGGTTTAATTCTTTACTTAGCCGATTTAGATCACTTTAGCCCAATTAAAGAGCTTCAAGCTCAATTTGAAACACCCTTTACCCATTTATCGTTTAACTACAAATTAACCATTTCCTCGCCTATTAGGGTACCTGCTAGACCCCCAATTAGGTTATAGACCAAGCCCAATCACTCCTTAGGTTCCATAGGTTCAGAAACCCTAATTTTAAGCTAATAAGTAAGCTCAACAGGCTACCTAATGTTAGGTACCTATTACCTAATGTTAGGAGGCCATCCAGCAGCCACCTAACGTTAGGTCAGGCCTTTGCAGCCGGCCAGACCCGCAAACACCACCATTCATACCTCAAAACACCCCCTTAACACCTCCAAAACTCATGAAACCTTGAGCACTAGATACCACACATACATGAAGCATAATGGGGCAAAGAAATCCCTTATCTAACCTTAAGGCAACCCTTAACTAGAAAAAGCCCATTACTACAATCATAACCCACCAAAGGGTTGAAAACACCACATTTATCACCAAAATCTCATGCACAAAACTGATCTCAACATCTAAAAATCTTCTTAATACCATTCCTACACATAGGAAACCAAAAGGAAGGGAAACAAGAAGTGAAACCCTACCTTGAAGATCTTTCTCCTCTTCGTTCTTCTTCTTTTCTGCTTCCCACGCACTCCAGTAGCAGCTACACCTCTAGCAGTAGTAGGGGCCTTTACGGTGATGGTGGCAGCAACGACGGTCGGCGAGGAAGCGGCTGGCTGGTGGGAGCAAGGTGGAGGTGGAGTCTTCTTTCCCCTTCTCCAATGGTGAGGCAAATGGGAGTGAAATTGGCTTCCTAAGGAAGCCTTCCCATTTTATATGGTGTGGAAAAATCTCAAAAGCCCCCCACCCTTTCATAACTTGAATGCCAAGTAAGTCCATAAATTAAGCTCCTCTTACCAAGAGCCCCTCATCTTTAACATTTCTTAGGCATTAGCTTAATAGTTAAAGGGATTACTTATCCTTTAAAAAAATAAGCTTCCCAACCCTTAATCCATAATCAAGCAAGCAATTAGAACTTTAATTAATCCATTAAGTTCATGTTAAATTCCAGACCCTTACACCCTACCCTCTTTAGAAAGGATTTTGTCTTCGAAATCAACTAAGGCAATCAAGTGTAAGCACAGATGGTTACAACAATTCCAAAGCAACAATCGTGTCAACATAAAGCACAAGAACAAGGCACGAGTATCCAAGAAACAAAGCATTCTTTACATAAAGCCATAACCATTACAACAAATCAAAGGCCCTCCCTTCAGATACAAAAGAACACAAAAGAGGGAGTTCACATCAAAATTCATACATAGAAACTAGAACTACCTGAGCCTATCGACTAGGTTCAAACATCAAAATCGTCATCCGTCGTAGGGGCACCCATCACCTTCTTCCCTTTATCTGCTACATGTCCTGCATCTTGGTTCATGAAAGGTTTAGCTTGCATCTCCCGTGCATTCATCATATCAATTCTCAGCCCAGCACCATCTCTACCTTGGAGTCCTCAGTCAAGGCTGCCACTTGTCCCTTGATGGGACAGTCTCGCTTCAAATGCCCAGGTCTCTTGCACTTGAAACAAACTCGTGGAGCATTGCATAGTCCGGAGTGATCCTTTCCATAGTTGACGCAACCTCTCCTCTTAAAAAGCTGCCTCGTAGCATACGGGGTGCTATCCACACGAAAACTCTACACCTGTCCCATTGGCTTCTGCTCCACCGTCTGAGAGTTCGTCATCCTTGGGTTGTATCGCTGAGATTGACGGTTACTCTTGCGTGTAGGTCCTCCTGAACTAAGGAGTGATTGTTGGGTCTATTCTTATTGTTGGATTGCTGTCATCGTCCTTTTGACTGCCATAGCTCGCTCAACTATGTTGGTCAAACTAGTCGTCAGCATCCCAGCTAACTACATTTTCAAGTCATCCCTTAGACCCCAAGTGAATCTCCAGACTTGTTCCTCTTCATTCATAAATGCCTTCCTAGCAAAATGGAGTAATCCCATGAACTTAACCCTGTACTCTGTGATCGTCATCTCCCTTTGTTGCAGATTCATGAATTCATCCCTTTTCTGTGCTTTCCACTCTTGCGGATAAACTGATCATTAAACAGCTTTAGAAACCTGTCCCATGTCACTGGTGAAAGCTCAGAAACCTACATTGTAGCCCACCATCGCTCTGTAATACCGTTAAGCTGGAATGTAGCAATCACACCTTGTGTTCTCCCATCTGGGGAGCACAAAAAATCTTCTCAACCTTTAGGATCTAATCCTCTACAGCAGATGGATCACTAGCTCCTGAGAAAGTAGGTGGCTTCAGCTTTCGAAACTGCTCGAACTCCATGCTTTTCATTATTGTCAAGGGATCTGGTTGGCCCTGACTGCTTTCACCCCCATGTGGGGGATTGTCTTGTCCTCCACCACTTTCACTTGCTCCATTTCTTCCTGCGGTCGATCCAATTCGTTTCATGGCCTCCAGCAGGCCCTGCATCACCCCTTGCATCTGTCTCATTGTGCCTTGCAGCTGGCTTATAGTTGCAGTAGGATCTGTAGGGTTTCGCTTACCACCTTGAGTACGCTTTCTCCGTGGAGGCATACTGCAACTCATCAAAGAAACCAAAAGTGCCATCACAGCTCAACCACAATTAGGATCTGATCGCAACCCTATACCAGGCATAGCGTACACACTTCCTGTGAAGTGCATGCTCTGATACTATCGAAGGTTGTCACGCCCCAAAACCCAGGCCCCTAATCGAAGGTTAGGGTTCCAAGGGTGGCAACAAGGAAAAGGTGCTGGTTTATTTAATTCAGATTGCATTAACAATGTTGAGTTATCATAACATTCCATTACAACAGCAACAACAACCAAGCCTTTTCCCACACTAAGTGGGGTCGGCTATAAGGATTCTTTGCCTCCATACAGATCGATTTTCAACTATTTTAGGACTTAAATTAAAGTAATTGAGGTCATACTTAATAGTTTTCTTTCAACACTTGTTTGATCTTCCTCGCCCCCTCTTGGCAGGTTCAGCCTCCAACTTCTTGCATCTCCTAACTGGAGCATCTAGTGGCCTTCTTTGTAAATGTCCAAACCACCTTAGACGTGCCTATCTCATTTTATCCTCTATCGGTGCAACCCTAACCTTTTTTCTAATAATCTCATTTGAAATATGGTCATTTCTGGTATGACCACACATCTATCTTAACATTTTCATTTCTGCCACAGACATCTTCTGTACATGCCTATAGTTTATAGCCCAGCATTTCGAACCGTACAACATGGTTGGTCTTATCACAGCTCGATAGTATTTTCCTTTGACTTTTAAAGGAACCCTCTTATCATAGAGAACACCAGATGCACCCCTCCATTTCAACCACCCTGCATTAATTCTATGTGTAACATCTCCATCAATTCCACCATCTTGTTGGAAAATGGATCCCAAGTATTTAAAAACATCTTTCAATGTAATGCACTCTTCTCCAATTTTTACATCAATCTCTTTATTGTTCCCTCTAGTACTAAACTTGCATTCCATATACTCAGTCTTCATCCTACTTATGTGTAATCCTTTATCTTCCAGGGCTTCTATCCAAAGCTCAAGTTTTCTGTTCACTCCATCTTGTCTCATCAACCAACACAATGTCATCAGCAAAAAGCATATACCAAGACACCTCAACTTGGATATGCTTTGTCAACTCATCCATGACCAAGATAAAAAGATAAAGGCTTAAAGTCGAACCTTGATGCAGACCAATGGTGATATCAAAGTAGTTCGTCAAATCATCCTTAGTTATTACACAAGCTGCTGCTCTATAGTACGTATCCTTTACGAGGTTGATATATATAACTGGCACTTGTCTCTTCTCCAAAATTCTCCACAAGATATCTCTTGGGATAGAATCATAAGCCTTCTCCAAATCAATAAAAACCATATCTAAATCCTTTTTCTTGACTTTGTATGTCTCTATCATACGTCTCAAGAGATGTATTGCCTCAATAGTAGATTGGCCTGGCATAAAGCCAAACTGATTTTCAGTTACCACAGAGACTTGCCTTACCCTTCATTCAATTATTCTCTCCCAAAGTTTTATCGTATGACTCATCAACTTAATACCTCTATAGTTGGAACAATCTTGTATGTCACTCTTGTTCTTGTATAAAGGTACCACAAAACTCTTCCTCCATTCTTCTGGCATCTTCTTGCCTCTCCAAACAGTATTAAATAAATTTGTGAGCCAAGTTATATCCCATTCTCCCATCTTTCTCCAAATGTCTATAGGAAAATCATCAGGCCCAACAACCCTCCCACTTTTTATCATCTTCAAAGCCTCTACTTCTTTCTTTTGTATCATTCGATAACTTGCCCGATTCACATAATCTTCTGAGTTGGCTAACTCCCTTAAGATGATATCATTATTTTATTTTTCATTAAAAAGTTCATGAAAATATCATTTCCATCTTATCTTTATATCCTTACTAGCTATAAGCACCTTTCCTTTTTCATCCTTGATGCATCTTACATGTGTAAGGTCCTTTGCTTTCCGCTCTCTTGCTTTAGCTAACTTGAAGATATCTTTTTCACCTTCTTTAGAAGTACGGGAAGTATGGCACAAATTAAATAGAAAATAACCATAACTAAGGCTTAAATGTTACCTGTCCAGTAGCGCACAGTGAATCCCGCACTATGTCGAAATCCCATGCGTCAACGACACAGGACATCTGAAATTAGGTCACAAAGTAGGGATGAGCCAATCGATTCAGTAAGGAATAAATAACTACTGTAATCTAATAAAAATAATATAATGTATAGTTTCCCTAAATGGGTAGTTCCCTAGCCTAACATAGAACCCCAAGTTTCAACCCTAACCCGGATCAACCCAACCAACCACCGTGGTTCTAGCCCACTAATCAGATCCACTTGAATAAAGCCACATGAATGCAACTATCCTAACGATCCAAGATCCTGTTACCCGGCACTATGATCCTTGGAGTGACTAAATCAGCCCTTCATGCCGAAGATCTCGATGTACCCTCTTCAGTTGTACACTTGTACCTTAACCCCTCTTTGTTTAGAGGAGAGATTAAAGCACTCATGTCCATCGGACAAAGTATACCCGCTCTGGTCGCCGAAACATTGACTGTACTCAGAGTCCCTGGAAACTATACCACTTAAGACATCCCTGAATACTCGGTCCAAAAAATTCGGCGGGAGTGATTCCCGATGCCTCTAATCCCTGGAAACTATGCCACTCAAGATCATGTGTTTCTCGATAATGGAATCCATGGAATCTATTCCACTTAAGATTCCCTGCATCATTGCATGAGATCCTTGGAAACTATTCCACTCAAGATCCGCACAATCCCCGTCACCTGAGAATCCTTGTAAACTATTCCACTTAGGATCCCTCGAGTCATGGACCTGAGACCCCTTGAAACTATTGCACTCAAGATCTCAGAGTGCCTCTCGTCAACTCAGACTCAAGACACCTCCCAGTGCCTCATCTCCATGACGGCACCTGGAAAAATACCTAACCAGGAACTATTACCATCCCTAGGCTAAATTACAGTAGTCTCAAGTTACCAGACTCCTATGTTTCTAACCCGCAGCAGCGAACTCACTGTTTGTAAAGTCCTAGTGTCTTACCCAACGAGCTCACCTATTTGACCTGATCAATCCTAATTCCTTTTTCCCCTGATCAACACATGATTAGGCAACCTTAGAAACCTACTGGATCACCTGGGGTCTTATCCATGACCTTAGGATCCAAGCATTTCCTTTATTAGACTTGAACCGAGTCATTGATGTCATCATGTGAGATTCAATTCTTTACTTAGCCAATTTAGATCACTTTAGTCCAATTAAAGAGCTTTAAGCTTAATTAAAAACACCCTTTACCCATCTAGGGTTTAAGTACAAATTAACCATTTTCTCACCTTTTAGGGCACCTGCCAGGCCCCCAATTAGGTTATAGCCTAGGCCCAATCACTCCTTAGGTTCCATAGGTTTAGAAAGTTTAATTTTAAGCTAATAAGTAGGCTCGCTACCTAACATTAGGTACCTATTACCTAACATTAGGAGGCCATCCAACAACCACCTAACGTTAGGTAACACTTACCTAACGTTTGGGTAGGCCCCTGCAGCTGGACAGACCCGCAAACACACCACCATTCATGCCTTAAAACACTCCCTTAACACCTCCAAAACTCATGAAACCTTAAGCACTAGATTACCACACATACTTGAAGCATAATGGGGGCAAAGAAATCACCCATCCAACCTTAGGGCAACCCCTAACTAGAAAAAACCCATTAGCACAACCATAACCCACCAAAGAGGTGTAAACACCACATTCATCACCAAAATCTCATGCACAAAACTGATCTCAACATCCAAAAATCTTCCTAATACCGTTCCTAGACATAGGAAACCAAAAGGAAGGGAAACAAGAAGTGAAACCCTACCTTGAAGAAGCTCTTTCTCCTCTTCGTTCTTCCTCTTTTCTGCTTCCCACGCATTCTAGCAACAGCTACACATCCAGTAGTAGCAGGAGCCTCTATGGTGATGGCGACGGCAACGCCGATTGGTGGGGAAGCGGTTGGCTGGTGGGAGTAAGGTGGAGGTGGTGGAGCTCTTCTTTCCCCTTCTCCAACGATGAGGCAAATGGGAATGAAATTGGCTTCCTAAGGAAGCCATCACATTTTATATGGGGTAGAAAAATCTCAATGGCCCCCCTCCCTTTCATAACTTGAATGCCAAGTAGGTCTACAAATTGAACCCCTCTTACCAAGAGCCCCTCATCTTGTACATTTCTTAGACATTAACTTAATAGTTAGAGGGATTAATTATCCTTTAAAAGTGCCATTACCAAAATAAGCTTCCCAACTCTTAATCCATAATTAATCCATTAAGTTCATATTAAATTCCAGACCCTTGCAGTTGTGGCATAGGAGACTTAGACACCTGTCAGTCAAGAAGATGTAGCAGATGTATCTAGAGTTGCTTGACTCCTTGATTCTGGGGTGTGAGGATTGTCAGCTTTTGAAGCACCACAGGAGTAGTTTCCTACGGAGAGATGATGGGGTGATTGTTGTCCCTTTCTTCTTGGTACACTGTGATATTTAGGGGTCCTCCAAAGACCCCACTCTGGAAGGACCTCGCTATTATGCAAAGTTTTTGTGGATGACCACAACTGCCTCACTTGGGTCTTCTTCCTGATGAAGGCATGGTTAGAGATTCCCTATATTGTGCAGTAGTTTCTTTTAGGGGTTTAGATCCAGCATGCCACCACAGTCAAGATTTTTTGTAACGACAATGCTCTGAAGTTTATGTAATGGGGCTTGCAGGAGTTTTTTACTTCCAGAGGCATCATTCATCAGACGTCTTGTGTTTACACATCTCAGCAAAATGGCATGGCTAAGTGCAATCTGTGACATCTCGGTATTGCTAAAACCTTAATGATCCACATGGAGGTGACACAACAATTTTAGGGAGATGATATGCTTAATGCGGCGTACTTGATTAATTGGGTGCCTTTATTAGTTCTTGGAGGACATATTCCCTAGTAGGTGATTTATCTAGATTGTTTCAGGTCATTTGCTCTACTTTTGAGGATATTTGGGTGTACATGTTTTGTCCAAGCCTAGTGCAATCGGGACAAGTATGCTCCCTAGGCTATGAAATGCATATTTCTTGGATACTGTAGGACATAGAAAGGGTATAAATGCTATGATTCTATCTGCAGGCAATACATTATTACAACAGATGTGACCTTCTCTGAGAAGATCCCATACTTCTCAAAAGAAGGGACTTCTATACAAGTTGCCTTGGAGGATACTTAGGTTTACTATAGGAGGTCGTAGATCCTATCTAATACTACATAAGGGGGGAGATGCTACACATCTTCCAACCTCGTCAGATGAGAGTGGATCAGATAGTGATGAGTAGCATATATAGGGGACTAGTAGAGTGTGCACTCTTCACCCTATGTCGCAATATGCAAGGGTCTCTCATCTGGAGGAGGATAGATAGTTTGCCCACTATAGTTATCCACAAAGATTTTACTCAGGCCTCTTAGAACTCCCGATGGCATGCAACAATGGATGAGGAGATGCAGGCTCTACAATCTAGGAAGACATGAGATCTTGTGCCGTGTCCATCAGATGCTACTGTGGTTGACTGCAGATGAGTAAAACCATTAAGTACAGAGCTGATGGGATAGTGGATAAGTACAAGGTTAGGTTTGTTGCTAAGGGGTTTACCTAGACAAATGGGGTGGATTACCTTGAGACTTTTTCACCTTTAGCTTGTATTACTTCTATCAAGATCATTATCTCAGTTGCAATGGTTAGGAGATGGTCGTTATATCAGCTAGGCATAAAAAGTGCCTTTTCATATGGAGATTTGTTTGAGGAAGTGTATATGAGACAACCACTAGGATAGAGTATTCAGGGGGAGCATGTCTCTTGTATGAGAAAGGCGATCTATGGCCTAAAGCGGAGTCCATGAGCCTAATTTGAGAAGCTTAGCTTCGAGGTCCAGAAGATTAGGTTCCAGTGATCTACTTTAGATCATTCTATCTTCATTAGAAGGATTAGGTATGATGACGTCTATCAGGTTGTTATTCTTGCTGTTTATGTAGATGATATGGTTTTTACCAGTGATGATGAAGATGGAATTACTCGGATAAAGGCATTTTTGTAGTCTACCTTTGTCACCAGAGACTTGAGTGATCTTTGGTATTTTCTAGGGATTGAAGCCGTTAGGAAAGGGGCTGGTCTCTTTGTCACAAAGATAGTACACTTTGTAGATTCTTGAGGAGGCTGGATTGCTTGTATCCAAGCTTCTGGTATACCAGTAGAGTCTCAACCTATTTGTACTACTGATGAGGAGGATCCGCTATATGTGGATGTTACTAGATACCGTAGTACAGTGGGACACTTGCCTATACTTAACTATTACACGTCTTAATATTAGCTTTGCAGTGAATAGGGCCAGCCAATTTATGCAGAGCCCTAGATAGAGTCATCAGCATGAGGTTTGTCTCATCTTGAAGTATCTTAAAGGGAGTCTAGGTAGAAGGTTGTACTACAAAGATGGAGGAAATCTTGATATTCTGACTTATTCAGATGCAGATTATGCTGGGTTTGTAGATGACAAACAGTCTACGTCGGGGTATGCAATTTATTTTGGTGGCAATCTAGTCTCGTGGGAAAGTAAAAAACAGAATGTGGCGCCTCGTTCTAGTGTAAAGGCAGAGTATAGAGCAATAGCTCAAGCGGCTTGTGAGATTATATGGATAGTCAGCTTTCTGTAGGGGACTTGGGTGTTAAGGTTGATATGCCAGTCCCACTCTATTGTGACAAGTCGGCTACTTATATTATTAGCTTTAATCCGATCTTCTATGAGTGGACCAAACACATGAAGATAGATTGTCATTTTGTCTGTAATGCAGTCCTAAAAGGAAAAATTGGTACCCCATTTTTCTCATTTGAATTTCAACAGGTTGATATTCTTACTAAGCCCTTGAAGAAGTAACATGACTTTCTTTGTAGCAAGTTGGGGCTTGCCGACATATACACCCTAACTTAAGGGGGAATGTTGAGTCATAAGGGTGTATTTGCCATTTTTTATTTTTCATTGTTGGTGCTCTTGTAATTAACCCAGTTCTTTCTCTTATAAAAGAGAGGCTAGGGTTTGTCTTTTCGAACGAATGCATCATTTTTCTTCACAGTTCACAAAGGGTTTTGTAGTAAGTGGATATTAGTTGGATTGACACTCTAGTTTAGTGTTGGAGGAGCTCTAAGCATTGTTCTTTCAGATCAAGCTACAAACAGGTGGTAGTGTTAGCCTTTTTATTGTCAAATAGGCTTCAAAGAAATGAATTCTTTTCAAGGGAGAGAGGTCTTATGTTGTAAATGTTGCCGTGTAGGTGATGGCTTTTTGAGAATTATGGTTAGTTTTATAAAGGCTTCTTATCACTTGTCTTCTTAGTGGTTGCCTCACGAGGCTAACCTCTTTTCTGGGGACCTAGGAGCAATTGGATCTATGGCTGTTGTGGACTAAGGTTTGAAATGCCGATTTCGACGCCGTGCCGATGAAATTGTAGGTATGTATGTCGTGGGCATGCCGAAGGCATGCCGTGGAAATGTCCGTTTTTCGATGGCAGATTTTAACGGTTTCGATGGCCCGAAAAAATGACATTTCGAGGCATGCCGAGGGCATGCCGATGCATGCCGACAGAAATGACAGAAATGATTAAAATTTGAAAGACAACTAAATCAAAATGTTAGAAACATATTTACAAGTTATTTGAGCCTATATGACAAAAAATCAACGTGTGTGTGAATGTTAGAAACATATTTACATGTTATTTGAGCCTATATGACAAAAAATCAATGTGTGTGTGAATGTTAGAAACATATTTACAGGTTATTTGAGCCTATATGACAAAAAATCAATGTGTGTGTGTGTGCGGCGCTCCAATTCCCCCCCGCTCAGCCTTTTCAAATCCCCAACGCTCGACCAATTCCCGCCGCTCTAATTCCTAGCGCTGCTCAACCAGACGGTCGACACGCCGCCGTTTCGTCGTCAACTGTCGACATGCCGGCGAAATCCTCAGCATGCCGACGGTTTCCCTGCAAATCGACACTATCTTTGTGTCGACATGCCCTCTCTCCAAAAACCCCCTTACCGACGGCATGCCAGCTGCATGCCGTCGGCATTTAAATCACTGTTGTGGACCCACTACATACTCCAATAATAAAGACCTCATTCCCCAATTTTTGACTGGGCTTTTGAGTTCCCTTTCTAATTGTTGGAAGTAGACGACCCTAGCGTAAACAACACATTCATTAGAGCTAACATGAGCTGCAGATCGAGCAAATCCACTTGGAAGCTACCTAATAGGTATCAACCACGTGGGTAATTGTCTCATGCTTCACAACAAGAGTTTGACGGGATGAGGACCTCATAAGATTAGGAGCAGCTGAGTGCCTATAAGTCTTACCCTCGGATCGATGGTTGCCTTTACTGGGGACATGCCCTAGAGGTTGAGTCGTGCACTCGCTTTCCTTGACCAGTCTTTCCTTGTGAAGTACATTACCAATCTTCGCTTGTTACTACTATTGCTTGTTTCATGTTCAAATTTTCCACAAGCTAGAAGATTAAATACATTGGATTATCACTAATGTCCACTAATGATCCTTTTACCACCATTTTTTAAAAAGACTTTAGTTAGGATACATATTCTCCCTTAAAATTGATTACTGCCATAACATACTTATTTCATATTAGAACTTGAATACTTATTTTATCCTCCATTAAATTGTATTCACAAGCATGTTATTTAGGCATCTAGTTGTATGTATGATGGCACCATTTACTTATCTATTTCATTATGTATAAGAAACTTAGATATTAAATTTGCACGTCCTTTTATTCTACTAATTGTTTTCTATGATTTAGTATAACATTATTTTAGCACTACATCTTCCTTTCCTCCTACATCGCCATCTTGATGAGATGAGAGTGGGTGAAGGAGGAAGTGCTGGAATGGGTGGAGGGGTGATGACAACCATGTGACATGAGAGGGTAGAGGAAGTGCAAGAGTGGGTGGAGGGGGGCTGCAATATGTGGTCTACTCTGATGCCTCTCATGTGTGTGTTGTGCATCCTTGTGTAAGTCTATGGTGGTTTGCAAGGTCTACAAGCCCTTGGCCATTACACTTTTACTTGCCTAGCAATGAAGTAGTGGCATTAATGAAGTTTTCCTTGAGGCTACGTTGCTTTGCATTGTTTGGTTGGATGCTTTTTTGGGGAAAGGGTAGGCCTTGACTCTATTTAAGCCTCCCTTCATTGCACATTTTGTTGCCCTTTAGGTTGTAATGGGTCCACCTTGGTGCAAGTTCATCTTTGGTCATCTACGAATGAGCGAGGATGGTTTGTTGGTGTTTGTGCTTGTTAGGTGATAGATTTGTTACTTAGAGTGCTATGGCAAATCTTGAGGCAGCAAAGGAAGAAAAAGCAGTCAATGTGATCACTTTGAAAGTTTATATGAGGAGCTTAGGAACTTTCGCATCTTCAATGGGGTACGTTGACCTTCCAAAGGTGGGTTGACATGTTGTGGTTAGGGATGATTTTACCTTCCTTGTTGAAGTCCCTTCCATTGTCATCGTGAAGTTGATTGTTATCGACAATTATCATGGCAACTATGCATGTGAGGATTAAGTGTAGCCAGTGATTGTCAATGAATGGCGAACAAGGGCAAACATCGTATGTAGTGGTGGCTGAAGGAGGGGCAAAGTAGTTATTGTGCTTTGAGAGCTTTCATCCATGATGGTTTAAAATGGCGGAAATGAAAAGTTGGTGGTGCCTTTTTTGGAAGGAGAAAAGGCCCAAGAGGAAGTCTTTGCATGAAGACTTGTCTAGATAACACCTTATGTTTCACCACTTCTTTCTCCTGTAAGTTCAGTGAACACAAAGGATATTATCTTGGAGGGGTTCCCTTTGCCTAGATTAAATTTTCTCAAAACCGATTGCACCCCTCCTCCAAAATCAAATTTAGTTGAAGCATGTGGATCATGTCTGACAAACTTGCGTTGTTCTAATGTGTAGTTAGAGCATCAACAAATGGGGCAAAGATTGACGAATAGCTCACATCAAGTAGTCACTTGTCGAAGTTATGGGGCCCCATGTGCTACATGACAAGCCTACATCGACGGTTGTGGAAGCAAATGCAGATGCAAGTAGGGGCGTTGATCTTCGTGGCACTTACAGGTAGTGGTGTAACCAAGCGGGAGCAATGATGTGCTTTCGATGTCGATGAACTTTGGAGATGGTGAGGTAGGTCCCACAGACATGGACTCACTACAGTTGGCTAGAAACCTATCATTCGACCCAAAAGACACCTTGTTTACCGTTGATGTAAGATAAGTCAAGCATGGGCTTTTGTTATGGTAGGTGTTGTGTTAGTCTACCTATGGAGGTTGACCATGTGATGGTTGTGGTTGTTGGTGTGAAAGTCTCATCTATGGTATCGAGATTTAGGGGTTGTTGGGGATAACGATGGTTAAGGTGCTTACTTCAAATGTTTAAGGTCCATGAGATTCGATTAGAATGCCAATTCAATTCTACGAATCTACGTAGCTATTCTCTGAATGGGGTGTCAATTTGTGTTGATGTGGGAAAGAAAGTTGGAAGTGTTGGATGCCATTGCTAAAGGGAGTTCAACACCTTGTTGTACGGTTTTGTTTGCATTGACTCTTTTGGCAGGTGTGGAGGTGTGCTAATGGTGTGAAAGGAAGAGGTTTTCAAACTCCTTTTCGCTTAAGGAGAGGAGTTACACACTTATGGGAACCTTCAATAGGAGGTTTGACAATGCTAATTTGGATTTTACAACTATTTATAGGCCTTGTGATGAAGAGCAACTAGTAGATTTCCGATGCGATTTTTGTTAGGCTTGTTTTCTTAGATGGCCGACCATGATTATTGGCAGGTGATTTTAACACAACTCTTTTTGTTGAGGATGGATTGGATGGATTCGGAATTGCTCTATTAAGGATTTTTCCAATCTTATGGCAAAGTTGGATTTGTATGATATTTACATAGTTGGACTGAAGTTCACTTTAAGAAGCTTATTTGAGTCCAAGTCTAAAATTGATAAATTTCTATGTTTTATTGGTTTGACAGAGCATTTTCAACAAGTAGAGGTTACGACTAAGGCACGATCTTTCTTGGACCACACCCTTTTGTTGTGGAATTCTAATGAGGGAGTTGCCTTCATGTTGTATATTATATTTGATCATTTAAGGCTTCTTGAATTTGGCTTTAAGGAGCTATTGCACCAAAAATGGGGGGAAGTGGAGCTTTTCTCTTCTGCAACATGAACCTTGGTTGCAAAACTTTAGCATCTGGGAATTTCTTGATTGATATTGTTAGCATAGATTTTCTATTTCTATTTTTCGTTGTATGGCTATTGGGTTTGGTTTGCTCCTTAGGGGCTTTTATATACTTCCACCCTTTCGGTCTCTCTCTATATAAGAGAGACCTAGGGTTTCTAATGGAATTTGAATTATTTCATTTAATTTGATATCAGAGCATCGGTCTTAGACCGTGGCTTTAGGCATCCTACCCCTCAAGGGCTCTTAAATCCTAACACCAAATCCCGATCTCCTCTCTCCCTTGGCGGTGGCAGCAGCACCTGGTGGTGCTTTGGCAGCGCACAACAGCCTATGCAACAGCATTGCGGCGGCGCGGGGCTTGCTGCAGCGATCGGGTAGCTCTCCAACAACACACAACGGCCCACACAGCGGCGCTGTGATGGTGGGGGGCCTACTGCAGCAGTAGGTGGCGATGCTGCGGCCTCAAGGAGTGTTGGTGGTGCTCTACAATTGCCAGCAGCAGTGGCGATAGCCCTCAGCAGAGTAGTGGCGAGTTGAATCAGCTCCATAGCGGCGGTTTGCGGCGACGACAGGCAGCGTGGCGGTCGGAGCAGGTGGCGCACAGTGTTGTGGTTCCTGTGTAGCGATCGTAAGGGGCTTCTTGCCCTCATCTAGGGACTGCAGTTCGTGTAGTTGTTGCGAGAGGGAGGCTAGGTCTCTTTGGGGCCATCTTGGGTGTTCTCCTCTCACCCAGGTGAGGCCAATATTTGTCCAAGGAGGTCCCTTATTAGCGATGTAGATCTGAATTGGATTTCTTCTAGATTTGCTAGTGTTTCATTGATGTGAATATGGGTTTCTTCATTGATGAGTTCATTTCATTGGATGTGATTGATGGATGCCTTTGGATCTGTTCGTTTCATTGATTGATGAGTTGTTTAGCTCCCTTTGGATATGTTGAACTCACCGGGAATTGTTGAGTTCATGATAGAGTCCGTTATAGAAGTAGGACAAGTCAGTCTTGACAGAGACCATCGTGTTAGACAATATCATCTGAATAGACGAGGAGGCCCTTCTACACGAGGTAGGGGGTGCCGTCGTCGATAGGGTAGCTGGTAGTAGGCCACTGGTATGTTCCCTAGCAAGACAGGTCATGTTCAGACTGTGACTGAAGCTATAGAGTAGGCCAATGGGATTGTTAAGAAAGAGGATGAGGCTGTTGTGTCTACCACTTTAGATACTGCAACTCTTGCTTCTTCTGGAGATAATGGATGGTTAATTGATACCGGACATCTAAGCATCTTAGTGGTGATCGGGCGTGCTTCCGCATGGTGCGCGATGTTCCTCTTGGCAGGATTATTCAGGTGGCTGATGGACATCTTTCTCAGGTCCAGGGTGAGGGGGAGGTTACTATATCCCCTACCTTAAGACAGCCTAATGTTCTATTTGTTCCTGATTTTTTGATCAGTTTGTTGTCAGTTAGCAGTATTACCAAAGAGCTCAACTGCAAAGCAGTCTTTGTTGATGTGGGGTGTGTTTTCCAAGACAAATTCACAGGGAAAACTATTGGTGGTGGACACGAGGAAGGAGGTGTATACCACTTAGCTTAGCATCCATTGGCAATTGTTGGACAAGTATATGTGACATACAAGGCAGGGTCAACACTTCAGTGGCACCGTCGGCTGGGGCATCCCTCACTAGATCAACTAAGATGGGTTATTCCTCATTTATCACCTACGGCTGATCTTTGTGATGCTTGCCAACTAGGCAAGCATCATCGTTCCAGCTATTCTCCTAGTACTACGGTTGCGTCATCTGCATGTTTTGACTTACTCAACATGGACATATGGCGCCCGAGTCGTACTCCAGATAGGCAGGGATTCCGCTTCTACTTGGTGGTCGTTGATGATTTCTCCAGACTATCATAGACCTTTTTGCTTCGTAGTAAGTTAGATGCAGGAAATACGACTGAGATGTTAATTGATCAGATCAAGACTCAATTTTCTACAGTTGTAAAGATTGTTAGAATAAACAATGCACTTGAGTTTTGCAGCAGGAGATTGGCCCAGTTCTACAGCTCCGTAGGCATCATACATCAGACCTCCTGCCCCCATACGTACCAGTAGAATGGTGTGGTAAAAAGGAAACATAGACATCTCTTAGACGTGGCCCAGACATTGTTGATACATAATAATATTCCATTTTCCTACTGGAGAGGCGTCATGTTGACTACTTGCTACCTAATCAACACGATGCCTAGTTCAGTCCTTCATGAGCAGATTCCATATCAGATACTGTATCTAGATAGAGATTTGTTTGTTGTGCCTCCTCAGGTTTTCGGCTGTGTTTCATTTGTTCACATTCTTGGTCCTGGTAAGGATAAGCTTGCTCCCTGTGCGGTCAAGTGTATTTTTGGGTTACAGTGCCACCTAGAAATGCTACAAATGTTATGATCTCATTGGTAGGTGACACGATGTTAGCATGGGTGTCACGTTTCATGAGGATGTGCTTTATTTTTTTGAGGGGCCACCAGATGTCTACTTCAAATTCACTTGCTCTGATGCCCTTTCCCCCTGTCCAATTTGAGGATATTCCTATTTTGACTCCCCCGCCTCTCGCTTTAGGTTCCAAGGAGTCTGTGGATGATTTTGAGAAGATACATGACCCGATGTGCATGTACAGTAGACCTCATTTGACTCTACAGAGGCCATCTCCGTCTACGCCACTAGACTCCTGCATAGGTGCATGTTGGCTCCACTGAGTTTCCTGTTGACGATGGTCTCACAAGTCATTTTATGGTGCCTAATGCTATTGAGGATCTTCCTATTACTATTAGGAAGTTTCCATGCTCTTGTGCTTGCTACCACGTTGCAGGTGATCTTCCTAGTACCTATCTTGGGAAGCCGTTTGTCCAGTTTACTTTGCCTTATCAGCTGCAGAGATCCCCACTACCTACCAGTAAGCCATGCTTCATTCAAAATGGCGGGCTACCATGGAGGACAAGATGGCTGCACCTCGAGGTCATGGGACATAAGAGCTCACTCTACTTCCTGACGGAGCTACTGTTGTTGGCTGTAGATGGGTATTCACAATGAAATTCAATCCAGATGGGGGCATTGACAGGTACAAGGCACGTCTAGTGGAAAAATGGTTCACCTAGACCTATGGGGTGGATTTCTTTGACACCTTTGCACCAGTTGCTAGACTTCCTACTATACGGGTGCTCATTGCAGTAGCAGTTTAGTTAGATTGACGTTTACATCAGCTGGATATGAAGAATGTCTTCCTCTATGGGGATCTCCAAGAGGGAGCCTTTAGGCAATAGTCGCCTGGTTTTGAGGCTTAGGGGAGTGTGTATGCTGACTACCAAAGGCCATCTATGACCTTAAGCAGAGTCCCAGAGCCTGGTTCTAGAGACTATCACAAGTTGTAGAGGCAGCTGGATTCAAGAGGCCAACGGTCGACTTTTCTCTTTTTGTCAGGAGGACTGGACGAGGTACGGTGGTACTTCTTATTTATGTTGATGACTTGATTGTCACAGGAGATGATGAGTAATGTGTTGTTGAGATTAAGCACATCCTATCAAAGCAGTTTGTCATGAAGGACTTGAGAGTTCTACGGTACTTTCTCGGTATTGAGGTTGCTCGCAGCAACAAGGATGTGGTCTTATCCCAGAGGAAATATGCTTTGAACATCTTGTAGGAGATTGGCATGCTTGGGGCCAAGGAGGCCAATATTCCTGTGGACCCCAAGATGCTACTATATGATGAGAATGCACAGTTGGTGGACAATAGGCAATACATGCAGCTTATGGGCAAGTTACTATACCTCACTATTACGATGTCAGACATCTCTTTTGCAATAGGGAAATTTAGTTAGTTCATGACCAAGCCAACACGTCAGCACTGGGATGTAGCATTGATGGTGCTTAAATACATCATGAAGGCTCCTGGGAAGGGTCTTCTCGTTTCCAAGGGATCTTCCATGACGTTGGTTGGATACTGTGATGCGGACTACGCTAGATGTTATGTGAATCGCAAATCCACTACTGGGTTCTACACCTTTCTAGCACGGAGTTTGATTACATGGAGAAGCAAGAAGCATGGCACAATTACGAGATCTAGTGCCGAGTCTGAGTACAGGGCCATGGCTCAGACGACTACAGAGATGATGTAGATCAGATCCCTGCTTACTGACTTGCAGATACAGTTTTCTAGCCTGATGGAGATGAGATGTGATAATAGAGCAGTCACCTTTATTGCCAACAACCTAACATTTCATGAGAAGATGAAGCACGTTGAGGTTGACTGTAACTACACCAGAGACATCATTCAGAAGGGGATGCTTTATGCCCTGCCAATCACATCTGAGGAGTAGATTGTTGATATCTTTACCAAGCTTTTAGCCAGATCTCTATTTGATTCATGTGTATCTAAGCTGAGCATGATAGATACTATGCTCCAGCTTGAGGGGGAGTGTTAATATATATTTTCTATTTCTATTTTTCATTGTTGTATGGCTTTTGGGTTTGGTTTGCTCTTTAGGAGCTTTTATGTATTTCCACCCTTTCGATCTCTCTCTATATAAGAGAGCCCTAGGGTTTCTAATGGAAGTTGAATCATTTCATTCAATTGATATCAAGAGGCAAATTTGGCAATAGAGAGAAGAGACAAGATTGACAATCCAAGGAATTTTCTCCTTGGATATGGCTAAGGATGATAGATATTGACATTATTAAAGGTAAAGGATAGGAAGAGGTTGCAGAGCATGGTGCAACATGAGGATTTAAAGCATGAGATGGATTGGTGATAGAGATCGAGGCAGTTTTAGCATAGGTTGAATGATGGCAATATGTGTCTTCCACTTCTCCTTGGATATGGCTAAGGATGATAGATATTGACATTATTAAAGGTAAAGGATAGGAAGAGGTTGCAGAGCATGGTGCAACATGAGGATTTAAAGCATGAGATGGATTGGTGATAGAGATCGAGGCAGTTTTAGCATAGGTTGAATGATGGCAATATGTGTCTTCCACTTCGTGGCCAACTCCAGGAGGAGAATGAGCTCGATTGATAGTCTTAGGGTTGGTGATTGTTTCTAGTAGGCAAAAGGTGCTGAAGCCTTGAGATCTCATTCTATAACTTCAGTTGAGGGAAGAATGCGAAATTCTATGGGCTTCCCAGTGTTGGATAATTTGGTAGGTAGTAGTGTTGTGTAGGATGTTATTGAGGCAAAGGACCTCGTTGCTTGTTGGAGATTTAGAGGAAATAGGAAATATTATTATAGATCTTGGAAAACAAATGAGGGGAGTAGGTCCCCCTTTATATAGAGAGGGCTACTCCTATTCAAAACATAACATAGTCTTGTAGAATAAGAAGCAAATCTTTAACAAACTTATCCTTAACCAACTTTCCTAAATAATAACTCTAATACTTCTCGCAAGTTGGAGCATGCAATGTCCAACTTGTTACAAAAGTGGACTCCCCTGCAATGTAGAGTTTCAAAGGTGCAGGTAGTAGGTTGGAGGAGTTGGAATGGTCATAGCAGAAGTAGCAATTACGATACACTATGAGCAATAGTAGTCAGGTAGTAAGAGACAATCCTAAATAGGTAGTAACAATAGTAGTAGCAGTAGTATAGGTAAAAGTAGTAGCAAAAAATGGTAGATGACTGTAACAGAAGTAGCAGTCACAAAAGAAAGTAGTAGAGCTGTAGCAATAATAGCAGCAAGTGATAGTGGCAGTAAATAGTAGTAGGCTACAGCAGCAGCAACAGTAGTAAGAGTGGGAGATGAGAATCCTCTTTCAGTCCACCCACTAGTCATCACAATTCTCGTAGTAGGCAATAGTATGATTGGATGCTCCAGAAGTAATTCGATTATGAGTAGTAGCAGTAGTCCCAGCCACAAGAGTTGTGGCAATAATAGTAGCAGTGGAGGAGGGCTCGCTCCTCAGTAAATGTCTTAGACGATCTCCTTTCTAATGAATGGTAGGGGAGACTACTCTGTCGCAATCTCAGTAGCAGGGAACTCGGTAATAGAGGCTCGATTTGCCTATGTGGGTTTGTCGAATTTCTCTTAACAGTGATATGAAGAATGATTAGTTCACTAATAGTGAACACAGAGAGAGTAGACATGATGACATCGTCCTCGACCACTAGAACGACCACCTCTCCCACCAAAGGGCACATAGGTAGAGATGCCAGTCGTAATAGCAGGACCAACAGGTGGCGTATTAGCAACAATCTTCTGGAGGCGATTGTATACTATCTCGAGATCAGGCATCGAGTCAGAGGATAGAATTAGGTCTCGAGCAGACTAGTATCGTGGTGCTAAGCCATCTAGAAACTTATATGTCTACCGCTCTGCATGCTCAACAATTTGCTTGTAGTAGTAGGAAGGTTGAAATATGGTGAGCTCCTCAAATAACCCTTCAAAGTAGAGAAATACACAACCAAGGACAAGTTGCCTTGACTGGTATTCCATATACGCTTATATATATTTGCACATTGGGAGCTGCTCGTCTACAAGGAGTACCTCTTCTCCAGAGTCTTTCGGATCTCTTTCGCTATTTTTTTGTATAGCATATTTGATGCAATGTTGGGTCGATGCTATTCATCAATCAATTCATCACCAAATAGTTGTCCCTCTCCCACTTGTATTTAGCAGAGTATGAAGAAATGAAAGGCCTTATGTCATTATGAAAGCCCTCCCTTTCTTTATAAAGGGGAAATGGGAAAATTACCATACAACCCCAACGATAGACAAAAGGTGTACAACACACCCTTATAAATAAATGTAAAAGCCAAATAGAAGCATCCAAGTCTACACTCCCCCTCAACCTAGAGCATATATATCTATCATGCTCAGCTTGGAACAAAACTCAAAAGTGGACTTAGGAAGAGACTTGGTAAAAATGTCTGTCATCTGATCATATGTAGCAATATGGGTATATAACAAGCCTTTGTGAATCAAATCTCTGGTGTAGTAGCAACCACCTCAACATACTTGGTCCTTTCATGAAGCATTAGGTTAACTATATATGTGGCAGCAACATTATCGCACCTCATCTCCATAGGACCAGTAACTTGGATATGCAAATCTCCCAAGAGTGATTTCACCTACATAAGTTCAACAGCTGTCTGAGCCATAGCTTTGTAATCTGATTCTTCACTGAACCTAGAAAATACAACTTGTTTCTTACTTTTCTAGGTCACTAAATTGCCAGCTACATAGTTGCAGAATCCTGTGGTGGATTTTCTATCCACCAAACGACTAGCATAGTCGGCATCAGAATATGCCACTACTGGCATGGAAGTACCTCGAGTAAACAGAAGACCAACTCCTGGTGCTTTTTTAATGTATCTCCAGACCATCAAGGGAGCATCCCAATGCTTCTTTGTAGGCTCAACCATAAGTTGACTAAGTCTTTCCATCATAAAGGCAATGTCTGGTTTGGTAATAGTGAGGTACAGTAGCTTTCCCATAAGTTGCCTGTACTGTCTGCTATCCACTGAAGGTGCCTCTACATCGTATAGATGTGCCTTTGGGTCCACGAGTATATTTGCGGGTTTCGCCCCAAGCATCCCACCCTTTTGTAAAACATCTAGTGCATACTTTTTCTGAGATAGAACTATGCCTCGCTTGCTACGAGCAACTTCTATTCCCAAAAAGTATCGTAATGAACCTAAATCTTTCATCACAAATGGACTAGCCAACCGCTCCTTAATTTGTGTCATACCATCTGATATCCCTATGACAATTAAGTCATCAACATAAATTAGGAGTACTAACACACCTTTCCCTACCTTCTTGACAAAAGAGGGATGATCTACTGAAGATCTCTGAAAGCCATTAGACTCAATCACCTGAGACAATTTCTGGAACCATTCACGTAAACTATGCTTGAGTTCATAAATGGCATTCTTTAGCCTACACACACCCTCCCTATATCTCATACCTAGGAGGTTGTTGCATGTATACCTCCTGTAAGTTGCTGTATAGAAAAGCATTCTTTACGTCGAGCTGATGCAGTTGCCAATCATAATGTGTCGTAAGAGAAACCAAGATTTAGATGGTCGATAATCTCGCGACAAGAAAGAAGATATCAAAGAAGTCCACCCCATAGGTTTGGGTGAATCTCTTTGCCACCAGTCGTGCTTTGTATCTAGCAATGGTCCCATCTAAGTGAAACTTGAGTCAAATACTCATCTGCAATCACAAGGCTGGCTCCTAACGGAAGTGGTGCTAGCTCCCATGTGCCTCTACTTTGAAGTGCATCCATCTCGTCCTCCTTGGCCTGACGCCACTTTGGATGAAGCATAGCTACCTGGTAAGAAGCAGGCATAGTAGTGGAGACAAGGGCTCTAGTAAACCCAGAAAAGACTGTACCAAGGTCAGCTGTGTAGATATCCAAGCACATGGTATTTGACAGATGACTTCAAGGCCTTCCGAATGGCAATAAGGTCACTATCCACCTGTGGTATCATTATCTGTGAGCTCCTCATCTATCCCTGCATCATCACTAGGCACCAAAGCGTCAATGTCTAAAGATCGTGTGCTCACCTGATGTGGGGAGGTTGAAGATGTGGAAGGAGGGGGCATCTGGAAAGTAGTATGTGGCCTTTGATAAGTAACAATAGGATCATTAAATCGATCCTTCTCACGAGTGGGAGTAGGATGCTCATCCACAGGTATCACACCAAAAGGAATAGCTAGAATAGGCATAGGGGCCATATCAGTCACAGGAAACAAGTCACTACCACTGGTAGAGAAATATGGTACAAACTTATGAAATATCACATCAGCAGAAACATAATGGCTGAAATTAAGTGAATCAAAACATCTATACTCCTTTGGATTCTAGAATAACCCAAGAAAACACACTTAATAGCTTATGGTGCCAGTTTGTCCCATCCTGGACTCAAATCATGCACAAATGTAATGCACCCAAAAATAAGAGGGATGACGGAAAACAAAGGAGGGCCAGGGTGGTAGTTGTATCGATTTTTAGATGGTTTTAATTCGAGATACTTATCTATTCATGATCAAATTCTGGCCTTTGAAACTATCCTTGATAGATAGTGTATGAGAGGCTACAGAAGATTTCTCCTGACACATGAACTCAAATGCCTATGGTTGCTTCACCTGGAGCCCCTTTCGTTGAGACCTCAACCTTTGCAATCTTTAGAGGACAGTGTTCTGGCGCTAGTCGTGGTTTTGGCTAAGGGCAAGGCTATACATATGAGCTGTTTGTTCATTACTAGTGGACGAACCATCCCTCTGAGAAGTGTTAGGTCAAGTTTGGCCACCCTAGTTGAGCCAATGTGGTTATGGTTCAAGAGGAGTCTGCTCTCGAGCTAGTATATCTGTCCACTGATGACTATGCATGTCTTCAACTTTAGCAACCAGCTATGCAATCTACTACCCCTCAAGATACCACTACGTCTCTTGCTACTGTTGGGACCTCAGCAAATCTTGCTACTGCTTCATCCACCTCTTCCTGGGTGGTGGATTCAGGTGTTTTTAACCATCACCAGTAGGGATGAGCATTGAGTTGGCTCGACCAGGCCTTGCTCAATGCCCAGCTTGATTGGGCTGACCCAAGCTTAAGCCTAAAATTAACTTGGGTTGGGCTTGGGTTGTAAATATGACTCATTTATTAAATGGGTTGGGCCTTAGGCTAAAGTAGTCCAAAGCTAGCCTGGCTCAAGGCCCAACTGATTTGGTCCATTTATGGGCCCAGCTTAAGGCTAGGTCTCTTGGCCATATATATATATATAGTATGTTAAACACTAAATAAACATAGGCTGCTTTTACAATTTTTCCACCAACAAAATCTTACAACCCTCATGCTCCTTGGAACTATAGGTTGTGCAATCCTACAATCCTGTTTAAACTAAATATGAACAATTGACTTCTTGCCATAGTGAAGCGTGGTCATTCAAGTTTCCATTCAATAAAAGTTAGATGAAATTATCATTGAGAAAGAGTCGTAGTTAGGCTGGTATTAGTCATAAATGGGCTGGCTCGGCCCGACTAGGCTTGAGCCTATTTCTTTTGGGCTAAGCTAGGCTTGGGTCAAAAAATTTTATTTTCAGCTCAGCCTTGGGTGACCTTTTAAGCCCATTTATTAAATGGGTTTAGGCCAAGCCTAGCCTAATGCTCATCCTTATTCTTTAGTAAGAAGAATGCACTTACATCTATACGACAATGCTCTATTGTTTCCTTTATCTGTTTATCCAGTAAATCTTATTTCCCTATGACTGTCGTTGGGGATGTTCACTTCATTGACTCTTTACAATTGTCAGATGTTTATTGTACCCTTGAGTTCCCTTTGAGCTTCTTATCTGTTTATAAACTATGTAAAGAACTTTCCTATTAGGTGATTTTTTATCAATACTTTGTTTTCTGTAGGATATGTAGATGGGGAAGATGATTGGCAGGGGGATTAAGAGAGATGGTCTCTACTATATTGATTCTCAGCTATTTTCATGGGTTGTGTCTATCTCCACTAATCTTGAGTTTTGGCATCGTCGTCTGGGTCATTAGTCTACTTCTAGGTTTTGACAGATGTTTTCAAAGTCTCTTGTTCCCGACTCTCTTGACTGTGAAGCTTACCAGCTTAGCAAACATCACTGGGTGTCTTCCATCTAGAGAAAATAAGATGAGTCCGTTACCTTTTTAGTTAGTTCATTGTGATATTTGGAGTCCTTGTTGAATAAGTAATCAATTTATTTTCTGGTATTTTGTAGTTTTTATTGATAAAAGATTGGTCAGAGATTAGTTTTATTATTCCAAAATTTTTTAACGAAATTCAAAATTTCCATTCCATGAGCATTAAAATTTTCCGCAATGATAATGCCTTTAAATTCATAAAAAGAGATGTTAAAGAGTTCTTGGCCAACAATGGCACCATCTACCAAACATCTTGTGCCCACATATCTCAACAGAATCATGTTCCTGAGCATAAATTGTGTCATATTCTTGACAAAGCCTGTACCTTGATATTGCCATGGGTATTTTTAAGCATTTTTGGAGGGATGCTATTCTCACTGCTACATATTTGATTAATAGGGTTCCTTCTCTCGTTCTTAATGGATACATCCTTTATACTTCTACATCCTAATGCTAGCTTTTTTGCCTTACCATTGCGGATTTTTGGATGGACGTGTTATGTTCACTTATTTGGGATTGCTGATAAGTTCTCTCCTAGATTTGTCAAGTGTGTGTTTCTGGTATACTTTAGATCTCAGAAAGGTTATCACTATTTTGATCCGGTAGGGAACAAGTATTACATGCCTACTAATGTCTTTCTTTAAGAAGGTGCCTTTCTATTTTTGTGAGGGAACCTCTTTGGGTTGATTTACAGACACCTATGAGTGACACTGTAAGGACCCCGTGTTTGTTCCCTTACCATCTATGCTGGTTGAGGTTTCTAAGGAGTGACCATTTGATCTATCACCTCACCTACATATGATTTGAATGTTCCTACTCAATAATTTAAGGACTCGTCCATTGCTGTCAGGAAAGCAGTAAGTTGTACTTTACATCGTATATCTCATTACACTATTATTGATCACTTGAGTTTACAAAAGTTTTCCAGAGCTTTATCTGCCATGATAGTTCTTAGAAACTATCATGAGGTAGCGTGGGACCTTGGTTGGTGACATGTCATGGATGAGGAGATGGCAACTCTCACTACCCGAGGCCCCTAGGAGCTGACTAATCTTCCTGATGGTGTGAAGGCGATTGATTGTAGATGGGTTTATACTTCGAAGCATAAATCAGATGGGACAGTTGAGTGGCTGAAGGCTAGGGTATTGCCAAGGGTTACAATTAGACTTATGCTGTTAACTACTTCGATACCTTCTCTCCAATATCATGCCTCAACTCAGTTTGTGTTATTGTCTCTGTGGTAGTCAACAATGCTTGGCCATTCTACCAGCTTGATGTGAATGCTTTTCTCTATGGCGATTTCTAGGGGGAAGCCTACATGATCCAACCCACTAGGTTATGTAGTTGAGGGGGAGATGGTTTGTTGCCTACAAAAGGCTATCTATGGCTTGAAATAGAGCTTAAGAGCATAGTTTGAGAGGCTTAGCTTAGAAATTTAGAAGATAGGTTTTCTTAGATCTATCTTTGACCATTATATTTTTGTGAGGCATAGAAAGTCAAGTGTTATAATTTTAGTAGTCTATGTCAATGACATGATGATGTCATAGGCATATAGGAGACTAAGGACTTCCTACAGACTACTTTTGTTACCAAGGACTTAGGTACCTTGAGATATTTTCTAGGCATTGAGGTTGTCAGAAACTCACGTGGAATGGTTCTCTTGCAGAGAAAGTATGTTTTGGAGCTTCTTGATTAAAAGAGCCAACTTGGAGTAAAGCCTTCTTCCATTCCAGTGGATCGACAGGGGAGGCTTAGTGAGGAAGATGATTTGCTATTTGAAGACAAGAAGAGATACAAAAACATTGTGGGAAAGCTTATATATGTGCCTATTATCATGCACTGCAAATCCCTTGACGGTTCGGGAGTGGATTACCGAGTGTAAAGGCGCTAGCGTCCCATTTACCGGGTGGCTAGTGTTATACATAGTTCAATTATTAGGTACATATTATTTTATCGAGTTTTTCCATGTTACTTGTACCTGAAAATGGAACTTGTGCATGCATACAATAATAATATGGTAGGTATAGCTTACAATCATCTACAATCGGAGATACCAAAGAAGAAAATAACCAAAGCGGTACACTCTACAACCATAGCACAACATGAATATAAAACAGTTGTATAACACAAAAACGAAACTGAAACCACCATACTATCCACTATCTATAGATATAATATTTACAAAACATCACAGTTGTTTATATACAGGCTTTCAAACTACCCCAAAAGCTATTTTTGTACAAGGCTATATCAAAAGTGGGGCCTACTCGCACAAATTATATCATGTACAAAAAGGGCCTACAAAAAGAAACAAAGGGTAGGAGAACAGCATGCTAAAAGCTATCCCAGGTTGCTTCAAGGCTTAAAACCTGCATAGTAGATCGCCTACTTCAAATGATAGGCGACATCAATGAAGTTTGTTTTAAGAACCTAAAGGGGCTCAATAGGTGGGTCCACCTACCTCCCCTCCTCTGCTATCGCCCTCTCCAGGCACCATAGGGTCTAGAAGAAGAGCTGGTATACCCAAGCGAGGTACTGATTCTGCTTGTGAGAAATATGAAAGCTGATGCACCACGGCATAGATCTTGAAAGTATGTCACAAAGTAGGGGTGATCCAATCGACTCAATAGGGACAGAATCACATGTAACAACTGAAGCAAAATAGGTGGTGTGTAGGTTTCTCCATTATAGACTAAGACCACTAGCCATACTTTCTTTTTTAGCCAGTAATAATTTAATTATCCCATGATTTATTAACAATATTATTCATTCTCTCTCACCTCAGGAGTCAGATTTTGGTAAATCATTCCTCTTTAGCAGAGGAGATTGAGACGCATCATTCCTTTGGATCCCAACCTAGTAGTCTCTCCTTGATTAAGGGAGAGGTTAGTAGCACTAGCGACCCTCGAGAGAGGCGTACCTGTGCTCGATATATGAGAAGGTTTCTGACGTTAGTTAGGAGGGTCAATCTTCTTGGGACCTACCTAGGCTGATGCCTTGTGACTGTGGAGAGCAACCTCAATTCGGGTCTAGTAAGGCCTAGTCATAGATCATTCCATATCATTAGTCACAGGGCTAATTAGCATTGTCAGGTCACACCAATGCTCCCACTAGGAGCATAGACTCCGAGTGTGCTCTCTTAGTCCACCGTTGGACAAGATGTCACCTAGGACTCCTGTGGTAGCTTGTCATCATTTGCACTTACAGGCATTTATAGAGCTTTCGCTATAAGTACCTCTACATCGAGTTGGATTCAAGCACTTATGGGTACCTTATTTCGCTGACAGCCCTTAGCTCATCACCGCACCCGAGAACCATCGAGTTTCAAGGTAGATCTCTAGTAGCTTTTAGCCATCACATATTCTCAGGTCTAAAATCCGACCTATGAACCCGCAGTTCATGAGGTCAGGGTATTCAGCCTTATGAGCCTACCTATCCAGACCTAGTCGTCTTTTAGTCCCCTTTGGTTCGTATTAAGAATGATACCCTAAGGTCCCACTGAATCACCTAAGGTCTTGCCTTAAACCTTAGGATCTAACCTTCCCTTTACTTGGACCTGACTAGAGTCAACGAGGTTCCGTACTTTGGGTTTTGCTCTTAACTTAGCCAATTTTATGTTGGCTTTTAACTCGTATTTAGGGGTTCAAGTGCTTAATTCCTTTGGTAATCATAGGGGTAATTAGTAGTTAGGAAAGCCATCTTCTCAACACCCCAAATTAGGTTTAAAGGTACCTAAATCAAGTTTATTGTGTTAGGACAGAAATAGGACCAATCAAGGCAAAATAAGAGCACCAATATTGATCTTTAGTATCGATACTAGGTACTTGTTGCCTAGACTAGTCACCTAAAGGTGCTAGTATCAATATTAACACTTGGTTCCGATATTGGCACTTGTAGGTCCAAATTTTCATGCCATTTGGATTTGGGTTGGTCGTCTAGTACCGGTACTAAGGTTTAATACCAGTACTAGGTGGTTCCAGCGCCTAGTTCTGAACGCAAATGCCCTTGGATGACCCTCTAAAACTCTTGTTTAATCCCCACAAACCCCAAGCTCGATTCCACATTTTAATAAACATCCAAGAAGCATTTGAAATTAGGGAAAATAGCAATAAGCAAAATTCATCAAAAGAAACCCTTGGAGCATCCAAAATCCCATAAAAAACCCTAATATCTTTCACATGCAAAAAGATCCTCTACATGCAACACCACACACACACTCATAAGGATTCATAACTCGCCAAACCTCCTAACATCACCCTCCCTAACTCCAGAAAAGAGAGAGAGAGACGTGCAAGGGAGAATGCGTCCCTACCTAGTTGGAGATGTGCTTCTCTTCTCCATAGTAGCAGTGGTTGTAGTAGCTACTGTAGCAACAACAACAACTGAGGAAGAAAGGGAGGAGAGCCAGTGAGGAGGAAGATTGGTGGTAGAGGGAGGAGTGGTTGATGGGTGGGGAGAACATAGCTAGTGCTTGCCAATAAATGAGGTATTTCCCTAATTTAATTCCTCTCCACCTTAAATAGGGGTTATGAAAATTGCAGGAAAGCCGTCCCACCACAAGGCACCCTTAAAAAGGGGTCTACTAATTTAGATCCTATCACAATTTGCCCCAAAACTTTCCTCATTTAAACAGTTCTTGACCAAGCTCTACAAATCAAAAGTCTAGGAGACTTAAGGCCTAAGCACACCATAACTCAACCATTAACGGATTAATAAGGGTTTGATTATGAGTGAAAGTAACTATAAAAATTTAAACCGTCACAGCTCTTACCAGACCAGATATCAGACCAGATATCAGTTTTACTGTGAATAAAGTGAGTTAGTTCATGGAGAATCATCGTTATAGTCATTGGTAGGCTTTCTTTCTTTTCGTCAGGTTCCTTAAAGGGAATCTAAGAAAGGGTCTCTACATGAAGAACAATGGGCATGTGGATCTGCATTCATACTTTGATGTAGATTGTGCAAGGTCAATGGAGGATAGAAAATCAACCATAGGCTATGCTACTTTTCTGGGTGGCATTCTTCTTACTTGAAGAAGTAAAAAATTGACGGTAGTTGCTAGTTCTAGTATAGAGGTCGAGTATCGAGCTTTGGCTTATGCTAGATGTGAGGTCATGTGGCTTGTACATTTCCTAGATAATCTAGGGATCTAGGCTTCACTTCTTATGCCCATGTTTTGTGACAGTCACATAGTTATTTTCGTCACTTGTAGTCTTGTATTCCACTAGCACAAAGCATATTGAGGTAAACTACCACTTTGTTAGAGACATGGTCACCATAGGAAAAATTTGTACTCATTGCCACGTCAGAATTGCAGATATCTTTACTATGACACTTTCATGGAAGCATCGTGATTTTTTATGTAACAAGTTGAGCATGTATGATATATATGCTTTATCTTGAGGGGGACTGTTTTACTTATTATAGTCAAGAACTCTTATGGTATTGTTTATTTTTCTAATTGTACTTTTCTTGTACTTTACCCAACATCGCTTTTTATGTAAAGAGGACTATAATTTCTTTTGAATAGCAAGACATTTTGTTCCTTTTCCAATACTCTTATCTCTTAAGTTTAGGCACAGGGTTACGGAAAGGAAAACCAAACCAATTGACCTCTGATTGTGGTCACAGATATAGAAAGCCCCACAATTGCCTTCTGAAACAATGTCTCAGTGAATTGTCCTTCAAAAAGTAGCTATATAGATTACAACCTTAGTTGTCCTGTTTGACACCTTTCATACGCCCTTGTCTGAATGCCAATTCTGACTACCTGAATCCAGAAACACGAAAGCAAAGCTGTTGGCAACATATCCTGATGCATTTCCAGATGAATCAACTAGCAAGATGCTTGACCATAGACCTGATCTTGAGAAACCGATTGGATTGAATGATGATGTCTAGCTTTTGGTAAGAAATCACAAAGCTCGGGAGAAATGGCTTGACAGAAACCGAGAGGTATAATTATCACATTGTCATCCTTTTATTTATAAGTACTTCAGGCAACTAAATTTCTAATAACTTCATAAAAAGCTTCGAAGCTTTGTATAGGAAATGGCACGGCCGGCTTGACTTTTGGCTGATTGTATTTTGTGTCTGTCATTTTAAAATATTTATTTGATTTTTTTTATCCGTCTGTTGCCAAAGCTTTACAATTCGGCACTCGGGACAATGGAATGGAAAGTAGTTCTGCTACATGTTTGTCGTACGTAATCTCTACCCGTGGAAAAACAGGTCATCTGAGCATCTCATGATATGTTCATTTTTCAACGTGATTATAGGTATACTTTTCGCTAATGAAGTCGGTAGCGAGGTTTTCCGAAAACAGTACTTTATGGTAAGCGTCGTCGAGGGCGTAGCCAAATGGGCTCTGTCCAGTCCCCCTGCCCCCACCATCACCAACGCCTTTAAAACAAATATTTCTTATGTAAGGGTACGTTGTCAAATAAGAATTTTACCCTTCATTCAAAAATTTTTGTCCGCCTTCATTATTAAAAAAATTTAAATTATAACTGTGAGAAGGAAAAATATTTCAATTTGAAGAATTATGTATTGCCATATGACATTTAAAAGGATACAACATAAATTTTCAAACCAACTAGATTGGAATAATTAGTCCCTGCAGCATCAATAACTATTAAGTCATTTAAAGCTGAGATGCATGTGTTAGTTGAAGAATTTTGTCTAGAAGATTTTGGTAAATAAGGAATGTTACATCTGAAAGTATCAATTGTGAGGCTATGTTCTAGATGTGTCTGTGTCTACAGATGAAGACTTCAAAAAATTGAATGGCATTTCTGTACTTTATCCTAGATTGAAGAAAATTATCAAATCAACCTTTTTTCCTCTTATAGATAGATTAATTCTTTATTGATATTGATGCTTCCTATTTTAACTATTACTACCGTATGGATATTTTCAACCAAAAATATTGCCAGAAGTGCACTTCAAAGTAAGATGAAGGATGGCTTTTTGACTAATTGCTTGGTGACTTACATTGAAAAAATGCTAACAAGTTTACTAATAATGAGATTATATATGATTTTAATCTTGTAGGAAAAGAAAGACTATTAAAGTAGACATCTGAGTAGTTCGTTTCTTCTTTCTCTTTTGTTAGCAGAGTGCAAAATTTTCTCAAAAAGCTATTTAGGCACATTATTCTTGACATGTAAGATTTCTTTACGTTATAATCTCGCAATTTTTTGTCATTGACTCCATCGTTCCAGAAGTTTAGAATATTTTAGGCCTTATATGGTAGCAGGAATAATGCAAGAGTTATCCTAAAGAGGGATAACCAAGGAATGAATCCAATTTAATTTATCTCACCTCATTAAATTAACATCAACATTTATTAAATATTACTTTCAAATTATCTCATTATATCATATTAACGTTAATATATATTAAAATATATCTACTTCAATATAATATACTTATTCAAATGTATTTATCATATCACATTAACCCATTCACATTCATATCATTAATTTATCTCACCTCATTAAATTAACATCAACATTTATTAAAATATTACTTTCAAATTATTTCATTATATCGCATTAACATTTATATATATTAAAATATATCTACTTCAATATAATATATCTATTAAAATATATTCACTATATCACATTAATCCAATCACATTCATATTATAATATTAAAAAATCATCTATTAATATTACATTACCATATCAATCATATCTATCCCACTATTTATTTTATCCCCTAAACAATATCCTTCTCAACTTGTCATTTTCTTGTTTTATCTTAGGATGGTGTTATCTTGCTACTAAACCCAGAGTTAGGGATTGTTTGTTAGGAGGGGTAGTCTCTCCAATCTTGGGATTGACTCCATTTATTCATTCAAGTACGTATTAATTCCAAATACCCATAATCTTGAGATTTCCTTAGCCCCAACATCTAAACACTATGACATGTCAAATTGTTGGATAATCCTTCCAAATAATTTCACCTAAGGGGGTAGGATAAGTTTTATCCCCTCTCTCTACATCAAATCAAGCCAAGGGGGTGGGATGATCGTATGCCCTATCCACCCAAATAGAGGATAGGTAAATCGCAGGTCAACCAAACAATACCTTAGTGTTTCTCCTTTAGGCCTATTTGGATGGGGATTATAGCATCGAGGTTTCCTATGTGGCGATATTAATCGTTATAGTAGCGAAGATGTGTGGAAATCAAACCCACCCCACACCTAGTCATTTCCTTGTTAGCTCCTTAATGTGCTTGGGCATGTTTTCATACATTGATTACGACGGCCGAACTTTCCCAACACCCCCAAATCGTCTCCCCCCTCACGTCACTCCTCATCAACCCTGTGTTCCCTCTCTTCCCCCTTATAACCCACTTCTCATGTCTTTGAAAAGAGGAAATCGAGCCTTTGAGATACAGGTGATGATAGTCGGTCCATCTCTCTTTGATACACTCCCCAATGATTCTGTTAGCAAGCAACCATGCATTAGCTCACGTGTAAGTAGGGGTTTCCAATTTTTGCATGAGAATGTAGTCGGTCCTTATTTATCTTTTTGCATAAGATAGTGGGTGTCGTGGGAAAGGTGAACATTTCACTTTTGCGGTATCCATTGAAATCTTTCTATTTCTTCTTATCTTTCAAACCTATGAGGGCCGTTGTAGAAAGAGTGCCTTGCTTGAGGGAAAAGAAGCCATGTATTATTTAAAGGTGATGTACCCATGTGTGTAAGATATGAGAATCTTTGTAGTGAGCATTTTATCTAGTGTATTGTGTACTAAAGGTAGTAGGTGCCGCTCCCTTAAGCATAGGGAAGAATTGACTTCCCCAACCAACTCAATCAGTGGGGAGGTCTCAATGCCTCCTCAAGTAAAGGAGTGCTACCAACTTGGTATAAGAACCTCATGCTCCTACGACACCAAAGTAAGGTTCGAAATGTTGATTTCAACGCCGTACCAATGAAATTCTAAGTGTGCATTTCATGGGCATGTCGAGAGCACACTATGGAAATGCCCGTTTTTCGATGATATCAATTTCAAGAAAATCAAATGCTCTGTGTATGTGTGTGTTTGCGTGCATGGGTGTGTGTGCATGCATGTGTGTGTGTTGTAGCTTTCCTGCCCTTACCCAAACATTCCAGATGCATCTATAGGCACACAACACCACCCCAGATGGTTGAAATGTCGTCGAAATGGTTGGCATGTCGTTGGCATCCCTGTAAATCGACACTTTATTTGTGTCAGCACGACCACTTCCCAGAAATGGCCATGCCAACAACATGTCGGCAGCATTTAAAACACTACGTCGGAGATGAGTGACAAGAGGCTGGAGTCGATGTTACACATGTAGTAAGACATGTCTACTCTACTAGTGTGTGTTGTAGCTTTCCTGGCCTTACCCAGACATTCCAGACTCATCTGTAGGCACACAACAACACCCTAGATGGTTGACATGTCGTCGAAATGGTTGGCATGTCACTAGCATCCCTGTAAATCGACACCTTATTTGTGTCAGCACGACCACTTCCCAGAAATGGCCATGCCAACAGCATGTTGGCGGCATTTAAAACACTGTGTTGGAGATGAGTGACAAGAGGCTGGAGTCGATGTTACACATGTAGTAAGACATGTCTACTCTACTAGAAAAGACCTACAAGTTGATGGAACGCAACCAACAGGTGATGGAGCTAGTCGACCTCATCTACAAGATGAGGTTAGGAGTTAAGGTGTAGGGTGAGGGGGGAGTACGAGGACAATGATAGGCATCAGAGGGTCATCAGGGAAGAAAGGAGGGATCATAGCTTGTGTGGTAGCTCAAACTCTGACCACGCATTCTGCAGTAAGTTCCAACTCACCAAATATGATGGATTTTCAAATCCCACGTGTTGGATATATATGGTGGAACAATACTACGATTACTATGATGTGGACAAAGAGGAAACAATTTGTGTGACCAGCCTTCACCTCCAAGGAGACACCATGTATTGACTTCGATGGAGTCGCTTGAGTGGTCGACTTACATCGCAGAAGGCCTTCAAGAACGATCTCCAAGCTTATTTTGGGGTAAGGGAGCATGAGGATTCTCTCGTGCAACTTTGCCATCTAAGGTGGATGTCATCAGTTAGTAAATAGTACTCTCGTTTTGAGGCCCTACAAGATTGCATACCTCACTGCAATGAAGCTACTTTCACAAGGATTTTTGTCTCGAGACTTAGAGACGAAATATGAACCGAAGTGGAGGTAATGGAGCCGTAAATTATGGCAAAGACCATGTGCCTAGCCAAACATTATGAAGACAAGGTTGCCTGAATGCACCTGCATTGGGGGTGGGTGATATATCCATATTTGTTGACATAGTTTATGCTTAACTATTGTTAGTTTAAGGGTACATTAGATTACATTGTATTAGATTAGGTTAAATTAGTCATTCAACATAATTTTGTAAATATGCATTCTTTTGAGTGTTTTTGTAATATTCTTTTTATCTATATCTGGTGCCCTGATGTCCTTACTTGTATGTGTAGGTGCCACGTATGAAGCTATTTGGAGCTCTGCAGAGAGGAGAAACTAAGTTGAGCTCATTTGTGCAGAAGAGGTTGAACCATTTCTTAAAACCCTAGCCTAGACCTAACCTAATTAGGAACCCAATTTCCCACATCCAATTCCCACCTAACTTAGCCCAAATTCCGCCTAGGTTAGCCAACCCCTACACCTAAATTTTCCACCTTAATTGGTTGGCCAACATTAATCAAACTCAACCTATGATTTTCTAAAAAATACGCCCACCCTCTTCCTATATCTTAATCCAACAAACCTTATTTGGTCATCCCTTTTATCCTCGAATAAATACTATTTTGGATGGCTAAAGTACACCATAATTTATCCACCACTAGATTCAAATCCTAAGGTCCTAAATTACCTACCTAAATCCCTATCTTAAAATTCTAAACCAAATCTTATTCCTAATTTCAAAATTCGTAACCTGACACATCTTTAGTATTTTGGTCATAACTTTTTCATTTTAAATTCAAATTTAGTGATTCAAGTTGCATTTAAAATCTAATTTTGAGGGCTACAACTTTGTTTTTATGTAAAATTTGAAATTCAAAACAAAAAGAGGTCAAAAATTCAAGACAAGTGAGGGAAATCCTAAAAGGCTGTTGCAACACCCTCCATCCTAAACCTAATTAATCTCCACTCTCATTCTTCATTTGATCTAATCCCAGCCCTTCATCTAACTCCAATAACAACCAACTCTTTTCTCCACATATAACCTTTAAATCCTAGCCCTACATCTCTTCCTTAATGCTATCTTAGCCCTTGATTATTTTCAAAAAACCTAACCCTATATATCCACCTATCTTTCATCCTAGCCCGCTAATCCTAGCCTTCCATTCTAAGATCTAACCCTCTATATAAAGACCATGGACCCCCTCTCCTCTTGTTGCTTATTTATGTTTTATGCTCCTTAGAATAATCTTCTCATCACCTTCAAGAAGCCTTCCTTTAGAATCTCACCACCTTCCTCCATTAGGTTCTCTTGCATGCCACCCTCACCCTTATCATATTTGTGGTCGTCTTCCTCACCTCTCCAGACAATCTTCCTCACCTCTAGTTCTACTTTACGACTACATTCACGGACTATGCTCAGATCTTTTTCTTCTACTTTCGCTTCATTCACTTCTTTTTTCTTCTAGTTACTTATTTGTAGCTGTAATAGTTAAATATTTCTAGTAGCAATAAAGGTGTATTTTCATTATATTATTTGCAATCCTTGCTTCTCACCCTCCTGATTATATCTCGTGACTGGATTTTCATTCTCTCACCACCTTCTCTTTTAAAAAAATACAAAAGAATTAGTTAGTCGCATTTAGTTCGTGCTTTTGAATCAAGTTAGAAACAATTCCACACCTCCCTGAGTTAGACTTAAGACTCACCAGAGTTTCAGTAATTTATTTTTTATCTGGAAAAATCCTGCTGCAATGAACATATATTATCTCACATGATTTTCGCAAATCAAATTTTGGCGTAGCCGTCGAGGAGGCAACGGATCTATTTTCTCTCTGTTACATCTTAGTTGCATTCTATTTTTTAACTTACATTTTTTCCTCTATTGTTTTCTATGTAGAAATCCGTGTGGGAGCATGAGATCAATTTGTTGAATGGAAGCGAGAAAAAAAGTGTGGGTATTTTTGCATCTTAGGATTAGGTTTCATTAGAAAAAAAAAATCTCATATCCATTTAGGTTTTGTTTGAAACACTAGGTTTGATTAGTTTGTTGTTTGCATTATCTATTTGAAAAAAAAAAATCCAAAAAAATCTTATTTTGTTAGGTCAAGTTCTATCTTTTAGAACCACTTTCTGAATTTGAATTGATCTATAGATCTATTTTGGAAAATTTGTTTTGTGAATTCCCCAACTCCTACAGACGTGTGTTTTGATGTTGGAAATCATCTTTGAAAGTTTCGTGTCTTAACTTTGAGTGGAAAAATTTTAAAAATTTGTGGAACAAACTCCTATTCTGATTCTGATTGGCTACTTATTTCACAGACTATTTGAATTTTAATTATTTTTCTACTCATCCAAACTGACTACACCTCTACACTAGCAAGGGGCGAATGACCCATACTACTGCTATCATTGAGCGAAGGGCCACTCCACCGAGTATTGTAGGGGTTTGTGCAACTAGATCGAATTCTAAATTCAAGAGGGCAATCTAGCACAACACATCCGCCATAATGAAGTAGATAAGGGAAAGTGCCCCCTCGACGACTCGAACGAGTTCCATTGATCCCATCTACAATGATTCAAGGAGGCCAACGTCATCAACATCAACATAGAGGGAAACCTGCCACCCCTCCCAAAAGAAGACCCAAGTCGACATCCCACACCCCTTGAGGAGTTTCACCAATGAGCCCTAGAGGTGCTCTCCTTACACCCTGGTCGGGCTCCAAAAGCTCCGCCCCACCAAGGCAAGGATGTTTGATACCTTGTCAAGGTCATCCTTAGAGTGGACCCCAAATCATCCCATGACCTGACTACCTAAATAGATCTGACGCAAGCAACCCTTGCCATTGTTAGGTGCGGATTAGGTCCTCCGTAAGGAGGTGGAGAGGGTTGCCTCAACCTTTTTCCAACAACTCCCAGACCTTGCCTTTCAACGATCCCCTACTTAGAATGCTCTTAGTGACTGAGAAAAACCAGCCCTGCCTCTTAGTTGACAAGGGTAGCGTGGTCAATGTCCTATTTTCAAGGACCCTACCCTAGTTAGGGTTCAGAGAGCACAACCTTACTTTGTCCACTTACCTAATGGTGGGCTTTGGCAAGCATAAGTGATGTAGACACATTTATCTAGCTTAACATGCCTACTTATGTGAGTTCTTAGGCTTACAATTGCATTTTACATTGTAAATATTGAATAACATGCATCATTATGCATTTAGAATAGATTGTATAAAATATACACTTATTCTCTTATTTTAATGGCTAGGGCATAGGGTGACATGAATCTGGGCTTCAAATGGCAAATCTAACTGTACGGATGGATCCAGATCGACAATCGTAGCCAAACAGCGTGAAAATCGATCTTATTAAACATCCGTGGCTTCCTCTGCAAGCATTTGAAAATGGATAGCTTAGATGGTGCCACGTGGCACCATCCGAGCCGCCTAAAGTCTCCTAAAACTCCCGCTCAACCTTTGAAGCATTCCCACCGAGCAATCTGGGTTGTTGGATGGCCATCCAATGGCCATACACGTGCCACGTCGCTCGCCGGATCACACCTGATATGCCACGAAAGATCTCAACTGTTGGATCGAGATCCAATGGTCGAAATCGCATGCCTACATAGCCATCCATGCAACAATCCAGGCTCGTAGTGCATTGGGCGAGCGCCCTATCCAAAGCGTGAGGCGCAGGTTCGAATCGTGGGTAGCAGATTTAATCCGCTGAAGTGCGCTATGGATGAAATTGAGTGGTCGATATATGTTCAAATGGCTGCGGGAGTGGCTACGTGGTGCAACCAAATGGAGGCGTGCGACACATGTACGGTAATGCTGCATCCTATGCGCAAGAGGTGATCTAAGGCGCACGATCTCACATGATCTTGACCCTCAGATCTCCATCAAACGGTGACGTGCATCTCCTTACGGTGCCAACTGCTTCGACTGGTGCGTTCCCAACGGTGCGCACGATCAGCAGCCATGTGATCAGGTTCGGATGGCTCCCCTTCCCCTGTGCGGATCAGCAACCATGTGATCAGCGAATGGGCATGAGAGCATGTCTCATGCACGTACATTAAACCCCATGGTCAAAATCCACCTTCCCTACACCTATATAAACCTCCTTACACCCCCATTCTCAAACCATCCCTTGCTCTTCTCACCTCTCCTTAGAGCTAAGAACGAACATTCTCAAGCTCATTCTAGCGCTCCCAAGTTATGGGTTGCTCCGCTAGATTTAAATCAAAAAATTTTGTAATCGCTGCTTCTTATCCCTTTCACAGTGCTCCCATCAGGTGTCCTCTTGCCCCCTCATTCCAGAAGCGGATCCTAAAACGACAACATCTTGCCTCATCCCTGATTCATCCAACTTCGTCCTCCTTCCTCCATCTTCATTCCTCTTCTTTCATGAGTCATCTGACTAGCTCATCCTCTAAGCAACCATCGAGGAAGATAACCTCTCTCTTTCCCTCTCTTTACTGCTTTCGTAGTATATCTTTCAATTTTCGCATTTAAATTGTAATAAAGATTTGTTTAGCCTATATATTGTTTGTTTGCTCTCTCTCTCTATTTTTCTGCAAGTAGAATAGAATAGAGTAATTAGAAATATTCTGATTCAATTTCTTGGTAGATAGAAAATACAAACAAAAATTACAAAGGCAAAAAAAAACACCAAAAACAAATGAATAAACATGAATTTTAAAAATCAAACGTTGCTTCCATGTATTTGACCTAGGACTTACCCAGTCTTGGTTAAATTATTTAATAGCATACCTTCTGCAACTCAATGACGTGGGTTTCTATTTCCAAAAAATCTATATTACTTTTTCTCGCACAAATTTTTGACTATCATTTTGGCACCATTGCCAAGGAGGCAACGGTTTTCGATTTTTTTAATGCATTCGCCTGCATTTACTTAACATTTTTAGCTCACTTTTCTCCATTCTGTCTGTGTTTGTAGGTACCTCCTCAAGGCAAGATAAAGCAATGTAGATCGAAGTAAAGTGCAGTTGAAAGTGCTGTAAGTGTACCCCCTCTTTTTGACCCCCTTGTTTTCATTTCGCTACCTAATAACTCAAATTATCCTAGATGCTCTTATATACCCTAGGTTAGATTGTGTTGTTTGTTTGTCACCTCACTCCACCTCACCCCACATATAAAAAAAATAAAAAAAAATCTGATTTGATTGTGGGACTCATTAAACATACACACTCTTTACACCCACTCGAGGCACATAACTCTTTGATTTTATTTACTCAATTAGGATTCCAACCTGTGGAATCGATACACGCCCAAATACACACATAAACGAGTAGAAATCAGACTAGGTAAAACACTTCTGTGTGTCTTAATTAGTGGTGTATCAGGCCAATTGATTGAGTTGTTTAAGCTACACCACTTGATCTTAAATTAGCTCATCCAGTAGCTTGCCCCTTAGGGTTGAATTTTTTAGTTCAAAACTAGGCACTACATATTATTCTTGAATTTTAAATGAATATATCATCACCAGTGCTTTCAAAACTTGGTGTACCTTCTAAACTTGTCTGAATCGACCTAAATTTAAATCCTAAAAGCTAATAAGCAAGATTTGAATCCTAAAATTCACCTCATCTCAAATAATCTTACTTGAAAATCACTGGTTGTGCACGCACACACTATTGAATTTATCATTAAGGTTATAACCCATTTGAGAAGTGAGATTTTACGTGAGAAAAATCGAGTTTGAAAGCCCGTCGTCGTAGTTGCAAAAAATCTACTAATCAAATAAATTTAACTGAAAGTCGAAGTGAGTCCTGGGTTGAACACTGGGATGCTACATTTGATTTCAGAAAATTTGCATTTGAAATTACTGTTACAAGTAAAATAGTCGATTGAAATCAAGCTACTCTACTTAAAAAATAAATAATAAAGAAAAAGAAAGAATAATATAAAGAAAGAGAGAGATAGAGAGAATGAATAAATCTTGCATCAGAGTCTATTGCATCTACTTGCAGAAAATAAATTTATTCTAAAAAGTGATAAAAAGATAGAGATGAGAGAAATCCTCCTCGACGGTTGCTTTAAGGGCGAGCCACGTTGACGGAGCGTCCGGGAGAGAGTGGTGAGGAGCTGGAAGAGGGAGGATGAAACTAGATGAATCGGGGATGAGACAGGGCGGCATCACAACCGAATCTACTTCTCGAACGTGGTGAGAAGACGACCATGGGATGCTCCATGAACGAGGGTGAGAAGTGGGAAAAAATATTTATTTTTTACTCTAAAGGAGCATCCCGGATTTGGAACTAGCTCCGTAGAGCTTTGGAGAGGTGAGAAGAGAATGGATGGTGAAATGTGTGAGAGGGGTAGGCCTTTTATAGGTATAGAAATGGGGGCATAAGAGGTATTTCAAGTCTTTAGAATTAAATATAGGCCTTTAGTGTCTGATATGTGCGTTGCTGAAGACGCACATCGTTGAAGGCGCGCGTGTGTGCCATCTCGACTGCTCATCGCCTATCCAAGCGTTCTCGTTGAGCCACGTCGCCACCTTCTCGCCTTCAACCGTTGAGTGGATCGTTGAATCAAGACCGTCCAATCTTCTTCATGTGGCCCAGATCACGCAAGGGTCGCTTGAGCTTTGTGCGTTGAGGGATGGCGTGGCCTCTCTCCAAGTCATTAGATGAAGATCGAAGGGCTGAAAGCACGCCTCCACTCATGCTTGATATCGCGCCTCCCATGCTTGTGATGGCACATGCGATTTGACATACAATCACACGTGCATCTTCTCCGCCGTTGAATGTACATCTCGCGGTTGAATTTCCTCGCGCTCACGCCTCTCGCGAACAATTTAAGGCGTGGCAGGGCTCGAACTCGCGTCGATCTCTTCTGATAGAGTGCTCACCCAACGCGTTGCAAGCGCGGATGGTCGAGTACTTGCAATTCCCCTCAAGCGCTCTCCCCGATTGGATGATGATCCAATGGTGGTGATCAAACGTCGATGGCTCTTTTACACAAAACGAAGGCATGATGAGGAATGATCTCAACCGTTGGATGAAGATCCAACGGGTGAGAGTTGATGGTGCTAATAAAGAAGGAAAGAGCCGGTGGATGTGGGTAGCTTAGATGGCACCATGTGACGTCATCTGGGTCGTTCATTTTCTTCTACTCATATGATGCCACGGATGTCAAATTGGATCGATTTTTACGCCATTGAGCTGTAATCGTCGATCTGAACCCATCTATGCGATTGGATTCTTCATTTGAGGTCTAGATTTTTACCACCTTGCCCCTTATCTTCTAATCTTCCTTAGAGTGCATCTGATGCTAAGGAAGTCCAATCGGGGCGATCTCAACGGCATTAAACTCCGATCATCACCCTGATCAGATCCATACAATTGGATCTTCAATCTAAGGCCTTGAAATGATGTTGCCCTATCCCCTTGTCACAGAAAGAGGCAAATTAATATACAATTTATACAAATTAATCTAAATGCATGATGATACATGTTAAGTAATATTTATAATGCATGATACTTATATGGACTTAGGAATATGCATAAATAGGAATTTTAGGCCAATTAGATGTGTACACATGACACCCCCATGCCTATCTTTTGCTAGTCCCTAGTAAAATCACATGCTATTTATAAAAGAATTATGATCAAATTACTTGGGCAACAGCTGTTTCTCAATAATAAGAAATTTCTACTAAAGACCTGAACTACAGAGACTCAATAGTACTCGGGTGTCTGCCAAAGTGTAGACTGGCCCACGCCTCCGCCTTATTCAAAAGCAAATACATTTTCTTTCTTTTCTAATTTTTTTGGATTTTTCAGTTTAGAGTTTCATGATAGCTTTATATGGCTACCCAACCCACCCAAGGCTCGAAAGAACTCTAAGTGCTAAGTATCTTATTGTGAAAATGTGATAAACTCACTAATCGGCAATTAGAACAGACTTCGGATTTCTACGACCCTAGTTAAACTTAAGAAAATTTTTTTTCTAAAGGTTTATCTTTTTCATTGGTAACTTTCTCTTTACTTTTATGTTTATGGGGTCAACACAATGGTGATCTTAGTGTATATTCCCCTAGCTTAGTCTACTCCCTACTTCTTCCTAAGTGTTTAGGAATTATTTGTGTATTTTTGTGGGCTAGGTTCTGGACAACAGTAATGGGGGGTTACTCATGGCAACTTACAAGTCATAGCCATGCGGTGAGGTGTGACTTTTTTTTTTTTTTTTTTTCCTCTTTCCTATATTTTATTTTTTTTCCTTTTCTTTTCTTGAGTTTTTTTTTCTTTTTTTGAGTAGGTTGCTTCCCTAATCTAAGATTTACCTAAAGGCAGCAGAAAGAGAATGATCGTGTGGCTAGGCTCTAAACAATCGACCAATGGACTATTATCCATGAGAACTTGCCAGCCATATCACCCTAGAAAGTTCATTAACTACCTAATTTCTGTTAAAACTGTAGAAAAGTAAGTCAGTGCTGAGAGTTTTGCCTGTGGATTGAACGAATACTAGAGGGGAGGTTGAATAGTATCGCTTCTTGAAATAGTAAAAGATAGAAATAAATTCACAATAAAGTCAAGTACAATTTACACCTAGATTTAAAGTGGAAACCTAAACTGAGTGAAAACTACTACCTAATCTCTCAACATAGGATTTTCTTGACTAGTCAAGACTAGTCGATCCACTATAGTACCACTAGAACGAGAGTGGTACAACCTCTTTACAAACACTTCTCTTTTTATCTTGAATAGAAGAATAATAACACGGATCTTTCCAACACCTTAGAATCTGTTAATAAAAAGTAATAAAGTTGAATAACAACAAATTATCTATGGAATCTTATTAAAAGATCAAACCAAAATTTTGACAGAGGTTCAAAATGACATGCTTTTGAAAGATGCAAATAGCGAAGCGTAGAACACTTGAAAGAAGCATGAGAAGCTCTGATTTTTTAGAGTATTTCTATTGAAAGTTATTATTGTGAAAAAGCTGCGTACGACCTTTATTTAGACTAAAACATTGACCTGAAAAGGAAGTGATATTAGTCGATCAATAAAGATATATTGGTTGATCAAAAAGCTATTTGTTCGATCAATTAAGTTATTTGATCGATCATAGGTTGGTCGATTAATTAGCTTGGTTGATCGATCAATAGGATTTTAAACAACTTCCTAAAAAGGATTGGTTTGATCGATTAACAAACTTGGTTGGTTGATCAATTGAATTTGGTCGATCAAGAAGGAAGATTGGTCGATCAATACCCTAAAAGTTGATTTTTCGAAGAAGCGCAAAAAACTATTTGTTTTATTTTTGAAGTTCCTTACAATGATATCCTAGACTCAAATGAAAAGGAAAATGATACACATCAGCAATCATCTGAACTTGATCCGAAAGAGAAGCTTTAATCTGAGATGATCTTAAAATATTAGTGTAGCAATAAACATAATTTTGGTGCATCAAAAGAGAGGTGCTTACATTCTCCTGCTTTTTGATGAAAAGAAAATTATAATTATGAAATTTAAATAGTTATGCATAATATATCACCCTTTTTGTTTCAGCAAAAAGTAAAACATGCTGCTATGTTTTTCATTTAACTCCCCCTTAAGCATGTAAATAAAGCAAGATAAGAGTTTTGAATAAAATGTTTCCTGTCTGCTATCGTTATCGATAGTACTCCTCATCTTTTCAAAATAAATAAATAAATAAATAAAGCAAGATAAATTTAAATATGCATTAACAAAGAGAGTAACATGTAACTAAAAGAGATATCATTCATGCATATACCAAGAGTCTAAATCTAATCATCTAATGATGCCATGAAGACATCCATTGTGCTCTGAAGATCTGTGTCCAACTCAAGATCTAGCGAATCTGATCTCTCGAAAGATGCAGGCTAGCCAAGACATAGGCGGCGCTGAGCTGATGACCTGGGTGTCGGCTGCCTAGATGTCCTACGAGGTGGTGTAACCTGCTGATCTGCTAGTGCTACTGCTGAAGTAGTAGGTGGAGGAGGAGGTGCTGCTGAGGATGGAGGCTTGGTAGTAGATCGGCGAGGTCGATGAAGCTACTGCTGAATGTCATGAACAAACTCTCCAAGTCTGTCACTCTAAGCATTCAGGTAGTTTGATACCTGATGCCATGACGCATCATCATCAAATCAGTCTCCCTCTGTCGATGCATCAACAAGGAGATACCATTCGTCACATCCTGAATGCTCACAAAATCCCTACCTGAGAGAGGTCTGTCCAAGAGGCTCCAGTCCTGGTCGTAGAAGGATGGAGACGGTCGCACTGGAGGAGGACATGTCACTGTAAAGTGCTCATAAGGTGGGAAAGGAGGAGGAACTGTTGATGGTTTTTGCTGCTATTGCTGTTGCTGTTCTTGGGCTGCCTCCTCACCACAGGCTCCCTGTGCTTGCTCCATCTTCGTATAAGTGAGCTTATAAAAAATGGAGACTCTAGTGATAAATTATTTATAGTTTATATCCATGGGAACACTGAAGTGTAGGAAGATATGAGAAAGAAGTGTCCCAAACTAGAAGGAGCTGGTGGGTGGCTTGCTCATGAGATACAGAATCAAGTGGTTCCAGTTGCCACTTGTTCTTAAGGAATGCATAAAGGGTGATGAGCATAATACTAGGATAGTTTTCGAACAACGTAGATTTGGACATAAAATTCCATAGAAAGACTATTAAGAAATCGGGGTAGATGAAAATATGGTGACTTGGCTGGACGACCCAATTCAAAATGAGAGGGAGTGAGCAGGGTCTCCCTAATGGTATCCGTCAAGAAAAGTGGGACCAACAGACGAACATCCAAGAATCTCAGAAAAAACATTTGTATTGACTAGAACCTCTATGCCATAGACAATCGAGGTCAACTCGATGTTGAAACCCTTACCTATATTTTTCAGATTAGCATAAAATAGGTGACAGGCCATAGGGTCAACACCAGGTATGCGGCTATTTGTGGAACCCACGTAAAAGTTTCGCTCCAAAAGACGTAAAATCTGGTGGTAGGAAAATTTTTCGCGAATCCCGGGGAATATAGACTCAAAGTATGCAGAGTCGACGGGTCTACCAACATGAGGTGAAAATTTTGCGAATAAAGAAAACGGTCACGTGCGGCCTTAGTGATGAAGAAACGATCAAAAGTGTCATCACGATGAGATGAAGAGAAGGTATGTGCACGTTTTGGAGCCATTCAGATTTCGCAAAAACACGTTGGTCGATCAAAACAGTTTGGTTGGTCGATAAAAAATGACCCGATTAAAGTTTTGGAAAAATCGGCTTTTGGTCGATCAACCAAGGTATTTGGTCAACCAAAGTAGTCAAACTCGACATAAATGAGATTGGAACAGATGTTTTGCTCACTTATACTACTCGATTTCACAAGTAATCAAACAAGAAACCAAGAAAACATTAGACCACAACATCGCACATCTAATACATAAGTAAAAATCCAACAAGGGACGGATTTCACTAAGTTTTAGAGTGTACTGAGATTGATTAAGGATTGATCGATCAAAGGAGGTTGGTGTGGAGAGCGGCCGGAGGTTGCAAGTGTACGGAGGATGCATGATGATGGCATAGCGTCGTTGTGGCGTTGGTTGGAGATGGCGAGTTGGTTGGTCAGGTCGCCGGAGGAAGAGAGGTGGGGTCGGATGAGTGTGTTGTATTTGTAGTGGAGAGTATGTGGAGTCGAGTTGGTGGGTAAGGTAGTAAAAAGAATAGGATTGAAGGTAAAAAAACATGTGTTTTTATAAAAAACCTAATTAGTAAAATAGGTAAGAGCATTTTCGGAGGCTAATCACGGTTACCAAAGTCGTTGGGATAGATTGGAAGCGAGATTCGAGGTAAAAAGATCGCAATCTCGAAAACTAAAATACCCAATTTTGGTCGATCAAAACTTATTTTTGGTCGATCAAAACCAGAAATGATGAATCAAATATGGTAATTGGTCGATCAGAGTTTGAACAATTGGAGGAAAAATTCCCGCCCAACCGGATTGGTCGATTAAACAGATACCTTGATCGATCAAAACGTTTTGGTCGATTAATTTAAAAAATTGATCTATCAATAGTGAACAAAACAGACCAATCAAGCATGTTAATTAAGTTCTTTTAGTCTTGATAAACCTAGTGAATGACAGATTTGGTTGAATCTTTCTTTTGACAAAGGTTTTGTGAATATATCAGCTAATTGATTTTCTCTTTTAATAAATTCTAGGCTAATCTTTCCTTTTAAAACATAGTCTCTAAGAAAGTGATGTTTTACATCAATATGTTTGGTCCTAGAATGTTGTACTGGATTCTTTGATAAGTTGATTGTACTAGTGTTGTCACAGTATTTTATTGTTTTTGTAGGATGGGCAAAAATCTTGTAAAATTTGTTTCATTCACAATAGTTGTGAATAAGCTAAAGATACAACTACATATTTTGCTGTTGTTGTGGAGAGTGAAACAGTATTTTGTTTTCTAGAAAACCAAGAGACTAGGGAATTTTCTAAAAATTGACATGTTCCACTAGTATTCTTTCTATCTGTAAAGCTACCCACATAATGAGCATCACAAAAGGAATATAATTCTAATGTGTCTGACTTCGGATAGAAAAGTTATAGGTCTTGTGTGTTGTTCAAGTATCCAATATTCTTTTAACAACATTTAAATGTATTTCTTTAGGGTTTACTCAAAAGCGAGCAGACAAACAGGTACAAAAGAGAATATCAGGTCTACTAGCAGTCAAGTATAATAATGATCCTACCATACTTCTATATAATTTCTGATCTACAGATTTACCTGTTTCATCAGATTTTAATTGTGTAGAGGCTGCCATTAGCGTGTCTTTATCCTTTACTTTATCCATTGAGAATTTCTTCAAGATTTCCGTTGTGTATTTAGTTTGAAATATGAAGATTCCAGAGGACAACTGTCAATTTGAAGTCCGAAAAAGAACCAAAGTTCTCCCATCATGCTCATTTCAAACTGATCTTGCATTACTTTTGCAAATTTTTAGCATATCAAATCATTAGTAGCACCGAAAATAATATCAACATATATTTGTATTATTAAGAGATTATCTTCTTTTCTTTTTGTAAATAAAGTTTGATCTAGTTTACCAATTTTAAACTCGTTTTCGATTGGATAGGATTTTAGTTTGTCATACCAAGCTCGTGGAACTTGTTTTAGACCATATAATGCTTTGTTCAGTTTATAAACATAGTCTAGATATTTAACATCTTCAAAACTTGGAGGTTGTTTAACATAGACTTCTTCCTTGATGAATCTGTTTAGGAAGGTACTTTTGACATCCATTTGAAAGAGTTTGAATTTCATATGGGCGGCAAAGGTTAGTAGCATCCTAATGGATTCTAGGCGAGCTACGGGTGTGTATGTTTGATCAAAATCAATTCCTTCTTCTTAATTATACCCTTAGGCCACAAGTCTAGCTATTTTTCTAACTACCTCTCCTGATTCATTAAGTTTGTTTCTAAAGACCCACTTGGTTTTTATAATGCTCTAAGAGTCAGGCTTTGGAACAAGTTCCCATACATTATTTCTCTTGAATTGGTTTAATTCATCTTCCATTACAACGATCTAGTAACTATCAGAAAAGGCTTCCTTGACATTTTTGAGTTCTAATTGAGAAATAAATGCAGTGAAAGCTAAACTATTAAAAGAAGATTTAGTTTGAACTCCTTTATACAATTCACCTATCACCAATTCTTTTAGATGATCTTTTACATAAGAAATATCTCTAGGAAGTTCATCAGAAACATTTTCTTCTGGAATGTTTGATGGGTCATCTACTAGTTCATCCTCATCATTGTTTACTAAAGATTTAGGTTGAGCTAAAGCTTCATCAAATGATACATGCATCGTTTCCTCAACAATTGAATTCTTCTTACTAAAAACTCTATAGGCTTTACTTCTAGTTGAGTAACCTAAGAATATTCCTTTTGAACTTTTAGCATCAAACTTATTAAGATTATCCTTAGTATTGAGTATAAAACATCGACAACCAAATATCTTGAAGTAGGAGATTCTAGGTGTTCTTCCATGATAGAGTTCAAAAGATGTTTTGTTTAGGATAGGCCTAATCAGTGATACATTTTGGATATAGCAAGTAGTGTTTACAGCTTTTGCCCAAAAATATCGAGGTAGCTTTGACTCGTACAGCATTGTACGAGCACACTCTTGCAAGGTTTTAGTTTTCCTTTCTCCTACACCATTCTGAGGTGCAGCTCTAGGGAAAGCAAATTCATGTTTTATTCCATATTGATAAAAGAAATTAGAAAATGATTCATTCTCAAATTCTCCGCCATGATCACTTCTAATCCTAATCACTTCAAACTATTTTTCATTCTATAGTCTTCTAACTAATTTGCTAAAGGTATCAAAGGTTAAGTCCTTACTTTTTAAAAAAGATACCCAAGTAAATCTAGAAAAGTCATCAATTGTGACTCGACAATATCTGCACCTGCTTAGGCTTGTGGATTTGGTTGGGCCGAACAAGTCTAAGTAAAGTAGCTCCAAAGATTGTGAAGTGCTAACCATCATTTTTGGTTTGAAGGGACTTTTAATTTGTTTACCAACTTGGCAAGAATCGCAGACTTTGCTTTTCTTGAAGTTGATATTTAGCTGACCTTTGACAAGTTCATGTTTCACAAGTTTATTAATGTTTCTCATGTGAAAATGACTTAGTCGTCTATGCCAAAGTGGTGCCTCTTCATCAAATACGACAAGATATTCATAACTGTCGCATATATTGAAGTTCACAGTGTAGATATCTTTATGCCTGTTTCCTTTCAGAAGAATTTTTTTTGTTTTTTTATCTCATATTTTAAAACCATTTGGAGTGAAAGTGATTTTGTATCATTTATCACATATTTGTCTAGCACTTAAAATGTTATGTTTTAATCCACTAACTAAATGTACATTATCAAAATAGGTGGAAGAGTTACCAATTTGGACAGTACCAATAATATGGCCTTCGTGGTTGTTCCCAAACGTGACGTACCACCATCCTGGCGGTGAAGTTGCAGGAATAGGTCTTCCTCCCCGGTTATGTGCTTTGAACATCCACTGTCCATGATCCATTTCTTTTCTTCTCGTTCCTGACATTGGTTTGCATTTGTGAGGTCTTGGTTTGGCTGATCTATAGAGTAGCTTCAATTTTCCATTGATTTGTTGATAAGTCTACTTCTTATAGTCTACTTGACCTACAAAATAGGATTGCAATAGTATTTTTGGTACCCATTTTTGTTTGGGTCCAAAATGGTTAGATGCTGTCTATTTAGACAAGCTACCTTTTTTTTTGTTTTGACTAGAACTAGATGCTTCATGGTCATTTTTAGGTATGTAACCTAACCCAAATTTTGTGGTGCTTTGGGTTTGTATTCCTAATAGTTTATGTAAGTTTCTACTTTCTTTAGTAAACTTAGCCAGATCATTTAAGAGAATTGCATAATTTTCTTTTAATTTGTCTATGTCCATCTTTAAATTGTCGACGTGTGATTTTAATGTGGTGATCTCTTCAGATAACTCTTATTTTGTTGAGAAAGTATATTTTTTTGTGCTCTTTCTTCCCTTAATGTTTTTGCTTGGTTTTTAATTTTTACTTTTAGTGACTCAGCTATGTCATGCATCTCAAAAAATACTTCTAATAGTTCATCTTGTGAAAAAGATGTTACCTCATCTTCTAGCGCCATTAGTCAAAGGAGAGCTTCTTCTCTGGAGGTTTCTTCTTCTTCTTAACTTGAGTTTGATTCATCCCAAGTTACTGTGAATGCCTTTTTCTTTCCTTCTCTTATGGGAAATTTCTTCATCTTTTCATATTCCTTTTTGAGAAATAAGCAGTCCTTCTTGATATGTCCCTTTTTCTTGCAGTTATAGTAGATAATGACGTCCACTTTGGCTTCTTTTGCTCTTGAGGAACTTTCTGAACTTTCTTGAGAGGAGGGCTATATCTTTCTCTTCGTCTCCACTTGAGGAATCTTCCGCTTGTTGATTGGCTTCAAGAGCCATAGTCTTCTTGATTCCTTCATCTTCATGTTTCTTCATGTGTTAGAGTTGAACTTCGTAAGCCATAAGGCTTCTGATAAGATCGTCTAGTTTTAAGGTTGGCAAATCTTTCGACTCCTGTATGGTTGTAGTCTTGGTCTCCCAATCACTAGTGAATGATCGAAGAATCTTTTTTACCGAGGTTTCATTCTTGATCTCCTGATCTAAATTTCTTAGGGAGTTTATGATGTCCATGAATCTTGTGAACATCTCTTTAATTGATTCTCCCTTCTTCATCCTAAAATGCTCATAATTCTGTGTTAGTAAATTTACCCTCGTTTCTTTTACCTTAGATGTCTCCTCGTGGGTGACTTCAAGGATGCTCCAAATCTCGTAGGCTGTCTTGGAAGCAAAAATGCAGTTGAATTCTGCTCTTGAAAGCCTGCAGAAGATTGCATTCATGGCTTTTGCATTATCTGCTACCATCTTCTTTTGATCTGGTGTCACCGCTACTCCTTCCTTGATATCAGGACGTGTGTACTTGGAGGCAATGACATCACAGACCTCGAAATCCATAGATTCTAAAAAGATCTGCATCCTAGTCTTCCAATATCCATAGTTTGTTCCATCAAAGAAAGGAGGTCGAACAGCTGATTGTCCCTCAGCATATGTGTCGATAGATGACTTTGAAATCTTCTAGACAACCAAGCTCTGATACCAAGTGAGAGTTTTGCTGTGAATCGAACGAATACTAGAGGGGAGGGGTGAATAGTATTACTTCTTGAAACAGTAAAAGATAAAAATAAATTCACAATAAAGTCAAGCACAATTTACTCCTGGATTTAAAGTGGAAACCCAAATCAGATGAAAACCATTACCTAAGCCTCTCAGCTTAGGATTTTCTTGACTAATCAAGACTAGTCAATCCACTATATTACCACTTGAACGAGGGTAGCACAACCTTTTTACAACCACTTCTCTTTTTATCCTGAAAGAAGAATAACAACACGGATCTTTCCAATACCTTGGAATTCGTTAATAAAAAATAATAAAGTTGAATAACAATAAATATATCTATGAAACCTTATTAAAAGATCAAACCAGGATTTTGACAGAGGTTCGAAACGACATGCTTTTGAAAGATGTGAATAGCGAAGCGTAGAACACTTGAAAGAAGCACGAAAAGCTCTGATTTTTTAGAGTATTTCTATTGAAAGTTATTATTATGAAAGAGCTACGTACGACCTCTATTTATACTAAAACATTGGCTTGAAAAGGTAGTGATATTGGTCAATCAATAAAGATATATTGGTCGATCAAAAAGTTATTTGTTCGATCAATTAAGTTATTTGATCAATCACAGGTTGGTCGATTAATTAACTTGGTTGATCGATCAATAGAATTTTAATCAACTTCCTAAAAAGGATTGGTTTGATTGATTAACAAACTTGGTTGATCGATCAATTGAATTTGGTCGATCAAGAAGGAAGATTGGTTGATCATACCCTAAAAGTTGATTTTTCAAAGAAGCGCGAAAAACTGTTTGATTATTTTATTTTTTAGGTTCCTTACAATGATATCCTAGACTCAAATAAAAAGGAAAATGACACACATCAGCAACCATCTGAACTTGATCCGAAAGAGGAGCTTTAATTCGAGATGGTCCTGAAATATTAGTGTAGCAATAAATATAATTTTCATGCATCAAAATAGAGATTCTTACAAGTGCAAATAGTGTGTGATCGGGAGATTTTCGCTTAACAAGATAATTATAATGATACGTCATTGTATTCTTATGTAGTGGAAAATCCTTAATCAAAATATCAATCAATAAAACTAACAAGGATTAGGTCACATCCACATGAAGAAATAAGCAAATTAAATTCACGTATATTTATGGCACATGTTCACCAACATATATATAAAGAAAAATATTTTGCATGGAATGATATGAAAGTAATGAGAGCAAGAGATAGATATCACCGCGTGAGAAGTATAGAGAAATAGCCATAACTAAGAGAGCATAAAACCAAATTTCATCGAGTAAAACAATTCTTTTAATGTAAACAATGGTAATGAATATAAATAGAAATTGGGGTCAAATAGGGGATACTCTTCGCTGCCGTGCTGCTATGCGAGGAGGCGATGGCCGGCGACTTGGTTGAACTGGAGGATCTCCGGAGCGCTGGCTACGCTTTGGCGGTGATGGCTCAACGTGAGGAGGGCAGAGGCGACCAACGTCATGGTGGAGGTAGCCGGCGGTGAGTGCTGCGGTGCACAAGGAGAGAGCTCACGAGGCTATCGAGCGCCGAGGCGATGTCGAGGTGATGGTTGGGCGTCGAGGGCATGGTCGTGAAGGCGAAGGAGGTCATGCTGTGTGCAGAAGATGTGCGTGGAGAGGAGGTTGAGGTGTGGGCTAGCGTGGCTATTCATGGAGGGCGTGATGGTGGCGCCTGAGATCAAGAGGGTGGAGCAGAGTAGGCGCATCGTCGAGGGTGAAGCACAGAGGAGCAGTCGGCTCGCGGTGGTGCTATCGGGCAATGTTGAGGACGATGAAGGCCACAGTGGAAGAGGTCTACTCTACTGTCAACACAAGGAGGTCTACCAGTTGGAGGGCATTTTGGGCCTCCTATTGTAGTCGGCAGAGGAAGCAGAGGAAGGGCAGGGTGAAGGTCGCGGTGAGGAGACCGAGCAGAGGAGGGCTCTGTGGCTGCTGCTATCTCTGTTGCTGAGAGGGGAGGTCATAAGCACGCGCAGTCGGAGGGAAGGGGGTTGCGTTGTCAGGCTGTTGTGGGTGGCGGTGGCTTGCGGTGCTGTCGTGGTGAGAGAGAGCGAAGATGGTGGTTGCGGCTCTATTAGGCAAAGGTCTGGCGATGGGAGGGAAGGAGGAAAGAGAGGCGATCATGGTGGGTTGTAGGGTAGAGGAGATCCTCTCAGGTCCTCTATTGGGTGGAGCTGGGCAAAGAAGATGATGTTCGAAGGTGGAGGGGAGCCCTCTTTGTACCTCTGGTTTTTCGTGAGTAAAAAGAATGAAGGCCAGAAAGAGAAAAACGTGAGAGAGATGAAAAGAGAGGGAAAGTGAGAGCTGATTTCGTTGTGGAGAGATTTAATGAGAGAGAGAGATTTCATGCCTATATATATAATGATCCTGCATCACATAAAATATAATTAATCAAGTCACATAACTAGGTATGTAAAAATAATGAAATATAAGGAATTTTTAAATCCAAAGCTTAATTAATTTGCTCAACATAATGCATACCTGAAATTTAATTTCCATTTCAATGATAATGCACTTAGGCTTAAATTTAGTCTACCAAAGTGGACCTGTCAAACATTCACATGTCTAAGTTTTGCTAGTTCTAAGTAAAATCATATGGATCAGACTAGGTTTCTAGGCTAGATTTTATCGTAAGGACACCTTATCGTGCCACGCCTCTAAAGATTAGATCGAAATATCAACTATAAGCTTAAAGGTACTCAAGTACTAGCCAAGATAGGACCTAACCATCCTCAGCCTTAGGTCAGCTGCGAAGGTTTCTAATGCCCGCAAAAATTGCCTAGAGGTTCGTTGACCCCAGTGGTTAAAGTACTCGTGCAATTGTGCAGCAAGTCTAGGTTGAGTTTGCCAATATATTTTTGATAAAAGAGAGAGAGGAATATTTATTTTGAGAGTTTTCTCTCTTTTCTTTTTAAATTCCCCGAAATCCAATATTGGATTGGCCCTGAACACAATCTGTATCAGATTTCTTGTTCCCACCATCAATCCTCGCAAGGTCCCTGGCAATCGATGCTTCGTGATAGCACCGCCCATGGCAATCCCCGAAACCCTAGCTTTTGACACTTCGGGATAGTGTCACCCATGATGTTCTATAGCTAAATTCAAACCCTGGCAATCAACATTTTGGGATAATGCCGCCCATGACATCTGAACCAGCACAAGATTCTTCCATGCCCCTGGTAGGATATTTAGATATTTTAGGAGACAAGCACTGAGAATACGGCATGTTATAATACATCTTTGGGGGGAATATTTTTCATTCCTCCTCTCCGCACTGGAAACTCATCCAATTAACTTGTGTCTTTGAGCCGCTCTTAAGTCAAATATTCAGGAAAACATTTTCAGAACAGAACATGTTTTGACATTATTCTTCATTACGCGTATTGAACTAGACCGGTGTGTGATTTTTGGGTGCCTAGGTACCAAGTCCCGCAAACCAAAGGACAGACAACGGGGCCGAATAATCCCTAAGCCTTAGACTTAATACATTAGCCTCATAACTTCCTCAACCTCTTGAGGAATAGTCCAGATCTTAACAAATACGTGAATGTTTAAGCCCTAAAACAGATCTAGGAGGCCTAAAGTCGGTATCCCTCACTTATCTCCTCTTTAACACTTTAGGACTTAATTCATCATTCGATCCAGCCCAAAACCTAGGTACGTTCCACACTCAATTGCTAAGGCTAACACAATTTTTCCTTTTCTTTCTGTGTTTACCTTTTCTCTTTTTTGTCTTCACTAATTTTTTTTTTTTTTTGAAACAAAAAGGAAAGCTATCGTCTTACGATACCAATCCAAGAGGACAATTTATTATAAAAGATTAAGAAGATTTACAATTCAGATCCCTACGTATGTATGAGGGACCAGCACTCCTTTACAATTTGCTCACAGCAAACTGGTCTCTCTTGAAAAAGCCTCTCATTTCTTGCCCTCCACACACACCAGAGAGCTGCAGCCATGCACACATGCGACCTCTCCATCACAACAAAACTATGGCAAATGGAGTCCCATGAAGGGAGTGGTTCCTGGCATGTCCTCTAAACTGCATCAGTAATCAGGCAAGATGAGAAAATGTGGCTAAGGTTATCAGTGTGCATCCCACACAGGTGGCATTCATGAAGAGTAGCTCCCATTCTTTTGTGTCGTAGATCACCTGTTATCAAGCCCTCCCTTCTACACAGCCAAAGAAAAATTTGCACTTTGAGGGGAATCTTCAAGAGCCAAATTTTTTTGTCAATGTAATCATAGCCCCCACCTCTGTCTCCCTCCATAATCTTTCTATATCCACATTGCACTGTATATATTCCATCCCATACATAATTATCATCCACTCCAGGCCTGGGTTTAAAACTTTCCAAGTCTGAAATCAGATTCCTCCTTTCTTCCCATAGCCGTGTGCCCATTCTGGTGGATTCATCTTCACTCACATGCCAACAGTTCCTGCTATCTGACCAATAACAGCTGACAGTGCCATCTCTGTCTTTGGCTGCAGCAAAGGCCCTTAGGTAAGCCTCCTTCAGAATACCCAGCAGGGACCAGCCTTCACTCCAGAAGTTGAAGGTTCTGCCATCTCCTAGAGTCGGCTGCAACAAGTGCTAGTTATCTTTCAGAGCTCTAACCACATAATTCCAAAAGGGTGAAGGTCTGTTAAGGTGCAATCTCTTTAGCGCACTGTTGGAGGAACCATATCTATCCTTAATCAGTTCAGTCTAAGGTTTCACCTCCCCTTGCAGAAACTTGATGGCCCATTTGAGTAGCAAAGCCTCATTGAATTCTTTCAAGGATTTGATTCCCAAACCCCCACATTCCTTTGGCTAACAGAGTAGTTTCCATTTTAGGGGCTGCAAAAATCTGCCTTCATGCTTAGGGCCTCTCTAAAAGAACCTCTTCCTCAAAACATCCATGCGCTTCCACACAGATTTTGGAGCCTTGAAAATAGAGAAATAGAAGATAGGGATGGAAGTAACCACTGAGTTAAGCAAGATGAGTCTGCCACCCTTGGAAAGAAATCTACTATTTCATTCAGCCAGTTTCACTGATATCTTGTCAAATAGGCAATTCCAGTCTCTTTCTTCATTCTTGAACATCTCAGGGGTAACCCTAGGTATCTGATGGGGGGCAGATGCGAGGGGTCCCCAAAGAAGAGATAACTTCTTGCTCTACCTCAGCCAATCCAAAGCACACCAGATTGGACTTCTCTCTGTTCAGACTGAGACCTGAGATGTCCCCAAATATGTTTACCATATGGCCAAGAGCACGGGCTTCATCAATGTATCCTTCCACAAAAAAAATCGTATCATCCGCATATTGAAGTATAGGGGCAATTGCACTCCTATTAGAGAGGGAGTATCCTCTAATAATTCCTGCCTTAGCAAGTTTGCAAGCATACCATACTAAATTATCAACTGCAAGGTTAAAAATCAAGGGTGCCAAAGGACAACCTTGCCTCACCCCATATTGAGGTTGGATCCAGGCTCCACAGGGCTTCCCATTAATCAAGGGTGTGAAAGAAGTTGTTGTAATGCACCTTTTCATCCATTTAATGCAAAGAGGAGGAAATCCTCTCCTTTTAAAAACTTCCCATAGGTAGGGCCAAGAAATAGAGTCATAGGTTTTGTGGAAGTCAACTTTCCACATAAAAGCTCTACACTTCCTCTTTTGCCACCCACACACCATCTCTTGTGCCATGATGAAAGATTCTTGTAAGGACTTGTTGGGGAGGAAAGCAGATTGAACTGGGTGGATCACTTCCTGCAAGATTGGCCATAGCCTATTTGCCAAAACCTTGCTAATCACCAGGTAGATAGAGTTTGAGAGGGCTATGGGTCTAAAGTCCTGAAATCTCTCTGCACCTTGTTCTTTGGCAGCAAGAAGAGGAAGGACCTGTTGATTTTTTCAAAGCCAAAGTTACCCTCCTCGAACTCCTTAATCACATCCATTACCTCTTTGCCCACAACACCCCACATCTCTTTGTAAAAGAGGACTTGGATGCCATCAGGACCAGGAGAGCCTTCATTGTTAAGGTCTTTGATGGTAGCCACAATTTCCTGCTCTGTAATGGTTGTAATCAGGTTAGAGATTTGTTCCCCAGACAGTTTAGGTAAGTCACTTGCTTCCATTCTCCATTGGCCCCTCCCTGCAGCCCTTGAAGAGTCTCTAAAATACTTGATGGCCTCAGCTCTTATATCTGAAAGTGAAGAAATTCTCTACCCATCTTTGAGTATTAAGGAGATCAAGTTGAATCTTCTACAAGAACTGGCAGCCAAGTGAAAAAACTTGTTATTAGCATCCCCCTCTTTAAGCCATAGCTGTCTAGAGCATTCCCTCCAGTCCATCTCCAACTTCAGATCTTCTTCAGCCACCACACCCTGCCACCATCTTCTGTTCTTGAGTTCTTGCTCTGTCAATAGGCCAATGGCCTCTTTTGAGTCAAGGTTTTGAATTTCCATTAAGGCCTCCTTGCACCTCTGGTGTCTCACAACAGATACAGCAGCTCCATTTTTCTCATAGCTGTCAACTTGGATGCTAACTTGATGGTGGCAGTGCCATCAACATGTTTGGCCCTCCACCATCCTTCAAGCATCTCTTTGAACCCTGGTTCTCTCAACCAAGATTTTTTAAATTTGAAGTAAGAACTAACAAGCACTTGCTCTCCACTATCCCAAACCAAGGGAGTGTGATCAGAAAAGGGGCGTTCCAGACCACAAACAAAAGATAATTGGGACAAATCCAATAGCCCAACATTGCCAAAGAATCTGTCAATTTTGGACATTTGGCCACTACCATTCCTCCATGTAAATTCAGTGCCAGAAGATGGGTACTCACTCAAGCCTAAGGTTTGAACCAACAATTGGAATCCAGTGGTCGCACTGTCAACCACACCATTAGGTCTGTCACTCCCCATCAGCACATAGTTGAAGTCGCCTCCTACAACCCAAGTAGCCCCATTCACAAGGTCAACAACCACATTCCAGTCCTCCCACAATTCATGCCTTCTGCAGGGGTCACAAGGGCCATAGACACCTATAATATAGAGTTCACACCCCTTGGGTTCGTTCAAACTTGCAGGTCAGCAAGTGTCTAGCCAAAGAGACCTCAGCCAGCTGTAGCACATTCTTCTTCCACCATATAGCTACTCCCCCAGACCTGCCAGTTGAATTAACCATCACACAATCATTTGCATCCCCAGCTTTCATATCAGCCCAGGCCCTATCATCTTCATTTTGTATATGAGTTTCTTGGATAATGGTACAATCAATTTCCCAATTTCTCATGTATCTCAGAAGAGAAGCCCTCCGACTTCTATCGCGTAAGCCATACACATTCCACGAAAGAATCCTCATTTAGTATCTTGGGTACCCCCCTTCTTTACAGCAAGGATTCTGCTGACCTTCATCACAGCTGCAATGGCACACTCATCAATTTTTTGCGCAGAATTTTGTTTTCTCTATCTAAGTTTATAGGGGGGTCTCCCCAAACAGGTCTTGGAGGCTGCCCCTGAGTCCATCTTCAAGCCCTCAGCTGCAGGCGGGCTGTTTTGTAAACTCAAGGTGTTTATAGAACTCTCTTGTAGTGCACAATTATCAGGAGTATTGGCTCTTGATTCCCCTGCCTTCATATTATCTACCATATCATCATTTATCAATGTCACATCCATCCCTTCCTTATCTTCCTCTGCCATATCGCCTTCTATCACAGCTACATCCATCCTAGCCTCCAATTTCTCTACCAAATCATCCTCTACCAGCACCACATCCGTCACTCCCTCCATGTCCTTGCACTTTTTAGGCTCAGGCGCCTCCTCAGGTGTTCCACGATTAGGCTACAGTGTTCCTGCCTCAACTTGTAGCACCTCTGCATACGAAAGGTTGTTATGATGTGAGCTCCCATCCTTGCTAACCACAGAAAAGTTCAATACCAGCAACCAGGAACTCCCCCCACATCGGTGGATTAGCTTCTCTGGAAAAGACCCTGCCCTGAAGACATCCACCCAGACATTCAACACACTGCCATCTCCTTCAATCAGACCAACCTCAGCATCTTCTGCCAATGTAGCAAACCCTGCTATCATAACTGCCACCACCTCTTTACATTTCAACTCGCAATGATTTCATCTCCTTTCTTCTCTTGTCTCCCTTTTTCTTTCTTTTACTCTCTTTCTTCTCTCTCTCTATTTTTTTTATGCAATAAAAGCCCTAACTACATGCATGCAAAATATGTATAAATGCTATGTACAACCTCAGGTTATCCCCCTCCATGCCTAGATCTGACAATGTCCTCCCTGGAAGGCAAAAGCAAGGAAAGATATTACCTGAGGTAGCGAGTATTTGGAGCTAAGGCTCCTCCAGCCTGTAGGTATCCAACACCTGGTCATCAGAAAGAGTAACATATGATTTCAGACGTTGGCCACTTACCTTGAAAGTCTCACTAGATGAGGGATTTTGGATCTCAACTGCATTGTACGAGAATACTTGCGTGACAGTGTCAGCCCATCCCAATGGGACTTATGTTTCCCAGGGAATAGCTTGAGTCTAGAATTGAACAGCCAGACCTGTTGGTTGGGCTCAAAGGTTTTGCGGAGGATGTGTTTATCATGAAAAACCTTTGTATGCTCTTTGTAAGCTTGAGTAGTTTCATAAGCCTCATTCCTAAACTCTTCAAGCTCAGTCAGTTCTAATAGGTGTTCTTTGCCTGCGTTCTCGAGATCCATGTTAACATTCTTAATAGCCTAATAAGCCCTATGCTCAATCACAACAGGCAAATGGCAGGCTTTACCATACACTATACGAAAGGGAGACATACCCAAGGGGGTCTTATAAGCAATTCTGTAAGCCCATAGTGTATCATCTCGTTTCTTTGACCAATCTTTCCTATTAGGTCTTACAGTTTTCTCCAGAATTTATTTGATCTCCCTATTAGACACCCTGACCCGTCCACTCGTCTGCGGGTGATAGGGTGGCCACATTGTGGGTGACACCAAGACTTTTGAGTAGACGAGTGAAGTGTGCATTATTGAAATGAGGTCCCCCGTTACTAATGATCCTCTTCAGGCAGCCAAATCGAGAAATGATATTGGTCTTAACGAAATTCAAGACCATGGAGTGATCATTGGTCCTAGTCGGAATAGCCTCTATCCACCTTGACACATAATCAACTACCACGAGGATATATTCATAGCCGTGTGACAATGGAAAGGGACCCATGAAATCTATGCCCCAGATGTCGAATATCTCGATCGGAAGAATAGGTTGCTGAGGCATCTCATCTCACTTCCTGATTGTTCCAGTCTGTTGACAACGAAGACATGCCCCCACATATGTATGTGTGTCCTTGAATAGTGAGGGCCACCGGAAACCAGACTGGAGAACCTTATACACAGTCTTCTTCGCATTAAAGTGTCCTCTACAATGTAGTGTGTGACAGAAATTTAAAACACTCTGTTGTTCCTCCTCTGGAACACACCTATGTAAGACTTGGTCACGGCCTATTCTAAAGAGCTCGGGATCCTCTCAGTGATAATGCTTAGCGTCAGCGAAAAATCTATCTCACTTCTGCTTATTCCACGTACTAGGGGTTTCACCGGTGACCAAGTAGTTGATGACATCAACATACCAAGGTGTTGTCAGCTGTACTGCCATCACCATCTCGTCAAGAAAGGTGTCATGAATGTCTCTTGACAGGATTGAAGGCTCAATTGGGATCCTGGATAAATGATCGGTGACTACATTTTCAACTGCTTTCTTGTCACGAATATCAAGGTCGAACTCCTGTAGCAACAAAATCCATCTAATTAGCCTAGGTTTGGTGTCCTTCTTAGTGAGCCAATGCTTCAAGGCTGAATGATCAATATACACTACAACCTTAGATCCCAGAAGATAAGACCTAAACTTCTCCAGAGCAAATACTACAGCAAGAGTTCTTTTTCCGTCATAATCTAGTTTTGTTATGGATCAGTAAGGGTTTTGCTGGCATAGTACAACACATGAGGCTTTTTATCAATCCTCTGACCAAGGATCGCTCCCAGGGAAAAATTTGAGGCATTGCACATCAACCCAAATGGGCGGGTCCAATCAGGTGCTTCTAGGATTGGTGTGGTTATTAGGGCCTCCTTCAAGACTTGGAAGGCCTCAGCACACTTTGAATAAAAAATGAAAGCAGCATCCTTCTCCAATAAGTTGCAAAGTGGCCTAGAAATTTTGCTAAAATCTTTAATGAAGTACTTATAAAAGCTAGCATGGCCCAAGAATGATTGGATCTGCTTAACATTGGTTGTCAGTGGAAGCTTTGAAATGGACTCAACCTTGACTTTGTGCACTTCTAAACCTTGCTCGGATACTATATGCCCAAGAGTATTACCCTACTGAACCAAAAAATGGTTTTTCTCTCAACTAAGCACTAATCCTATCTCTTCGCAGCGGGTGAGAACTTTTTCTAAATGTGAGAGATAGTGGTTAAGCGATGAGCCATATATGGAAAAGTCATCGATGAAAACCTCAATGAACTTATCAATCATGTTCGAAAAGATGGACATCATACACCACTGAAATGTTCCCTGAGCATTAGATAGTCCAAATGACATTCGATGGAAGGCAAATGTGCCATAAGGACTCGTGAAAGTAGTGCACTCCTAGTCGTCTAGAAAGACAGCACTATGATTGTACCCAGAATATCCATCGAGAAAACAGAAGTATTTATTCCCCGCCAATCTCTCCAGTATTCGATCAATAAATGGGAGATGGATGTGGCCTTTTTGGGTAACGGTGTTAAGGTGGCGGTAGTCTATGCATACCCTCCAGCCTATTGTGAGTCGAGTGGTGACTTTCTCCCCTTTCTCATTAGTCTCCACCATGAATCCCGCCTTTTTGGGCACCACGTTAATAGGACTGACTCATTTACTATCAGAAATGGGGTAGATTATCCCTACATCCAACCATTTTAAGATTCCCTTCTTCACCATTTCCCGCATGTTGGGGTTTAACCATCTCTGCATATCTCGGAAGAGTTTCACAGAGTCATTCGTGTAAATGTGATGCATGCAAAGAGTTGAGTCAACCCCTTTGATGTTTGCTATAGTCCAAGCAATGGCTTCCTTGTGTTATTTTAGGCATTCAATCAATACTCCCTCCTGCATCTTAGATAGATCAGTCGAAATGATGACAGAGAGTGTATCATTGGGTTCAAGGAAAACATACTTGAGGGTCTCTGGGAGTGGTTTAAGCTCTAAGTCAGGAGCATTTTGAATCGAGAGAATTATGTTCGATGTCCCTGCCTCCGGTAGCAGCTCTACCTTGACTATCCATGGTGGGGAGAGGGACTCGGCTTTAACATCCAACATCTCTTCTAATTCCGACATATCTCCCTCTCCTTCTTCAAGGCTCATGGTATGGTCCTTAGAAATGACCATTTAGTGGGGATCATCACACAAAAGAATTGGTGTCATCTCCTCTACAATTTTATCAATCACCTCGATTTGGGAACAATCTTCCAATCCGAATTGTTTATAGGCATTAAACACATTTAGCCGGATTTTTCGATCCCTAAAGCCCATCTTGAGTGCCCCTGATTTGCAATTGAGAGATGCATTAGTCGTAGCCAAAAAGGGATGCCTTAAGATAATCGAAGGTCCAGTGGGCATGTTGGATGGGTCAGTATCCAATATCAAAAAGTCGACGAGAAAGAAGTCCCCCACTTTCACCAGGACATCTTCTAAAAGCCAACGTGATGTCTTAAGTGATCTCTCAGCTACTTGGAAGATAATAGGACTATGCTTCAATTCACCTCCTCCTAATAGCTCATAGACCGAGCTCGACAATATATTAACTCCCATGCCTAGATCGAGGAGAGACTCATCGATGCGTTGATCTCCAATAACTACAGAAATATACAGAGCTCCTGAGTCCTTCAATTTTGGGGGTGTACGTCGTTGTAGGACTGAACTGATTAGGTCGGGTAGGATGACCTTAGCATAGACCTATTTCCTTAATTTTCTCTTCTGTGTGCACAGGTCCTTTAGAAATTTAGCATAAGATGGGATTTGTTTGATCGCATCCAATAGAGGCATTGTGAACTTGCTTGAATGTCTCCATTATTTTTTCCATCTTATCTTTGGCTCCAGATAAGCCAGTAAACGGTGCATCAGGGATGGATAAATGCTTAGGAAAGGGCATTCTTGGCCTCTGGGTGAAGGGGTTGTCATGGTTGGAAAGAGGTGGAACAAGGACAACCTCTGGATGGGTGATTTCAAGCGAGAAGGGGCTGGGTGGTTCTTCTTTGGTGGATGTGTAAGTGGTCATCGAGTTGGTAGGAGGGGTGACCATGGGAGTGAGCTCTAGTTTGGAGAGTTCTTTGCCACTCCTTAGAATGGTCACAATCTTAGTGTGCTCCCTTATGAAGGACCCTTTACCCTTAAGATTCTCCTCAGATGAGCTGGGCAACTTCCCAGGATCACATTGTCTAATAGCCTCAATAAGATGGCCAATTTGAGATTGCATTTCTTGGACTGCCTTATTCTATAATTGAATGATCATACTTTGGCTTTCTTGCATAGCCTTCATCATAGCTTTAAGGTCATCCATCTCAGAATTGTTGGGCTAAGGAGGAGGCTAGAATTGTTGTTCCTAAAAGGGTTGAATGGGTTGGGCTCTAAAATTCCCCAAGTTGGAAGCATCACCTTACTTCCATGAGAAATTGGGATGGTACCTCCACCTAGGATTATAGGTGTTTCCAAAAGGGTTGTTCCTGGGAGGTAAACGAAACCCTTGGGCAGCATTCAAGTCTGCCTGAACTAATTCAGGGAATTGATTAGCCAAATGACACTCAACAGTGGTGTGAAGAGTGCTTTGGCAAATGGAGCATTCAGAAAGAGCCTAGACTTGGGAAGTTGATTGTGGGAATGTTCGGGGTTTAACATGAGTCTTTCAAAGTTCTATTTCAACAATTAGATTTGGAAGGCTAAATTCAGAGCAGCCCTGGCTTCATTAGCTTCCGCTTTCTTTTAAAGGATAAGGTTTTCTACCCTGATAGGCTGAGGTCAAGCGGATAGAATTATCACTCGGTGACTCAAATAATGTTCAGGCCTCATCCTCTATTTTGGTAAGAAAGGTTCCAGCACAAGTAGCATCCACTGTTTGCCTATGGCTATCAGATAATCCAGTATAAAACCACTCTACCAGTTGCCTTTTAGGCACTTGATGTTGGGGGCATAATCGAATTAGATCGTTGAAGCGCTCCCAAGTTTCATAGAGTTGTTCCCCATCTAATTGAGTAAAACCCATGATCTCCCTCTTGAAGTAGTTGGTTTTGCTCGTCAGGAAGTATTTCTTCAAGAATTCTCCCTCAAGGGTGTTCCAATCATTCACCCTTGCATCCAAGGTGTGATATCAGTGTTTTGTCTTGTCCTTAAGGGAGAAGGGAAAGAGGGTCATCATCAGAGCTTTGTCAGTAAAGTTCTGAAGTTTCACTGTGGAGCAGACCTCGGTGAATTCCTCTAAATGCTGGTAGGGGTCCCTCCTAATAGTATCATAAAAGGAGGGCAACAAGGATATAGTACTACTTTTGATCTCATATGGATTATCCCCTGCTAGTCATCTCAGTGCTTGAGCAAGTTGGTTGGTCGAAATAAAGCAGTCACTCAAGGTCCTTTGTTGAATTTGTCCTTTATCAGCCATCTCTTCTCTCTTTTCTCTTTGGTGGGCTCTCTTAAGGATTCTCTCGAGCTTGGAATCAAACACTAGACTACCCTCAAGAGAGCATCTACCAAGCATATAATATCTACCGATCATAATTCAAGTTCTTGCCAATTGCGTAAGTGAAACCCTCACTCAATAGATTGCTCGAAAAAGGGTCAAGGCGATGTCCCTCCATTCCCACGTAAGGGGTATAAGAGGAAAGTGGCTACTTGAGATCCTGACCAACTCTATTTTGAGGGGGCTGAGGTTAAATTGGTTGTTATAAATGGCCAAACAAGTTACTCAATGTAGTTACGCACCCTAAGCCAACTTTTGAGTGCCTTAGGACCTATACCTTGTTTCGATGATACTCTCAAGTGACCTAGGAAGAAGTTACTCCAAGGACGGAACTAAGGATGCAAGTAGGGCGAACCCTTCCTTTGAGGCGATACAAATGCAGTGTCTCTTAACTACCCTTTTGTTCCTTTAAGGGGTGTCTCCCTCCTTGAAGTATCAAAACACTTGGTCACAGGATAGTATCACCACCACAAAGTGAAATAAGAGGGTCTACATCGATAAAGAGATATGTGCCTATAGCCTTAAGGGATCGTGACCTAGTGTCGTGCCTAGTGTGCTTGCTCAGTGCTAGAAGTGTCCATCATAAATCTTCGTACGGGTTACTGAATTAGCAGTCCCAATTTCGATCAGATCAAGTTTGTTTTTGAAGAGAATTGTACACAGGTCTCTTTTAATCAGATCAAATGTGATTTGTTTTTAAATTCGAATCTGATTAGCAGTCCCAATTTCGATTAGACAACCACTTAATTATGTCAATTCAATCAATTTGGCGGTTTTGAGATTTAATTCCAATGCAATGTGTGATAGGATGTAATGACCCATTACATTTTTAGCCGGTTAAGACGTTTGGAGTTTCAGTCAAACGTCTGTCCAGACATCTGGACACGTTCCTAGATGTCTGAAAGTGAGTTTTTCTTATTACGTGGTGCACTTTGCACGCGGGCAGCGTAGAGACCCTCTCTCTCCTTCGCCTCTCACTTAAACCATAACACTCCTCTGCTATATATACCCCCTCCCTTCTCCTCCTCCCCTCCTCACACCACAACCACCACCACCTCCACCTTCTCCGCGATAGCCACGTTCCCCTCCCATCCCTACTGCTGTAGCCGCAGTGAGGAAGAGAGGAGCCGGCGAAGGGAGAGCGGGGAGGAGTGAAAGCGAGAGAGTGCGAGGGAGTGAGAGCGGGGGGAGGTGGAAGATGACTATGGGAGCTCATGGAGCTCAAGGAGGAGCTCGTAGGACAGGAGAGGACGTCCGTGAGGAGCTGCCTAAGCTCTTGCAGCGGCTGGAGCTGCGAGGAGGTTCTGGTACTGGAAATTTTCCAGTATCAGATGTCTAGCGAGGCACTTGGACGTCCAGAGCTAAGGCTGGACATCTGAAAGCACGTATCGCGCGAGGTACGTATATTCCTGCGCTGATTTCCGTCATGCAGAAGATCTTAGCGCAAGAGTTGTTGGGTTGAAACCATGCCTGCATTTCTGTACGCAGGGCAGGCTTTGGGAAGGCGTGGGGTACGCTTTCGCAAGCACTTTTGGACTTCTGATCACATCACCAAACGTTCGAAGGTACTTCCAGACGACCGGAGACCTTGTCTGACATCTGGAACTGTCCCCATACGAACGCAGAGGGAGTCTAGACGTCTGATCAGCCGCAGGAAACACAAGATGAGCTTTTGATATCTTTTAAGGCGTTTGGGATTTGTTTCAGACGTCTGATTTTGATTAGTAACCACATTTTTGGCTTATTTAAGGCCCAAACGGAATCAGATTTCCGCAAACAAAGTACCATTGTTTTCTACTCAAGTTCCTCTATGTGTTCGTGTTGAGTATCTACTGTTTTAAGCTCGTCTACATTGGTCGCTGGTATAGGTTACCAGCCAGTGGCGTGTTCAAGGTCCGCGGAGATGACGAGATCTGTGGCACAGGCCCCCATTCCTCCCGTGATACTCGATAGAGTGGTTTAACTCAGTTGTTAATATTTAAATAAGAATGTACTTGGTTGGAATAGTCGGATTGAACTCTAGGATATGGATTGAACCCTAGGGTAGAAATGAATGAGCCTGTTTGAGCTGTACTGTTTACTTGAATGCACGGTTAAGATAAATTGCTAGAAAATGCCTTTATATAATTACCAGATGCATGTTAAAATACGAGCTACCTGTATGTAATTGAGAAATTTCCTGTGAAACCACAAGTTGCATGTTTTTGAGAATTGAATTATGGAAACACGAGCTGCCTGTATATGGATGGGGAACGAATTATGAGACATGAAATCTGAACCTGGACAGATGAGATGAAATACCACATGTACCTTCTACTCTACGGAACGAAATACCTGCATACTTGAGGAATAAATGAACCAGAGACACATAAATGAGATAAATAGAAATGAGAAATAAACATGTTATTTTTACTGTGCTTGCACTTAAATAATGTAAACACCACTTTACTCAGCGTTCGCTGACTTTGTCTTTTCGTACCCTGTTCAGTACCAGGAGTTGAGCAGCCTGAGTTTCAGGCTACAGAGGGTGCTGGGTCCAGCCGTAGTCGTTCTTTTAGGACTTTTGTTTACCCTACTATTATAGTGAGTAATGGACACTTAGTTTATTGTTCCTGCTATTTCTGTTTCCCTTCCTCTTTCTGTTGTTGTTGTGGCATGTACTGAGATAGTTGTTCTGTTTTCTTTACTGCTTCGTACTTTTCTTCTACTTAGTTATATTGCATGTGTGAATGTGCTTTATTTTTCTGCTTTTGGTTATTTCTTGTTGAACGACTAGGTCTTAGGATTAGTCGATGCGAACCGATCTCGGGTCCTGTAGGGATCCGGGAACCGGGTCGTAACATAGGAACTGGATGCAAAGATAGAAAGGTATACTTGACTCCAGTAATCTTCGTGCAAATAATGGATGCAATGCAAAATGAGATCTAACGTGCTGCTCAATCACCCCTAAAGACACCCACCTAAGGGTATGCAACTCCTAAACAGGCAACTCGATATTTTTTTCTCTTTTCTTTTAGAGCAGGAAAGTAGAGAACCACAGATAACTTACCCTAGTCGCTAAAGAAAGTGGGGACAAACCCCTGAAAATCAGCCCTGATGCTACAAGGGTGAGAAGACTAAAATGAAGGAGAATCTCCTGTGAAAGTGGGATCCAGGTCTCCTCTTCGAGTCCTCTCTGCGTGTGTGGGTGTCGCTCAAGGTCAATGTCATCGTTCAACTACGCCTGTCGTCTCGTCAGATTCCTCGCACAGAAAAAATAACTGGTCATATCAATGTGTACCTTAGAATAGTTCAGAAAAATGATTGTGTAAATCTATTGCATCTATTGCTTCCCTGGCAACGACACCATTTGATTAAGAGATTTCACTTAACAAAATGATAATTATAATGATGCGTCGTTGAATTTCTATGTGGTGGAAAATACTTAATCAAAATATCAATCAATAAAACTAACCACAAGGATTAGGTCGCATCCACAGAGAGGATCAAGCTAATTAAATACATGTATATTTAAGGCGCATGTTCACCAACATCTATAAAAAGAAAACTATTTTGCATGGAATGATATGAAAGTAATGAGAGTAAGAGATAGAGATCAATGCGTGAGAAGTATAAAGAAATAACCGTAACTAAGAGAACATAAAACCAATTTTCATCAAGTAAAATAATTCTTTTAACATTCACAATGGCAATGAATTTTAATAGAAATTGGGGGACAAACAAGGGATACTCTTTGCTGTTGTGCTGCTATGCGAGGAGGTGATGGCTAGTGGTGTGGTCGAACGTGGAGGATCTTTGGAGCACTGGCTACATGTTGTTCGTGATGGCTCGACGTGAGGAGGGCGGATGTTACTGGCGACGTGGTGGAGGTGGCTGGCGATAAGTGTTGGTAGTGAGTGCTGGATGCATGAGGAGAGAGCTCGCGAGGCTGTCGAGCGCCAAGGCGGTGTTGCGATGTTGGCTGGGCATCGAGGGCACAGTCGTGAGGGTAGAGGTTGTGCGGTGTGCAGAGGACGTGCGTGGAGAGAAAGCTGAGGCACGGGTTGGCGTGGCTATTCATGGAGGGCGAGGTGGTGGCATTTGAGATCGAGAGGGTTGCGCAGAGGAGGTGTTGTCGAGGGCGAGGCACGATGAGGAGGCCGAGCAGAGGAGGGCTCTGTGGCTGCTGCTATCTCTATCACTGAGAGGGGAGATTGTAGGTGCATATGGTTGGAGGGAAGGGGGTTGCGTAGTCAAGTTGCTGTGGGTGGTGGTGGCTCGCAGTGCTGTCGTGGTGAGAGAGAGCGAGGATAGTGGTTGCGGCTCTGTTAGGCGAAGGTTCAGTGGTGGGAGGGAAGGAGGAAAGAGAAGCGATAGCGATGGGTTGTAGGGTAGAGGAGATCCTCTCGGGTCCTTTGTTGGGTGGAGCCGGACAAAGAAGATGATGTTCGAAGGTGGAGGGGAGCCCTCTTTGTACCTTTGTTTTTTCGTAAGGAGGAAAAAGAATGAAGGCCAAAAAGGAAAAAATGTGAGAGTGATGAAAAGAGAGGGAAAGTGAGCGGTGATTTCGTTGTGGAGAGATTTAATGAGAGAGAGAGATTTCGTGCCTATATGGAATCCCAAAAAAATGATCCTACATCACATAAAATATAATTAATCAAATCACATAGCTAGGTATGTAAAAATAATGAAATGTAAGGAATCTTTAAATCCAAAGCTTAATTAATTTGCTCAACGTAATGCATGCTTGAAATTTAATTTCCATTTCAATGATAATGCATTTAGGCTTAAATTTAGTCCACCTAAGTGGACCCATCAGTGTGCAGATGCTTAAACTATAAGTCCTCTCCAATCAGAGGGCGGGTTGATAAGTCATATACTTATCACCGCAACTTATTAACCAATTAGAAACGAATTTAAGAATGACGAGGGCTCGAGAAACAAGTCTGTATTTTAGTAGACACCCAGGTTGATTAAGCCCAAAGTCCTGAAGAGTCTAAATGCTCATTCGCTAAAGTATCATTTCCTAAAGTTAATAAACCCCTAATACCTAAGTTTTCTTTTCCTAATTCGTTAATTTTTTTTTATCCTTTTGGATTTTGATTTTTTTTTTATAAATAAGGAAAATAAAAGAAATTCTACAGAGCTAACCAGAATAATTTCAGGATTAAGTATCCAACCCCCTAAGCCTAGTTGATGCAATGTCCTCATTGTGAAATAAAGGTATGAAAAGAAGTGGGAAAATAGAATATTGCCTGAATTTCATGATGGATCCGATCAGCTTCAAGAAAAAGTGGAATATACACACATGCTAAGTTTACTGCCTTTAGCTAGGTATAATATAAAAACAAAAAAGAAATTAAAAATTCATAAGTGCGGGTTAAGATCAGAATAAAAAGATTGACCTTAAAACCTGCAAAAAGAAGACGTGCACAGATGTTGACAAGATTATGGTGCAAACCCATTCCCCAAGGTCGGGTGGTTCTAAAGGTCTGGATGACAATTACCCAGAATTGAAGATCTTTTGCTTGTGGGGTTAGGCCTGGGGTTTGGTGGCATGCAACCCAAGACTAAAATGCCGAACAATAGGTTGGTATGGACCAATATGTGTGGTTGTCCTCTTAGAATTCAGATCAAAGAGAAGCAATTACTCTGCACTTGGGTTGTACATCCTCAAAATCAGAAATATTATAAGGGTTCTAGTAAAAGGTTGGTGGTTTGAGGCAAATAGGTACCCTTAGATCCAAAATTCTATTTCCCTTGAAATTAGCCTCTTAGATTTTCATTTCCAGATATCCATCCTCCAAAATCAAGGTTTCCGGGACATCGAAAGTCTTATTAACCCCGTATAAAATATTCAAGTCCAAAATTTGTGGTTGAATCAGAATTGCTTGGGTTTGGTGATTTCCTAAACAAATTATCATTATACTCAATAAGGTGTCGTTGAGGAATGGGGCTACTGATTAAATCAAGATCTGAATCCTCCATGTCAACCCCAATAGAATCACATTCCTCAATTATAGGGCCATCAAATGATTTATCATACTCCTTGAGCACGCTTGTCTCACTAAAATCATTCACGTTAAACTCAAGTGAGACTTTATCTAAAGATTCTTCACCCTCAGAATCAACTCTTGATCCTTATTTATATGTCTCAAAATCATCTATCATTCCTTGGTCCATGGAGACATTTTTCCTCGTACCCTGGCTTGGGGATTTCAGGTGAGATAATCGATCCATTCTAAATAGGTTGCTCCAGACCAATCTGGTCATCCCTGGTCTCATAAAATGTGTCCCCCCTACAGGTGCCTCAGCGAGTTCCAACATTGGTTCTCTTGAAAGGGGTTCATCCTGGGAATTATCCCAAGATTGGGCTAGAGCAACTACGAATTTCATCCTCAATCTTGACAATCTCCGAAGTAAAAACTCATCGGGGTCCTTATCCTTAACATCTTGAAGTCAATCCAATAAAGAACTATTCAGATCGGCAATCATTTTGATCAGGGGCTTTAATGCTTCAATACAGGGTGTTGGTTGAGCTTCTTAATGATAACATCATCATCAGCTATAACTAGTATTAATTAGTCTGAATCAATTGACAAATGCTCCTACATAACTGTCGAAGAGGCATAATTCAGTGCATATTCATTCTGATAGAAATACATTAAATCAGGGTTAAATATGCAGTTTTAATAGAAGATCATAAATGCAGAGCAATCACGGGATTTCCCAGGGGTTAAATGAAGGTTAAATGGTCATAAATGTTTAATAAGAGGGTTCGTGCAAAAAGAAATGAGTTTTTACGCATTTCAAGAATTAATGGACATCCGAAACCCTAATTTAAGACCTGCTTAATTAACTGAGGTTCTGGTTAGGATAAAATTCACCTAAATTCTAAAAATCGTAAAAAAATATTCTATAAGGTTTGGTATCCTTGATTTGACCATTGGAATTCATTTTGACCAAAGCAAAGTCTCAGACCGACAGTTACACTAATTTATGTTTCTGCACAAATTACCTAATCAAACTTGGTCAAAACCAAAATCTGACTTCACCATCAGATTCCTGAGATACAAATTAGGTTTGTACCAAAATTTGGGCCCAATCAAAGATTGGCTTGACCTAATTTACATTCCAATCTGGTCTGACTCTTTTTTTTACACACACACCCTTAGCTTTTTGAATTATTTGCAAATAGGTCCCTAAGTTTGTCATCTTCTTTATATATTGGTCCCTCCGCCATTATCGTGGAGGAACTTCTACTCCGACGACCTTCAATCAAAGATTTCTCTCTGATTTCTTGACGAATCTCTCCCAAAATAGAAAGGGAGATCCCTGATGAAATCCTCTTCCATTTGAGCCACGCATTGGGCTCTGAATCCTACTCAAAATCTAATGTGAACCTTTCAAAGGTTCGGGTCTCCTTGTCGCGCAAGAACCACGTGCTTCCAAGCTTGGTTTCCAAGCTTGGTAAGCTCCAATGAAGCCTATAAAAGGTTCCCTAAGGTCAAGTCGCCCTCCTTAGCTTGGTTTGGAGGTCGGATACCCCCTTCTTCCCTTCTACCCGACTTCCATCTCCACCAACTCCGGCGGCCCTCCTCGACCACCTTCTTCACCGTCCGCCACGTACAATAGGCAATGGCTCCTTCATCCTCAACTTCTTCTATGCGTTGTAATACCAGCGAGCACTGCCTACCTCCCCTCGTCGTCGCCGCTTCGCCCATTGAAGACTTCATCTCCTCCAAGTCCAATGTACCACCGGTAAGGACTTCCTCCCCTTTTGTCCATTTAAAGTAGGCTAATGGCGTACGCGGGACACAGTTGTTCAATTATGTCATTATAGCATGCGTTCGCGACATCGGTTTTAAGTAAAGATTGGATTTGGTGAGTCCAATTGTTGAACATGAGGAGGCGTGAAGTCGGATTACTTTGTTGCTTTTAGTTGTCATATGAAGTTTGGTTTGCTTATGAGAAAACGAGAAAGAGAGAGAGAGAGAGAGAGAGAGTAGGGTTAGAATTTGTCTTTGAATCACAACATTCATTCGAACAAGACGGGAGCTATATAAGAAACAACATCAACATTAACATTTAGCATGCAACTTGAGTTTGTTTGCAAATACAGCAATAGCTAAAATCTTAAACAAAAGTAAAATGAAAAAACTAAGGTAAAGAGAGAGAAAGGAGGAGGCAAGGAGGCCACGGCGGTGGAGGAGGGTTCCGTCGACAGCTTGACAACTTCGGCGAGTGTGAAGTATACTTGGTGAAGCTAGAAAGGAGCTAGGAGTAGAGTGGAAGGTGTGTGTGTATTCACTGCCTTTGAATGGGGTGGTTGAAGGGGTTTAAATAGGAGAAAAGGGCTTCTAAATGAGGTAAAGTGGGTTTAGCAACGTTCAGGACGTCGCTAAACCCCTTCCAAAAACATCACTGAAGCCCTTCGCCCACCGGTCCAACTGCGCACATGTTCTTCCTTCGCACGCACTATCTGTGTGATCGCGTTATGGGTCGTCCGATCGAAGATCGAACGGTTGAGATTTCGCGTGAGCACGCGCCTCGCGCATGATCATCCGTGCGCATCCGCTGTGCCGCGTGGCCTCCATCCGCACCACTTGGCGACAATCGGACGGTCTGATTTCGTCGCGGTGGACGCTAGGTGTGATTTGAGGCGCAACGGGAGTCGAACGCTCGCCGTTGCTTGCGAGTGCGAGTGTTCGACCGCTGCGCTGCCTCCTCGAGATGGTGCGGCGGGTGGGTTGAGAGCATGTGATGCCGACCGTTGGATGGAGATCCAACGATCAGATCTTAAAGTGCTTTAGGCAAGCCGAAGACATGGTGTGGTCGAGGCTCGTAGATCCTCAGCCATTCGATCTTTGATCGGATGGCCTAAACTGGCTTTTGCACGCTAAGAAGGGAAGCGGCAGTGGCTTGCGGTGAGCGGTCGTGCGACACGTGGTGGGTTTGTGGCCATTGATCCTTATGTCGGGCTTGTTGTAAGAGCTCCGAATGTCGAATTGAGGCGATTTTGAGTCTGTTGGACTCCGTTCGTCGATCTGGATCCATCTTACAGTTCAATTGCTCGTTTGAGGCCTATTTCAACATACACTTGTACAAATAGCCATTAAATATTAATTATAAGCAATTTTAATTTATCATGCATGCAATGCTCCCAAGCCCATTATGGTATATTATTAACACATATATATCCTCAAAACTGACTCCCGTTGATGGAATTATCATCATTAGATGTAGAGTTATCATACTCCCATGCTCATCTCTTGTTAGTCCCTAGCAAGGTTTATCCTAGTTGTTATTTCCATTCGGGATTAAGAATTGATTACTTAGACATCTGTTGCTTGTCAACGAGAGGAAATATATTAAGAGCCTGATCTACAGAGACTAAACAGTGCCCGTATATCTACCAAAATGCGAACCTCCCAAATCCTCTAAAGCATATATACATATATATTTTTTCTTTTTCATCTTTTCTCATTTTTTTGGATATTTGGGGTTGAGAGTGTGTCGGTAACTTTTTACAGCTACCCAACCCACCCATAACTCAAAAAAGACTCTAAGTGCAAAGCATCTTGGTGTGAATATTGTGATAAATTCACTCAATGGTAATTAAAGCATGCTTCGGGTTTCTACACCCCTAGGTGACCGGAAAAGGAAATGCTTGCCTGAAGGTGTATCTGTCCGATCGGTAGCTTTTTCCCTACTTTTATTTTGTATAGGGTCAACACAAGGGTGTTTCCAATGTATATCTTGTAGCGACCCGACTCCCGAGTCCCTACGAGACACGAGAACCGGACCGACTCGACTAATCCCAAGACCTAGTTGTCCAACGAGGAAGTAACCAAAAGAGCAGTAAAATAAACCACATTCAGCATGAATATAACTAACAGTAAGAAAGTACAGCAGTAAGGAAAGAAACTACTACAGTAGATACCACCACAACAGTAGAACAACATTTATCATATAACATGAACTGCAGGTAAAGAAAGTACAGCGGAAACAAGAACTACTCACTATAACAGAAACAAAAGAGTTACAAAAGACTGTGGTAAACTCTACTGGACCCTACTCGGCCCAGCGTCCTCTGCAACCGCTGTCCCTGGTTGCTCAACACCAGGTCCTGAAAAAGGTAACGAGTGTAACACGTCAGCAAAACGCTGAGTAGAGTGGCAACTAAAACTAAAGACAACAGTAGAGTGTACAGTAACTGTTATGTTCTATTACTTTCTTTATTTACATCTTTCAATTGTCTCACTATTTCATTTATTTCTCAGATCTTTTACTTGATCTCGAATGTTCCTCGTGGGAACGATCTTGATTGCAGTCTTTTCCAAAAAGTAGAAGTAGCACGTGGTGCTCTCCTGGTCGGGAGAGTCCCCTGTGGTGATCCTACCCTCAGTCAACCACCCCAAGGTCACTGACAGACATAACGGTGACTACGGCACGTGCGATAAACGCACAGGTAGCTAACCCGTACTGGCACGCGGTCAGTCGTTTCTGTTAACGGGTGAGCCCAAAGCACAGCACGGAACCAGTATAGGGCAGAGCCCTCTCAGTAACAGGGGTCCAACCCCTCCACAGTAACCAAACCGGGGCCTTGCCCCTCCACAGTCCGCGCACCCTCGCCTGACTACCCTGGTTTGCCCTAGTGAGCCTAACAAGTCGGTGAAGGAGGCTAGCAGAACCTCGGGGCCCGTGGGGTAGCTAGTACTCTCCTAACACTAGTAGCTCTCCTCGGTACTACGTACACGAGGGCCAGCAAGTCGGTACAGAGCGGCCAATCCTAACCCCGGGTCCCTGGGGTGGCTGGCCCCACTCTGCACTAAACAGGTACAGGTACTTCCCTTGGTACTGCGTACCCAAGAGACAATACGAACTACATCTCAGTTCCATTCCTTTCCCTTTCCAGGAGTTCCACTCCTAATTCCTCGTAGGGTTCCATCCTTTTAACTCAAACATCCAGGTGTCACTTTCCAGTTTTACGTTCTTATGACCCATGATCTCATTCATGTTTCTTTATTCGTAACAGGCAGCTGTTAATTCAATTTACAGGCAGCTTTATATTCCTTTCCATTTTTTTCCAAGACTGCAGTATTATACATTCTACTAGTTTTTCCATCCTAGGATTCATGCCACATCCTAGGATCTAGCATACAACTAGTTTTCCATCCCTAGGATTCATGCAACACCTAGGAGCTATCATTCCATACATTTCTCATTCCTAGGATTCATGCAATGTCCTAGATTCTAGTTATGGTTCCCTACTTTAACAGATTTTAATAATAATTTAAGCTACTCTACCAGGTACAACGGGAGTAATGGGGGCGTGATCGGGAATCCCACGTGCCTCCGCGACTCCCAAGACTGCAACTGAACGAGGTCCTATCACAAGGATCAAACACATGGAGTGTCTCAAAACAGTGTATAGCTACTGTAGACGGGTAGAGGAATTAATTCTGAAAAGAACGCAACTCGAATCGCGGAAAACGGAGCCCGAACGGGCCCTAAACGGGTCGAAAAATAGGATACTGTGCAAAATCAGACATCTGGAACTTCTTCCAGACGTCTTAAAAAGTGGATCAGAGAATTACCTGTTCAGCATGGTTTCCCAGACGTCCAGAAGTCTGCGGGGACGTCTGGCCTAGCTCCCAGACGTCCGATGGTCTCCCCGGACGCCTGGAGGTCACTCCCGCCGTCTGGTACAACTTCCAGATGTCTGATTCGCAAAGGATGGCGAATCAGCGAGCCTGCGCACAGCCAACTCCCTCCCTCAGTACGGTCAGTCGACAGGGAGGAAGAAGAAAGCGGAATACTCACCTTTCAGACGTCTGTATGAGCTTCCAGACGTCTCCCTCGCCGTCTGGATATCAACCCAGACGTCTGATTCTGGAAATTTTTTCCAGAATCAGGGCGCCACTCGGCCTCCGCTCGCGACGCCGCCCACGTTGCACCTCGCGCGTCTGCTGCTCAGACCGCAGCAGGTCCCTCTCCGCATCGTTCCGCGCCCCCTGCGCCCTCCGCCGGCCGGCCAAGCCGCTCCGGCGAGCTCACCCTCACGGCAGAGCTCTGCCCTCGCACGCCGCACCTCCTCCGCGCTCACTGCGGCCGCCGCTGCCGCCCTCGTGCTCGCTCGCTCTCGCGCACAGGAAGGGGACGGTGGAGACGACGGGAGGGGAGGCGTGGCCTTTTAAGGCCGCGCGAGGAGGAGGGAGAGAGAGCGCGGCAGGTCTGCAGCCGCAGAGAGAGAGGGAAAAAGAGAGAGAGAGAGGAATCGCGGGTCTGCGCGCACAGGCGCGCAGACGAATCTCTCGTGCGAAAAATAACTATTTTCCAGACATCTGGAAACTATCCCAGACGTCTGGTCAGACGTCTTGATGTGATCCCAGACGTCTGGTACGACGTCTGGGCCACATCCCAGACGTCTTAAAAGACGTCTGGGGCACTCGTTCGTAACATATCTCCCCAGATTGCTCTACTTCCCCGCTTCTTCCCTAAGTGTTTTGGGACTTTTTGTGCATTTAGTGAGCAGGGTTCTGGACAACCGTTCAATTAGCTGTTACCCACGACCACTTGTCAGCCATACTCGTGCGGTGAAGTTTGGCTTTTTTTTTCTTTTTCTTCTTTCTCTATTTTTCTATTTCTCCCTTTTTTTCTTTTTTTCTTTTCTTTTTCTTTTATTGTTCAGTAGGTGGCTTCCCTAATCTCATATTTACCTAGAGACAATAAAAGAAAGTGGTCTTGTGGCTAGGCTCTGGACAACCGGCCAATGGGTTACCCACGACAACTTGCCAGTCATATCACCCTAGAAGGTTCATTAACCACCCAATTTCTGTTAGAATCTCCGAGGAGTGAGTCAATGCGAAAATGTGTGCAGATGCTTAGACTAAAAGTCCCTCTGAGTCAGAGGACGGGTTGATAAGTTGTCTACTTATCACCTTACTTTATTGGTGAATTACTTTAAATTAAGGTTGAGTGGATTCGAGGCTAAATCCATATTTTAGTGGATACCTAGGCTGATTAAGGCTGAAGGCCTGAAAAGTCTAAGTGTCCATCTTCTTCTTGTATTATTTCCCACAGTTGACAAGCTCCTAATGCCTAAGTTCTCCTTCCTATTTTTTTTTATTTATTATATAATTCAGGCTAATAATATAAACTCAAAAAATGCAAATTACCACCCCTCTATGCTTAAGTTGGACAATGTCCTCATTGACAAATAAATGGATGCAAAGGGGGTACAGAAAGAAATCACCTGAGTGTTGCCGTGTTCTTGATCAGTCTGAATCTTCTAGGTTGCCTCCCAGGCAGTGCTGAGTTTATTGCCTCCAGCTGGGCGAGGCTCTGTGTCAACCCTCAATGAGGGCGACAACTTCCTTTGGGGGAACCTAGGAAAGAAAATATTTTAATCTCTGACCCTTTACTGTGAAGGTTTGCCCAGTGTTAGGATCTGCAATTTCAACTGCCTCGTTTGGATAAGGTTTGACCACCTGATATGGTCCTGTCCACTTTGATCTCAGCTCCCTGGGGAAAAGTTTGAGTCAGGCATCAAAAAGCCAGACTTGCTGGCTGGGCTCGAAGGTTTTCCTCTGGATGTGTCGGTTGTGGATGACTTTCATCTTTTCTTTGTAAAGTTGACTGTTCTCATACGCGTCCCGACAGATTTCCTCGAGCTCAGCGAGTTGGAGTGTCCTCTGTGCTCCGGCTAACTGAGAATCCATATTGCACTGCTTAACAGCCCAGTAAGCCTGGTGTTCCAACTCGATTGGAAGGTGGCAAGCTTTGCCAAAGGTCAGACGATAAGGCGACATGCCTATCGGGGTCTTAAAAGCGGTCCTGTATGCCCAAAGGGCATCATCCAATCGTGTAGACCAATCCTTCCGATCAAGTCTCACAGCCTTTTCCAGAATATTCTTGATCTGCCTATTGGAGACCTCAGTTTGCCCATTTGCTTACAGGTGATACGGGGTGGCAATGCAATGAGTAGCCCCGTATTTTCTAAGCAAGGCACGGAATTGAGCATGAATAAAGTGACTCCCACCATCACTGATCATAGCCTTCGGTATCCCAAATCGAGAGAAGATGTTCTACTTGACAAAGTCCATGATAGCCTTATGATCACATCTTTGGGTGGCGACGGCTTCGATCCATTTCGAGACATAGTCTATCGAGACTAGTATGTACTCAAAGCCGTTGGATGGTGGAAAGGGACCCATAAAATCGATGCCCCAAACATCGAAGATTTCGACAATCAGAATGGACTAGGAGGGGCATCATGTCCTTTCTGGTCATAGTCCCTAATGTCTAGCAGCGAGAGCAAGTCTTAGCAAAGCTGTGTGCGTCCTTGAATAGGGAGGGCCAGTAAAATCCATACTGCAAAACCTTTGTAGCCATTTTCTTCCCCGAAAAGTGGCCACCACAGGCTTGGTCATGACAAAAGGATAGCACACTTTGGACTTCTTCCTCAGGAATACACCTCCTAATGATCCGGTCAGCACAGAGCCTAAACAGCATGGGATCATCCCAGAAATAGTGCTTGGCTTCATCTAAGAACTTATCTCGTTGTTGTCTAGACCAGCCATGCGGAGTTTGTCCAACCACCAAATAGTTGACGAAGTCTGCATACTAGGGTAGTTTTCTTCCTTCCACAGTTAGAAGTTGTTCATTAGGAAAGGTGTCGATCAAGGGTAATGATGGTTCGATGTGGTCTGGGTGGAGTCTGGGCAGGTGATCAGCTACGACGTTCTTGGACCTAGCTTTGTCGCATATTTCCATGTCAAATTCCTGCAAGAGCAAGATCCATCTGATGAGCCTGGGTTTAGCGTCCTTTTTGGTCAACAAATGCTAGACAGCCGAGTGGTCACGTGGGATCCCAGGAGATATGATCGGAAGTTTTCTAATCCAAAGACTACGGCGAGCAGTTCCTTTTCTATGACAGTATAATTCCGTTGAGCCTCATCCAACATCTTGCTCGCGTAGTAGATCACCACGGGTTTCTTTTCTCTTCTTTGTCCTAGGACAGCATTGATGGAAAAATCTGATGCATCACACATAATTTCAAAGTCCTAGGATCAGTCCAGGGGTTGTAATACAGGGCGCAATGGAGACTGTTCCCTGAGAGTGTTATAAGCCTTGATGCAATCAGGTGTCATGTGAAAAAGAGCGTCGTTGGTTAGAAGGTCAGTCAAGGGTTTAGAGAGTTTGAAGAAATCTTTAATGAACCTTCTATAGAAGACAACATGTCCTAGGAAAGATCGGATTTGTCGGACCGAGCTAAGAGGTGGAAGTTTGGAAATTAGATCAACCTTAGCTCGATCTACTTCAATGCCCCTATGTGAGACGATGTGACTGAGGACAATCCATTCCTGAACCATGAAATGGCTCTTTTTTCAGCTTAAAACCAGGTTGACCTTAATACATCGCTTCAGGATCTTTTCCAAATTGCTAAGGCAATGGTCGAATGAATTACCGAACATAGAGAAATCATCCATAAAGACCTCCAGGTATTCACCCACCATCTCTGAAAAAATGGCTAGCATGTAACGCTGAAAGGTAGCAGGTGCATTGCATAACTCGAATGGCATACGACGGAATGCAAACGTACCATATGGACAAGTGAATGTGGTCTTCTCTTGATCTTTCGATGCAATAGCAACTTGGTTGTATCCTGAATATCCATCCAAGAAGCAAAAATATTTCTGCCCTGCCAATTGCTTGAGAATCTGGTCAATGAATGGTAGAGGAAAATGATCTTTCTTGGTGACCTCATTAAGCTTCCTATAGTCGATGCACACCCGCCATGCAGTAGCGATGCGGGTAGGGATGGATTCGCCTTGATCATTGGTGACAACGGTGGGCTTGGCTTTCTTGGGTACCAATTGAGTGGGGCTCACCCAGGGGCTATCGAAAATTGGGTAAATGATATCAACGTCAAGCCACTTAATTATCTCCTTTTTAACGACCTCTTGCATATTTGGGTTCAATCGTCTCTACATCTGGCGAGAAGGTCAAGCCCCATCTTCCAAATAAATCTTGTGAGTGCAATAGGTGGGGCTAATTCCCCTCAAGTTAGAAATTGTCCATCCAATGGCTGCCCGATGTTCAGAGAGGGTTGCAGTCAACCTAAGCTCTTATTCCCTAGTTAAATGGGCATTAATAATCACAGGGAAGGTCTGGTTAGGTCCAAGGAAGACACACTTGAGATTATCGGGCAAAGGCTTCAGTTCGGGTGTAGGTGGAACATTTGACGAGTAAGGGAAAGGTGGGAGTTGATCAACATCAATCTCCTCAAATGGTGGTTGTGGAAAGTAATCAACTCTGCAAATGTCAATCTCCACAGGCTGGGATGGGTCAGGATAGTCATTGGCCGGCTGAGTCAGATGGTTTGCTGAAGAGCTTAGAGTGAGACATTCTTCAATCAGAGGTTCCACGAGATCGTGCTCCTCAATCCAGTCACAATCAAAAGACTTGGCCGTCCTGAAGATATCCAATTGCATCTTCTTGTCTCCAAAGGTGATTTCCATACATCCCATGTCGCAATCAATGTTCGCTTTAGTCGTAGCTAAGAAGGGTCTGCCTAGGATGATGGGTATATTTTGTAGTTGTTCGGGGACTTCCATGTCAAGAACTAAAAAGTCGACCAGGAAGTAGAAGTCCTTGACTCGAACAATTACATCCTCGACTACCCTTTTTGGGGTTTTCACAAATCATCAACCAATTGGATGATCACAGGTATGGGTTTCAATTCTCCAAATCCAAACTGGTGATACAGGGTCATCGGGATGAGGTTGATCGAAGCACCTAAGTCCAAGAGCGCCCTATCAAATGTCATGTCCCTAATATTACAAGAAATCAGGGGCGCTCCTTGGTCAGTTCGTTTTGGGGGTAGGCTGCTCAATATCACTAAACTAGCTTGTTCTGAGAGCACTACCTTCCTAGGTGCTTAGGTTTTCGGCTTACGCTTCGGCATATAGACATCCTTCAAGAACTTAGCGTAAGCCGGGATATGTTTAATTGCTTTAAGGGGCGGAATATTAATCTGGACTTGTTTGAAAATCACCAACAACTCCTCATTCTCAACTACAGCTTTCTTTTTCTTCCTTTTCTCCAAGGCCTCAGGGTATGGTGTTTGGGTTTGAATCGGGTCAGTCTCCATGTCCTTGGGTTCCTCCTACACACCCTCGGACTCAAGTATCTCAGGAAGTGAGGTCACGGGAGGGGTTGGCCATTTGGGGTCCTGGGTTTTAGTGCCGCTTCTCAAGGTAACCACGTTGGCAGAGGCATTGGGACCATGGGTAGATCCTTGAGAAGAAGAGGAAGGAGCACCAAGCCCAGGGGGTGTTTGTGGGGCTTGCTGGACCATGTGGGCATGTCCAGGATTGGCTTGGAACCCTTGCGAATTGGGGCCTCTGTTAATCACATTTTACGGGTTCGATTGTGGTTGAGAAGAAAGGGATCCCTGTTGTTTACAATCCAATAGCTGGCTCAGTTGTCCCTTCACTAAGGCCATTTCTTCTTGGTGTTTTTTATTCATGTCAGCCATCATTTTTATCAATGTGTCCATTTGGTTTTAAGGGGGAGGGGTTGTCCTATTCTGATTATAGGGTGGTCTAACTGATGGGCCTTGCTGATAGGAGGGGGGATTTGGCCTGGGTTGGTTTTGGAATTGGTTCGATTTTTTGTTCGTCTAGGCAAAATTCGAGTGATTACTCCATCTGGCATTGTAGGTGTTGGAGAAGGGGTCAAGTTTGGAGTAACCTTGGATAGCTTGGACATCTTCAAAGATAGAAGGTGCCGAGGGGGAGGGAATGGAGGTTGACTGGATCAATTAAACTGGGTCATGGAGGCATTGTTGAGCGAATTCTCACTCATGGACTCAAAGAGTTCGAATGCGCTCTCCTCATCTTTGTTCAAAAAGTTGCCTCCACATGACGCATCAACAAAGTTCCTAAGATTGTTGTCCAGACCACGGTAGAAGATCTGGGCCAATTGCCACCTTGGAACCTCATGGTGTGGGCATTTCCTCACGAATTCATTAAATCGTTCCCACGTCTCATGGAATTGTTCCCCACCTTGGAGTGTAAATGTGGTAATAGCTCTTCTGAGGGCATTGGTCTTACCTATGGGGAAAATTTTCTTCAAAAATGCATGCCTCAGATCCTCCCAGGTGGAGATGGGTCTCCCTAAGGTTCTAAGCCAGTGAGATGTATTGTCTTTTAGGGAGAAAGGGAACATAATCAAAACAATGTCTAAGCTGATGTTCCTAGGTTTCACAATTCGGGCGATCCGATCAAGGTCCTCTAGGTGTTGGAAGGGATCCTCATTTGAGCTCCAATGAAAGTGGCTATGAATCAGGCTCAGGACATTAGGTTTTAGCTCAAAATCATCTCCCCCTTCGGGGACCCTAAGATGGGGTTCGATCTGAATAGTAGACGGATCGTAAAAGTCACGGAGGAGCCTAGGTTGGTCCTCCGGAGGTTGCGGTGGGTTCAATGGGGGTTGCCCTTGAGGGTTTTGCAATCTGTGTATGGCCTGCATGATGGTTTGGATATGTTGTTGTTGTAGTTGGTGGTTGGTAGAGATCTAGTCCTGAATGATGGCCATAGCATTGGGTGGGGGTTGGTCCTCAACCTCATCAATTCTTGGTTCATCCATTTCTTGTGTAAAATCAAGTCTCCTCCCGATTTCCCTATCCAAAACAAACAACTCGGGATGCAATGATCGTCTCCCGTGCATACACTAGGGAAGAGAGGGATGTAGAGAGAAACAGATGTGAGAAGTGTGTGCACAAACAAGCAGACAAGTCTAATCCTTACAGTGTATACCTTAGGTGACCTAGAAGCCTTAAAGGGAATGATCAGGCCTGTAAGCACTTAATCGCCCTTCCCAACATTAATCTGGCCTGGTTGATTATGAGGGGATTGAGGGGAAGGTTCTTTCTTTGGCTTTAGCCGCCGATTCCGTATACCCCACAACCACAGTCATTTGACACTTCCCCACGGCCTAGACACCAGATTCTATAAAGGGAATGAAAGCCAAATGTCCAACAAACCAAATCACACCTCCAAGACTTAAACCAGTCCTGCCTAAGGCACGTCTACTCCATTTTAATGAGGGGCTAGGCTAATGCTTGTGCTCAAGATATGTGATGAGGCATTGATTGAGGTTGTGCCTCTTAGTTAATCGATTTGAGCATGCGTGCACTTAACAAGACATGGTTCTCAAGTAAGGGTTTTAAGATTTGGTGTCTTTTAATGATTTGTCCTTGCTTTAGTGTGTTTTAGGGTTGAAGTACCTTAATGTCTTCAAACAAGGTTCAAGTTGGCACACAAAGTTTTGCATGCAGCGAGCGAAAGTTGATTTCCTTTAGAGTGACGTGGTCCTAGAAAAGCAACCCTAATGAGTTCACCCTAGTGTTCATGCAGTTCTACCAAGTGAGTTGATTTTAGTTATGATGAGTGCTGCGGCCCAAGTTAAATCACGGCAGCTTCACAAGCACCACTCAAAAGAAAAAAAAGAACACTCAAAAAGATTATCTCCTTAAGAATGTTAGGGTATATTTTTTGTTGGGTGATGAATTTGGGATGTGGGTCAAATAGTCATTCACCACGCTAATTTTTTATATATTTTTTTGTATTTTTTTTTACAAAGCACGCAAACAACCAAAGGGTGGAGTGATACTCACAACTAGTCTTCACTGCGCTTTACTCCATCTCTACCGTCACGAATCTCACTCCTTCGTCGCCCACGCGTCGAGTTCCTGCAATCAATCAAGTAGAGAGAGAAAAATGAGTTAGACAATGTGAATACGAATGCGGGATGAAAGCAACAAAAGAAATTCGTTGCCTCCCTGGCAACGGTGCCAAAAACTAGCGTACGCGGGACGTGGTTGTTCAATTGTGTCGTTATAGCATGCATTCGTGACATCGGTTTTAATTAAAGATTGGATTTGGTGAGTCCAAGTGTCGAACACGAGGAGGCATGAAATCAGATTACTTTGTTGCTTTTAGTTGTCACATGAAATTTGGTTTGCTTGCGAGAAAATGAGAAAGAGAGAGAGAGAGTAAGCTTAGAATTTGTCTTTGAATCACAACATTCATTCAAACAAGATGGGAGCTATATAAGAAACAATATCAACATTAACATTTAATTTAGCATGCAACTTGAGTTTGTTTGCAAATACAACAATAGCTAAAAGCTTAAACAAAAGCAATATGAAACTAGGGTAAAGAGAGAGAGAGGAGGAGGCAAGGCAGCCACGGCGGTGGAGGAGGGCTTCGTCGGCGACTTGACAACTTCGGCGAGTGTGAAGTATTCTTGGTGAAGCTAGGAAAGAGCTAAGAGTAGGGTAGAAGGTGTGTGTGTATTCAATGTCTCTGAATGGGGTGGTTGAAGGGGTTTAAATAGGAGAAAAGGGCTTCTAAATGAGGTAAGGGGGTTTAGCAACATCCAAGACGTCGCTAAACCCCTTCCAAAAATGTAGCTGAAGCCCTCCGCCTGCCGATCCAAGCACGCACGCGTTCTTCCTTCGCCCGCGTGATTTGTGTTCTCGCGCTGTGGGCCATTCGATCGAAGATCGGACAGTTGAGATTTCACGTGAGCACGCATTGTGGATCGCACTTGCGGAGCACGCACCTCGTGCGTGATCATTCGCGTGCATCCGCTGCGCCGCGTGGCCTCCTTCCACACCGCTTGGCGATGATCAGACGGTCTGATTTCCCCATGGTGGATGCTGGGCGTGATTTGAGGCACAGCGGGAGTCAAACTCTCGCCGTTGCTTGCGAGTGCGAGCGTTCGACCGCTACGCTACCTCCTCGAGATGGCACGATGGGTGAGTTGAGCGCGTGCGATGCTGATCATTGGATGGAGATCCAACGGTTAGATCTTTAAGTCCTTTAGGCACACCGAGGATGTGGTGCAGTCGAGGCTCGTGGATCCTCAATCGTCCGATCTTTGATCGGACAGCCTAAAGTGGCTTGCTACGAGCGATCGTACGACACATGGCAGGTTTGTGGCTATTGATCTAAGGATCAACGGTCACAACTTCTCGGGCTTGTTGTGGGAGCTCCGGATGTCGAATTGTGGTAATTTTGAGTCCGTTGGACTCCGTTTGTAGATCTGGATCCATCTGTATGGTCCGATTGCTCATTTGAGGCCTGTTACAACATACACATGTACACATGGCCATTAAATATTAATTATAAGTAATTTTAATTTCTCATGCATGTAATGCTCCCAAGCCCATTATGGTATATCATTAACGCACATATATCCTCAAAACTGGCCCCCGTTGATGGAATTATCATCATTAGATGTAGAGTTATCAGCTAATTAGGTTCCCCTCTCCTACTTCCTATTTATCTCTTTCCTCCCTAGATTTAGCCTTCGACGCCGCCGTTCACCTCCATCTTCCTCTGCTCTAGCCGCACCTTCAACAAGGTCTCCCTGTCGCTCCGCAGCACCACACACTTCACCACCACCCTTACAAGCTCTGCCTTATCCACCCGAACCAAACCCCTCTACCTATTCGTCGTTCCACCCATCCAAACACTCCACCGAACACACCACCTTCTCACGGTCTCCTCCGCCTTCGCCAGCCACCTACAAGCACCCCTACAGCATGCCACCGCCACCAACACCCTTGCCGCAACCTCGCAATCCTTCTGAAGTGTTCTAATGTGGCTGTGAGGCCATATTACTTGTTTCAGGTACCACGTCGGAGCTCTATCGCTGCGTCATCTTCTCCGGCTATGTTCTTCATGCTCTGGCCTCGAAAGCTTCAAGTTTTTCTCTCAGGTTGCACGGAGTAGCTCAAGGAAGGTCTCTAGGTCTTCAATTGAAGACCCCATCCTCAGCTGCTGCGTTAATTGGACGAGGCTTCATCCGAACGCTGCACGCGAAGAGGAAGAGTGGGATTTAGTCCCACATCGGTGGGAGAAGAGCACTCGCATGCGCTTATTATGTTTTTGTGAATAGGCCTCTTCGCCTCAGACACTGGGGGTGAAGTCTCCTTACCCACTCCCCTGTACTCGCCTAAGCCCTCACTCCTCAGCTACTACCCACGTCGGTAGCCTTAGACCCGATACTGCTTAACTTGATTACCTGATTGGTAACCAGGCTATCTGAGAGAGAAAAGGAGGAATTTGTGAGCGGAGGAGGGGGGGTTTTGCTCTTTAGGGCAAACTCCCAACACTTAGTCGCTAAGAAGCTTGTGAAGAGCCTTGTGCGTGAGAAGAGAAGGAATAAAAGAGAAGAGAAGGAAAAAGGAAATCTTGAAGAGGAAAAGGCTCATTAAGAGAATTGTAACAACAACGTTTAAGTCGTTTGACTTGAGCAATTAATGTCTGATAAGCTCTAACATTGTGCACTATGGATCTATTTGGCTGGCATGGAAATTAGCTTAAGTGGTTTGAGATACTGTGCATTTATTTCATTTATTGAGTAGTTAATATATGTGTATCTAAACTAATAATTGGTGATTCAAATCACCATTATTTTGTCTTAGATATCTTTTTGTCCTCTTCAACTCTTGCAATACCCATGTTCTCCATTGAAGATCAGTTTTGAGTAGATATTATTCATTGAATATCATTATTGGTTTGACTTCTTGTGCTCATTTATATATTCATTTCGATTAACACGTGAATTGCAATACTTGCTCCTTGTGATCGACCTCGGAGTCTTCTTTTAGTTTTTTAGTTATAAATTATATTTGTTGATCGAGCTATTTAGTAGATTTTGCTACAACGAAATGACTTTAAGTCTTCTATCTAGCCCTATCAACATTCTAAAGATTGTATAGTATTCCTCATGTTAGCCAACACCCTTTCTTGGACCTGATTCACCTGAACGGAATGGTTCGATTTAGGGTTGGGTGGGCTTGGATTCAATCTAAGGGTATCAAGAAATTGAAGTTCTTGAGGTCTTCCTTGATAATAAGGCATTTCAGGTTGTTCATTAAAGGGCGGTGACCTATATGTAGTGCAGTCCTGGGTAGGGTAAGTGTTGTAATCATATCCTTCTTGATTGTAGATCGTGTTGGGTTGTTCATAAAAGGGTGAGGATCTATACTCGGTGTAGGAGGGAGAAGGATAATAATTACAATCTTGATGTCCAGGGTTTGACTCTAAACATTGAGGTCTGGAATAGTAATCCTAATCTGGATTATCCCAACTAGTAGATGGATGGTCATAGGTTAAGTCGGTATAATAATCATCTTAGAAATAAGTGATGGTATGAGGGTAGGAGTGAATGTGCGAGTAAGTGGTGGAAGGATATATAGCAAGGAGGGAGGGAAAACAGAGAAAAGGAAGGAGCCCTACAGTATAAGCAATTCAAACATGCCCTTAGGTGAGTAGCCTAAAGATCTACAAATTCCAAAAATCCGTCTTAAGATTATAAACAATTTTATCTTCTTCTATCCGGTTAATCCAACCAGTTAGAGGGAGGGATTGCGGAGAAGGTTCCTCCTTTGGTTTGCGCATCAGGTTCCTTTGATACCCTCCAACTACAGTCGTTTGACATTACTCCCATAGGTAGACATCAGATGAACCGGTGGAAGTAGGTTAATCATAAAAATTCTCAATCTGAGACCCGAAGAGTGAGCCAATCCCTAAGGCCAATGTCTACTTGGTTTAATTAGGTTTAAGTTTGAATGTGCTCGGAAATGTTATGGGCCCTTTAATTTGTGCCCTTAATAGTCAGTTTCAATGTGTGTGTACACAACCAGTGTTTTTAAACAAGGTTATTTTGTAATATGTCTTTTAAGGTTTAACCTTGTTTAGTAGATTTTAGGATTTAATTCATAGTATATTCAATCAAGTTTAGTGGAGAACTCTAAGTTTTGAAAACACAAGAGTAGATATATTCCTTTCAAATAAAAATAATATGGAGTGTCTGGTTCAATCTTAAAAATCAAACCTTAGGGCCTGTTGCACCACTTCATTAAGGCACACAAAGAATGTTTAACCTATTTAGATTTTTACTCACTTATGTGTATTGAGTTAAAATGTACTGGGCCCACAAGTCAAATTCTGATTAAGTAGTAGAATCAAAGTGATTGTGTGCTACTACCCACTCCCCTGTACCCGCCTGGGTTTAGCATCCTTTTTGGTCAACAATGCCGGATAGCCGAGTGGTCACGTGGGATCCCAGGAGATATGATCGGAACTTTTCTAATCCAAAGACTACGGCGAGCAGTTCTTTTTCTATGATAGTATAATTCCGTTGAGCCTCATCCAACATCTTGCTCGCGTAGTAGATCACCACAGGTTTCTTTTCTCTTCTTTGTCGCGTAGGTGATGGAATGGAAATCTAATGGGTAGGTGGTGGGGGAAGACTTACCGAACCTTCATCAACACTTTACTCTGTTCTACCACTTTTACCTACCTCGGGAGAGTACCTGCAATCATAGCAAAAGGAGAAAGTGAGGTAAAAGTTAAGAAAATGAGAAAAAACCCAAAGACCATTGCCTCCCTAGCAACGGTGCCAAAATGATGAGTGAGATTTTGGTGCAAGAAAAATTGAGTTAAAAATTCATCGTTGAAGTGCATAAAGTCCACTATCAGATAAATTTAACCGAAACTCTGGTGAGTCTCGGGTCAAACATGGGGAGCTACGCTTTGATTAAAATCAATGTTTAGAAATTATTGTCACAAAGCAGATTAGCTAAAAAAATAAATCTACGCGAGCTACTCTACTTAAAAGCTAAGTAATAGAAAAGAGAGAAAATAATACAAAGAAAGAGAGAGTGTGAACAAATATTTCATAGAAATAAAATCATATTCATTACACTAATTGCAAAATTAAAACTACACTAGAAGTAGTAAAAAGATAAGGATGCGAAAAATCTTCCTCGATGACTGCTTGGAGGATGAGCCATGCCGTTGGTGCCTAGAAGACGGAGATGGAAGGGGGATAGAGTCGGAAGATGAGGATGAGACGTAGGACGTTACTAGCATGGGATCTGATTCTCGAAGGGTGGTGAGAGGACAACCACGGGCTCTTTACAAAGGGGATGAGAAGATGGATAGAATTTCTTTTTTTTACACTAGAGGAGCATCCCAGGTTTGGGACTAGCTCCTTAGAGCTTTGGAGAGGTGAGAGGAAGAAGAGAATGGATAGTGAAATGTGTAGGCAGGGTAGGTCTTTTATAAGTGTAGGTGCATAAGAGTTATTTCAAGTCTTTAGAATTAAAAACATGCCTTTAGTGACGGATATGTGCATTGCTGAAGATGCACGTCGCTGAAGGCACGTGTGCAATCTTGGCCTCTCATCGCCGATCCATGCACTCTTGTTGAGCCATGTCACCACCTTCTCGAATCAAGACCATCTGACCTTCATTGTGTAGCCCAGATCACGTGAGGGTCACTTGAGCTTCGTGCATTGAGGGATGCCATGGCCGCTCTCCAAGCTGTTGGATGAAGATCGGAGGGCTGAGAGTGCGCCTTCACCCGCGCTTGATATCGTGCCTCTCGTGCATGTGATGGTGCGTGCGATTTCGCGTACGATCATGCGTGCATCTTCTTCGCCGTTGGATGTACATCTCATGACTAAATTTCCTCTCGCTCGCTCCTCTCGTAAACAATTTGAGGTGGGGCGGGGCTCAAACTTGCGCAACTTTCTTCTGATAGAGCGCTCACCCATCGCGCTACTAACGCAAATGGTTGAGTACTCACAATTCCCCCTCAAGTGCTCTCCACCATTGGATGATGATCCAATGGTGGAGATCAAACGTTGGTGGCTCCTTTACACAAAATGAAGGTGTGGCAAGGACCGTTCTCAGTCGTTGGAAGAAGATCCAACAACTGAGAGTTGATGGCACTGATAAAGAAGGAAAGAGCCGGTGGATGTAGGCAGCTTGGATGGCACCATATGTCACCATCTGTGTGACGACCCGAGTCTCATTAAGCGATGAAATCTGGGTCGCCGTGTGCTAACGACTAACATAAATCGCCTACAAGATCGTAGCCACCCAACACAATCATAAAATATAAATATAACCAAACAAACTAATCATATTGCACAGATTAAATGAATAGAAATTTAGTACTGACTAGAGAATTTACCGCAGACTACAAGTATATAAGCCCAAGGAGATGTATAATGGAAATCATCTTTCATACTGCCACAATATACTTGAGTATGGAACCCAAACACATCAGTAAAAACTGAGTAGAGTAGAAACGGAAACAATAGAGCGCAACAATAACAGAGAGCAAGAGAAAAGGGGTACTATAGCTTTAGGTCACAAATGGAATCAATTTCTAATTCAAGTGATAATTCAAGGCACAATTAGGCCTAAAATTGGTAAACTTAGTGCTTAATTCGCACATTCCAATCTACTTGGATTCACAATGCAAAGAAGGTTAGGCAGGGGAAACCTGTAATCCATGGGGACGCTCTACCGTGTAGGGGTTTTTGTGGGGCTCTCCCTTCCTAACTGCCCAAATAATTCTCGGGTGTGCAAGTTTCTGATCCAGAGGTCTATCTGCTTCGAACTGCCATAGTCATCCAATTCTTTTAGGTCCCTTGATTGGGTCCAGAACATTTCTAGTCCTGCATCTCTTCTATAATGCATATACGGGACGACGTCTTTGAGACCTATCTTGAGACCACCATTAGCAAGGCACACCTGTTGGGGTCAAACCCCAACCCGCTTATTTGGGTCTCCTTTTAATCTATTCAATATCTCTTCTGATTCATCTACATTTGATCCCAGAATAAGAAGAGAGTGGCATTCAACACCTGTAAGACCAGTTGCAAACTCTCACCGACCTGATTCATGCACTAGCCAACCCCCGATTATGTTCATAGATGAGAGATCACTACAATCCCGCAACTGTAACTATCAAACCCAAGGGGGGACCTGATACAGAGTTGAAGCCGAATATCATCAACTTGATCCCCCACTTTCATGGATTGGGCTCTGAAGACCCTTTCCAACATATCCAAGAGTTAAAACATCTAGCCTAGACTCTTGAGTCAAATGTTCAGAATCGGAACACCCTGCTCATGAAAATGTTTCCCTTTTCATTGAAGGATAAGTTTACCCATTGGTATTGGTCTCTGACTCGATCGGTCAACATCTGGGAGGGTTTACAAGCTAAATTTCTTAAGAAATTCTTCCCAGTAGGGGTGCACTAATGCCCCGAGGCACCATATCACTCAATTCACATAGAATGTGGGGGAACCACTTCATGAGGCATGGGATCGCTTTTTGGATCTCATGTAGAAATGCCCTCATCACGGAGTTCCTAAATGGAAACAAATTCAATCCTTTTACTAGGGACTCCGTGAGTATATCCACTTATTTGTCAATGCAACCTGTGGAGGCAATTTCATGGGTAAAGATGAGGACACAGTTTAGGAGATTCTCAAGAACTTGCGAGAACTCCATAAATGAGCCTATGGGTATGTTCAATCGGACGACTACTTGTGTATTGACAAACACACGAGGGACATACAAAACATGAGACCTATCCGCATCAATTGATTTGGAGTTAGTGGCCAGTCGATTGGATAAGATCTCTATCATTGAGAAGAAGTTGGATGATTTGACTCACCAACTCTAGAGAGCCACTTGTTTTCAATAAAGCACGTATGTGCGTTCGCCCGCAGGGAGGGAGGCCGTACATAATATTCGCCTCCACTCATATCAAGAGATGAATGGTATCCATCCCCATCTAATCCAAGTTTCGATGGGAACTTGAAACCTCCCTACTCTTGTTGGGGGATCTCTGAACCCCCGTATCCTGATTATTCTGGAGCTACTCAACCCTACGAGGAACTCTACGCCATCCAGAATGATCCTCATTCTAACTCTTATAACCCTAGATGGCGTAATCATCCTAATTCCTCCTGGTTGGGGAATAATCAGAACTCCATACCTCAATTCCAACCCCGACCATAGAATCTGCACTCGTATCAGCCCGCTCAATCTAAATTGAGCCTAGCAAGGAAGACCAAATGAGCCTAATTTTATAAACCCTGGCTGATATGTAGAAGACCAATGCTGCCTTGCAAAGACAACACAATGTGGAGATTACAGAGGTTCATAATCAACACGCACAAATGACTAGGACTCGTCAGCTTGGTACACTTCCTTCCCAACCTCTATCGAACCCAAACAACGTGCCGAACCAGAGCCACGTTGTGAACCAAACCTAGGGCCAAGTCTACTACACTCATCTAGGCCTGTTTGCTCAAACCTGTGTGTCAAGAGCTTCCACCTCCTCAATTGATTTAAATTAAGCATCATTGGTCAACCTTGTTGCCCCTCAACAGGCCCAATCCTTTCTTCTCCTCCTATGCATTATGACTGTGCTATGATCAATGTTGTTGGCATGAGCAAAGATCATGAGACTAGGCCTCATTTCCCTTCCCCCAAATCTCACCCAACCCATGGTCAACATGATGGGAACACCATCATGAACCTTAACTAGCTCATTTTGACCCAAAGAAGAGAACAAAAGCTCCTACATAACCAACTGGAGGTCCTAACTCAATGAATAACCATTTTGAGAGGAAAACAAGAAACAAGGGGTAAAACTGTAATTTTACCATTACAGTGCAACAACGAGTTTTCTCATAGGTTAAATACAAGTCAAATGGTCTTAACAAGATAATAAGTGGGTTGAATTAGATAAAAAAGGGTTCATGTGAATTCTAGGAATTAAATGACTTCTTATAACCCTAAAACAGGCTCACTTGATTGAACAAGGTTTTGGTCATGATAAAATTCACTTAAACCCTCTAAAAATTATATAAAAATATTCTCTACGGTTTAGAACCTTCAATTTGACCATTAAAACCTATTTTGACCAAAATAGGGGTCTCAGACAAATATTTACCCTAAATTGAATTTTTGCATAAATTACCTAGTCAAACGTACTCAAACACAAAATCCAACTTCACCATTGGATTCCTTAGGTTCAAGTTAGGTTTGTACCAAAATTTGGATCTAAGAGGAATTCATCTTGACCCACTTTGCAAATAGGTCCAGCCCAATTACATTTCTACCCCTATCTTTTGAAAACCTCTGCAGAAATCCCCTAGCTTCTTCTTCATTCTTTGCAATTAGGTCCCTCTGCCATTATAGCGTAGGAAATCCTACTCCGGCGAGATTGCAACGACAAGCTCTCCCTAATCGCTCAGAGAATCCCCTAGAAAATTGAAAGGGAGATTCTCTGAGAAATCTCCTCCAATGTGAACCTAATTTGAGGCCTTGTTTGGTACCCAATCTCTCATGTGAACGCATGAGAGATTCGGGTTTCTTTCGATTTGCCATCTCCAGTGAACCTCCCTTGCTTGGAAGTTTGGCTTCCAAGCACAAATCCATCCTTAGAGGCCTATTTAAGCAAACCCAAATCACCCTGCATCTCCCAAGCTTTAAATTGATCGGGAAAACCCCTCAAATTCATCTCTCCCCCTCCGGTCAATTCACTCATCAAGCTCCAGCGACTTCCCTCACACTCCCTCATCGCCTAGCCACAATACCGATGGCAGGTTCCTCTTCCTCCTGCTCGTTCGCGTCACGCCACACCCACTGACGCCTCTGCATCCCCTTCATCCTCGCCGACCTCTCCCACTGAGCGCTTTCATCTCCGGCGTCAGCGATACGAGCCAGCCGCCATCCCTGCCTCCCCCTTCATCTCTTCACTTCCATATAATTCTTCTTACCCTCTACTTTATTTTTCCTCTCTTTATCTCTCGAAAACACCCCTCGATGCACTCCACCACCATCATCCCTTTCACCTCCGGCCAGACCTTCGACGAAGCGTCCCCGTCGCTCCGCACCTCCATCCACCTCGCCAACCGATCCATAAGCTCCACAACACCTCACTGAATGTAACCCCTCACTCCATACACTCCGCCACTCACCCACAAGCGCCCCCGAACACACCCACACACACGACCACATGGTGCCCTAGGCACGCACACTCAGGCAATCCCACGCCACATCGACCACCGCAGCATACTCGAAGTGCCTCGACGAAGCCTCCTAAACATTCTGACGGGGTCGCGAGGCCGTTTGCGTGATTGCAGGTACAGGGGCTCGCTGCCATTGACGAACAGCAAGGAGCTTGCTTGCAAGCTCTCTCCATGCTCCGCCCACTCCAGGCTCAGTCCCAGGCTGCGCGAGGCACTCTCGCGAACACTTCCAGGCATTTAATTGGTGCTGAAGGTCGAAGCAGCAACTGCAATCGAACGAAGTTCCCTACTGCAGGCGCACGTGAGGAGGGTGGATAGATAGTCCCACCTCGGAACTGGACGAAGCGCCGCACCTACATAAATTATTTTTCTGCATTAAGCTGTTTGCCTCCTACTCACGGGGTGAGGTCCACTCTAACCCGACCCGACGCCTCGTCCGCGACCACCCCTGCGGACCAGGTGATTCGACCGAACCCAGCACACCTCGCCCACCACCGCATGCCGATGGACCTGGTCCCGGGCGCGTACTCGACCCGATTACCCGAGAAGGTGGCTTTGGGAGAACGAACCTAAGTGAGAAAGAGGAGAAGAGAGTGCGCGCGGGTAGGGGTAGGTTTTTCTCTACAAGGAAAGGAGAAGGAGGAAGCTGAAGTCAGAGGCTAAGGAGCTGAAGAGTTGAAGTAGAGAGAGGAAGGAAAAGGCTGAAGGCAAAAGAAGGAGTTGAAGGCTAAGGCAAGGAAGGTAGAGAAAGAAAAGAGAAGGAAGAAGAAGACTAAAGCCCGAGATAGAGAAGAAGGCAGAAGAAGAGAAAGGCTAAGGCAAGGAATCAGAAGAAATGAAAGAGAGAAGAAGAAAGAAAGTAGCCAGAGACAAAGAGAAGGAGAAGAAAGAAGATCAAGCACTGTAGCATCCACATATTTAAGGTGTTTGATTCACAAATCAGACGTCCAATTTTGTGCTTATTTACATATATTTCTTTAATCTACCATGCTTACATTTATCTTTTTGCATTATAACATTGATTTTTATTGCATATTATATTCAAATTCTCAAGCTGTGATCTTGATTTCTAAATCCTAATTTGCTCCCTGTGTTCGACCTTAGACTTAAACTTCGAGTAATAAATTGCATTTGTTTCGAATGCTTCTTCGACTATACTACAACGTGACTTTTCTAAACTCGATCAAGTGCTTTCAAACATTTTGGCGTCGTTGTTGGGGAGCAACAGGCGATTTAGAAATCCTGATTACAATTACTAATTTGGTACTAACTTGATATATCTCTTTTTGTGTGGTTGTTTCAGAGGAGAAGATTCAAAAGACAACCGCACAGTAAACACGCCCGGGGCAGGTAATTTCTGATTAGTCTCCTCTTAAGCCCCTCATTCTGAAAAGGAAAAAATAAGATAAAATCAATTAGGGCTACCTGCTTTCCATCTCTAGTTAAGTCACCAAAGTTGCCTGATTTGATTTCAACAACAAATACTAATTTGTGCATCCATTTAAGGTAACTAGGGCTAGCACCTTCTTGATTGAGCCCTAGATACCATATTTTGGCAACTAAATTGGACCAAAATTAGAGCCAAATTAAGGATTTCAATTTAGAGTTTTAGAGACACACCTTCATAAGCAAGAATCAGCTCTCCAAAAAGAGGTGTGCCGAAGCCTTGGTTGAAGAGACTTATTCAAGAAAACCCTAAAAATTCAGGCTCTTAATCTCACTTAAATCCTAAAAGAAAGAACCTAAAACTTCTCAAAGGACAAATAGGTGAAGTTGACCCCCTCATTGGGTCAACCAACCTTGAAATTAGGTTACTTTTGCACTCAATACATCTAAAGTTCAAATGAAATCTTAAGCACCTTTGCTCTTAAATAAAACTGGTAAACTTAAGAGCTCAAAGTCCCCATTCTGGTCTACCTGGAACATCAGTGACAAGAGAGGTCGGGTGGGGGAAACCCTGTAACTCGTAGGGACGCTCTATAGTGTAGGGGTCTTTGCTGGACTCTCCCTCTCTGGCTGCCCAGGTATTTCTCAGGTGGACGGCTTTCTGACTAAGGGGTATCATCCGCCCTAAACCTCTATAGTCATCCAAATTTTTGGGTGTCTTGATTGGGTCCAGCATATTCTAATCTCGTCCAAACCATCGATGCATGTTCGGTAGGAGGTCCTTAAGACCATCCTTGAGACCTCCTTTAGTGATTCACTCCCGCCGAGGTCAGGCCTCGATGTCCATGTTTGTGCAGCAACCCCACCACATAGACATCTCTGATTCATCTGAACCAAATTCTCCTTCCATCATCATGACACAACCAATAGAAGAAGAGAATAACCTTGAGAACCAACTTCAGTGCCTTAATGATTTATTTCAAGCCTCCGTAAACTCACCGCAGCGTCCTATGATGCGAGATCACTACAATCCCACTGCGGTGGCGATCGAACCTCGAGTCCAAATCCCAACTGGAGGTCCTGATTTTGAACTCAAGCCCAACATGATTCATGCTATTCCAAAGTTTCATGGGCTTAATTCCGAGGATCCCTTGCATCATATCAAACAACTCAAACATCTAGCCCAAACCTTTGGATCAGGTGTCCAAAATAGGGATATTCTTCTCATGAAGATGTTCTTCTCTTTCATGGACAAAGCAGCTCACTGGTATCAGACTCAAACGTGTCCAATCAACACATGGGTTGAACTACAATCCGAGTTTTTGAAAATGTTCTTCCCAGTTAGTCGGACTAATGCCTTATGACACCAGATCACACACTTCACCCAGCAATCTGGAGAACCTCTTCATCAAGCATAGGACCGTTTCCTAGATCTCATGCGCAAGTGCCCCCATCACGGAGTTCCTAAATGGGAACAAGTCCAATCTTTTTACCAGAGACTCCGTGAAGACATCCGCTTATTCGTCAATGCAACCTGCGGAGGAAATATCATGAGTCAATACGAAGATACTGTGTGGGAGATTCTTGAGAATATGTGCGAGAACTCCATCAATAATGACTCAATGGGCTTATTCGACCGGATGAATGCCCGTGCATCAACAAATCCAAGGGGAGCACACGAGACGCAGGGCTTGTCCACATCCATCGACTTGGAATTGATGGCCAGTCGGTTAGACAAGGTATCTATCATTGAGAAGAAGGTGGATGAGCTGACTCGACATCTGCAGCAAGCCACCTCTGTGTAAAACCCATTTGCACAGCTGCCTTCTAGGAGGGAAGCTGTGAATAACATCTATCACTGATCTTCACAGGGGATGGACCCGTATCCACCCCCGTCTGACTGTAAGACTGGAGGAAACTCCGATCCGACCTACTCTAGTTGGGGGAACTCTGAACCCTCGTACTTTGACTTTCCTGAGGTTCCTCAGACCTGCGATGACCTTAACGCCATCCAAAATGACCCATTTTCTAATACCTATAACCTTGGATGGCGGAATCATTCCAATTTCCAGTGGGCGAGAAATAATCAGAATCAAAGACCACCATATCAACCTCGTCCACAAGCTCCTCATCCATATCAGCCACCTCAACCTCGACCCAACCCTACCTTTCAATCTAGGCCAACTCAAACAGATCAAATGACTCTTATCCTTCAAACTCTAGCTGACATTCAGAAGACGAATGCGGCTATGCAAAAACAGCACAAGGATGAGATCACAGAGGTTCGCAATCAACTCGTCCAGATGGCGAATTCCTACCAACCTAGCACACTCCCGTCGCAACCTCTACCGAATCCAAATAACGTGCCAAACCAGAGGCACGTTATAAACCCAAATTCGAGCCAAACCCACATGATTTATCAGGCCCCTTCTGTTCCATCACCTGACGGGATGGAAGCTTCGACATCGTATGCGGGATTTCAGCAGCAGCCACCCATTTTACCAACTCCGAACCAAAACCAGGTAGGACTAAATTTTGTAACAACCCGTAGTGGCAAAGCAACACAAGACCCACCTTATCCAAGCCACTTTCAGCCTGGTAATAACCTAAGCCCTAGGATAGTTATCCAGGATACCACTATCCTAGATCAAGCACCTGGACCTATTCTAGAGGAACCATCCAAGGTTCCATTTCCCGAGGCCTTGACCAAGGGAAAGAGGACAAATAAACCCATGGCACCTAAGGAAGATCTGGTTAAGCTCTTTGAACAGGTCCATATAAACATTCCCTTGATGGATGCAATCCACCACGTACCGACTTACGCACGATTTCTGAAAGACGTGTGTACACCCAAGCTTAAGCCGCGAACCAAAAGTAGGAGTCCGATCGTACTATCAGAGCAAGCCAGCTCTATAATTTTGAACAAACTCCCACCTAAGGCAAAAGATCCAGGTACTCCCCTGATTTCCTATACCGTTGGTGATACCCAATTTGACAAAGCTTTATTAGATCTAGGAGCCTCCATAAACCTAATACCTACATCCCTACTTAACCATCTTGAGGAATCTAAAGTTTAAACCGACAGAGGTGACATTACAGTTGGCTGACCGATCTATTAAGTCACCTAAAGGAGTTCTTGAGGATGTCGTTGTTAGGGTGCGGGATTTCTATTTCCCAGTAGACTTTGTAGTCTTAGATATGGATACTCCAGAAAACCCAAGGGATACACCAATTATACTAGGGAGACCCTTTCTGGCCACTACTAGGGCCAATATAAATTGTGAGGAGGGCCAAATTGAACTGAAATTCGGGAACCAAATATTAAAGATTTACATCTTTAAGACCCAACAAGGGATTAATTGCGGTGTTATAGAATAGATATGTGATAGCAAGGTTGTGGTTGATGACCCATATATTAAGGACAACCTAACTACTTCCAATCAACCATAATAGGATCAAAACCTACAATCAAAGGAGTCCGAACCTGACCTAGATACACCCATAACTCCTTCCCTTGCTTCTGACGCACACCCCGAACTGCCCGTTGCTGCTGATAACCCTGTTTTGGAACTCAAGCCTCTTCCCGACCATCTAAAATACGTCTTTTTGGGTTCCAATCAAACGTTTCCTATGATTATCAACTCTAGACTCACACCTGATCAGGAATCCCGTCTGATTACTATTCTCCAGCAACATCAAAGAGCCATTGGATGAACTCCCGATGATTTGACTGATATCAACCCCTCTTACTGCACACACCGTATCTACACCGAAGAAGGCACACGACCTTCCCGTGAAATGCAGAGACATTTGAATCCTAATCTATAGGTGGTCGTGTAAAAGGAGATCATCAAGTGGTTAGATGCAGGGATCATCTACCCGATCTCCGACAGTCGGTGGGTGAGTCTAATCCAGGTTGTGCCTCAGAGGGCAGGACTCACCGTGATCACGACTAAACCGGAGAAATCATACCAACCTGTGTGGCGAATTCGTGGAGAGTCTGCATTGATTACAGAAGACTCAATTCCTCCACAAAGAAGGATCATTTCTCACTACTGTTTATTGATCAAATCCTCGAGAAACTAGCAGGAAATAGGTTCTTCTGCTTTTTGGATGGGTACTCCGATTATAATTAGGTGGCAATCCATCCTGAGGACCAAGAAAAGACCACTTTCACCTGCCCCTTTGGGATGTACACATTCCGAAGAATGCCGTTCGGTCTCTGCAATGCACCCCCTACTTTTCAGCGGTGCATACTTGCCATATTCTTAGATATGATAGGTGATTATTTGGAAGTCTTCATGGATGACTTTTCAGTATTCGGAGAATCATTTAACGATTGCCTCCTGCACTTGGTCTAAATTCTCAGGCGGTGCATTGACGTGAATCTGGTTCTTTCCTGGGAAAAAAGCCATTTCATGGTGCCTGAACGAATTGTCCTGGGACATCTCATATCAGAAAAGGGCATCCAGGTCGATCGAGCCAATGTGAACTTGATTTCCAAACTCCCTATGCCTAGCTCGATCAAGGACATCCGATCTTTTCTGGGGTACGTTGGTTTTTACTGTCGATTCGTTCCTAATTTCTCAAAGATCGCGTGCCCCCTGACCACTCTGCTATTTAAGGATGTACCTTTCGAAATCTACAAGGAATGCACTTAAGCATTTGAAATCCTCTCTGATCGAGTTACCCAAGCTCCGATCCTACAGTCCCCTAATTGGTCTCAACCTTTTGAGATCATGTGCGATGCATCTGATTTCGCTGTAGGAGCGATACTTGGGTAGAAAATTTACGGGAAACCCATGGTCATCTACTATGCTAGCAAGACACTTGACAAGGCTCAGCGTAACTACACAGTTACTAAGAAAGAGCTGCAAGCTGTAGTATTTGCCCTGGAAAAATTCAAATCTTATCTCCTGGATTCTCGTGTTATCATTTACTCGGATCACACAATTGTGAGGCATCTCCTTACGAAGAAGGACAGGAAACCTCGATTAATTCGCTGGATCTTGCTGTTGCAAGAGTTTGATCTTCAGATTTGTGACAAAGCAGGAAAACAGAACGTGGTAGCTGATCACTTGTCTCGCCTTCCTTCTAAGATCATTGACCCTTCCAGACCCATCACGGAACATTTTCCTGATGAGCACCTCCTTTTTTTTTTGAAGTAGTGAGGATTGCTATCATGAACCGATAGCAATCCGGAGGGCAGTATATTTCTTATCAAAAAAGTATTACAAAGTAGATTCCCAACTATGTATGAGAGACCAGCACTCCTTTACAATATTCTCACATCTCACCGGTCTCTCCTGAAAGAGTTTGTCATTACACACCCTCCACACACACCACAAAGTAGCTGCCATAGCCCCTAATGGCTGGCCAGGAGCGATGAACCTCTGCCATAGAGAGTCCCAGGAGGGGAGAGGTTCCAAACAAAAACCATCCTCCAGATCTTGTCGGTGACCAAACATGACGTGAAAATGCGTGCTGCCTTGTCAGAGAACAAACCACACAGAGGGCAGGCATTCAGGGTAGTCCCCATCCTTCTGTGCCTTAGATCACCAGTGATCAAACCTTCCCATCTGCAAAGCCACAGGAATATCTGAACCTTCAAAGGGATTTTCAAGAGCCAAATCTTTCTGTCAACAGGATCACAATCCACCACATTATTAGATCTAACAATTTTTTCATATGCGTGCTGCATTGAGAAGATACCCTGCCATCTGTATGTATCCGTCACATTCCTTGTCAGCTGCACCTGCTGCAGACCAGCCAGCAGATTCTGCCTCTCCTCCCACAGCCGAGTGCCAGCCCTGCATTGTTGCAGCTCTTCCAGCCACCAGCAGTCTTCAACATCAGACGACAAGCTACTGACTATGGCTTCCTTGTCTGCAATAGCCACATAAGCTCTCGGGTAGGCCTCTTTCAGTATCCCCAAATCAGACCACCGTTCATTCCACAAGCTGAAATTTCTGCCATCTCCAAGCCTAGGCTGCAGTAGATGCCAATAACTGCTGATTGCACTGATCACTGAACGCCTGAAAGGAGAAGGTTTCATTGGCTGCAACCTTTGCAGACTACTGTTTGATCCCCCATAGCTGTCCCTGACCAAATCAGTCATCAGCCCCTCCTTGCAATCCAAGATCCTGATGGCCCATTTGATCAATAAAGCCTCATTGAAATCTTTGAGTGCTTTAATTCCCATACCACCAATTTCTTTTGGCTTGCAAATCTTGCTCCAACTGATGGGCTGCATGAACCCACCTTCATGACCTGCTCCTTTCCAGAAGAATCTCTTCCTCATAGCATCCAATCTCTTCCAGATACACTTTGGAGCCCTGAATATGCTAAAATAGAAGACCGGTATGGCTGTAATGACCGAATTGAGAAGGATCAATCTGCCACCCTTAGACAGAAATTTACTACTCTACCCTTTCAGTTTTCCATCAACCTTATCAAACAAGACATTCCAATTAGATTTTTTCAGTTTTGCTGCCCTCAGTGGTAATCCTAAGTACTTCAGTGGCAGCTTAGCTCGAGGTGACCCTAGTGTACCCTCCACTTCCAGTTGCTCCTGCTCACTCATGCCAAAACAGATCAATACAGATTTTTCCTTGTTCAAACATAAGCCTGAAATATCACCAAATATCTTCACCAATAACCCCAGATCATGTGCCGCAGGCTTGGATCCTTCAACAAAGAAAACCGTGTCATCTGCATACTGTAAAATGGGGGCCAGAGTTCTCCTGTTAGATAGTGAGTATCCTTTAATTATGCCCACCTCTGCCAGTTTGCAGGCATACCTTGCAAGCCCATCCACCGCAAGGTTAAAAATCAACGGAGCAAGAGGACATCCTTGTCTAACCCCACGCTGAGGCTGGATCCATACTCCACAAGGCTTCCCATTAATCAGTGGAGAGAAGGAAGCGGTAGTGACACACCTTTTCATCCATTAGATCCATAAAGGGGGAAAGCTTCGCCTTCTAAAAACCTCCCAGAGATACGGCCAAGAGATCGAATCATACGCCTTCTGGAAATCAACCTGCCACAAGAATGCCTTGCATTTTCTTCTATGCCATCCACTGACCATTTCCTAAGCCAAGATAAAGGATTCCTGAAGTGATCTGTTAGATAGGAAGGCAGCTTGTATCTGATGAGCACCTCCTAACTATCAAAATAAGGCTTCCATGATTTGCTGATATAGTAAACTATCTGGCATCACATCAGATCCCATCCAATTGGCCGAAAGCCAAGAAGGACAAAATACGTTCTAATGCCAACTATTACTTCTGAGAAGACCCATATCTTTTCCGCATCAGTGCTGATTAGATCATTCGACAATGTGCTGCGGAAGCGGAAATTCAGGACATGTCGTTCTGCCATGACCAGGCATGCGGTGGACATTTCTCAGGTCATAAAACTGTAGCGAAAGTCCTCTAGTGCGGCTTCTATTAGCCCACGATTTTCAAGGATGCATACAATCACTATAGGGCATGCACTCGTTGCCAGACCTTAGGCAACATGAGCCACCGTGATATGATGCCCTTACTGTCGATTCTTATATGCGAAATCTTCGACGTGTGAGGGATTGATTTTATGGGACCATTTCCTGTTTCGGACGGCTTTGAGTACATTCTACTCGCTGTTGACTACGTGTCCAAATAAATCGAAGCATTCTGACCCGAACCAATGATCATAAGGTGGTTATCAAATTTAATCATCAGAACATCTTTTCGCGATTCGGTATTCCATCTACTATAATCTCTAATGGAGGGACCCATTTCACTAATGCTCAGTTCAGGTCACTGATGACCAAATATGGGATGTCTCACCGAATCTCTACTCCTTACCACCCCCAAACTAATAGTCTAACTGAGCTATCAAATCAGGAGATCAAGAAAATCCTCTAGGTTACTGTTCGACCTGACAAGAAAGACTGGTCATCCCGACTTTCGGAAGCTTTGTGGGCTTGTAGGACCACCCACAAAACCCAATTAGGTATGTCTCCTTTTAGATTGGTGTATGGGAAGGCATGTCACCTCCCCGTCGAATTGAAGCACAAAGCCTATTGGGCAGTACGGAATTGCAACCTGGATCTTTCTAAGGCAGGAACCCACAGAAAGTTTCAAATGAGTGAGATCGATGAATTACACCACGACGTGTATGAGAACTCGCGAATTTACAAAGAGCGGGTTAAGGCCTTTCACGACTAGCACATATCCAAAAAGATCTTCCACCCTGGTCAAAAAGTCCTACTCTTTGATGCCAAGCTTAAACAGTTCCCAGGAAAACTACAATCAAAATGGATCGGACCCTACCTCGTCTGACGAATCTTCAAAAATGGAGCCATCGAGATCAGTCCACTCAGCCACGATTCAAAACCTTTCGTTGTGAACGGTCAAAGACTCAAACCGTTCATTGACTTGACCGATACAAATTTAGCTGAGATATCCTTTACCCTCCATTCTCCCTAAGCTCATCGCGCCCAGCCGATGGCGTAGAACTCAGCGCTTAATGGGAGGCAACCCGTCATTTTTGAAAAACCCGAAACCTTTCTTGACATTCCTATGCTAATTCATATTGCACCTTAGGGTTCATCCATTAGAATAGCCGACCCCACCTCAGGTACCCATACCCGAGTTTTGAAATCGTTCGCAACAGTCACCTCGACTCGTTCGCCCACCCAAAACCTATCCTAATGAATGATCTGAGCTAAACTCAAACCCACCTAATTTACAATGGGGACATTGCAAATCGTAAGCATGAGGGGGTATGAAAGTGCAAAATGTCGTGAAAACTCATCTCACAAGAAAAGATTTCAACAAAAAAATCACAAAACACCAAAAAAAATGAAAAAAATTCTTGAAAAAGAACAAAAAATTCTGAGGGGAGAGAAAATTTTGAGGCCATGCAAAACTTGAGGAGAAAAGTGAAAAATGTCAAAAAAGGAGCACAAAAAAAGAGAGAGATAGTCATTAACAAGAAATTAAGGGATTAACTAAGTTCTAGACCATATCAAGAAAAAGAAAATGAAAGGAAAAAAAGTGCTAATGAGACACAAAAGAGATTAGTAGGAACGCTGATCTTAGACCTCTTGGGCTAGACTCCTAGGCTTAAAAATTCAAGTATCCGCTAAGATCTGGATAGTCCTCAAGAGGTTTGAGAAAATGCGAAGCTTAAGTATTAGGTCTAAGGCTTAGGAAGTATTCGGCCTTGTTAACTGACCTCTGGTTTGCGGGGCTCGGTAACCTAAGCACCCCAATCCACACACAGTCTGGTTCAGTGCGCATAAGTATCAAAATCACGCAAAAGCGTTTAATTGTTCTGAAAAAGTCGCCTAGATTAGGAGTGGCCAATCAACACAAGTTGATTTAGACGAGTTCCCAACGCAGAGGCGAGAAATTCCCCTCGAAGATGCACAATAACATATCGTCTCCTCGGTGCTTGTCTCCAAGGATATTTACATATCCTACTGGGGGCATGTAAGCACCCTGTGCTAGTTCAGATGCCATGGGCGGCATTATCACGAAATTTCAATTGCTAGGGTCTGGATTTAGCTACAGAACACCATGGGTGGGATTATCTCGAAATCTCGAAATCCAGAGTTCTAGGGGTTGCCATGGGCGGTGTTATCACGAAGCATCGATTGCCAGGGACCCTTCGAGGATTGATGATGGGGACTAGGAATCCGATACAGACCGTGTTGAGAAGTAATTCGAAGTTAGAAATAAAAAGAAAAGAGAGAGAAAACTCTCCAAACAAAGAAAATCCTCTATCTCTCTCTTACAAGAAAATGCACTGCAAACTGAATCGAGACTAAAATATGTACAAGCACGGGTGCTTTAACCACAGAGTCCAACGAACCTTAGGATAGTTCCTATGGGCCTTAAAAACCTTCGCGACGGACTGAGGCTAGAGCTGGTCAGGTTCGGATCTTGGTTGATACTTGAGTACCTCTAGGCCTACTATCGCCATTATAACCTAATCAAAAGAAAAAAGCACTCATCATAATTTCTGAACATCAAGAAGCTCATGGTCTAGAACCAAAGTTAAAACCTTAAAATTTTGCAAAGGGACTAGCTAAGGCTAGGCATGAGAATATGATGGGAACACCATCATGAGCCATAACTAGCTCATTTTGACCCAAAGAAGAGAACAAAAGCTCCTACATAACCAACTGGAGGTCCTAACTCAATGAATAAGCATTCTGAGAGGAAAATAAGAAACAAAGGGTAAAACTATAATTTTACCATTACAGTGCAACAACAGGTTTTCTCATGGGCTAAATATAGGTCAAATGGTCTTAATAAGATAATAAGTGAGTTGAATCAGATAGAAAAGGGTTCATGTGAATTCTGGGAATTAAATGACTTCTTGTAACCCTAAAACAAACCCACTTGATTTAACAAGGTTCTGGTCATAATAAAATTCACCTAAACCCTCTAAAAGTCATAGAAAAATATGTCTACGGTTTAGAACCTTCAATTTTGCCATTGAAACCTATTTTGACCTAAATAGGGGCCTCAGACAAATATTTACCCTAAATTAGGTTTTTACATAAATTACCTAGTCAAACGTGGTCAAACCCAAAATCCAACTTCACCATTGGATTCCTTAGGTCCAAATTAGGTTTATACCACAATTTGGACCTAAGAGGAATTCATCTTGACCCACCTTGCAAATAGGTCCAGCCCAATTACATTTCTACCCCTATCTTTCGAAAACCTCTGTAGAAAACCCCCCTAGCTTCTTTGTTCTTTGCAATTAGGTCCCTTCGCTATTATATTGGAGGGAATCATACACTCCGGCGAGATTGCAAGGGCAAGTTCTCCCTGATCTCTTAGAGAATCCCCTTCAAAATTGAAAGGGAGATTCTTTGAGAAATCTCCTCCAATGTGAACCTAATTTGAGGCCTTGTTTGGTACCCAATCTCCCATGCGAACACATGAGAGATTCGGGTCTCTTTCGAGTTGCCATCTTCGGCGAACCTCCCTTTCTTGGAAGCTTGGCTTCCAAGACAAATCCATCCTCAGAGGCCTATTTAAGCAAACCCAAATCACCCCACATCACCTAAGCTTGAAATTGACTGGGAAAACCCTTCAAAATTGTCTCTCCCCCTCCGGCCAGTTCGCTCATCAAGCTCTGACGACTTCCCTCACTCTCCCTTGTCGCCTAGCTACAATACCGATGACAGGTTCCTCTTCCTCCTGCTCGTCCACGTCGTTCCGCACCCACTAATGCCTCTGCATCCCCTTCATCCTCGCTGACCTCTCCCACTGAGCGCTTTCGTCTCCGGCATTAGCGATACGAGTCGGCCACCATCCCTGCCTCCCCCTTCGTCTCTTCACTTCCATATAATTCTTCTTACCCTCTACTTTATTTTTCCCCTCTTTATCTCTCAAAAACACCCCTCGATGCACTCCACCACCATCATCCCTTTCACCTCCGGCTAGACGTCCCCGTCGCTCCGCACCTCCATCCGCCTCGCTGACCGGTCCATAAGCTCCACAACACCTCACTGAACGTAACCCCTCACTCCATACACTCCGCCACTCACCCAAAAGCGCCCCCGAACACACCCACACGCACGGCCACATGGTGCCCTAGGCACATGCACTCAGGCAATCCCACGCCACGTCGACCACCGCAGCATACTCGAAGTGCCTCGACGAAGCCTCCTAAACATTCTGACGTGGCCGTGAGGCCGTTTGCGTGATTGCAGGTACAGGAGCTCGTTGCCATTGACGAACAGTAAGGAGCTTGCTTGCAAGCTCTCTCCAGGCTCCACCTGCTCTAGGCTCATAGTCCTAGGCTGCGTGGGGCACTCTCGCGAACACTTCCAAGCATCTAATTGGTGTTGAAGATCGAAGCAGCAGTTGCAATCGAACGAAGTTCCCTGCTGCAAGCGCGCACGAGGAGGGTGGGCAGATAGTCCCACCTCGGAAGTGGACGAAGCGCTGCGCCTGCATAAATTGTTTTTCTGCATTAAGCTATTTGCCTCCTACTCACGGAGTGAGGTCCCCTCTCACCCGACCCGATGCCTCGTCCGCGACCACCCCCATGGACCTGGTGATTCGACCCGACCAAGCACACCTCGCCCACCACCGCACACCGGTGGGCTGGGCGCGTACTCGACCCGATTACCTGAGAAGGTGGCTTTGGGAGAACGAACCTAAGAGAGAAAGAGGAGAAGAGAGCGCACACGGGTAGGGGTAGGTTTTTCTCTATAGGGAAAGGAGAAGAAGGAGGAAGCCGAAGTCAGAGGCTAAGGAGTTGAAGAGTTGAAATAGAGAGAGGAAGGAAAAGGCTGAAGGCAAAAGGAGCTGAAGGCTAAGGCAAGGAAGGTAGAGAAAGAAAAGAGAAGGAAGAAAGAGAAGGAAGAAGAAGACTAAAGCCCGAGACAGAGAAGAAGGCAGAAGAAGAGAAAGGCTAAGGCAAGGAATTAGAAGAAAAGAAGGAGAGAAGAAGAAAGAAAGCAGCCACCCTTATTTCTTGAAAACGCCCCTCGACGCACGCAATCACCCTCACCTTCTTCATCTCCAACCAGACCTCCGGCGAGGCATCCCCGCCGCTCCGCACCTCCATCCACCTCGCCAACCATCTCATAAGCTCCGCAACACCTGACTGATCCTAAACCCTTGCTCCACTCACTACGCCACGCCCCCAAAACACCCCCTGAACACACCACTCTCACGCACACAGGGTGCCCTAAGCACGCACACTCCGGCCACCCCACGCCACGCAGACCGCCGCACTACATTCGCCGTGTCTCGACGAAGCTCCCTGAGCTTTCTGATGAGGTTGCAAGGCCATTTTCGTGTTGACAGGTGTTGGAGGTCTACCGCCATTGACGCACGCAAGAAGCTTGCTTGCAAGCTCCCTCTAGGTCTCCCCGCTCTAGGTGCACGGCCCCAGGTTGCGTGGACTCCTCTTACGCACAGATCTAGGCGAGCAATTGGCTTCGAAGACTAAAGTAGTCACTGCAATAAAGTGAAGCCATCTGCTACTGTGCACGCAATAGGAAGGTGGGATGTTTAGTCCCACCTCGGAAGTGGGTGAGCGGGTGCAGCAAGATAAATTGAAAAAGTGAATCAGGCTTATCGCCTCCTGACCACAGGGTGAGGTCCCACTCACCCTCTCACCGCCTCGTCTATGACCCGATCCCCGTGGACCTGGCTTGACCCGTATACCTGATCCAGCACACCTCACCCACCACCGCATGCTGGTGGGCCTGGTCCCGGGCACGTACCCGACCCGATTACCTAAGAAAGCGGCTCTGGGCGAGCAAGCCTGAGAGAGAAAGAGGAAGAGAGAGCGCACGCCGATAAGGGTAGGTTTTGCTCTCACAGGAAAAGAGAAGAAGAAGCCAAGGAAGAAGAGGGTGGAGGCCAGAGAAGGTAAGGGAGGAGAAGGCAAGGACTGAAGAGGAAGGAGCTAAAGGCAGAAAGGAGAAGGAACTGAAGGCAGAAGAAAGACGAGCCGCCAGAGAAAGAAGAAGAAAAAAGAGAAGAAGCCAAAGGCAAAAGAGAAAGGCAAAAGGCACAGACACGAGAGCAGAAGAAAAGAAAGAAAGATAGAGATCAGAGAAGAGAAAAAGAGAAATAGAAGCACTGTAGCACCCATAAGTTTAAGACGTCTGATTCCCAAATCAGACGTCCATTTTTTGTGCTTTCTTTATATACATTGACATTCTGTGTTTTTGCACTATAACTCTGGTTTTCATTGCATATTCAATTTCTCAAAGTTGTGCTCTTGATTTTTAAACCCTAATTTGCTCCCTTTATTCGACCTCGGACTTAAAACTTCGAGTAATAAAATCTATTTATTTTTTAGCGATTTCAATTATACTACAACGCATCGATTTTTAAAACCCTAATCTCTCCTGATAAACAATTATTTTGAAGATCTACAGGAAATTGACACAATCGGTTCTGAGAGTGACCACGATGCAGACTTTGAATCTTTTACTGAATCAGATTTCCATGATCCAATAGTCACTTTCCAAACATTCACATTTGATTGGGATAAACATGATAGAAAAGAGTCTTTGGATGAGCCAATCTTCGAGTCATTTCTTGAGGAATTACTATTATACCCAATGGGAAGGAATCAGAATGACTTGTTGAAAGAAGATTGTTAGGCCACATTGTGCAACCAGAATCACAAGAGAAACCAAATGTTTGGGCTAAGTTGACCGAGTTCACTTCTGTAAGGTCCTGGCACCACTAGAATTTGACGTTGAAGCCTCTCGATTACTTCATCATACCTTTGATTCCTCCGTAACAATTCAATCAGAGTTATCCAGAAATGAATCGACTAGATCTATATCACACACTATCCGAACTAACTCTTTATCACGATCTAGTACTCATTTGTGGCAATCTGATTCTTGTTTATCATGATCACATCTTTTCTCCTACCATTCATCACACTGTGCCAAATGACATATTTCTCTGAGCTGCATTGCGCCTAACTAATGGCGTTAAACTTAACGCTTTACAGGATGCAACCCGTCATTCAAAAACCTGAGACTCTTCTTATCCTTCTTGAGCTGCATTCCTATTACGCTTTAGGGTTCAAACTTTAGAATAGCCGACTCAACCTCTGATACTTGTATTGGAGCTTGAAATCATTCACAACAACCATCCTAACCCAATCACCCACCCTTGTGAACCTGTTCTAAACTATGAACTAAGCTGAATTCGAGCTCACCTAGTTTGCAATGAGGGTAATGTAAAACTTAGGGATGAGAGAGTATTAAAGTGCAAAACAACTAGAAATTCAATTCTTTTGAAGTGTTCTCACAAAAAAATAATAAATGGGGGAATGGAGAGGAAATCTTTTTGAGTCGAATTGCAAATTTTGTTGAGGAAATAGAGGAGGGAACTACAAAAAAAAGTAAAAGCAGAAAAAATTGTGGCTAGTCCTAGTAATTGAGTATGGAACAGTACCTAAGTTCTGGGCTGAATCAAATATTGAATTAAGTCAAGAAGTGCTAAAAGAAAATGAGATAAGGGAGAGATATTGACTTTAGGCCTCTTGGGCCTATTTGGGCTTAAACATTCACGTATTTGTTAAGATTTGGATTATTTTTCAAGAGGTTGAGGGAGTTGCGAAGCTGATGTATTAAGTCCAAGGCTTAGAGATTATTCGGCCTCATTGTCTGTCCTTTAATTTGCAGGACTTCGTAGCCTAGGCACCCAAATCTCACACACTAGTCCAGTTCAGTGAGCTTAATGAAAAATAATGTCCAAAAGTGTTCTGTTCCGAAAAAGAAAACGATTTCTCAAACATTTGACTTAGGAGTGGATAGAAAACATAAGTTGATTAGAGGAGTTCCCACCACTAAGAGTAAATACTCTCCTTGAAGAAGCGTTATAACATATCGTCTCTTCGATGCTTCTCCTAGGATATTTAAATATCCTACTGGGGGCATGGAAGCACCTTGTACTAGTTTAGGTGCCATAGGCAGCATTATCCCGAAATGTTGATTGCCAGGGCCTGGATTAAGCTACAGAATGCCATAGGTGGCACTATCATGAAATGTCGATTACCAAGGTTCTGGGGGTTGCCATGGGCAGTGCTATCCCTAAGCATTTATTGCTAGGGACCCTTTGAGGATTGATGATGGGGACAAGGAATCTGATACAGACCGTGTTGAGGGCCAATCTGTTGTTGAATTTAGCAGAATCTAAAAAATTACAAAAAGAAGAAAAATCTCAAAAATGTCTCCCTCTAGCTTTTGAAAAATACAATGGTAAGTTGAACTTAGACCTTGCTACACAAACGCACTGGTGCTTTACCGCTGGGGTCAATGAATCTATGGGTAGATCTGGGGCCCTAGAAACCTTTGTTGTAGACCCAAGGTTGAGGCTAGTCAGGTTCATATCTTAGCTGATACTTAAATACCTTTAGGCCTAGAGTTGGTATTTTGATCTAATCTCTAAAGAGGTGGCACGATAAGGCATCCTAATGGTAAAAATCTAGTCTAGAGGTCTAATTTGTTCCATAGGATTTTGCTAGGTACTAGAAAAAGTTAGGCATAGGGGTGTGATGGTAACACCATAATTTTTTTATAATTAGCCTAATTTAACCAAAATCCAGTGATAAATGTTCCTGAATAACCATCAAAAGGTCGTAATATCGTTTTAAGTTGAATGTGAGAAGAAGGCAGGGAATTCCGTTAATTATGTTATTTTAACAAGAAATCATGAATGTAGATTAACTAAAGAGTAAATCAACGCCTAATCTGAGGTCGAATGAACTTAAATTCCCAAGAAGTGGGCTTGAATTAACTAAATTATGATTTTCTGAGATTTGAAGATTATTTTAATAATAAAAGCCCTAATTACATCCTCACTTCAATTGAACGGGTTCTAATGGAAATAAATGTAAACTAAACCTCCTAAAAATCATTGAAAAGTATTTTATGAGGTTTGGAACCTTTACTTTGACTAAAGGAATCCATTTTGACCAAAAATAGAGACTTAGGCGGGAATTTGCTTCATTCTTGAACTATAGTGTAAATTACCCAGTCAACCTACATCAAAACCCAAATTTGAGATCACCATTATATTCTTTGGATCTAAATTAAGTTAACCTCAAATTTTAGTCCAATTGGAGTTCATCTTTACCTAGCTTGCATTCGAGCCCAGTTTGTTGTGATTATTACACAAAACACCCTAGCTTTTGTTCTTTCTTGCATTTAGGTCCCCTCCCTTTCAACCTTTCAAATGCAGCAGTGGAGGACCCACCATTGTCAAGATTTCATTCTCGAATTGGAGGATCAAATCAAGACCAAATCTCGCCAAACTTGGTGAGATTGGTCTTGAAATCATTCCACATCTAATGAACATCTTGTGGTCCAAATTGGCTAGAATTGTCGTCAGCGAGCCGATTTTCTTGGATCTTAAATTTGGCCAAATACGCAAGCAAGACTTGCATATTTTGGCTCAATTGCAAAGGAATTCACCCCTATATAAAGCCTCCTATTTCTACAAGTTCAAGGTGTGCCCAATTCACCGGATTTCCCTAACTTCTTCCTCAACGCTGGCGGCATTGCGGCAATTGGAAGCACCTCAGAGCTTCTTCTCCCCCCTTCCTCGCCCTTTGCCACGTACAATAGGTAGAGGGCTTTGCCTTCCCATTCTCCCACGAAGCTTCATGTAAAGCTTGAGCCCCTAATTCCTCCTCGTCGGCTCTAATCTTCCTTCGCCTTCTTCCTCAGCGACCACACCAGCGACTCCTTCCCTGTCATCCTTTACAGCAATTAAGTTAGGGCTTTTTCTCTCCTCATCCCCAATTAGCTTTAGGGAGCTTCTTAGCTCCGTTCTTCAACTCCTTCTCCGACGCTGACCGCCGCCGTCACCACTACCTTCATAGTCTCATCTCTGCCTTCCTCTAACCAAATTAACTTGGGCAAAAGGATCTCTACACCTCCACGAATCTTTTGCCCAAGTCAATTTCACCCTCCATCATTGTTTACACCACCCACCATTGCTACCATCGGAGCTTCATCGAAGCTCCTTTGTACGACCACTCCATTTATCGCCCCTCACAATATCTTTAAGGCTTTACTTCAACAAGTAGCGTCAGAGCTTTTGGTGGTTTTGATTTGGGCCGAAAGGCCGTATTTTTGAAATACAGGTGTGGCCGGAATTGGATCCTCTTCTCCAACGTGGAGCTTCTTCTTTGGCAACCTATCAACAAGGGAGCCACTCCCCCTTGCACGAAATCATTTGAGGAATGAAGCTGGGCCATTCAATTGGCCATCCACGGCCAATTGGTGACCAATTGACGAGCTCCCACTCCACACAGTGAAAGAGGAAGGAGGCACGATTAGTGCCACATCGTTTGTGAAGGAGCTGGAATTACTCTTAAAAGGAAACCCGACCCCATAACACTCGCTCAAGTAATAGGTCAGGTCCCCATCCTCCTCACATGCACGCACACGCTCGCACACATGCAGGCGGGTCTTGGGTCTAGTTTTGGTCAGATTTTGGATCCGATTAATCTGAGAGGCCTTGGTTGGCTTTGGGCTGAGAGAAGTTGGGCCGATTTTTGGCTTGGGCTAAGCCTTGGTTTGAGTTGTGCTTGGTTTAAGAGGCTCTCTTTGGTTGAAATTTGCCCAAGTGTTGAGGCTGATCTTACTTGAGTTGAAAACCAATTTTTTGCTTTAACATTTACGTTTATTTTTTAGTATTGATAGCAACATTCATTACGTAATATATTTATTTTTGCATCAAGCCCTTGTGCCTCTTTTTATACTCTCCTAATTAGTGGTTTAAATTGTGATTATTTTGCTCCCTGAGACAACCTCGGACTCACATTCGAGCTTATAAATTTAAGTATTGATTCGCTTTCTTCGTTATACTACGACGCGTATTTAAAACCCAACGAAGGCACATTAGCACTTTTTTCGTTATGGACAAATTTATGCAAAATGGAAGGGTGCAAAATAAATGTAAAAAATATTTTATTTTTAGGTTCTGAAAATCCTAAGATGATCGTCAAAAATTAAAGTGCCCTCATGCTAAAGCTATTCAATGTCCTCATGCATAAAGAAGGTAAAGAGATATCACCTAAATAGGAAAAAGGTCGAGATCAGGATAGGGAGAACCTAACAAGAAGTAGAAAAAAAAAGGAAAGTAGGAAAAGGATGTTGGGTTACCTCCCAACCAAGGTTGTTTTTTACGCCTTTTCAGCTAGGCATAGTGTGTAGCAAAGGTCAGAAGAAAGTCATGGAGGCAGTTGGATACTTGAATGCCCTCATCAAATAATTCTTTCCCTTGGTTCCCAAAAATATGAAGTGGAAATGAGGGGATGGGTATGATGTCGATCAATGGAAATGTGATTTGAGTCTGGCTAGGATTTTAACTTGGAGTATAGGCCAAGCTTAGGGGGATAAGAAATGAGGTCCAAAGTGAAGTGGGAGTTAGAGTAGTCTAGGGTTAAAGTGGGTGATGAGGTTAGGGTGGGAGGGTGAGGTGAAATCAGAGTGGGGGGATGTGGTGAGTCAGGAGGAGGGGTGGAGTTAAAGCAAGTCCCCAAATGTAAAGTATTCAGAGTTTCTTTGACCACTTGTTTTAATTCTAACTCCGAATTATCGAAGAAATCTTGTTCAATCGTGGTCAAAGCAAAACATGATCCAACAAGCATTGATTCCTCCACCAATTCTTCTGTTTCAGAATCTGAGTCCTTAAAGAAATCTTGTTCATGGACTCTCCTAAAAGCTCTAAAAATATCTAAAGTAATTGTTTGATCATCGCAAGTAATGTCCATTTGTCCTAAATGACAATCAATATTGACTTTTGCAGTGGCCAGAAAAGGTCTTCCAAGGATGATAGGGCATTTTGTACGATTTCAGGTACCTCAATGCCTAGGGCCAGAAAATAAATGGGAAATAAGTAGTTCTAGACCTTGATAATTACATCATTAACAATCCCCTTAAGTTTAATTATAGATCAGTCTCCCAACTACAAAGTTTCCTCAATAGGTTTCAGTTCACTGAACTTAAATTCCTCAAAAAAAATAGTGGGGATAAGATTAACAAAGGTACTTAAATCAAGCAAGGCACGATCAAAATTGGTGTCATTAATGACAACATAAATCAGCGGGGTGCCCAGGTCTTTCTTCTTAAGAGGCAGCTTACTCTAGACCACAGAGCTGACTATCTTAGAAAGGAATACCTTTCCTGGGCTCTTCGCCTACCTTTTGGGAGTACAAAGATCCTTCAAAATTTTGGTGTAGGCAGGAATAAATTTAATTGCATCTAGGATAGGGATATTAATCTTTACCTACCTAAATAATTTCATGAGTTTGGTATGTGTGGGCTCAATTTTCTTTTTGGTGTCGGTAGGATTCAGAGCTTGAGGGAAGGGGATGGGGTCTTTGCTTTTTGATTCTTTTTCTTTTTCTTCCTTAATTAGGGTGAGAGTAGAGTCAACTTGCATAGATTTTAGGTGGATTCCTTATGTATGAGAAGAAGGCCTAGAGTCTTGAGTGGTTTTCCTACTCCTCAGAGTTACAAAATTTGCAGTATGGTTATTTCTAGGAGGAAGTTGGGGGACCTAATTTTATTTGAAACTCGGAGGGCGCCGAGGTGCTGGGTGGATAGGAGGTTGTCATAAATGATTGGGATTCCTACCCTGGTAATGGTTCCTTTGATTGCCTACAGGTCTTTAGTATGGAGTGACTCCAATTTGGTTTTGGAGAGTAGTAACAATTCAAGTCACTTCAAACATTTGATTCTGCATGCCTTGCAAGGTTTTCATAACCTGGGTGTTGATATAATTTTGAGAAGGTCCAAATTGGTATTGATTTTGCCCATAAACCCCATATTGAATCTACTTCGAATAAGGAACCTAAGTAGGATTTTTCTAAGGGAAATTTGGGTTATTCCCCCAATTTGAGTTGGAGGGATTTCTAAAGTACTCTTGGAGAGCAGAAATATTCTAAGTGGCAGGGTTGAAAGAGTTTGGATTTGTAAAATCATATGTCCTACTCAAATTCGATGTAATTTCAAAAAAATAATTCTGCTCAGCTGGGACAACACTAATGTGGGGCAAGTGTTCTCTATTGAGTAGGTTAGGTGGTGTAAGGAGTAAAGTCTATTTCTAGAAATTGAATCTTTCTTCCATCTTTTTTTGGTGAATTTGCATTTGATCCAGTCTTTGTGCAATCATTTGGATATCATCTTGTGTGATTGGAATGCATTGGGATCTATAATCAATTTCATTAAGGCCAAGTCTTGGGTTTGTGTTCCTAGCAAAAGTATTCATCGATGCATGATTAAATGAGTTTTCACTCATTTCCTTGAATAATTGGTAGGCACTTTTAGCATCCTTGTTTAGGAATTTTCCACCACATGAGGCATCCACGAATCTTCTTAATTAATCTTCTAATCCGTGATAGAAGTTCTGTACTAACTGTTAAAGTGGAATCTCATGGTATGGACAACTCATTAATAATTCTTGAAATATTTTCCAAGACTCATGTAAAGATTCACCATTCTTCTACTGAAAGGTTGTAATGGATCTTCTCAAGCATTCATACGAGACCTATGGGGAAGAATTTTTTTAGGAATGCACTTTTGAGTTGTGTCCATGTTGTAATGGGTCTACCAACGGTTCTGAACTAGTAGGCGGCCTTATCCTTAAGAGTGAGTGGGAAGAGTCTCATTAGCCATAAACCTTTTCACACATTGCGGGAATGGGTGGTTTAGGTGAGGACTATGAGTTCCTCTAAATGGCTAAATGGCTCTTCCTTCAGTAGGCTATGAAAGTGCTTAATTAGGTTCAGAATCGCTGGTTTGATCTCAAAGTCCCCTTCAGGAATCACCACCCAGGTCTTTTCTCATAATTAGAAGGATCATAAAAGTCTTTTAAAGTAACGACCAGCTCCTCATGGGGTAGCAGATTTTTCCTTTGGTTGGCTAGGTTAGTGATAGTCCTAGCCAACTATTGTTAATTGGTTTGGAGTTGAGCTAGCTACTCAACCATCATAATGAAAGGATTAGGCGGGGGACCTTGATTTTGTTCATTTGGCAACTCGGCATTTGGAAGCATTTCCAGATTAGGGAAGTTAGGTATGGGGATGTCAGAATGTTGGTTAGATTGTGGATTAGAGGTGGAAGTGGTAGGATTTTTGGACTTACTTTGTTGGTTTTCCATATTTTTGAAAGGAGTGGAAGAATGACAATGCAAAGAAGTTGGTCGCCTTATGCAGGGGATAGAATCAAGTGGTCCCTCCAAGTGTGGATTCTGGGATCTACACCCATGCATACACTTATGAAGAACGGAGGAGTGAAGAAAAAAGATGAGAGAAGTGTGGACTCAAGCAAACAAAATTCTAAGCCTAGCTTAAGGGTTGACTCCTTAATGTTCAACTACCTCGTGATAGGATCTATAAATAGATGACTAAGCGCACAAATACTCAAACACAATATCAGTAATAACAAGAAAGATTTACACAAATCACAATCACAGAAATTGGCATAAGATGTACAGTGGTTCCCCACTCACTTGGGTACTCCACTACCTAAGCCCCTAGCTTAAGACTTTTAACCTGATTCCCTCAACTCCGAGGAAATCAATTTACTAAATAAGGCAATTCACGGGTTACCTCAATCCAATTACAACAACGGATTTGTTACAACCCAATGAGCAACAAACTCAATTACAAATAAGAGAACAGGTGTAAGACAAAAGAAATCTTACAACTAAATACCTAAGCCTCTCAACAAATATATAAACGATATTACCAATTTGAGAGCTTAGAATGAATGTGATTTTCTTTGTGAATGCAAGAACAAAATACGTTGAAGAGTTTGCAAAACGTAGAGAGATTTGAGGGCAGCAAACACTTTTCTTCTCTTCAAATATGGTGGAAAAATGAAATTCAAAGCTCTACAATTTTCCTTGTCTCTCTTGTGTGCAAACTAAGAGTTCAAGACTCATTTTATAGAGTTAGGACCTTAGTGGGTCGTCTACTAGACGTTGGGGTTTAAATCCCAATGTTCATATTGCCTAAATAAATTTTCTAGCCGTTCAGTTTTAAGCCAACGGCTAACAGGTACCGATACTAAAGTATGGGTACCGATACTAGTGGCATACTGTGTAGATTCGCCTATTAGGAGGGGGTGACGTAATAAAATGCGGAAATATAATATAAACAATATCACAAAAATTCAATCACACAATGTGCACAATTATTTTTAGGTGGAAACCCAAATCGGGTGAAAACCACCACCTAACCCTCTCAAGTTAGGATTTTTCGATCAACCAGGTTGATCAAATCCACTAAACGAATCACTTAAACAAGGGTGATTCAACGACAATTATAACCATGCTACTTTATACGAGGGTAGCGTACCTCAAACCCCTTCTCTTCACGAGAAGGATTTTGTCCCACGAAGGAGACGGGAATTCGCAAAGCGAATACCCAACCAAATAACAAAGATAAAATAACAAGTATAGCCCTATAGAGCCAACAAAGATTTAAACCTAACTTCTATAGGAATTAGGAAAGCTCCCCTTTGCAAGGAGTGCATCGAATCGATGACGCGGGTGCGTGAGCCACGCGACGGCGCAATGTCGCTCTCATGAACTACGGTGGGAGAGCGGATGCGCAAAGGTTTGATGCTCTCAAGATGTAGAACTTGAGCTTGGAGAGCAAGGGCTTCTCTTGGACACAAAAGAGTGTGAAAGTGTATCTAGGTATCTTTTTGGTGTCTCTAGGTGTGTCTATGTGTGTATTTGTGTGCAAGAGGTTCCTCTCTATTTATAAAGGCCTTAGAAAAGCATTGGAAGGCTTAGGAGAGCTCCCATAGCCGTTGGGTGCAAAGCTCAAGAGAATCAGGCCGAAATCAGGAACAATCATTGCACTGACAGGGCTATCAGACGTCCGATCCTGGCATCAGACATCTGGAAAATCACTTTAAGACATCTGAAAATAATATCAGATGTCTGATTATAGGCGGGTTTCTCCTTAACTTGAATCAGATCTAAACAAGATTCTAGTGCAAGTCTATCAGACGACATATAGGACGTCTGGCACTATGTCTGGACGTCTGGAAACCTACTTTTTCTGCGGGAATAGATTTCCAAGAGTTGCAACGGCTAGAAAATCTCTGAGAAGAGATTTTGGGTCAGCCGAGGCAAAACGGTCATTTATCAGACGTTTGGAAAGGCTTAAGGACATCTGATAAGGCTCTAATGATCATATCCTTCACTATTTGCTAAGCCAGCCAACGGTCCACTAATTGGATGTCTGAAAAGTCCATCAGACATCTTCTAAGACGTCTGGACAGAGGTCTGGATGTCTGATTTCATCAGACAGAGCTAACAAGTCTAGCCTAAATGTTATCAGACGTCTGAATCAACAGTCAGACATCTAAAAACACATTATCAGACGTCTGATTTTGGAATTAGGCATGTGGAAAAGCTGTTTGAACCCTATATTGGTTTTCTAGGTTCTCTACAGAAAACCTAAGTATCCTAAGGTTGTGTCAGTGTTCCTAGGACTACTATTAGGGTACTTTGAGACTCTTTAACATGAATCTAAGTAATAAAAAATAAAGAGTAACAAAATAAATGAAAAATATAAAGAGTACAAGAGAAGGGAATCTATCCTATTCTTCTGGTCCTTCCATCTTCAATCTGTCGCTCCTCGCAAATCTCCTATGTTTTCCATCAAGCTCCTCCAATCCATCTTGGATGCGAGCTCGAACTCCGTCTAGTCACGTCTTCATTTGCAATTTGCCTGAAATCTGAGACTCCAAGTGCAAATGTTAAATGACACGTGTTTTGTTATCATCAAAACCAACGATCGTGGTGCTCTAGCACCAACAATCTCTCCCTTTTTGATGATGACAAAATCATAAATAATAATGCAAAAAATCCTCCCCCATTTTGACATTATAAAAAAGGTTTAATTGATTTTACATTTCCTATAACTCCCCCTTTCTGTAACAACAAGATAGCCATTATTTTCTCCCCCTTACTAAAGGAAATTTAGCTAACTTGCATCTCCCCTTTAAAAATTGACAACTAGCTCATAATTTTTTAACTCCCCCTATCTAAATGCTTACGATAAGAAGATAGGGTAAAGAATTTTTACCTCACCTACCATGGCCAATAAAATGGCCCAAATGGTGGTGGTGGATGCCACATCGGATGGGGCTCCCATCCGTAGCTTGGGGGCCCGGGCATTGGTGCCGGTCTCCAGTCTGGTGGTCGACGTGCAGCGGGTTCATTATTTGTTCGCCATCTTGTCGGTGTTCTCGTTCTCCTCCTTTGTCTATTTCTTGGTTCTCCCAACTCGAGTTGACCAGCCTTGAGCTTGTAGGTCCAGTCCTTCGTGTTGTAGTTATCCCTGAAACCTACAAAACAGGATTCCAATTCTTTCTTCGGTATCCAAATGAGCTTGGATCCGGATTTGTTAGCGGGTCTCCTTGATGGAGATCCTTTCTCAATCTTAGGGTTATAAAAATTATCTACTTTGTTGATTAATTTGTTAGAGTTTTTCCTAAGACATGCAATTTCTTTTTCTATAATATGCATCTTAGTCTTTAAATCAGAAATTTCTATTTTTAGACTAACATTTTCCTCAATCAATTTATTATTTTCATTGATGAGGTTACAATTTTCTAATAGGTTATCATTTTTAAGACTAGCTTCTAGATCCTTAAGTTTTATTTCTAATCTTTCATTTTCACTTCTAAGAAAACTAAGATTCTTTTTAATGCTTTTATTTTCTACCTTAAGTGCTTTACTAACTTCAAAAAGTTCATTAAAAGCTTCTTGTAAATCGTAACTTACCTCGTTGTCTAAGTCGCTTCTGCTTTCGCTGTCACTATCACTTCCTCTGGCCATGAAACCAAAGTAACCAGTTTCTTCTTCTACAGACTTTTCTTCTTCCTCTTCCTCTGAGCTCGAATCGTCCCAAGTAGCTTGGGAACGCCTTCTTCTTAGATTTCTTCTCCTTTTCCTTCTTCTTCTCCTTTTTGAGAAGAGGGCATTCTGGTCGCAGATGCCCTTTCTCGTTGTAGTGGTAGCAACGACTAGGGCTCTCCTTCTTCAATTCCCTACACAACTTGGAAAACTTTTTAAGTAAAATTTTAAAGTCTTCGTCGTCGGAACTTACCTCGCTATCTGACACAGCTTTGAAGGTGAGTCTTCTTCGGTTTAGGCTCCAGTGTATCCTTCTTCTTCTGCTTCAACTTAGTCTCGTAGGCCATTAGATTGCCTAGGAGATCTTCCATGTTGAGCTCCTCCACTTCGTTCGCCTCCTCGATGGCGGTGACTTTCTGTTCCCACTCCGATCCAAGGGAACGAAGAAGCTTCCCTTGAAGCTCCCCCTTGATGAAAGTATTCCCTAAAGCTTTCAAATTATTTACAATGAGAGTGAACCTAGTGTTCATCTCACTTAAAGATTCGTTAGGCTTCATAGAAAAGATTCAAATTCTTGTGAAAGTAAATTAATTTTAGAAGTTTTTACCTTAGAGGTCCCTTCGTGAGTTACCTCAAGTGTGTGCCAAATCTCGTATGCGGTGGCGCATTGCGAGATTCTGTTGAACTCCTCCGGGCTAAGCGCGCAGTACAACGCGTTCATTGTTTTCACGCTCAGCGAGAGCTCCCGGATCTGCTGCTGTGAGTATCATGCGGTGGATTTTTCTGGGATGTCAAAGGGGGTTTCGCACCTAGCCCAAATTGTGAAGTCGGTGGCTTGAAGCCATGTCTTCATCCGCAGCTTCCAGTAAGGGTAGTTGCTTCCGTCGAAGAACGGCGGACGAGTCGTAGACTGGCCCTCGAAAATCCTACTCACAGAACTGCTCCCCTCCATAAGATCTTCGCCGATGTGTAACGTCGATAACGCGAAACCTGCTCTGATACCAATTGTAGATTCGCCTACTAGGAGAGGGTGACGTAATAAAATGCGGAAATATAATATAAACAATATCACAAAAATTCAATCACACAATGTGCACAATTATTTTTAGGTGGAAACCCAAACTGGGTGAAAACCACCACCTAACCCTCTCGAGTTAGGATTTTTCGATCAACCAAATTGATCAAATCCACTAAACGAATCACTTAAACGAGGGTGATTCAACCTCAATTACAACCACACTACTTTATACGAGGGTAGTGTACCTCAAACCCCTTCTCTTCACGAGAAGGATTTTGTCCCACGAAGGAGACGGGAATTCGCAAAGCGAATACCCAACCAAATAATAAAGATAAAATAACAAGTATAGTCCTATAGAGCCAACAAAGATTTAAACCTAGCTTCTATAGGAATTAGGAAAGCTCCACTTTGCAAGGAGTGCGTTGAATCGATGACGCGGGTGCGTAAGCCACGCGACGGCACAACGTCATTCTCGCGAACTACGGTGGGAGAGCGGGTGCGCAAAGGTTTGATGCCCTCAAGATGTAGAACTTGAGCTTGGAGAGCAAGGGTTTCTCTTGGACACAAGAGTGTGAAAGTGTATCTAGGTGTCTTTTTGGTGTCTCTAGGTGTGTCTATGTGTGTATTTGTGGTGCAAGAGGTGTATTTGTGTGCAAGAGGTTCCTTTCTATTTATAGAGGCCTTAGGAAAGCTTTGGAAGGCTTAGGAGAGCTCCCAAAGCCGTTAGGTGCAAAGCCCAAGAGAATCAGGCTGAAATCAGGAACAATCATTGCACTGACAGGGCTATCAGACGTCCGATCCTGGCATCAGACATCTGGAAAATCACTTTAAGACATCTGAAAATAATATCAGATGTCTGATTATAGGCGGGTTTCTCCTTAACTTGAATCAGATCTAAACAAGATTCTAGTGTAAGTCTATCAGACGACATATAGGACGTCTGGCACTATGTCTGGACGTCTGGAAACCTACTTTTTTTGCGGGAATAGATTTCCAAGAGTTGCAACGGCTAGAAAATCTCTGAGAAGAGATTTTGGGTCAGCCGAGGCAAAACGGTCATTTATCAGACGTTTGGAAAGGCTTAAGGACGTCTGATAAGGCTCTAATGATCATATCCTTCACTATTTGCTAAGCCAGCCAACGGTCCACTAATTGGATGTCTGAAAAGTCCATCAGACATCTTCTAAGACGTCTGGACAGAGGTCTGGATGTCTGATTTCATCAGACAGAGCTAACAAGTCCAGCCTAAATGTTATCAGACGTCTGAATCAACAGTCAGACGTCTTAAAACACATTATCAGACATCTGGAAAAGCTATTTGAACCCTATATTGGTTTTCTAAGTTCTCTACAGAAAACTTAAGTATCCTAGGATTGTGTCGGTGTTCGTAGGACTACTGTTAGGGTACTTTGAGGCTCTTTAACATGAATCTAAGTAACAAAAAATAAAGAGCAACAAAAGAAACGAAAAATACAAAGAGTACAAGAGAAGGGAATCTATCCTATTCTTCTTGTCCTTCCATCTTCAATCTATCGCTCCTCGCAAATCTTCTCTGTTTTCCATCAAGTTCCTCCAATCCATCCTGGATGCGAGCTCAAACTCCGTCTAGTTATGTCTTCATTTGCAATTTGCCTGAAATATGAGACTCCAAGTGCAAATGTTAAATGGCACGTGTTTTGTTATCATCAAAACCAACGATCGTGGTGCTCTAGCACCAACATACTGTTTTGTGGTTTAAATTAACTTGTCACAGTCAGTACCTATCAGGTACCGATACTAATCATGAGTACCGGTACTCGTTGCTTCCATATTTGAATTTTAAACACTTAACACAAATCTGTAACCCACTTTACCGGTACTAATCATGAATACCGGTACTCATTGCCTCTAGTACCGGTACTGATCATGAGTGCCGATACTCGTAGGGTACAGGTTTGTTTCTTTGAAAAAACCCAAACCTATAACTCACATGTACCGGTACTAAACTTTAGTACCGGTACTTGTGGATTTAACACATACCTTTTTAAGTAAATTAATAAATTATGTTCTTTGAAAATGATCGTAGTATCAATTCTAATATATCTCTAATCAATTTTACAATCTAAGTTGATTCTTTGTTAAGAAGCATATATTTTAACAAATAAAAAATCTAATCTAGAAAATCTAAAGGTCAAAGATGATCTTCTCTTCAACTCCTTGTCATCTTGCCTTCTCCTTGTCATCATGCCTGCTTGCTTTGATCTTCACCTAAATCTGAAAATCACTCAACTGCAAACATTAATCTATAATAATTTTGTTAATACCAAAACACGATGTGAAACAAGGTTCCAACAATCTCTCCCTTTTTGGTGTTGACAAAACTATCATGCAAATAGATAATTATAGAAGAAATAATTTTTAACAATGTCATATGAAGGAAAATTATTTAATTTAATCCTCCCCCTCAATATATGCTCCCCCTAAAAATATTACTATTTGCTCTTTATTCTTCTCCCCCTTTTTGTCGATCACAAAAAAAAATGAAGAGGTAAAGAATATTATACCATAAAATTTATCAATTGTAGAAAGATGAATGCGGGTACCAAGCTCCGTTAGGCCATCGTTCTTGATCTTCATTCAACCTATAGAAAGGTTGAAGTATTTCGTTGTGTGCCTTGAACACCCACCAATCACTTTGATCCCATTGATCTACTCCTGCTAAATAATATAAAATGTCTTTTCTAGGTACCTATTTTCTTGTGGGTCGTTTCAGGTTAGCACCTTTCAAACCCTGAGATTTATAGACCTCTCTTGTGTTAGATCTATAATTCTTGTGATTTTTGGCATTTTGATACATTCATACATGCCTAGGTGCATGTGATTTATTTTGTGTATTTTTTTTACTCTGAAATTTTGATTTTAAAGAATCACAAAATTCAGTATTTAACCTAGTAGTTGTTTTGAGATTATTTAAAGTCTCCTCAAAATGCTCATAAATATCTTCTAACTCTACTATCTTTGCATGCAACTGATTATTAGTCTCTTTTGACATTTCTAATTCCATTTCTAAATATGATTTGTCTACTTCTAATGTTTGATAATTATTCTTTAAAACTTTATTTTCCTTTTTAAATATCGTAGCTTTATGATATAACTCTTCATATGCTTCTAGCAATTCATCAAGAGAAAAGTCAGAATTTACCTCATTGTCCATGTCTTCCGTGGTGGCTACCAAACAGAGGTGTGCGACCTCATCGTCGTCGGAATCAATGTCCATGTCGAAGTAGCTATCACTCCATGTTGCTTTTAAGGCTTTCTTCTTCTTATTCTTGACCTCCTTTGTATCTTTCTTATTATCTTCCTTCTTATTTATGGGGTAATCATTTCACAAGTGACTCTTTTTCTTGCACTCATAGCAAACATTAGTTGAAATTTTATTAACTTGCTAACCTTGTTTCTTGAGGAATTTCTGGAATTTTCTTGTGAGCATCTCCATCTCTTCATCTTCAAATTCTGAAGTGCTTGAATCCGTATCCTCCTTAATTGCTCTAAAGGCAATACTCTTCTTCCTGCTTGACATCCTCTCCTTATTCTTCATCTTTTTTAGTTGAACCTCATAGGCCATGAGGCATCAAGGTCCTTTGCCTCTTGAATTGCTGTCGATTTCGAGGGCCAATCACTTGTAAGGGATCTCAAGATCTTCTTTACAAGCTACTCTTTAGTGAACTTCACTCCTAAATTCTTCATAGGGTTGACAATGTCTCCAAATCTCATGTACATTGCCTTGATCGATTCACCTTTCTCCATCCTGAAACACTCATAACTTTTTGTTAAAATGAATATGCATGTTTCTTTAACTTTACTAGTACCTTCGTATGTGACTTGTAGTGTGTTCCATATCTCGTATGTGGACTCGCAAGCCAAGATACGGTAGAATTCTTCCCTTGACAACGCATAATAAAGTTCATTCATCACCTTCGCATTGCCGGTAATTTTCTTCTTTTGATCCGCTGTCCATGCTACTTCTTCTTGCGGCTCTGGATCTGAGTACTTCTCTTGAATGAGTGTCCACGACTCCTCATCCATTGCCTTGAGGAAGATTTACATCTTCCTCTTCCAGTATCCATAGTCTGTCCCATCAAAGTAGGGAGTACGTGTGGATGACTGTCCTTTGGTGCACTTGGTTGATGATGCCATAGTGAGTAAGGCTTTTACTTCTTCTCGCAACCCGCTCTGATACCACTTAATAGGATCTATAAATAGATGGCTAAGCACACAAATACTCAAACACAATATCAATAATAACAAGAAAGATTTACACAAATCACAATCACAGAAATTGGCACAAGATGTATAGTGGTTCCTCACTCACTTGGGTACTCCACTACCTAAGCCTACAAGCTTAGGGTTTTTAACATGATTCCCTCAACCCCGAGGAAATCAATTTACTAGACGAGATAATTTACGGGTTACCTCAACCCAATTACAACAACGGGTTTGCTACAACCTAATGAGCAACAAACCCAATTACAAATAAGAGAACAGGTGTAAGACAAAAGAAATCTTTCAACTAAATACCTAAGCCTCTCAACAAATATATAAATGATATTACCAATTTGAGAGCCTAGAATGAACGTGATTCGCTTTTTGAATGCAAGGACAAAACACGTTGAAGAGTTTGCAAAACGTAGAGAGATTTGAGTGCACTTGTCTCGTGTGCAAACTAAGAGTCCAAGACTCATTTTATAGAGTTAAGATCTTAGTGGGTCGTCTACTAGATGTTGGGGTTTAAATCCCAATGTTTATATTGCCTAAATTAATTTTCTAGCCGTTCAATTTTGAGCCAGTGGCTAACTGGTACCAGTACTAAAATATGGGTATCGGTACTAGTGACATACTATTTTATAGTTTAGATTAACTTGTCACAGTCAGTACCTATCAAATACCGGTACTAATCATGAGTACCGGTACTCGTTGCTTCCAGATTTGAGTTCTAAACACTTAACACAAATCTGTAACCCACTTATACCGGTACTGATCATAAGTACTAGTACTCGTTGCCTCCAATACCGGCACTTGCGGGATACAAGTTTGTTTCTTTGAAAAAACCCAAACCTGTAACTCACATGTACCGGTACTAAACTTTAGTACCGATACTTGTGGATTTAATAAGTACTTTTTTAAGTAAATTAATCAATTATGTTCTTTGAAAATGATCGTAGTAGAAATACTAGTTTATCTCTGATTAATTTTATGATCTAAGTTGATTCTTTGTTAAGAGGCATACATTCTATAAACTAAAAAATCTAATCTAGAAAATCTAAAGGTCGAAGATGATCTTCTCCTCTTCGACTCCTCCTTGTCATCTTGCCTCCTCCTTGCCATCATGCCTGTTTGCCTTGATCTTCACCTAAACCTGAAAAGCATTCAATTGTAAATATTAATCCATAATAATTTTATTAACACCAAAATAAGATGTAGAATAAGATTCCAACACCTCGCATAGTTAAAAATGTCATTTTATGTTGTAGTATAGTGAACAAGATAACATATTTTTTATAATTTATACTAGTTTAGAGTCTAGGTCATTCACTAGGAGGCTAAGTTGTAAAACATTCATCAATTATTCTTTATTTTCTTCCTTATTCTTTTACTTAAGTTAATAATAGAGATTCATTTATTAATAACTTAGACTTACTTAACTTAATTACTTTGTTAACTTACTATCTATACTTATCTTAGTACTACTTACTACTACTTAGTTAATACTACTATAACTTAATAATATATACTCTATTTAATTTAAACTAAAGTACTTAATTAATTAAATTAGAAGATACTAACTTAATGTATACTTAATTTATGTATAAGGTTACACTACTTAATTACTACTTTAATTAATATAATACTTAACTTAAATGACTACAAATATAACTTAGTTAACTAATACTACTAACTACCTTCTAAGTAAGTTACTCTCTTAATTATTTGACTACTTAAATACTTCTTACTCTAATTATTTTAATTATATACTACTTAACTTAATAGGTTACTCAAGTTATACTAATAGATTAATAACAAAATTAGAATACATTAGAAGCGTGAATTAATTTCTAAGATGAAACATTTGACAAAGCAATCAAATTCCAAATAATAACATGCCAAAAGAATAAGAATTAATTCCATTATGCTAAAAAAATGTTATTTTAGAATAGCATATAAGCTCTATGTAAGCAAATCCACAATTCTTCATATTTCACTAAGTGTTGAGATAACACTTAGCCTTAATCACAAAAATATTGATCCCACGTGGTACACAAGCCTTGAACTGAATCAACAGTCGAGATGATCGGACCATAGTTGCATTAGTTAGTGCCACATGGCACCATAGATTTTAGACACGTATGCCCTACGTGGGCCACATATTTTCATCACAGGATATAGGGTAATGGATCAGATCAGGCAATCTCTCACCTGCGCTGGCCAATGGCTCATAGGAGGGCTTGGAAGGCATATCCACTTATACAGCTGCAAGCGGTCGTCATTACTCAAGGAGGTACTATGTGAGTCCCTCTTTTTTTATGCGCACGACGTCAACTTCACTACTCAATTGCAATCTATCCTTAGTAGATCTTAACTAATTAACAACCCAGGTCTTAAGAGCTATATCACAGCTCTCAATACCACCAATCAATTGATTGGTTGATCACCTTCTTCAGCTCCAAATTCAACTCTAAAAGTGGCTGCTCGCCATTGCTAAACTATTGCAGCTTCAATGAACACCTGCAGTGCCTATTCGAATGTTAATTCTCTCTCTTCATTCCTACAAAGTGGACTTAGTGCCTAGGACAACTCAGTATGCAAAGAAGCATAAAGGAATGCTTCTCAACTTTCAAAACCACCTGAAACTCCTTTCCAGAATCCAGATTGATAAAGGAAGGTTTCAAACCATTAAATCATCTCAGATCTTAACTTTAAGCTTCCTAGTCTAATCTCAACACTTTCAAAAAAGTGAATTGCTTTCATTCAAGCATAAGAAACCTTAGAATCTCAGCTAGAGCTCAATGAACTTGGCTGTAGGTCAGATAAACCCAAATGCATCAGTGATTGATTTCATACTTGATTTGGTTTCAAAACTTTTTAATATTGACTCAAGAGCTTCAGAGCTCCAATGGTGACTGTTGCTAACTAGATTAGTTAAAATATTGACTTTTAACTCAGGACCAATTCTGATCAATCAAATACCTCAGATAGACTCAACATCATCTCAAAAATTCATTAGAATAAAAAAGACGATGGATTGACTTGGTTCCTTCAATTCTTAGATCTGTTGCTTGAGTTTCTAGGGGTTTTGGTCGTTGGAGAAATTTGAAGCTCTAACAAATTAATTAAAAGTTGTTCTATACTCAAGTTGTCTTATTTTGCTTAAGGACTTAGTTTAAAAATTAGAGAATGTCAAATTAAGTGTAAGCAACTCCACTGAAGATGAGGATGACGAAGGTGTCCAGAGAGTTAGAATCATTATAAGTTCAATAAAAGTAGTCGAAAATGATCAGTAACACCTAATTAGATGATCTGGAGGTTTTGAAAGTGATTTCATCAATGTAGCTCACTGATGGAGTTGCTGGAGCTCATCAGAGCTCCAGTGATTGTTGATTTTGATTGGCAAAGATGAAAACTCCATGAAACAACTTGAGATAAAGCAAAAACATTCCTAAGATCATCAGCAACCTCATGAACTCATCAATTTGATCATTCAAAGCTTAGAAGAGAATAATGAACTCAAATCAATCAAAATTAAATCTTGGGTTTGATAGAACACTAGAATAGAGGTTTCGATCAATTGATCGAGGCTTTTTTTTCTTGGAGGTATTATGAAGGTGTAGATGTGATCAATGTACGTGGATCAACTCCTTCGACCTCTGTCATAGACAGTAGAGGTTTGAAGGTTTAGTGAAATTAGATGTTTTGTGGTTAAAGCTTAATTGAGGAATAGAAATGGTAGAGATGGTCCTGGTAGTGCAATGGAAGTGAATGAGGACCTAATTGGATGTGAGATTGGCTCTAAAGCTCACCATAGACAGTGAAGGTGATTTAGGAATTAGGTGATAGGATGATTAATCATGGGAATTAAGAAGTGGAATGGTGCAATGGAGTGATGAGAAAGGTGATCTAGTGAGTGATTAGGTGAATCAAAGTCCGATGAAGTTGGATTTGACTCATCGGAGTCGGAGGAGGTGAGGAGTTTATCTTATGCCTAATCTACCTAACTACTCATCTAATTCTAATCTATGAACTATGCCTAAGCTACTCTACATGTTACCTAGACGAAATGGGGACGGACACTGGCTTTGTCACACCAAAGTTAGAGAAGAAATTAGATGAGTTGAGAGGAGAGCTCCGGCGAGAAAGTGAAGGCGATATAGAGGGTGTGGGCGAATTGGATAGAAGTGAAGCCCAATGTCAAAACAAGCAGGTTTGCAAGCAACGATTTTTGAATGGAAGTGTTTTGGGGTTTTGATAAGTTTTGTAGATTTTAGGATTTTCTCTTTTTATGTTTTAAAATAAGTTTTGAGTGCCACACAAAAATTGCAAACGAGTTTTGTTTGGTGGAATCCAATTCCTTTAGATTTGTTGTGTGACTAAAGGAGAAAGTGAAACCCTAATTAGTGAAATCCTATGTAGGCAGCTCCTAAGAAATGAATCTTTTCAAAATATCTTTTTATGTGGTGGTCCAAACAATACCAACAGCACACCACTGGAAAGGTAATCAAACAAGGATTCTAAACATAATTTTTTTGGGATTTTTGAAACTTGTTTGATATTTTTTAAAGATTTTTTTCTACACTGGTGTCTAAATTCAGAAACGATAGATTTAGAAAATTGATTCTGCAGAATCCTCGAACAACTTTAGACATTTTTGAAACTTTTATATGCGATAGAGATTTTCTTAAGGATTCCATAAATATAAATTTTGTTTAAATATTATGAGTAGAAAAAATTATAAAATTTGAGAACAGTAAGAAAATAGCAAGGAATTAGGGTTTGACCCCCTTGCTGCCCCCAAATTTTCTAATTTTTTCTATTAATCAAATCTTCTTAAATTTGGATTGTATGTTCTTAACTCAAGGGGGCTTCTATTAGTGGAGTTTGAAGATTTTAGAAAGCCTCCTTGTACCTGAACTGGATTTTTGAAAGTTGAGGCAGAAGTTTGGATTTTCACAAATGAAACACCAATGTAATGAAGGTGGTGGAAGAGTGATGCAAACAAGCAACCAAATGGATTTTAGGGTTCCACCACAGTTGAATTTTCTTGTTTTGTAGTTTTTGAAATTTTAAAAGATTCTTTGATATTTTCTTAGGATTTTGAGATGGTTTTGGCAAGGTATTTACCTAGAAACCGTGGGAAGAAAAGACAACTTGAAGCTTTCGCTCCAAGTAATTCCAAATCCTGCTCTCGCTTCCGCTTTACACCTAACCAAACACAAAACAAAACGAGGTTCAAATAGTATAACAATAACAAGAACAGGAAAGATATAAACACATATATTATGCTGTGGCACCATCACCACCAGCCCTAGAACCACCGTCATTGTCTTCGCCAAGCCTCTGAATGTGGAACGATGAATGATCAGGTCCACCACCCCCTCGGAGATAGGACAAAACCTCCTCACATTGCTTGTTATGTTGCTCTAACAACTCCTCCTAGCGCTCCATCCTGCGAGTGGCAGCCTGCAGTTGGGTGGTGATCTCCTCCAACCTTTTCTCTCACTCCACATCTCGACGTTATAAGGTCTAAAGATCGATGTGTATACTTTCATCATGGGCAGACGAGGAGGAACCTTTCCTACCATACCAGAAGGAGATCTTCGCACTCCTCCCTACACTACGGACGAAGTGTCTATGCTCTAGAGGCATCATGGTCCTGAAGGCCTCCTCTGGTGAGAGGGGTCTATGGAACATTTGCGGAGGTCTCATCCACAACTTCAGGAGGATTGATCAAATCCATCATACGACCCTGTATATATATATATATATTTGCAATTAGTTTTTATATAAGTGAAATTAATCTAACTGACTTTTATTTACTTACATGTGTCTCCTGGTATGTCAGATGTATCCATGCATGTGGGCATTGAGTGTTTGTTTATTGTGAGTCTGCTATAGACTCCTACTCAATCTAACTGAGTACCCTCGTGCTCTGCTTGAAAATGAAGTAATATTTTCATCTTATTTTAATTTAACTAAATTATTTCAAATACTAAATTAATAAACTTGCATATCTATCCTGTAATGAGTTAATACTCATTCGACCCAAGCAGTGGATTTGGACAAGAGCTCGAGCCCTATTGGCCTTATTCTTCCTGATTTACTTCTGTAAGAAATATAAATTTTATTACTAAAATATTATGTAATTATTCATTATAAACTGAGTACAGAAATAAAATTTGACACTATTCATCTACCTTTACCACTGGATCACTCCAATGCTCGCAACACTCCCTCCAAATGGAAGGCGCAATCGTAGGAGGCACGTTTCTTGATTCCTCCTCATATGACTTATTATTAAATTGCTAAAATAATTTTACAAAATTTTATTAGAAATTTTTAATTATATATAAATAATTAAATAAATTTAGAATATGAAATAATTTCATACCATACTCTTCATCTCCTCTCTCCATCCACGATGTATCCTACCTGAATGCTGTAGGATGGCCTTAGGTGCATTGGAATTATCACCCTAATCAAAAGTGCCATGCATTCAATAATATATAAATCGATTATAATTGTTATAAATGTAAACGAATGAATTTCACATTTATACCTGCAACTCCCGAATAAAGGATGCCTTCGACTCCTTGGCGACCCTCTTCTAGTCGAAGAAGGAAAGTGGCACGGTTGCCTTAACAATCGTGGCTAACCGACTCATAAAGTTGGGGTAGTTTTTCGCTTTCCCAGCTGCAATAATGGACACCATAGTCCTGATGCCCTCGGTAGTTTGTCGGGATTCACATTTTGTGTTGGACCTCACGTGTTTTTCCTAGCAGGAAACTTGAATAAGCATATGATAAAAGATTAAATAAGTGAAATTAAATATAGTAAGCTTCTGAATGAAATTATTTTAAATTCTTACCAGCAATGGTGCATGCCTGAGTATCAGGCTACTGCGACGTGCCAGCTTGAGTATCTGGCTCCTACGACATGCCAGCTTGAGTATCTGGCTGCTCAAATGGTTGCTCTACCTCCTCATCCACAACACCCTGTTGCCTTAGCAACTCCTCATGATAGGTCTCAAGTTGAAGATTCACCTTAACATCATAGGTATCTAGGGTTGATGACTGATCTCTATGAAAAGCATGACGATACTAGACTAAAATATGTGAAGGGAGGTACTGGAGATAATGGGAGGGAATCTCGACATAATGGGTATCGGGGGGAGGCTAGGAAACAAGAGCTATGAAGAAAACTCGTCTGGGACCTGAATTTCTTTCAAAAAAGGTAATATCTTATCCCTATGTCCTTTTTGTAGACTATACATTGCTGGTGGCATTTCTTCTCCTTCGGTGACATGTAGCTCAGGACGGATAGCTAGTTTCTTCATGTCATTTCTCGATCTTAATGTGTCTTTGGGATTCTCTGTTAAATTCAACATGTCTAAGATGTTGTCCGTGACATTTTTCTCAATGTGCATGTCATCAAGATTGTGACGTATTGTAAGATCTTTTCAATACGGAAGCTCCATGAAGAAGATGTTTTTCTTCTTAAAACCAGAGTCCTTCAATACTATCAGATCTTTCCTAAAGGGGCGACCCAGTTGTACATTGGCAAGCTTTTGTAATTTTTCCATTACTTTAATCCATGACAGTCGAATGGAATTTGTCGACAACTTATCTCTCAGATTCCTGTTGGAATATCGACAAGTTGTACCATCAAATCTATCTTTAAACTGTGTACCCCACCATCTGTGCTCAATTGGAAGAAATCTACGATGCCCTAAAATCCAAATTTATTACTTTTATGTAGTCGCAAATGATGTGCATCTTTCATACATACTGAGAAGGCAAACTTCCCTTTCGTACTCCATCCAGAAAGATTTGCATACGCTGGGAAGTCATTAATGGTCCACAACAAAGCTCTGTACACCTGAAAGTATTCTTTATTCTTTGCATCATGCGTCTGAACACCATCATGCTATAATTGTTTCAATTCATTTACTAACGGTTGTAAATAGACGTTAATTACATTTCCTGATTGCTTAAGACCTGGGATTAAAAAGGTCAAAATCATAAATGAGGATTGCATGCATAGCCATATATTTGTAAGTAACAATCATGACTGGCCATATAGAGTACGACGGGTATATGTTCTTAAATGGATTAATCCCGTCGTTTGCAAGTCCCAATCTAACATTACACGAATCCTTTGCAAAAGATAAATATATGCTATCGAAGTTTTTCCACTCCTCTGAATCAGTTGGATGGAGAATAAGACCATCTCCTGACTTGTTCTCATGATGCTACCTCATTAACATTGTAGTCCTACTAGAAAAAAGCAGTTGTTGCAACCTTGGAATTAACAGAAAGTAAAGAAGAACCTTTTTGGCTTGTTTCCTCTCTGTTTTATATCTTTCATTACCACATTTCAAACAGGAAGTCAAGTTAGCGTACTCATTTCTATATAACACACAATCATTGTGACATGCATGAATCTTCTCACAATTCAAACCAAGTACACGGATTTGCTTCTTGTCTTCATACCATGACTCTGGCACACTGCTGGGATTATTCAACAACTCTAGGTTGTCCTTCCGACATCTTTTTCATTGTAGCTCTATTCATAACTTTCATTTAAAATAATCTCAACAGGAATGACAACCTCGATATGGAAGTTATTCCAAGCATAATAAGCTCCTCAGTTGCTTTTATCACATCATAAAACTAATTATAGCTATTAAGTCCTTTCTCATCATTTATAATATTAGGATTAGCCTCTCTCATCTCATGCAGCATCTCATCGATTTGATTATTATCATCTTCCTCGTCATCATAATCATCTACTTCCACTGTATTTCATGTGTCATCTTGTGCTGGTTCCTCTCCATGTGTAGTCCACTTCGTGTAATGCTGCCACCAACCATTACAAATCACATGCTCTAGAACTGTGTTTGTATCTTGGATGAATCCATTGAAACACTTCCTATACGAACAGAATATTTTTTCAAACAATTCTCCACGTCTGTATTGTTTCCTATCTTCATGGAAGGCCTAATTCAGGAATGAGAACACTCCACTCTTATACTTAGGGTAATCCAAATTCCTCACACTAATCCAAGACTTGTCCATCATAACCTAAAATGTTATTACAAACAACCCGCAAGTTAGAAGCGAATATACATAAAGTATTTGTATTTTAAAGAAGATTTTACTTGATAGTCCATCCCCGAATATTTGATCACAATGTTACTTCTTACATGCAACTAGTGTATAGAGAAATTTCGGTAGCATCTCCCCGCACTTCTCCAATATACCCCCAAGACTAACCTTAACTACATTCCCAATAACTCCCACTAAAAGGCACTTCAGGAACGAAGTTAAGATTAGTTGGTACACTAGAGAAGAGCGAGAAAATGCGTTTGAAATTTCTATACATACTAGTTCCATGTAACAAGTAACCCTAAGTTGTGATCAAATCTTCAAGGAACCTCCTTAACTCAGAACGTCTCTGAACTAAGGACGACAATTATGACATATTATAAAGACTACGCATCATCACCACTTATGGCATGTTATAAAAATAACGTATCGTGCATGTAAGTGAAATATACACACACTCTGCATTGTCCGTATAACATGGTCATAAGTTTCAATAGGCTAGTATTTGACACAATTATATCCCTCCTAGAACCTCTTACCTAGGGGTTAGAATTCCTAATATTTGACATAAAGTACTTCTCAATTTGTGCAAGTGTATGTGATACTAAGAGCTGACAATCAAACATTTAACCTTCAAATTAAATTATTAGATGTAAAGTTCATATACAAAAAACCTAAACCCTAAACATTAAAATCTAACCTCAAAATCCAAAAATCAAAGCCAAACTAAACCCAAAACCCTAAATCGAAAACATTAATTAAAAGTCGTAAACCTAAAAAACCTAAACCAAAAATCTTAAACCTGAAAACGTAAATCGAAAACCTTAACTCCTAAGCCCTAATTCAGCTAACAATTAACATAGTGCAACCTAAACCCTAACTCCTTAACCCTAATTAAATCATAAATGGTAAACCTTCAAATCGTTAATTTTAACCTAAAACCATAACAAAACTCAAACCCTAACCCTATATCTCAAACTCTAAACCCTAACCGTAATCCAAGATCCTAAATCTTAAATCAAAAAACCTAAACTCAATATCCTAAAGCCTTAACTTCAAATCTAATACCCTAAATCCAAAATCGAAGACTTTAATTCTAAAATCAAAGCCCAAAACCTAAACCCAAAACCTAAAAACTTAAACATAAACCCAAAACCTTAAAACCTAAATCCAAAACCAAAAATCCTAAAATCCAATATTGTAAACTCTAAACAAAAAAACTCGTAAATCATAAAGCCTAACACAATAACTCTATTGAAAAATTTCCAGTAGAATTCCCCCTATAATATTAGACATTTACATTTCCTACAAAAATATAAGAAATCATTTACAACATGTGGGTACACCCCACATGTAACACACTAAATTTAATAATAACAATTTTCAATTGTGCCCCACATTCAAATTAAACAAAAGAAATAATGTAATCTAACAGGCATTTAACAATTGATTAACAGGCATGTAACAACTAATTAGCATGTATGTAACAACTAATCTAATCAAAATTTCAGTAACAACTAATAAACATATATGCATTTAACCACTAATTTAACATGCATTTAAAATTAAATAACATGGTATTTAAAAATTAATTAACATGCATTTAAATTTAACAATTAATTTAAAAAGTATTTCACACAAATCTAATTAATTAATTTAATTTAATTTAATAAATTCAAATTTAATAAAGAAAAATAAAAAAAAGGGAGGGGGCTGTCAATTGGGAGGGGGGTTATAGGTGGGGAGGGGCGAAGGGGAAGGGGCCAGCAGGGGGAGCGGCAATGGGCGGTGATAATGGGTGGGTGGCGGTCGGCGATGTGCGTGGGGGGAGTTCGCAGTAGGGGGAGAGGGAGCTTGCATTAGGGTCAGCAGGCGTGCACAGGGCGAGGGAAGCTCACACGAGAGCAGGTGATGGTGGAGGTAGTCGGGAGGTGGCAACGTCGTGAGGAGGAGGAATCGGGCACCTTACAAGAGGTCGGTCGAGATTGCTGATGAGCGGAGGTTCAAGGCGGTCGTGGACGAGCTCGACGTTGTATACGAGAAGGTGCAAAGGAGCGAAGGTCGCAAATGAGAAGGTTCAACGAGCAGAGTTCGGATAAGAAAAGAGGGTGAGGAGTAGAAGGTCGATCGTTTTGCTGAAATATCTTGACATTTAGCGACGATTTCTTTCAAAACTGTAGCTTAAAGAATGGAATAGGTGTGCTTAGTGATGATTGTATCTCAAAACCATCCCCACTGAAGGGCATCAACTTTTAGGTTGCCGTAATTTTCCATGGACAAGTGGCAACGATTTAGAAAGAAATTGTCTCCAAAACCCTAATTTTTTCATCGGGCACGCAAAAAGCTGCCCTCCTCAATTATCATTTAGCGATGGTTTCGAAAAAAACTATCTCCAAAACCCCAATTTTTTCATCAAGCTCACAAAAAGCCCGCCCTCCTCAATTATCATTTAGCGACGGTTTTGAAAATAACTGTCGCCAAATATTACCCCGTGCCACACTTGGTTGGAGAGGGAGGGAGAAGGGTTTTTGGCAACAGTTATTTAAATAACCATCCCCAAAACCAATAATTGGCAATGGCTGTAAAACAGTCGCTCAAAAATCATTGCAAAATGCACATTTTCTAGTAGTGCATAATTACAGTCCACTAAAGTGGACCCATCATTCATGATATTCCTTCCTCACTTTTGGTGAGAGTGGAAAAGAAGGGAGAAAGAAGAAGAAAAGGAGTGAACAAGTTGAAAAAGAGATGAAGATGTTGGTTCTCATAATAATCAAATCCTTCTCATAATAATCAAATCCTTCTTACTAGCATATGCCAATCAAGTGATAATCACTTTAATTTTTGAAACAATAGAAGACTTGGAAGTTATGCATTGATACTCATGCCCACAATTGGTGCATTAGTTCCTCTATGAAGGGTTGAGAAACATGAAAGAAAAGGATTCAAACTATGACAAACAAGGATAGCTAAAAGATTTCACTTTTGCATTGTACATATGGGCAATTGAGATGTTCCATATTACTAATCTAGAAATAGCAGATGCACCAACAATTGCTGCAATGTATGAAGCTAGAAGCACATTCATGTCATGGGCAAGAAGATGTGGTTTCTTGATCTCAAAGCAAAAGAGAGACTTGAGAAAATCCTCTTTTGATGGAGTAGATGCAGCAATGAAAAGAAAGAGAAAATAAGAAATAGATAAAAGTCCAAAAAAGAGAAAATTGGTTTAAGAAAAACATCAAGAAGGAGATGCAATGCATAACGACAAAGAAGAACAACAAATGAAAGGTAAAGAAGAAAAAGTATTCGAAGGAGAACAAACAAGGACGAAACAAAGAAGAGAAAGAAGAGAAACCAATCATAATAAAAGTTAATGAAGCCTACATGAAAAATTTGAAGGGGGAGAACAAGACACTAGAGAAAAAAATTAAAAAATTGAGGAAAGAAGTGGAGGACGAAGAAATTTCAAGCTTGATAGATGTTACGACCCGATTCCCGAATCCCTACGAGATACGAGAATCAGACCGACTCGACTGATCCCAAGACCCAGTCATCCAACGAGAAAGTAACCAAAAGAATAACAAAATAAACCACATTCATCATGCATGTAATTAACAGTAACAAAAGTAAAGCAGTAAAGAAAAGAACTACTACGGTACACACCACCACAACAGTATAGAATTTAAATAGGTACATTGTAACGATCCGATTCCCGAATCCCTACGAGACACGAGAATCGGACCGACTCGACTAATCCCAAGACCCAGTCGTCCAACGAGAAAGTAACTAAAAGAGAAGTAAAATAAACCACATTCACCATGTATATAACTAGCAGTAACAAAATACAGCAGTAGAGAAAAGAAATACTACAGTATACACCACCACAACAATAGAGAAAAGAAATACTACAGTATATGCCACCACAACAGTAGAGAAATAAACATATACATAAACATGAAGCTTACAATAAAGAGAGTACAAGGGGAAAACAAAACTACTCACAACAACAGCAAAAAGTACAGAAGGTACCACAGGTAACCCTACTGGGCTCTACTAGGCCCAGCGCCCTTTGCAGCCGCTGACTCTGGCTGCTCAACACCTGGTCCTGAAAAGGTAACAAGGGTGACACATCAGCGAAACGCTGAGTAGAGTTGCAACTAAAAGCTAGAAGAAGCAGTAGAGTGGACACTGGCTGTTATATTTTTACTTTCTTCCTTTATACTTTTCCATTTATTCACTATTGATTTATTCCTCAGATCCTTCTCTTGATCTTGAATGTTCCTCGTGGGAACAATCTTGATTGTAGTTTTTCCCAAAAAGTAAAAGTAACACGTGGTACTCTCCTGGCCGGGAGAGTCCCCCGTGGTGGTCCTACCCTCAGTCAACCACCTCAAGGTTGCTGTCAGACGTAACGGTGACTACGGCACACGTGATAACCTCACGGGTAGCTACCCCGCACTGGCACGCGGTCAGTCGTTTCCGTTAACGGGTGCGCCCAAAGCACAGCACGGAACCAGTATAGGGTAGAGCCCTCTCAGTAACAGGGGTCCAGCCCCTCCACAGTAACCAAACAGGGGTCTATCCCCTCCACAGTCCGCGCACCCTTGCCTGACTACCCTGGTTTGCCCAGTGGGCCTAACAAGTCGGTGTAGGAGAGCTAGCAGAACCCCGAGGCCCGTGGGGTAGCTAGTGCTCTCCCTACACTAGTAGCTCTCCTCGGTACTGTGTACACGAGGACCAAAAGTCGGTACAAAGTGGCCAGTCCTAACCCCGGGTCCCTGGGGCGGCTAGCTCCGCTCTGCACTAAACAAGGGGACAGTCGCTCTCCTTGGTACTCCGTACTCAAGGGCCAGCTCACTTCCCCAATCTATTCCATTCACTTTCCAGGAGTTCTACTCCTAATTCCCCGTAGGGTTCAGGCTCTTTTAACTCAGCCAACTTAGGTTTCACCGTTCTAGGTTTATGTCCATACAATTCATGTTCTCATCCGTAATTATCCATTTATAACAGGCAGTTGTTAACCAATTTACAGGTAGTTATCATTTTCTTTCCACTTTTCCAAGACTGCAATGTATATATTCAACTAGTTTTCCAGTCCTAGGATTCATGCCATACCCTAGGATCTATCATTCAATCTAGTTTTCCAGTTCTATGATTCATGCAATACCCTAGGATCTACCATTCAATCTAATTCCTCAGTCCTAGGGTTCATGCAATGCCCTAGACTCTATCAATTATTTCATAATTGTATAAATCTTGTTAAATAATTTAAAGGGCCACTCTACCTGCGAAATCGGGAGTATTGGGGGCGTGGTCGGCAATCCCACGCGCCTCCGCAACCCCCTGAGTCGCAACGAAATGGGGTCCTAACACAAAGATCAACACAAGGAGTTTCTCAGAATGGTATACAATTGCTGTAAATAAGTAGAGGAAATAAATCTGGAACAAACGCAACTTGAAACGCAGAAAACGGACCCCGAACGGACCCTAAACGGGCCAAAAACGACTAGTCTGTCCAAAATCAGACGTCTGGAACTTCTTCCAGACGTCTTAAAACGTCGATCATGCCATACCTTCTTCTGCACAGTCCTTCAAACGTCCAGAAGCTCGCTGGATCATCTGAAGTCAGTTTCCAGACGTCCGATTGTCACCCCGGACGTCTGGAGGACCTCTCTGTCATCTGGTACTGTGGCCAAACGTCTGATTCGCGTGGGATGGCGACCCCTCGCGCCCTCCCGAACAACACCTGCACACACACGTATCTGCTCTCATCACGAAAAGGTGCAGAAGAACGCGGCGGACGGCTGCATGGCCGTACACGCGTAAAAAGGAGAAGATAGGAAATTATTGTACCTATCAAACATCTGGACCCTCCTCCAGACGTCTTTGGCGTCGTCTGGACGAAAATCCAGACGTCTGATTCTGGGAAATTTTCCCAGAATCAGGACCTGGTTCGCTCTCCGCCCGCAATGCACGGCCGCACCGCGCCATGTCTGCCTGCTGCCCGAGCTGCAGCAGCCCCTCCGCGACACCCCACGCCCGCAGCTCCCCCGCCGGCCAACTCTAGCTGCCCCGACAAGCTCGCACCCTCGCGGTCGAGCTTCTTCCTTCCTCTCGCAGCACTCCTTCCCGCACGCTCGCCGCGGTCGCAGCTACCGTAGTCGCTCGCTCACGCTCTTGCTCGCTCGCAGGGAGAAGGAGAAGATGAAGGCGGATGTAGTGAGGGTGAGGGAGAGGGGAGCTTTTTATAAGGCAACCGCGAGGAGAGAGAGAGGGAAATGCGGCGCCTTCAGGGAGAGAAAGCGAAGACGAAGGCGACAGGTTCAGTCTGCGTGCACAGGCATGCAGGCGCGAACCTGTACGCTGAAAAAATTTATTACCAGACGTCTGGGAAGGGTTCCAGACGTCTGACCAGACGTCTGGGCCACTTCCCAGACGTCTTAAACTACGTCTGTTGCCCACATTCGTAACATACATAAATATGATGCTTACAATAAAAGAGTACAAGTGTAACAGAATATACTCACTACAACAGAAAAATGGTACATCAAGTACAACACAAGTAGAACTACTGGGCTCTACTAGGCCCAGCACCCTCCGCAGCCGCAGGCTCTGGCTACTCAACACCTGATCCTGAAAAGGTGACAAAGGTGACACATCAACGAAACGCTGAGTAGGGTGGCAAACAGCTAGCTAAGAAAATAGTAAAGGTAAACAAGTAGCTGTTGTTTTAATTTCTTTCTTTATTTTACTCTTTCTTGGTTTATTGCTCAGGTCTTTCTCTTGATCTCGAATGTTCCTCGTGGGAACGATCTTGATTGCAGTCTTTTCCGAAAAGTAGAAGTAGCACGTGATGCTCTCCTGGCCGGGAGAGTCCCCCGTGGTGGTCCTACCCTCAGTCAACCACCCCAAGGTCACTGACAGGCGTAACGGTGACTACGACACGCGCAATAAACGCATGGGTAGCTACCCCGCACTGGCACGCAGTCAGTCGTTTCCGTTAACAGGTGCGCCCAAAGCACAGCACGGAACCAGTATAGGGCAGATCCCTTCTCAGTAACAGGGGTCTAGCCCCTCCACAGTAACCAAACAGGGGTCTTGCCCCTCCATAGTCCGCACACCCTCACTTGACTACCCTGGTTTGCCTAGTGGGCCTAACAAGTCAGTGTAGGACGGCTAGCAGAACCCCGGGACCCGTGGGGTGGCTAGCGCTCTCCCTACACTTGTAACTCTCCTCAGTACTATGTACGCGAGGGTCAAAAGTCGGTACAAAGTGATCAGACCTAACCTCGGGTCCCTGGGGCGGCTAGCTCCGCTCTACACTAAACAGGGGGGACAGTCGCTCTCCTTGGTACTCTGTACTCAAGGGCCAGCTCACTTCCCCAATTCCATTCCATTTACCTTTCAGGAGCTCTACTCTTAATTCCCCATAGGGTTCATACTCATATTCCTTTAACCAAGCCAATTTAGATTTCATCTTTTCAGCTTTATTTTCATATAGCACATGTTCCCAATAGTTAATATCTATTCATATACAAATAGCTGTTATCCAATTTCAGGCAATTATCATTATTCTATCTACTTTTCCAAGACTGCAATTCATGTATTCACGACATTTGTTTCAGTGTTTCTGTTCCTAGGATTCATGTCACCTTAGGATCTATCATTCAATATAGTTTTCCAGTCCTAGGATTCATGCCACACCCTAGGATCTATCATTCAATCTAGTTTTCCAGTTCTAAGATTCATGCTATACCCTATAATCTATCATTCAATCTAGTTTTCAAGTCCTAGGATTCATGCCATATCCTAGGATCTATCATTCAATCTAGTTTTCCGATCCTAGGATTCATGCCACATCCTAGAATCTATTATTTATCTCAAAGATGCATTAATGTTGGTAAATAACCAAGGGAAGCCACTCTACCCGCAAAATCGGAAGTAGTGGGGGCTAATCGGTAGGTCCGCGTGCCTCCGCAACCCCCAGAGTCGCAACGGGACAAGGTCCTAACATAAGGATCAATCACAAGGAACTACTCAGAACAGGATAAAAGTATTTTAAACAAGTAGAGGAACTAATTCTGGGAAGAACGAAATTTCAAACGCGGAAATCGGACTTCGAACGGACCCTAAACGGGTCAAAAACGACAACTCTGCCTCGAATCAGACGTTTGGAATACCTTCCAGACGTCTTAAAAGGTGGTCAAGATCATACATCACTCTGAATTGTTCTTCAGACGTCCAGGATCCCGCTGAACCGTCTGGACCTAGTTCCAAACGTCCGACTATTACTCCGGATGTCTGGAGACTCTCTCCGCCATTTGGTGCTGTGCCCAGACGTCTGATCTGTGTGGGAGGGCGTGTCCCTTTGCCTTCCCGAACGAAACCTGCACGCATACGTAAACGATCTCAACACGACACGTCTTAGGGCTTTCGGCGGAATGGCCTGCATGGCCGCGTCCGTAAGAAAGAGAAGGATGAGAATATCGTACCTTTTAGATGTCTGGATCTCACTCCAGATGTCCCCCGCGTCGTCTGGACGTAGGTCCAGACGTCTGATTCTGGGAAATTTTCCCAGAATCATGACCTCATCGCCTTCTGCCTGCTGCACACGGCCGCGCCGAGCCACGCTTGCCCGCCTGTTGCCTGAGCTGCAGCAGCACCAGGGTAACTTCCCCTAGCACCACGCTCCCGCTGCGCACCCGTTGGCCGGCCCTGGGCAGGTCCGGCGAGTTCACTCTCTCTTCCTCACACGCTCTGCCTCTTCTCCCTCTCACTGCACCTCCTCCTCCCTGCACGTGCCTGGCAGCAGCTGCTGCCCTCGCTCTCACTCTCACACCAACACTGGAGAAGGAGGAGATGGTGGAGTGGTGGTAAGGGAGAGGGAAGGGGGGAAGAGGATATTTGAAGGCGTCAGGGAGAGAGAGAAAAGAGAAGGAGACACCTGCAGGTCGGTGGGTGCAGTCTGCGCGCGCACGCGTGCAAACTCTCAATCGTACGCCGCAAAAATTAAATTCCAGACGTCTGACCAGACGTCTGGATCAACTCCCAGACTTCTTAAAAATGTTTGATGTCGTGGGTCTTAATAATAGAACAAATAGAAGAATTGAAAGGAAACTTGAGTGTATTCCTTCAATATCCTTAGAGCATACAAAATCAAGAAATAGAAGATGACACTGAGTTGAAGAAACAAGAGAAGTGGAGAAGTAGAAGAAGCAACAACAACAGCAAAAAGAATAGCAACACCAAGAGAACTATTAGGAGGAGGACGTGGAGAAGGAGAAGCATCAGGAGGAGGATGAGGAGATGCATCTGAAAGAAGAGGAGGAGGTGGAGCATCATCAGGAGGAGGAAAAGCATAAAGTAGAGGAGGAGGAGAAGCATCAGGAAGAATATAAAGGAAAGCATTAGGCTAAGGAGGAGGAGAAGCATCATGAGGAGTATGAGGACAAGCATTAGGCTAAAGAGGAGTAGTAGCATATGGAAGAGGAGCAGTAGAAGCAACAACATTAGTTGCTTGAGGTAACGTATCTCTAGCCACATTTGCTAATTATCACCAAAGATTTCCTTTGTGAACAATACATCCAACTACCACTGGTGATATAGTGAAAACATTGGTGATATTTCAAAGATCATTAGTGGTTTTCAATATACACTTCACCAACACATGTCAAGTCCAAATATCACCGGTGATATAGTGGAAATCACCAATGATATTGGAATGATCATTGATGATTTTCAATAAGTGCTTTACTAGCACACGGTAGAGTCAAATATCATCGGTGATATAGTAGAAATCACCTGTTATATTTGAAAGATCATCAATGATTTTCAATATGCACTTTACCAACGAAAGTTAGAGCCCAAATATCAGCAGTGATATTGTGAAAATCACTAATACATTTTAGTTCAACTCATGAACTTTTTTATGGTTTTTGTTCAAAAATCAAGATATGCAGGAGGTAATGAAGACGACAACAGAAGTGATTCCATGTTAGTAGATGCAACCCAAGTTACAAAAAGGAAGAGCATGGTTGACACAATTGTAATGATGATTACATGTTATGTCTTCATTGCATTAAAGAAAAAAACATATATATTAGCTAAAGTTATTGATTAAACATGTCAATTGCCTCCAAGGAGAAGAGGAACAATGAGGAAAGAAACAAGAGGAGAAGAAAGAACACAAGAAATGATGGAGGGAAATAAAGAAAAAGTTGTTCAAAAGAGGGCATCAAAGTAGGCCAACAAGCCCATAGCAACAACACAGAAAAATCTAAGCATCAAGACCACCAAGGATGGTACCAGCAAAGAAACCTGAAACATCCACATCAACATACAAGAACAGGAATGACAATGCCATAAGGAGACAATTTTTGTGAATAATGAAATTAGAACAAAAGCTCTTCAATTGTTCCGAATGAAGAGAAAGTTATGTTTGTTAGATTAACAGAGGCTAAAAGGAATGCAACTTAAAATGTGTGGAGAAAAGGATGATATTTTGTTAAGAGAGGAATGCTGCAAGAGATCCACCAATTACAAGGATTCGTTGTGGTCAATGTAAGCTATAATTTTAAACAAATCATTTAAACTAAATTAACTTACATACAATTACATGATGTAAGTCATAGATGCTGAAGTGGAAATAATAAAAGAGGTGATATTTGAAGGAATAATAACAAAAACATTGACATTGGACTCATATCTCCTATCATTTAAAAAGTTAAAAGCCAAGAGACCATACAAAATTACATGAAAAAAGCTAGAGACATGTTGACTAGATACATAAAAATAGTGATTCCAATAAACACACATTCTATATTACATTGCACACTAGTGGTCATCGATATCAAGAAGAAGACGATGACACACTATGATAGTCTCGTAGGGTATTATTCCGAATAAACACACGTGGATGTTCAAATCATTGTAAGTAAAAAAGAAAAATATAATACATTTGCTATATTAAATGAACCATATCTCTAACTATATATGTTTTAGTTTGATGTGATGAGCGAAGAACTCTTCAATAGAAAGAACATCAAAAAGGAAGCATGGAAAGAACACTTTTGCATAGACAAGCCCCGATAGCAACACCTGTGGCATCTATGTTACAAGATGGATAGAGTGTACTTAGTGGGATTGACCACATCCAAGTTACTGCAAATGAGGACATGCATAGGTTTAGAGAAGTAAATGTTTCACTGATTGTAAGAGATAGAAATGTGTATCATGACTTGATATGAAAGGTGTACAATGCACTAATTCTTTTTGTAAATATGAAACATGTATGTCAAAACTAATTTGTACATTTACTTGGCATGAAAACTTATGATACATTTGTGATAATTGAAATGGATGATTTATGTATGATTGGTCATTCAAGTGTAAATTGTGATTTAAAGTGTATTTCAAGTGTGATTAAATGGGTGCAAGTGAAGGATACATAGTGGGAACCATGTTATAGGTTCAATGTTGTGAATATCACTGATGGTATGTACTTTGCAGCAACATCAACCCACAGCACAAGAATATCACCGATGCAAAAGAAAAATGCACCGGTGATATTTAATGACCCACTTATACGAAGTTCGAACACTGATATATCATTGATGATATTTCAAATGTCACCGAAGATATTTCATGATGAATCAAGAAAATCAAGTTCAAACCCCTCGAGGGGAATGGAATGTCGTTTTAGTCCCCCTATACTATAAGTTCATCTCGCACTTGTGAATGTGTTCATGGTATTATAATAACATTGACATACCACCCAACGGTCATTTTTTAGTTTAAATCCAAGAATCATTAGTGCTTTTAGGTTGCGTTTGGGTTAAATGCACATCAATGTTACCCAAGGGTTGAATGCAGCATTCATTGGTGCTTTTAGGATGAATTTGACAACTCCTCATGTGCATTGCGCAAGGGTTGAATTCACATTAGCGTACCTTTCCCCCTATGTGCCCCAACTCATCAGTATGCTTCCTACTTGTGTTGCCCCCCTCAAGGCACATTCTCATGACACTGTCTCCCTACCCTTCCCAGGAAGTTTGTCCCCATTGTAAACCTTCTCCATTAACATTGGAAGCAACTGTGGTCACACCAAAGAGAAGCTCGTCTCCTGTCAATGACCGATCGATGGGCATTGTTGGATGCATTCGTTTGGTCGGTGCAGGTGTTGGCCATGCTCCATTAAGGGCTTGGTGATCCTCATTGAGGGTCGCTTGATAAGTTATGATATACCTACTTTTGTCAATGGCTGCTCCCACAATGTCCAAGTGCCTTTATTTAGAACGGTAAAGATTGTTCTCTACATGAATGGACTCACAATGCTTTACTACGACCCCTGGGTCGAATGTGTTGCCATCCATTCCTTGTACCCCTCCCTCCCCCTCTTTATATCGCGGTGAACTCCCTTCCATGGAGCTATCACTCCCCCCAACTACTATTTCCTATTGCAGGCATTGCTCCTCTGATCCCCTCAAACTTTGTTCATCCTTAGAAGTAGCTTTGTGATGAATTAGACTTGCTCCACACCACTCTTCGGTTCTTTGTTGCTATTGTCGTTCATTTACTTGTATCTTTTCACACAGCCTATCTTGTTTGCAAGTACAGGACTTAGGCTGCATTTGGCAGGGGGATAGTACTATACCGAGATAAAATAGGAGTGGAATAAGGATAGAAGGTGTTTGGTTGATGGGATTGTAATGATTGGTGGGATTATAATGATTGGTGGAATTATTAATGATCGGTATGTTGGTTTTGTGAGAGAGGAGAGAGAGTTAGTGGATTTTGATGTAATGGATTTTAATTATTAATATTATTTTTTGCGTTATATGTGGAAAAAGAGAGTATTAGTAGGTTTTCATGTGATGGAAAGAGGGAATATATATAGGAAGAGTGAATTTCTTGGAATCCGTGCTATTCCTATCTCACCCCCACCTTTTTACCCTTATCCCACCCCTTATACCCCAACCAAACGCTACCTTAGGGAACCTAACGCTCACACCCCATACGCCCCTCCTCCACCCAAACCACCACCAATAGCCTCCGCGGGCCTCCACCTTGACATGTTTGGCATTACCTGTATCTTCCAATTTTTTCTTGTTGCACATATATATACATGTTTGCATTCATGTATGTATCTTCGGTTAGTTTATTTTAGCTCTACCTTTTGCATTGTTAGCACATTCTATTTTAACTATTGGTTATGGTATTTACCTTACTCGTTGATTTTACTTTTGGATTTGCAATGTTTGCTGCGTGCATGTTGTGGTCATAGATGTTGTGAACCTCTGGTTCGATTTAAGACATAAATTCCTCTTTTTGACGTTCACACCTACAAAGACTTTTGATTGTGGAACAAATTCAATATATCAACTATTCTAAAAGCTAAGAGGAAGTCACCTGACATATAAATTAACCTTATGAAATTGTTAACAAAGATACATTCATTTTTTGAAGAAATATATAAATTATTAACAAAGAAAGATATATAATTATGAATAAATCAATAAATGCATCACTTATTCTAGTACCCAAGTGTAGATACTCTACAACTTACAAGGAAAATATTTTAGCATTAAATGATAGTAAGTGAAAGTGTCCCACAAATCAATCCATTGATACGTACAAAAATGCATACATACATAGCTACGTACATGTGCATAAATACGTACACACACATATACACACATATAAATGCATACATACACGTACATGCAATCACACACATATACTCACACATATTTGTGTATATATATATACAACAAAATAACTCATGGCAAATAAAAATCAAATCTAGGCATGGTAGCATACTTCCATATCAATTACATGATGACTTCAATAAATGTATTTAGAACATGAAGTCCAAAGCACATCAAGTTTCATATCCTAGTGTGAAAGTTCAATCACCTATGATTCCCATGATAGGTATATATTGCACCAACTGGATAGCCACCCATGAACTCGTATGATGGATTCAATGCTTGTGGTGACCCAACACCTTGTTGTATCGGATCATGGATTTGCAAACCCAAATGCTTATTGTCTAACATGTAAATGTGAGAAGCATATGCAGAATCAAATGAATTACTAACCAAAATATAAAGTGTGGAAATCAAATATAAATGGTAGGTCTAAATCCAAGCAGAAAGTAAAAGTAAATCAAGAAGAATCTACTAGTCTGTTACATCATGAAGAAAATAGGAAAGAAATAATTTCTATTGCAGGGGAAACAATAAGTAATTAAAGTCTCGCGAGTCATTGCTTTGCACCCCACTCCAAAAGCTCTCAAATCGTCACCTATGCTCGGAATGGTTCACCTACATCTAAAGTTAGGGTAATGGGAAAGTCCCTAGTAGAATGTATCTAAAATCTAAGCAACAAGAATAAGTAGCAATATAAATAGTAGGAAAAGTTGGGAACATAGAAGGATAACAAAAATAGGAGGTAATAGGCTAATAGGAATGCAAAGTAAAGTTTTAATTATTTGAGTATAGTAGTATCGATTAGTGGATATTTAGAAAGACATTGGTTCATTCACTATTTTGTAAATGTAGAAAAACACTAGATATTAATTGTTCTTTTGGATGTTTAATGATCACAATGATACTTACAAAAGACGGAATGCATTTTATGCATACAATAATAGTGCCACATCCAGTATACTTAAGCATTTCATAATTCATCGAATCACAAAAAATATATACTAATTTGTAATCAATTATCCTTAATTGAACAGTTAATCATAACAAACTAGCAGTAGACAACATTAATATTTAATTATGCATTCCGATACATGTCAACAAGTATAAGTAAAGATATGAGAATAATGCATTAATTTTAAGAAAGCAATTCCATTTAAATTGAATAATCACCCATCCTACGTGTACAGCCTTTAAAGAGGGATGTGTGGTTATGCAAGAGATAAATAATTAATAAGAGTTGGCATTCTATCTTATGTGCGTGTGAGCACATGCACATGAATTTCCTTTCTTGTGAACATGACGTGTAATCGATGCCTCAAAAATTGGAGTAGAATCTGTCTGATCCAATCCTACGTATGTGTTCAGAATGCTCGTCTATTTCTCATAGTGGTGTGAGTGTGCCTTTGCACATTTCTTTACAGTTTATATACAGGAGGTGATCATTGAGACCGCCCCTCGTCCCTCCGTTGATAGGTTTACCTAGACGTGTTGCTCCTGTGTAGCACTTTATCCCATCCACTACTTTTTCTGCATTTGATCCCATGAATCAACCGCAGAATCCCAAGAACCCCTCTGGTCAGGAGGATTTGCCACCTTTTGATATCCATGAGGCACTCTTGAACCAGAACATCCAGATGCTCAAGCAAAATCGTCAAATCAATCTACTGATGGTTGCTCTCCAAAATCTCCAGGCTCGTTGACCTGAGGTGGGTCCTAGTTTCGTACCACATCCTCCACTTAGGCCACCAGTTAGAGACTACTACAATCTCGCTAACGCCCAAGTGGGATTGATCTTATTCCCCACTATCATGGCCATAGCACCGAGGATCCATTCCAACACATCTAGGATCTTAAAAATTTATCTCAAACTTTGGGTCTAAGGAATCAAAACCAGGAAATTCTTTTGATGAAAATGTTCTCCTTTAATTTTAAGGATAAAGTTGCCTACTGGTACTGCACTATCGCTCAACCTATTTCAAATTGAGCTAAACTCAAATCCGCTTTTCTAAAGCAATTATTTCCTATAGATCGCACAAATGCACTTAGGCGAGTGATCACTACATTCTCACAGAATTAAGGAGAACCTATCCATGAATCATTGGAACGCTTCCACGATTTACTCAGAAAATGCCTACACCGTGACATCCCACGTTGGCAACTCATGCACATCTTCTATTATGGTTTACACAAGAGTGTGCAAAATCTCATGGACACTTCCTGTGGGGGCAACTTTTTGAATCGGGATGAGCTATCCACTCACAAACTCTTTGAGGGAATGGCAGAAAACTCTATCAATTCTACCTCCATGACCCAGTTTAGCAGAGGAAGCAGGAATCTAAAAGGCACGCATGAGATCATGAATCAATCCAGTTCATGAGATTTAGAGATTATAGTTGAGAAACTAGATAAAGTCAATATCATAGCCAAGCATCTCCACGAGGTTAGGAACACGAAGATGAATTTATCACCGCTACTTGCTACGAATCTCGTGCATCAATCTATTTTGCGAATTCCTACGATGAGGGAATTTATAAATATTTTGGATATACAATATCCTTCTACCTTGGTCTATTACCACACCTCTATTCCAACCCAAGGAGGGACTTTTGTCCCATCTTTCTCTACTTATCCCCTACTTTCTGTTGTGGAAAACACAATGAATTCTTACAATCTTTATGCCATCCAGGAGAATGATTCAAGATCTAATCCATATTCAAATACCTACAATCCTGGATGGAGAAACCACCTAAATTTCTCTTAGGTTGATCACAATCAAAGACCTAATTATCAAAATCAAACCCGTCAAAATTGAGCCACATTGCCTTCTCAACAACAAGGAGGCCCACCTAGTCGAATACATATAACTATTCAAGGCCAAACAGAGACTCGCAGCTTGTGCAGATTTTGTGCCTTTATTTGAACTCACTCCTATCTTTTGCCTCATTCTTTAGTTCATTACCTCAAACCAAATTAGATCTATCTTTCATGAAATCAACTCTTATTTGTTTGAGATTTTCATGTGAATCTGATTTTGGTCCTGCGAGATCTTTCAAAGAAAATTTGGGAGAGATTATCTCCAACTCTTCTAACTGCATGTGGTTATTTTACTATTCTGATCTGTGCTAATTCTTGACTCCCTTATTCTATATCATATCTATTCTATTATGGGAGTTACATTTCACTAGGGTTTACGCCAGCTAAAGGCATAAAACTTAGCACCTATGTATAGCTGTTTTCTATTTTTTTCATAATTTTCTACTTCTACACTTGAGTCTGAGCTTTATCATATCACTTCCTTTATTATCGATCCTTCACTTAGTCTGACCAACCCCTCTAACTTTTGCCAGAGTAGAATTCATTCGCTTGAGATCTATTGATCTCCTTTATACAACTCCTTCCGTCACCATGCACTAAGTGTAGAGTCTTTTCACCCTTTCTTTACAATGACATTGTAAGATTTTGGTATAGGTGGTGTAAAGTGAATCCTAATAGTTTAAGTGTAGTAGTAGTAGACAAAAGAAGAAAAATTTTGAAAAAACCTAAAAATTTAAAATTTTGAAAACTCATAAAAATTTGAAAATTTGATAAACATAAAAATATAAAAAATAATAATAACAAAAATATTTTCCATTTTACATGGGATTGCATTTATCTTGAGAGGAATTCTTTCATGAGAAGAAGAATTTTGGAAGAAAATTAATACAACACCTTATTTAATATTTATATATAATTAAATAATTTAAAGAGTTATGAATTTATAAAGGTCAGAAATCAAAAATATATATTTATATTTATATTGTAAATAGTGTACATTAGTAAGAGCATTGAATTCCTACTTTGGACTTTGTCTTGAATATCTTTTCAAAATAAGTACTTGTTTTTTACATTTGACACAGGAATTTTCGAGTTGAGAATCTGAAACCTAAGTATGCGATCTGTGTTCCTGCTCTTCACTCTGAAAATAGAGTAATTAAGATGTCATTAATTCTTATACAAGACTTAATTTTTGAAATTAAATTGTAATTTTCTTGGTCAATAATACTAAGCTATGTCCTTTTGACTTTGAATGTCTATTTTTATCACTAAGTTGAGTAAAGAGACTAGCTACTTAGAGTTAATCAAGTAAATAAGTTAGTGAACCCTTAACCATAAGGCCTAATGGGCTATAAGTAGCTTAATCAGTCGAGGACGTTCCGCTAGACTCGACGAGTTGCATCTTGACAGATCTTGTGACCTAATACTAATGGTTTTAGGGACTCGAAAGTGAAAGGCTTTGTTGTTCGCTCTCTAGTTTGCGAGCTAAGTAACCTAAGTGTCTAAACTTCACATACATTAGAATTGTCTTACAAGCATCTGCGACCGCGAAAACACAGAGACCAAGAGATCGGTTCTGTATCCTTTTTATTCCAAGGATTTAAGTGGGGTAGCTCTTGAAAGGGTGAAGGATGTGTCACTCACTTAGAAAAAATACTTGGATATTTTACTTAGTAGTAAGAAAAATGAGAAGGTGAAAATATATATATATATGAAAAAAAAAATATTACACCTTACAATAATGCACCTCGGTATAAATGGGTGCTTATGCATTTATCCACCACATAAAGCTTCTCGCTATAAATGGATGCTACCCTCGTCCATCAATAAAAGCACCTCAATGCAAATGGGTGTTTTAACATATAGAAAATGGATTAGAAAAATATGGAGATAAAAACTAGACATAAGAGACTCAATGATCCAACTAAGGAAATATACACCTTGAGTGTTGACCTTGGGATAAAAATGGGTGAGGAGAAAGCAACCAAATTTGAGTAAGGCTAAGACAAAGGCTTGAATTAAGATGACTTGGATTGGGATCTTGATGTCTTGATGTCTAGATTTTTGCAACTTTGGGTGCCTGTAGGATGAGTCTATTTCACCTGCACGGAGATTTTAACCTCATAGCTATTGAACCTTGAGTGGGCAGTGAAGCCTGAGAAATTGAGTTTTGGAGACTAGCGGTTGAGGCTTAAAGGAGACAGATTGACAAGGCCCTAGGTCTAGAAGTTTGTCCTTGATGTTGTGGGTTGGTTGATTTAGGAGCTCTACTTTTTATCTAAAGTTGATTGATAAAGGATGTTTAGTTAATTTATAAAAATTTAGGGTGATAAGAATCAGAATTCATAAGCTTAAGGATTGACCTGTCTATTGAATTTTTGAGTTAGAATTTGATTTCTAGTCTTTGACTCTTGTTACATTACCCATCTTGACTTCTTTGATTTCTAGGGTTTAGAGTGGTATCCAAATAACAAAACGGGTATTAGTTGTTTTGATTCGGATTAGAATTCCCATCAAGAGTCTATTTTTCACGAGCATATGTTTTGAAAGGATATTTACAATTTTGAGTCCTTTGTAAGAGGATTCACATCTAATGCTCTATTTTATTTATGGATACTTATTTATAAAAGTATAAAAACATAAAAAGATAAAAATTTCAAAAATATTCTGACCTAATCATTCTTCTAGTTAAGAATTAATTATATTATATTTAATCACCCTAGTGTTTAATTCATCGTATTTATTGTTAATTTTGTTAGGGACTAGCAAAACTTTAGCATGGGGGTATGATAAAAGACTTATTATGGCTCCTAATTTACCTTTATTAGCTAGTTTCCTTAGCTAATTAATAGTGAATAACGTTAATATAGGGTTAATTATATATTTAGAGTAAAATAGTAAGGACCTTACAAATATGTTAAATCACTTAATTAAGGTTTAATTAATGTTTATTTAAGTTTAATTAATAATTAGGACTCAAACCTAAGCATTTAGCATACGTAAAGTATTATACATAACTTATAATATATATATATTTAAGAGAAAGGAATGCTACCATCGACAGTAGCAATCCAATTTATTAATCAAAAGATGCTACATAGACATCCATTGCCTAGCATACACAGAAACTCTCCTGACAATATTCTCTACCCACCCACACCCATTATTAAACAGTACATCATTTCTAGCATACTAGACCCACCACAACACAGCAACCATAGTAATCTTGGATATTCCACAATCCATCCCACGTGGGTAGGGAAGAAGAGCAGCATCTATGCCAAACCTCAGCAATGATCAAACAAGAACTGAAAAGGTGCTTGACATCATTCTCAACAAAATTACACAGGGGGCAAATGGTGGGAGTGGAACCCATGACACGCATCCTCAGGGAGCCAGAAATCAGATCATTTCTCCTAGCGAGCCAAAGAAAGATGTGTATTTTAGTGGGAAATTTGATCTTCCAAATGGGGGCACAGATAATACCATCATCAACCATGTCAACTATACGTTTGTACCCTCTGTTAGGTGTGTATAGACTGTCAATCCAAGTAAAACCATCCACCCCACCAGATGGTTTGAAGGCTTGCAAAGTGTCCACCAGCCTTCCAAACTCCTCTTGCAACCTGTTGAAGTAGTTATCAGGGGATCTAAATGACCTCCACACCCCATGTGAGGGTCCCAGTTGTCGCCAACTTTGGAGTCCTTGTACGCTATAGCACCAAACACACATGAGAAAAGACTGTCAGAAGAGACAAATCCTATCCAAATGTCCTTTCAGAAGCCAAAGCAAGATCCATCTCCAACCACCGGCTTGAAGTATTTCTATCTAGACTCAACGGCTTTGGAGATCGAAGACCGGAAGTGGGACATCTTGGCCACATGGAGCACCTCCTTCGATGATCCACCCGATCTGTAAGAGTCCCTGATCAAATCTTGCCACAAGCCAGTATCACCACGAAGGATGACGACTCCCAATTTCAAAAGTAGGGAGTCACCAAACTCCCTAAGAGATCTAATACCAAGTCCCCCTTTCTTCTTAGGCTAACATAAAGCACTCCACTTCATCGGTTGCATGAACCTACCATCATGGCTAGCACCCTTCCAAAACAAATGCTTACAAAACATGTCTAACCTCTTCAATGCAGTCCCAAACGGTCTGAACATAGACAAAAAGAGAACCAACCAGCCCCCTTTGGAGAGAAACCTACTGCACCACCCTGCCATCCACGCTGACATCAGAGCAGCCCAGTCAGAGCTCTTCATCTTCTTGCTAAGAAGGGGGAGACCCAAATAATGCATCGAAAGAGTAATGGCTAAGGTCTGGAGGATGCCTAAAAGATGGTCTCTAATTTGGTTGGCTACCCCAAAGCAAATCAGGGAGGACTTAAAGCCATTCGCCCTATGCCCAAAAATCTCCCCAAAGATGTCTATCATATACTTAACCACTTCTACCTCATTTATGCCTCCTTCAATGAAGAAAATAGTATCATCTGCATATTGTAGGAGCAAGGTCAGTGCCCTATGGGAAGAGAGAGTGTACCCATGTATAAGCCCTCCACTACATGCCTTAAAGGAGAAGTGCACCAGAGTGTCATCCGCCAAAATAAAAATGAGGGTTGCAACTGGACATCCTTGCCTAACCCCTCTTTGAGGCTGGATCCACCTTCCAATTGACCTCCCATTAAGCAAGGACAAGAAGGAGGATATGGTGATGCACCTTTTCCTCCACGATACCCAGGTGTCTGAAAAACCTATCCTCCTAAGGAGATCCCACAGGTACTAGCAGGATACAGAATCATAACCCTTGGCAAAATCAACTTTCTATATGAGGCCTTTTTTCTTCTTTCTCTTCCAACCAGAAACCATCTCCTGCACAAGAATGAAGGACTCTTACAAGGATCTACCCTTCAAGAATGTGGATTGGATAGGGCTAATCAAAGCTGGTAACACTACCTGCAATCTATTCGCAAGAATCTTCCCAATCAGTAAGTAAATTGAGTTTGACGAAGCAATAGGCCTAAAATCACTATGTCTGCTCCTTGCTTCTTAGATAGCAAAAAAAGAAAGTACCTATTCAGCTTCTCAATCCCATAGTTCCCACTTTGGAATTCTTCAATCACCTTCATAACATCATTCTTCACCAGTGCCCAAAACTCCCTGTAGAAGAACACTTGAAAACCATATGGTCTAGGGGATCCCTCCGCCTTAAGCCCTTTCAAGGCTTCAACAACTTCAGCCTCCAATATAAGCTGGACAAGAGAGGTTGCCGCTTCTTCATGTAGACGAGACATGTTTGAAGAGGAGATCCTCCACACACCACGTTGGCCAGCCCATGTGAAATTGTAGAAGTGGTCATTAACTTCCTTACTGATCTCCTGTGGGGTTGTTAACTCCTTAAACCCCACCTTCAGGGAAGAGATTAGATTGAATCTACGTCTTGCACTGGCCGCTGCATGGAAGAACTTCATATTCGCATCCCCTTCTTTGAGCCACAATGGACACAACTTCTCACGCCAATCAATTTCCCACTGTAAGTCCTCCTTAGTAATGAAAGCTTGCAGATTAGATCATCGCTTCCTATCTTCCTCAGAAAGAGGATTGACCTCCTCCATCTCATCCAGATTCTTGACCCCTTCAATAGACTCTTTACGTTGTTGATGGAAATAGCATCATTCGTCATAACTAACTTAAATTAGTCAGAATCAAGTGTTAAATGCTCCTTAATGATCATCCGAGAATCATAATTCCATGATGAATTGATTTAGGAAGATAGGAAAAATGGTTAATTTTGTTGTTTTAACATCAATCATCAATGAAAATTAACCATGGGGTTGATTATGGGTTAACTCAAGGTCAAATGAACTTAAATATCTAAGAAGTGGGCTCAGAATAACTGAATCAGAGTTTCATGCATTTTGAGTATTCAAATATTACAGAAAACTCTAATTATCAGCCTTACTTAAATTGAAATGATTTTGGTAGAGATAAATTCAATATAAACCTTCTAAAAATCATTAAAAAGTATTCAAAGAGGTTTAGTACCTTCACTTTGACCATCTAAACCTATGTTGACCAAAAATAGAGAGTCAGATGGGAATTTGCCCTCATTTGGGCTTCTGTGTAATTTACTCAGTCAAACATGATCAAAATCCAAATCTAAGTTTACCATTAAATTCCTTGGGTCAAAATTAAGTTAACAGTAAAATTTGGGCCCAATTAGAGTCCACCTTGACCTAGTTTACATTTTAGCCCTTGAAATCTCTATTTCTCATATTTAAACCCCTAGGGTCCATGTTTTATTACATACAGGCCCCTAACTTTCTCATCTTCATCACAAATACCCCTCTACCGACCTTCTTCCTAGTTTCCTAAACAAAACCTTAGCATCAGGTCAAACCCAACATGCGAATCTTTGATTGATGAGTTATAGCATCAAATCTTCACCAAATCCCTCCAAAGTTGGAGGGATTGGTCATCAAATCATCCCCTACCATCTAAACCTAATCTTGGCTCCTAACTTCGAGTGGTGAGCTCTGACGAAGCTCACAATTTCTAACTTTGAAAGTTTCCAAATCCACGAGCAATTTCGCCAATTCTGCCAAATTAAGGGTCGCAACACCCTCGATTTAAGTCCTGGCATGTTCTCAGGAGTTCCTTAGTCGATTCTAAGATGGATTCACTCCTCTTCCCTCCTCTCCAGTCGTGATCTCCAATGACTCCCGCGACCCCACTCAACCTCTCTCTTCAGGGCATCTAACAGTCAAATTGGACATCCTAAATTCTTCCTCATCTTCCTCCGATGCTAGCAGGCCAAAGCTACATCTCTTAGCCCCTTCGTCGTTGCCACTTCTTCCCCCCCAAAGGTTTCATCTCCTTCACGTCCGGCAAGTCACACTGGCGCAATTCATCCCCATTTCGCCCCAATAATTAGGTCTCCCTCTCCCCCTTACTCTCTATATTAGGTTTAGGACTTTAGAATTCACTCTACACCCTAAACTCACTCAATCCCACTTCGTCTTCTCCGCCTCTGGCCGTTACTCCGGCAAGTCCGCACCGTTGCTACACACCACCACCAAAACTACTTTCCCCATACACCCTAGATCAAAAGCCCTAATCTTATTGGAAGCTTTGATCACCCAACCCATACATCAGACTAACCCATTCACCGTCATCGTCATCACCTCCATCTGGCTACCTCGAAGCACCATTCACCAAACAAACTCCACCATTACACTCTACTCCTCACGGCAATACTTGTGAACATTCTAATTAGGGCTTACAGCCCATGTTTCTTGTGCTAGGTATTTGCCAACAATCACATCTTCTCAGGCACCGTCCAACCAACTTCAATCGTCAATCACCACCACTCCACCTCCACACAACACGGACTAGCACAGACGACTCTCATGCACCATTAATTTGAGAATGACCAACAGCATTAGCTACAATCATGTAAGGTCATCCATACTGCTGCAGCAGCTTGTAAAACAAAGAAGAGTGGCAGCTTTAGTCCCACATCGGGGACATTTAAATTAGAAATTGGTTCATATTATTTCTCCTCCCTTGGTCGCTTGCCCAAGACACTAGGGTCGGGTCCCCATATGCATGCCTCATGCACTCCTCACCTACCGCCTACACTCGGGCGGGCCTCGTCCGATTACCCAATCTAGTTTGAAGAGAGAGTGAAAGTTCTGGGTTTGCTGAGAGAGAAAAATGGGGGGTTTTGCCTTAGAAGTCATTGGGCCACAATCTAACTTGATAAAAAGTCTAAGTGTTGAATTGAAGAAGCTTAAGACATCTGCTGGTTATTGGAGACATCTGATACTTGTGATTTGAGTTGAGAGAAAGCTTAAGTGTTAAAGGGTTATATTGGTGGTTCCAATCACCATTATTTTTTTGCTATTTCTCTCTATATTTTCATTGCCTCTGACATACATTGAGCATATTTCTCATATATATTGAGTTTTATTTGAATCTTGGATTGGTGTTTAATTTGCGATTATATTTGCTCCCTGCAAATAACCTTAAAAACTCACGCTTTTTTGCGCATTTACAAATTTTAAGTGTTGACTCATTTTCCGTTGCTATACTACGACACATTTCTAAAACCTGACGAAAATTCGCTCAACATTTTGGCGTCGTTGCTGGGGAGCAATGCACATTTCAATCACTAATCACGCTTATTCTGATTTGATTCTAACTTGTTATATTTGTTTTGTTGTGTTGTTGCAAGGTAAACCAGAGATTGAAGATCAATTTCTCAAGCAACTACACCAGTGGCAAGTAACTACTCTTCCCTCTTCCATAAGTGTAAAGACCCGTTCTGTCCTGAGCCTTTTAAGACGTCTGGACTGTAGGTCAGACGTCTGGTCAGACGTCTGGACCCCTTCCCAGACATCTGGAAATTGAAATTTTGGTACGAGCCTTCGCGTCTGCGATCGAGCTGCGCGCAGATAGTACCTCTCTTCTCTCTTTTCCCTCTTCCCTCCTCCACCGAACCCTAACGCACCCTTATATAAACCCCTCTCCCCCTCTTCCTTTCTTCCCCACTTCACCACAACCGGCCACCTTCCCTCCTTCCTCTCCACTACAGCGAGAGGTGCGAGCGCGAGAGAGAGCACGAGAGCGAGCGACGAGGAGGAGAGGCGGCGTGAGGAGAGGAGGAAGAGCTTGAGCTCGCGAGCTCGTGGGAGCTCGCCAGAGGGCATGCGGCCGGAGCGGCACGTGCGAGAGGAGTGCGTCGGGGGAGCCATCCCCGACACTACTGCAACCGGAGCTGCAGGCGAGGAGGCAAGGCCACGGCTACGCGCGGCAAAGGAGAGTAGGAAGAGGTTCTGGTTCTGGGATTTTCCCAGATCAGACGTCTGGCATGCCGTCCAGACGACATATTGGACGTCTGGAGACGCTACCAGACAACTAAAAGCAGATCTTCGCGAAGGTACGTTCCTCTTGCGGTTATGGCCATGCAGGCTGCACCGCAGCTACGATTTGTGTGGCCAAAAATATGATTTTTGGCTGTTATGTGCAAGGATTGCTCTGGGAAGGCGCGGGGCACGCCCTCCCACATGTTTCGAACATCTGGACAGCTTACCAGACGACCGGAAGCATTCACACTTCCCACTATTTAGTGTGTCGCTCTCCAGACGTGGTACCAAGGAGAGCGACTGTCCCCTGTTTAGTGTAGAGCGGAGCTAGCCGCCCTTGGGTTGGGACCCGGGATTAGGATTGGCCACTCTGCACCGACTTCTTGGCCCTCGCATACACTGTACTGGGGAGAGCTACTAGTGTAGGGAGAGAGCTAGCCACCCCACTGGACCTGGGGTTCAGCTAACCACCCTACACCAACTTATTAGGCCCACTGGGCAAACCAGGGTAGTCAGACGAGGGTGTGCGGACTGTGGAGGGGTGAGACCCCTATTTTGTTCTGAGAGGCTAGACCCTTATTACTGAGAGGGCTAGGCTCTATACTGTTCCGTGCTGTACTTTGAGCATACCTATTAGTGGAAACGACTGACCGAGTGCCAGTACAGGGTAGCTACCCGTGTGCTTATCGCGCGTGCTGTAGTCACCACTACGTCTGTCCGTGACCTTGGGGTGGTTGACTGGGTGTAGGATCACCACGGGGGACTCTCCCGGCCAAGAGAGCACCACGTGTGCCTTCTACTCTTCGGAAAAGACTGCAATCAAGATCGTTCCCACGAGGAACATTCAAGATCAAGAAAGAGATCTGAAAAGTAAATCAATGGGTGAAAAGGAATAAATTGTAAAATAAAGAATTGGAATAGATATTTTACCTGTTAGCTTTTACTGTTTTAGTTAGTTGGTTTCCACTCTACTCAACGTTCGCTGACTTTGTTTACTCATTAGTTTGCTGACTTTGTTTACTCATCACCCTTTTCAGGTCCAGGTGTTGAGCAGCCCAAGTCACCAGCTGCAAAAGGTGCTGGGCCCAGTCGAGCCCAGCAGTAGTCTTGCTGTTGTAGTACTCTCTTTTGTTAGCGAGTTCAGAACTCTTATTACCGTTTACATTTCTGTACTTTGTTTCCGCTTTACTGTTATGGTGGTGATATGTATTGTTAGTAGCTTTTGCTTCTTTTATTGCTTGTACTCTTTTATTGTTAGTTACTTAGCATAGTGAATGTGGTTTACTTTCTTGCTTTTTGGTTATTTCTTGTTCGACGACCGGGTCTTGGGATCAGTTGAGTCGAGCCGGTCTCATGTCCTGTAGGGATTCGGGAACCGAGTCGTAACAATAAGCCCCTCCTCTCTTGGAAAGATTAAAAAGGAAATCAATTAGAATCAACTTGACTTACTTCGTAATCATCATTCAAGTTTCTTGATTTGATCTAACTAATTTATTAGAGATCCCCATCCTGATACTTACACCTATTAGGGACATAAGCTTCCTTGGGGCATTCACCCTCTTGATTGCGCCTAAGGTACCATCTTTGGAAGGAATTGGACCTGGAAATATAGCCAATTAGGGTTAACACATTAGGCTTTTGAAGTGTTAGTACACACTTGCCTGCTAAAAAGAAATTGATCTTCCCACATTTATGTGTAATCCAAGCTCTTGTTTGAACTGATTTAATCAAGTAAACCCTAAAATCAAGGTTCTATAATCATTTAGATCACTAAAATTTGGGATCTAATTGATAAGATCACTTTAGTGGGCTAATTTAATGCCAAGTACATTATTATTAGGATAAGAATTTAATTTAAAGTGTAATTATGTTAATAAAATTAATTAAACTTTAGATTTAACATTTCATATATTTCATTAATTTTTACATACTTGTTACGTAAGTTGATTAATTACTCATGTTTTTATGTAAGATTATTTTGAAAAATCTAATGACATCACATGACATGTAAGCTTGACAAATTTCTCATCTTAAATACCTTTAGAAGTTTTAGGATTTTTTTCTCACCTGTCTCACCTAAAAAAGGCATTTCTCTCCCTCGTATCAATTGAGACCACCATCCTTAACTCCTCTACCATTTAAAAAAAAAACCCCATGCTCTCTACGTGGAAAGCCCACGCCAATTTCCACCCTCTCTTTCTGAAATCACGCATCTCCCATTCCCTCTCTGTCTCTCTTAAAACACACATGCATAGAACTCACAGGGATTATTTTTTTTCTCTCCCACATCTGCATGGCATGCCCCCCTCCTCTTATGTGAACCCCGACAGACCGAAGCCCTCCTCCACTCGTCAAACGTGCCCCTCGCTGAGACACTCTCTCTCTCACACACAATCAACGTGAAGGCTACCACTATTCTCATCTCTCTCATGATCCATGCATGCATGAGTGACCATCAGACCGAGACGATGCCCTCTTCCCGTCCTCTCATCTATCGATCTTCCCCCTCTCCTCACGCCCACTCTTGGCACCAACCAAGGAAAGACCTCACCGCGCCCGACCACACTCTCCTCACTGATCGATAGACTCAACCACCAACACTGCGACCCTCGATAGCAACTCTACGACCTCACGGCCGCGACCTCGACGGCTTCCTTACAACTACGAGCCTTCACCATCGCCACGACCCTCTACTCCGGCCTTCCTCCTTGCATGCAGAAGCAGCCACTGCGTCGACATCTCCGCCACCATCGTGCTCCACTCTCAACACTCTCCTTGCAACCATGACTCCATCCTCGATGTACCAACCGCGACTACCGCGATCTCCACAACCCCCACGTATTCCGCCCTCTCCCTTGCGGCGTTGACTCCGCCCTCGGCCTCCTCTGTCATAGGAGTAGTAAGGGCAGCCTGCAACTTTCTTCGTTGACGTCAACACTACACTTCATCCCCTATGTCCACTAACGCACCACATCCTCGTCATTGACTGCGACTGTGCACCTCTTCCTCCGATCCAAGTGGTGACAACACGCGGTTCAATTCTCCGCGACTGTCCATCACCGTGGTTGGTGGTGACAGCACTGACACCGCCACTGCATGCTTCTACTACATCCACAACTGCGACACCATTTACAGTGTTCGCCACTCCGACTTCGATCGTGTGCTCTTCCGCGACGACTCTTCATCGACTGCATTCGCCCCCGACATCTTTGTTACCAACCATGTTCACGACTATGCATTCTCATCGAGATCCCACATACACGGTGATTTACTGAGTTTGCATCGCTCACTTTAGTTCCTTTATTCTTCTTGTTATTGCGGTTGTCTTTTATTTGGATATTGAGCCTATTTGTGCATATTTGCCTCCCTGTGAAGACAACATTATTTTCCGATGGTTCACTTTGATTGATTGCATGATTTGATGAATGAAAATGATACGTATTTGATTTCACTACTCGTGTTTTGATCTGGGATTTTTTCCACCACGATTTACACTATGATGTATCTTCTTAATATTATTTGCAAAAGCGAAAAAGTCCCGATCAAATGGCACCATTGCTGTGGAGGTAACAAACGCAATAGGTTCATCTGATTGTATTTCTGATCTATTCTAAGGTGTACATTGATCTAACTATTTCCTATTTTTCTGTGCGAGGAATTTGACGAGACAACAAGCGCAACAACGACGTCGACCATGAGTGACGCCCACACACGCAAAGAGGACTCGAAGAGGAGACCTGGATCCCGCTTGCACAGGGGATTCTCCTTCGTCACGAAATTTATCTCATTTTAATCTTCTCGCCCTTGTAGCATCAAGGCTGATTTTCGGGGGTCTGTCCCAACTTTCTTTAGCGACTAAGGCAATTTATCAAGGGTTCTCCGCTTGCCTACCTTAAAAGAAAAGGAGAAAAACTATCGAGTTGCCTGTTTAGAAGTTGCATATCCTTAGGTGCACACATTTAGAGGTGATTGAGTAGCATGTTAGATCTCATTTTGCATTGTGTCCATTATCTGCACGAAGATTGCTGGAGTCAAGTATATCATTCTATCTTTGCATCCAACTCCTATTCAAGATTGCATGTGGATTAAATCTCAAGGCCACAAAATTGATTGAATTGATCTAATTCAGTGGTCGCCTAATCCAAAATTGGGACTACTAATCAAATTCGACCTTAAAATCAAAATCACATTTGATCTAATCAAAAGGAACTTATGTGCGATTCTTATGAAAAACAACCTGATTTGAGGTGTGATGCACACTTTTGACACTGAAAACACACACTAGGCACCATACTAGGTCTCGGTCCCTTAAGGCTATAGGCACTGATCTCTTTATCAGTGCAAACCCTCCCGTTTCACTTTGTGGTGGTGATACTATCCTGTGACCAAGTGTTTTGATACTTTAAGGAGGGGGACAACCCTTAAAGGAACAAAATGGTAGTTAAGAGGCACCGCATTCGCATCACCTCAAATGAAAGGTTCGCCCTACTTGCATCCCTTAGTTATGTCCTTGGAGTAACTTCTCACTAGATCACCCGAGAGTATCATTGAAGCAAGGTATAGGTCCTAAGCCATGCGAAGGTTGACTTAGGGCATGTAATTGATTGTGCAACTTCTTTGGCCACCAAGAGATAACGTAACTGACCTCTATTTTTCTCCAAAGAGCTTGCCAGGGATCTCAAGTCACAGCCCCCTCTTATACCACTAAAGTGGGAATGGACAGGTGCAAACTTGACCCCATTTGACAACTTTAAGGGATAGGTTGGAGGTTGGCTCAACTCTACTCTAAGGGGAAGTCCCATTGCCTGATTAGGGTATGCATTCAAGACTTGTTTGTAAATGGATTACAATAGGTACTTCACTTCTTATTTTCACCCCAGAACATCAAATCCCAATCCCATGACCTGCAGTTATCCATCATCTAATGAATAATGGGATCCTTTCTACTCCTACTATAGAAGCATTGGTCTGATTAATCCTCAACCCTGTGATGATGAGTAGAACCTAGGAGAAAGGTATCCCAACCCTAATTCTTCCATGACTAGGCCCAACCGACCCACCCTTAATGATTTGTCTTATCAAGGTTGGACCAATAATCCTAGGCAACATAAACTTGAGATTGACTATCCTCCCCAATCTATAGTAGCCTCTCCTCTTTTATAAGAGAAATGCAAAAACAACAGATGGAAATGATGGAATCTTTAGGGGAGTCTTTGAGGATAAGTCAACAATTCAATAAAAAAATTGGTCACCTGATTTACTCTCTTGAGGTTGATTCTAACCCCTCCATGCTAGATGCATCTCCCTTGAGAGAGCTATGCCATAAGATGGAAGGAGACATTAGGAACTCAATCATGGAGTATAGCTACCTTCTTGAGGATAATATACACCCTTCCATACTCGATAATTTATCTGTGAGAAGTCCCTGCATTAAGCGGGAGAGGGATTACATGGATACACTGGGAATTGAAAGGAGTAGCCATTCAATGAATTGTGATGCAGAATGGTGGCAAACAGAAGAGGAGGAACCCTTAGAACTTCCACCTTAGCTTTATTGGAGCCAATCAAAGGGGAAGATGTCCCATTAGATGAACTTGACCCAAATGATAGTATCTTTGTTACATTTGATGAAACGGGTCACAGTCAAATAATCAACCCAACTCCCATTCTTGATTTTGAGGTGAAAGCTACACCCTATCTTATGGATGCCGAACCCATACTTTTCACCTCTGAGGACCTTGCACTTCAATTAGATCTCCATAAGGATTGTGATTCTGAAGTTAATAAATTCCAAAAGTCTTGGGTATCAGAAGAAATCATATTGGAAGGAAATGATAATAACCACGACCCTCTACTTAAAGAACCAGTATATTCCACACACCATTCTAAGATTCTACATGTGTCTAACAGAGGTGACCCTAATGAGATTGATATAGAATTAGATGATTTGGATCAATTTTGGTCTCAAGGACTTGAAGATGTTTTTTTAGGAAGACAAGGAAACACTTGATCCTATCTTTGAAAATTTTCCTGAGTCTCACGGGCAAGAGGGAAGAATCATAGATGAGGATGATGATGACTTTGTGGGGCCTAGACTCAAAGTATGGAATAACTCCAAGGAGGAATATGTCTTGTTTAAGGACTTACCCCTTGAGGATCTTACTGATTTAGCCAAATCTAGATTCCTGCCTACTTTTGACTATAAAGATCATCCTCTCAAACATTGTGAAGAAAGGGAAGCAATTGATACTCTTGATGAAGGAATCTCTTCACCCCAGGGGCAGGATCTTAGCATTGAACAAGAGCCTGAGGAGGTCGTTATTGAGGAGACTCACCCCCCTATTACTTCCAACCCACCTTTACATGATAATGAAATTGGCGACACTCTTGATTGGGTCAATTTGGAAGATGAACATTTGAGCCCATTCCAGGATGCGCACACCAATGATAGGCAGCATGAAAGTCAATCGGTTACTACGACTGCTTCTGATGACATTTAAGAATTGGAATGGTTGTCGAGGAAGAATGTTGAACCTCACAAGCCCTCTTTGACCCTCTTCCCTACCCTCCAATTGAAAGACTTACACTCCTTCAGAAATAGCTTCCTAAAGTCTCTGCTCACATTCTTGCTTTACGGGGCGATAACACGACCAATACATCCTGTGGTAGAGTGGCGAGTATGGATCAATGCTTGTCCACATCAGCCCATCATCCTTAGGGTGTCCTTCTTAGCACCCTCTTTTTCTCACACATATCTGCTTAAGGAGCCTTTACCTCCTCGCCACGCACTCCTGGAGGTCACTACTCATTTGTATTACGTGAAACCTCCAACAATAGCTCAGGAGTACCCTATTTTAACCTACATCTAGCGAGCATTTGGCATCACTCTTCATCAGCGCTTGCCAACATCTTGGGTTACTTCGTTGCTAGGCCAGGTTTGTTATGTATCTTTTTCGGGTCTCCTTCTGCTGAACTTCTTGAGCCCGATTTGCAAGAATCACCCGTTGGGAGACATCCCAACTCCACCTCAGGTAATATCTTTCCTTGCTTTTGCTTTCCAATGAGGACATTGTCAGATTTAGGCATTGAAGGGTATAACCTGAGGTTATTCATATCATTTATACATATTTTGCACTCATGTAGCTAGGGCATTCATATTAAAAAAAAAGGAGAGAAAAGGGGGATAAGAGAAGAAAGGAGATGAAATCGTTGTGAGCTGGATTACAAGTATATTGAGGGGGGAAAAGAGAGAAAAGAAGAGAGAGACGCATAGAAGAAAAGGTGCAAAAATTTGTGTTGGTCCCAGCATTTGATTATGGAAGAGTTTATCTAAGTTGTGGGCTAGAACAAATGATTAATTAAGCCCTGAAGCACTAAAGAAAAGGTAGTAAGTGAGGGATACTGACTTTAGATCTCCTGAGTCTATTTTATGGCTTAGACCTCATGTATTTGTTAAAATCTGAACTATTCCTCAACTGGTTGAGAAAGTTGCGAGGTTCATGTATTAAGTCTAAGGCTTAGGGATTATTCGATCTCATTGCCTACCCTTTAGTTTGCGGGACATGGTAACCTAGACACCCAAAAAATCACACACCAATCTGGTTCAGTGTGCATAATTAAGAATAATGCCAAAAATTGTCCTATTCTGAAAAGGTTTTCCCGAAGATTTGACTTAGGAGCGACTTGAAGACACAAGTTGATTGGACGAGTTCCCAAAATGGAGAGGAAGAATGAAAAATACTTCCCTCGAAGATGCGTTATAACATACCGTCTCCTCGGTGCTTGTCTCCTAGGATATTTAAATATCTTACCGAGGGCATGGAAGCACCTTGTGCTTGTTTAGGTGTCATGGGCGGCATTATCCCGAAATGTCTATTGCTAGGGTCTAAATTTAGCTACAGAACGTCATGGGCGGCACTATTCCAGAATGTCGAAAGCATGGTTCTAGGGGTTGCCATGGGCAATGCTATCCAGAAGCATCGATTGTGAAGGACTCTGCAAGGATTGATGGTGGGGATGAGGAATCCGATATAGATCGTGTTTAGGGCCAATCCGATATGGATATAGGGGAATTTAAAAAGAAAAGATAGAAAACTCTCAATAAATATCCTTCTCTCTTATAAAAAATACACTGGCAAACTGAACCTAGACTTGTATATATGCGCAGGTGCTTTAATCGCTAGGGTCAACGAACCTCTGGGCAGTTTTTGCGAGCCTTAGAAACCTTCACAATGAACTCAAGGCTGAGGCTGGCCAAGTCCGTGTCTTGGCTGGTACTTGAGTACCTTTAGGCCTAGAGTTAGTATTTCAAAAGAGTCTCTAAAGGTGTGACATGATAAGCCATCTTGATGGCAAATTCTGGTCTAGAGATCTAGTTCTGTTCCATATAATTTTGCTTGGGACTAGGAAAACCTAGGCATGGGAGTATTTGATAAGATCACTTTAGTGGACTAACTTAATACCTGAGTATGTTATTATTGGGATAAGAATTTAATTTAAAGCATGTATTATGTTGATAAAATTAATTAAGCTTTATATTTCTCATTCCATGTATTTCATTAATTTTTACATGCCTTGTTACGTAAGTTAATTAATTACTTATGTTTTTATGCAAGAGTACTTTGGAAAATACAATAACATCACATCAAATCTCGATTGGGCGTGCAAGCTTGACAAATTTCTCATCTTGAATACCTTGAGAATTTTTGGGATTCTTTTCTCACCAGTCTCTACCTAAAAAAGGCAATTTCTCTCCCTCGTATCAATTGAGACCACCACCCTCAATTTCCTTCTCTGCCATTTAAAAGAAAAACCCCACGCTCTCTGCATGGAAAGCCCACGTGAATTTCCACTCTCTCACTCTCTCCCATTCCCTCTCAATCTCTCTTAAAACACAGGCACGCACAGAACTCACGGGGATTATTTTTTTTTCTCCCACTCTCGACCTTAGGAGAGGGGAACGATTTTTTTTTCTCCCCCTCTCGGCCTTAGGAGAGGGGAATGAAGAGGACCACCACGTTCCTCTCTCCCACGTCTGCATGGCACGCCCCCTCCTCTTCTCTCATCTCCCTCCTCTCACGCGAACCCCTGCAAATCGAAGCCCTCCTTCACTCGTCAAATGCACCCCCCGCTGAGACACTCTCTCTCTCTTTCTCTCTTACAAGAAACGTGAAGGCCACCACTGTTCTTATCTCTCTCACAATCTCGACATGCATGAGTAGCCACTAGACCGAGACCACGCCCTCTGCCCGCACTCTCATCTATCGATCTTCCCCCTCTCCTCACACGCACGCTCGCCGCCAATGGAGGAAAGACCTCATTGTGCCTGACCGCACTCTCCTCGCTGATCAACATACTCAACCACCAACACCATGACCCTCGACAGCAACTCTACGACCTCACGATCACCACCTCAATGGCTTCCTCTCCAACAATCACGAGCCTTCATCATCACACAACCCTCTCCTCTAGCCTTCCTCCTTGCACGCAGCAGCAACCACCGCGTCAACATCTCTGCCACCACCGTGCTCCACTCTCAACACTCTCCCTACAACCGTGACTCCATCTTGACGTTCCAACCGCGACTACCATGCTCTCCACGGCCCTCACGTACTCCTCCCTTGCCCTTGCGACATCGACTCCGCCCTCGTCCTCCTCTGTTGTACGAGTAGCAAGGGAAACCTGCAACTTTCCTCGTCGATGTCAACACTACACTCTATCCCTTATGTCCACTACCGCGCCAATCCCTCATCATCGACTACGACTGTGAACATCTTCCTCCGATCCACGTGGTGACAGCACGTGGTTCAATTCTTCACGACTATCCGTCACCATGGTTGGTGGTGATAGCATCGACACCGCTACCACGTGCTACTAAAGCATCCGCAACTGCGACACCATTTACTGTGTTTGCCACCGCCACTTTGACCGTGTGCTCTTCTGCGACAACTCTTCATCGACTGCGTTTGTCCCTAACATCTTCGTCACCAACCATGTTCACGATTGTGTGTTCTTGCTGAGATCCCACATCCACGATGATTTACTAAGTTTGCATTTCTTACTTTAGTTCCTTTATTCTTCTTGCTATTGTGGTTGTCATTTATTTAGATATTGAGCCTATTTGGGTGTATTTGCCTCCCTGTGGAGATGACATTATATTTCTGTGCTTCACTTTGATTGATTGCATGATTTAATGAATGAAAACGATACATTTTTTATTTCACTACTCGTGTTTTGATCTGGTATTTTTTCTGTTGCGATTTACCCTATGATGACGTATCTTCTTAATATTATCTGCACAAGCAAAAAAGTCTCGATCACTAATAACCTATTTGAGAACCAATTTAAGGTGATTTGGGTGTTTTTGCCCAAACCTCATCTGCAATCTTAGGGCAGGTCAGGTGAAGTTGGTCCACTTTGTGAATCAACCAACCTCCAAATTAGGTCACAAATCAAATCAACTCTAAATTCAAATGAAATTCGAGGCACAAGCAAGATTAAAATTGGTAGACTTAGGTCTTAGCTCACACATTCCAATCTACTTGGAATTGCGGTGATAAGGAAGGTTTGATGGGGGAAATCCTGTAACCCGTGGGGATGCTCTACCGTGTAAGGGTCTTTGCAGGACTGGTGGGGCATATTTTCGTGAGGAAAAGTTAGGGTTTCGGAGAGCCTGTCATCATAGTAGCAAAAATCGCTACCAGATAAAATTTATATCGAAACTCGAGGGGAGTCCTAGGTCGAACACAGGGAGGAGAATGTTTGGTTTGTGAAATCCACGCTTCAATGTTATTTCTTTTTATCGTTTTTACCTTTTGCAATTTTTTTGGTATTTTAATGGACAAGAGATCAGATCAATGAAATATAACTAATCTACTTGCAAAATAAGATAGAGAAAGAGAGAAAAAAATATTATATGAGTAATCCAAACTATTTATTACAACTAAGTGCAAGAAATAAAACTACACTAAAAAAGCAATAAAAAGAATAAGATGAGGAAATGTCCCTCAATGATCGCTTGGAGGACGACTCACTTTGATGGCACCCCGGATGAAGGTGGGGAGGAGCTGGATGAAGAACAGCGGTGGAAGGAGGATGGGACGGGACGGCGTCACGGCGAGGATCTTCTTCTTGAAGGTGGTGAGAGGACAGCCATGGGATGCTCCACAAAGGGGGACGAGAGGTAGAAAAATATTTGATTTTCTACTCTAGAGGAGCATCTCGAGCTTGGGACAAGCTCTCTCTAGAGCCTTGGACATGGTGAGGGAGAGAAAGAAAGAAATGTTGAAGAATGGGAGGGGTAGGGGTCCTTTTATAGTGGAGAGGATGCATTTCGTACATAGGACATTTAGTGACAACCACAAATGTCACTGAAGATCCGCTACAAGTGTCGCTAAAGGTCCATCTCATGTGCACCATGCGCGACACTCGAGCACTCTCGGGCGCCCGTGTCATGCACTACTGCATGCCTCCGCGCACTACATGCTCCACGCACACGCTGTGTGCTGTTGCTGCACCGATGCGCGCCCGTGCACTGCGCAAGCTCGTGGTGCTGTACGCGTGCAGTGCTGTGTGTGTGCCCATAGGTGGCTTGGATCGCACCACGTGGCACAATCTGGGTTATCTATCTTCTTTCCTTTGTAGGGGTTGCTACAGAAGTCAAATTAAGTCAATTTTTGCACCGTTGGGTAGCGATCGTCGACCCAAATCCATTCATGTGGTTAGATTTGTCATTTGAAGCTCTAAATTGCGTCACCTAGTCCCTTGGCCGTTGATCTTCCTCGAACTGTGTATGGTGTTACGAGACTCCGATCAAGGCGATTTTGGAGGTGTTGATCTCCAATCATCGTCATGATCAAATCCATATGATCAGATTATCAATCCGAGGCCCTGAATTAAATCACCTTTTTTTATGGTCATAAAAGGATACAATTAACCTAAAATTTATACACACTATTCTAAATGCAAAATGATACATGCTATGCAATATTTATAGTATGGAATGCATATCTAAGCCTAGGAACATGCATAAATAGGCATTTTATCCTAAATAAATTGTAGGATCTAAAAGGCATAAGCACACTAGAAGGGGGATGAATAGTGTGATAAACATAAATACGCAAATAAAGGAAACCACAAAATATAACACCAAATGTATAGTGGTTCCCCTCACTTGGGTACTCCACTACCTAAGTCTCCCGACTTAGGATTTTTAACCTGATTCCTTCAACCCGAAGGGAATCAATTTAGTATAAATAGAGGTAATTAATGGGTTACCTCAACCTACTTACAAGATTGATAAGAACAAAAAAATTACAAGTGTAAACAAGCAATAATATAGCTTACAACAAAGTTCCTAAGTCTTCAACAAGAATTTTCTTAAATGAAATGTTTATATACTAACTAAGTGAAAGCACGCTAAAGCAAAAAAGAGATTTTACAATGAAGAACGAAATCACCTGAAATAGGTTTGTTGCAAAGAGTATCGCCTTGAAGAATAATGTGACAAAATAATAATCCTTGCAGCTTGAATTGCGAATCTGAGAATTAGGAGCAAGGAGATAATTTTTGCTTGTGTTGTGTACAATTGACACACATAAGGTGTTTATATAAGCCACTAAACACCTTTCCTACGATTACTACTCGTTAGGGGCAAATTAGGAAGATTAGAAATAAGATTAATTGCAAAATAGTTGTTCAGATTGGGCGCAATGGTTAGTTGGTACCGGTACTAAAGTTGTGGTACCGATACTGACTGCTCACAGTTAATCAACAGTCATCCCAACAAAGCCAGAGTACTGGTACTCAGTACTTACAGTTGAGTACCACTTAAGTCACTAAGTACCGGTACTCATGATAAGTACCGATACTTGTAAGGTCCAGGCACTTCCCAAGTCTTCAAACGGTGAAAACCCGGTACCAATACTCATGATGAGTACCGGTACTTATTCATAGTTTGGGACTAGAACCCAAACCTGTGCCAAGTACCTTGAATGAGCTTTGAGCATCAATCTAAGTGAAATTTGAACGTAAATACATAATCAATACGACAATAAAACGATATTAATTTTCAAACAAATAATAGAACGAGAGTATGATTCCTAATTATCTCCATTTTGATTTTAATTCCTAAGTCATTTTTCTTGTTAGGAGACATACACAATCTAGATTACAAGATATATGAATAATATGAAAATAGTCTTCATTCTTCATGTCATCATCCTTCTTTCATACTTCCTAAATCCTGTGATTTCCTGAAAATAACACTTCATAAACTCATTAGATTTAAAATAGTTTTATAAACACCAAAACATAAAAAAGAAGTGGAACTAGGTTCCAACATAAATGTGTCTACATCATATCCTCATACCTATCTTTTGCTAGTCCCTAGCAAAATCAAACTAAATGATATGTATAAAAATAGAATTAGGGTCTAATCACTTAGGCAAGATTTGTTGATTACATTAAAAAATTTCAACTAAGAATCTAATCTACGAAGATTCAACAATGCCCGGGTGTCTACCAAAATGCAGTCCGCCCAAATCCTTGCCTTATTTTAAAAAGGAAATATACATTTTTTTTCTATTTTTCTTCTTTTCTAATATTTTTTTATTTTTGAGTTTAGAGTTTTGAGGCAGCTTTCTACAGTTACCCAACCCACTCAAGACTCAAAAAGCACTTTAAGTTCTAAGCATCTTATGAAAAAGTGATAGACTCACTAGGCGACCGTTAAAATGAACTTCAAGTTTCTTTAACCCTAGGTGACCTAAACAAATTCTGCCTAAAGGTTTATTTGTTCAACCGGTAGCTTTCTCCCTACTTTTTTTTTTATGGGGTCAACACAAGGGCGAACCCAGTGTATATCTCCCCGGTTTATTCTACTTCCCCACTTCTTCCCTAAGTGTTTTGGGAATTATTTGTGCATTTTGTGAGTTGGGTTCTGGATAATCGACCAATGAGCTGTTACCACCGACCACTTAGCAACATACTCGTGTGATGAAGTGTGGCTTATTTTTTATTTATTTATTTATTTATTTATTTTTTTCTTCTTGAGTATTTTTCTATTTTTTTTCTAAGTAGGTGGCTTCCTTGATCTAAGATTTACCTACAGCCAGCAGGAAGAGAATAGTCATGTGGCTAGGCTCTAGACAACCGGCTAATGGCTGTTACCACCGATAACTTATCAACCATACCACCATAGAAAGTTCATTAGCTATCTAATTTTCGTTAGAACCACCGAGGAGCGAGTCAGTGCAAAACATGTGCAGATGCTTAGACTTAAAATCCCCTCAAATCAGAGGACGGGTTGATAAGTTGTATACTTATCACTCCAATTTATTGACCAAGTTAGAATAAAATTACTTGGCGAGGACTCAAGAGCAAGTCCACAATTGAGTGGACACCCGGGCTGGTTAAGTCCAAAGACCTAAAGAGTTTAAGTGTTCAGGTCCTAAAGTATCATTTCCTAAAGTTAACTCTTAATGCCTAAGTTCTCTTCTCTTAATTCTAACTTTTTTTTTGTCTTTTTGAATTTGATTTTTTTTGTAAAGAAAATAAAAGAAATTCCACGGAGCTAATAAAATAATTTCTGGATTAATTATCGACCCCCTCATGCTTAAATGATGCAATGTCCTCATTGTAAAATTAAAGACATGAAAAGGGCAGAATAAACAGAATATCACCTGAATTTCGTGACAATTTACTCGGCTTCATAGAGAGAAAGGAGTATACACACGTGCTAAGTTTACTGCCTTTAGCTAGGTATAATATATAAACAAAGAAAAAATTGAGAATTCATAAGTGTGGGTCAGAATCAGAATAAAAATATTGACCATAGGACCTGCCAGTAGAAGATGTCAACAGATGTGGACCAAATTATGGTGCAAACCCATGCCCCAGGGTCAAATGGTTCTAAGGTTCTGGATAAAAATCACCGAGAACCAGAGATTGTTGTGTTTGTGGGGTCGGGCCTACGATTTTGTGGTGTGCAACCCAAGTCTAAATTGGCGGACAATAGGTAGATTTGATTCACTAGATTTAGGTGTTCACTTAGAGTTCAAGTCAGAAAGATAGTCAATTTTCTGTACTTAGGTTGCATGTTAAAGATATCGTAAGGGTCCCTAGTAAGAGGTAAGTGGTTTCAGGTCAACAGGAACCCTTAAATCCAAAATTCCATTTCCCTCGGAATCCACTTCCCATAATTTAACTTCCAAACTCTTCTCCTCTAAAATTAATGTTTCCAGGACCTCCAGATTATTGTACACTACATCAAAGATATCCAAGTCAAACAATTGTGGCTTAATCAGGATTGGCTTGGGTTTGGTGATCTCAATAATATCATCATTCAATTCTTTAGGCTATGGTTGAGGAATTGGGTTACTGATTTAATCATCCAATAAATCTAGATTTGAATCCTCTTAGCCCCAACCGGATCATAATCCTCAATTATCAGGCTATTAAATGGTTCATCATGCTCCTCGAGCCCGTTAGTCTCACTAAAATCATTCTCCTTAAACTCAAGTGAGATTTCACCAGGAGATTCCTCACCTTCAGAATCAAAGAATTCATAATCCGCATTTATATATGTCTCAAAGTTATCTATCATTTCCTGGTCCATGGAGACATTTTTCCTCGTTCTCTGGCTCGGGGATCTCGGGTGAGAAAATCACATCATCCTCGATTGGTTGCTCTAGACCAACTTGGTCATCCTCGGCTTCATAAAAAATGTCTCCCTTGACATGTGCCCAAGCGGGTTCTGACATTGGCTCTCCTGAAGGGGGTTCATCCTGTGAATCATCCCAAGATTAAACTAAGGCAACCACAAATTTCATCCTTAATCTCGACAATTTCCCCAGCAAAAACTCACTTGGGCCCCTATCCTTAACATCTTGGAGCCAATCCAATAAAAAACTATTAAGCTCATCAATCATTTTCATCGTAGGCTCCAATGCTTCAGTGCATGGTGTTGGCTGAACTTCTAAAGACTGTATATTGTTCCTCAAGTTAGCCAATACCCTATCTTAGGCCTGGTTCACCTGAACTGAATTGTTTGGTTCAGGGTTGTGTGGGTTTGGTTTAAAACTAATGGAATCAAGAAATTGAGGTTCTTGGGGTCCTCTCTGATAGCAGGTTGTTTCAGGTTGTTCAAAGAATGGTGGTGACCTATATTTAGTATAATCTTGGGGAGGGTATGTGTTATATCCTTCCTGATTGTAGATTGGGTTGGTTTATTCATAAGAGGGTGGTGATCTATAGTCAATGTAGCTCTAGGAAGGATAATAATCATGTTCATAATGTTCAGGGTTAGGCCCTGAACATTGAGGTCCGGTATCACATCCCCAATCAAAGTTATCCAACTAGTGGATGGGTAATCATAAGTCAAGTCAGGATAATCATCCTGAGGATAAGTAGTGGTAGGAGAGTAGGATTGGAAATGTGTGTATGGTGTGGAAGAATACATGATGAAGTAGGAGGAAAGACAGAATAGAAAAAGGTGCCCTGCAATAAAATCAAACAAACATGTCCTTAGGTGGGTAGCCTAAAGACCTACAGACTCCCAGGACCCATCTTGAGATGAAATAAACGATTTGGTCTACTTCTATCTCGTCAATCCAACCAGTTAGGGGGAGGGGTTAGGGAGAAGGTTCTTCCTTTGGTTTGCACCTCTAGTTCCTTTGATACCCCCAACCGCGGTCGTTTGACGCTACTCCCCTGATGCGAGAAATACACAATTTGTTAAATGATGTAATTAGTGTCATTGCAACGCATAAATCTGCAATCAAACTTTTACATTTATAATACCTAGATAGTGGAGTATCGAGGGTCATCCAAGGAAGCTAATTTGTTAATCACATGAATTGGTTCGCTCTCTCACCTCTCAAATCAACACATATCTTTTTGTATTTTCAATTTTTGTTGTTTCTAGGGTTTTCAGAAATAGTCGGGATTGATGCGAAGATGAATTATGCTACAACTAACCCTAAGTGACAAGAATGAAGCCTTCTGCTCTAAGCTCACCCTAAGCAAGTGTGCCTAAGGTAATTAGAAGAGAAGGGGTGTGATGCACTAGCTAACTAAAAGCAAGAAAAGTACACTAAAATTGAAACATGAGCTTGGAAGGCAAACATGATTTGTATTACTAGAAACTACAAGGTATGTAGCGGAATGCTTGTTACATGAAAATAAAAGCACACTAGCTAATACATGATATAGGGATAAAGAAGAAGAAAGGGGGATCCTCTAGTTGAAGTAGGGATGTCCCTTGCTCCAAGTGCAGTTGCCCCGCACTTGAAAAGGGTCTTCCTGTCTTCTTCTTTATGTAGTCCTCCTCCAAGCTGTCTTCCAAGGTGGGCGTCAACCACCTTGCTCCTCCTCTTGCCTTGCCGTCCCCTTAGTGTTGAAGATGACCTCCTCCTTGGCGTGGGTAAGGGAGAAGAAGGAAATGAAGAAGGCACCAAAGGGGAGGGTGTGTGCCCCCTTGATCATCTTCCCTTTTTCTTCCTCCTTGGCATGAAAATGATATAGCTAAGGTAGGGTGGAACCTAAACTAATGGAAGAATATGGAACCTAACTAATGGAGAGGAGATCATCATATGGTGGTGGTTAGATGGGGTATTAATAGGAATGGAGAGGGGGTTGGTTGGTGTGGATTGATGGAGGGTTGGGATTAGGTTTAAGGAGGTGGTTATGGGATGAATGGCTAGATTTAGGTGGCACCACCTAAAGGGATGCTAGGGTTGGTGGTTATGGGTTGGAGGCTACCTTTGGTGGACGTCCATGGGTGTAGGGATGTGTGCATTTGGCACCAAAGGAGAGTGGGTTCTAGAAGGATTGGTTTTGGAGGGAAAAGGGAAGGTGGAGATGGCTTGGAAGGTGATGTGTAGGGCTAGGATTGCCCCCTTGTTTTGGTGCCAAAACAAGGGGTAGCAATGGTGCGTTGGCGCCACTTTTAGTGGTGGATTTTGGTGGTGGTTGAGGGGTGAAGGGATGTGTAGTGGTGGTGACAACATGAGGTGGAAGTGGAAGTAGCTTAGGTGGAGCTTAAGTAGACTAGGTTTAGGGTTATTTGGTGGAGCTTAGCTAGGTAGGTTTTAGGGTTAGGTATGGATGCCATGGAGGTGGACTAGCTAAGCTAGCTAAGCTAGCTTAGCTAGTAGAGAGTTGGAGAGAGAGGTAGAGGGAGCTAGGGTATTGGAGGTGATGAGCTGGAGGAAGCTGTCTTGAGCTGCACTAGAGCTAGTGCCTGTTGAAGAGAGCTGCAAGGAGCTACCTTAGCTAGCTTAGCTTGATAGTTCTTTGCTAGCTGCTAAGCCAAGCTAAGATGAGCTGGCTTCTGCTGATGTGAGCTAAGATGAGCTGGATCTGGTCTTCCCGAAGATTACTGAGCTAGCTAAAGTAGCTAGCTTAGGTCAAGTAGTTCAGCTCAACTAAGTTGAGCTGAGTTGAGCCTCCGAGAGCTGGACTTGAGCTAGCCTGAGCTGGTTAAGGTCATTTTCAGTTACCAGGTCTAGCTAGTAGCAAGTCCTAGTCAGGTTGAACTTCCAGTGAACTCTTCTAAGTTGGAGAAGTAGGAATGGAGTTGGGATCAACTGACTTGACCTAATTTGAGCTACCATCCAGCTAAGGTGAACTAGCTAAAGCTACCATTCAACTAAGATGAGCTGAATGGAGCTAGGGATGAGTTGGTCCAACTAGAATGAGCTAGGATTCAGCTGGGATGAGCTAGATCTAACTGGAATCCAGCTGAAAGGACCTTTTTCTTCATCTTCTACCTTCCTGAGTGCCATGGTATGTGAGATCTAACTCTCTGTCTTTCCCTAACACTCAAGTAAACACATTAAAAATAAAATGAAAATGCAATGCATGCCTATCCTAGTTAAATGCCTAAATGTAGCCCGAAGACTCGTTTGCAGAGTTAAAACCCTAAGAGCTATATCAGTTTTAGGGTATAAGAATGATGATAAACTGACATTTATCACACCCTCATGCTTATCTTTTGCTAGTCACTTAGCAAAATTATTTTCACGAAATGGATTTTTAGGAAAGACTAATTTTTTTACTTTTGAGGAGAAAAAGATTACGGGGCCTTAGTTGATTGAAAACATGAAAGGCACAAGATTTCTTACAGATAAAACATCAGAATTCATCTTTGGATCCAAGAGTTAGAAGAATCGGGACCAGTGTATCTTTCAAAAATTCACAAATTAATTCATGGTTAATTCAAATGACCTGAAACCATTTTGCAGTTAGGATTTCCTTGGCTCTTGAATCCATCTTGCAACTTGCATAATTCTTTTAAAACCTTCTGTCTGTGCTTTGTGAATGCCAATGTTTATTAGGATATTTATAAGGTTGTGTTTTTGAAACTTCTTTTTTTCATCTCCCCTATGCTTACTCTTAGCTTAATCATATAACAGATGTGTCGGGATCACCATTCCTATTACCAATCCTCTAGGGGGCTCTGGCACCAACACTTCGAGATAATACTATCCAAGACACCACCCAAGAGCTCAAACCCCAAAATACAATGCGGTGTAAAGGGGCGCTCCAAGCGAACTGAAGCTCTTGCTCCGATGGTATGGGTAGAGCACCGTCCAAGACACTTGAGCCGCAAAATGCGCCTTAATGCTCCATCTAAAGATATGAAATATAGATATAGAGTAGTGCTGAGGCAGTGACATGTTGACATCGCATCCTCAAAGGATGCATTTTCCTCCTTCTCAGCGATGGAAACTCAAACCAATGATCTGCTTCGGATTTCACTAAGACTAAACAAGGGGCTTTTCTAATTTTTCTAATTTGTTTTTAAGTGTTGGCTGTGTGTGAAATTTGACGCAAGAATTTCGCAAGGGATGCAAGTTTTTGAGTCGGAAACTAAGCCAAATAGTTTCCAAGTTGTAAAAAGAGATCAAGTAACCTGAATCATCATGAGTTAGAGAAAGATACTTGATCTAGTCTGAGAATAGACCTAGAAAAAATATTTTTGTACCATTGGGCTGCAATTGTCGACTCGAATCCATCCGTGCAGTCAGATTTGTCATTTGAAGCTCCGAATTATGTCACCTAGTCCCTTAGTCATTGATCTTCCTCGGACTATGTATGGTGTTACGGCACTCCGATCAAAGTGATTTCAGATGTGTTGGTCTCTGATTGTCATCCTGATCAGATCTGTACGATCGGATCATCAATCTAAAGCCTTGAATTAAATCTCCTCTCCTGACCATAAAAGGACGTAATTAACCTAAAATTTATACACACTATTCTAAATGCAGAATGATGCATGCTATACAATATTTATAGTATGTAATGCATATTTAAGCCTAGGAACATGCATAAATAGTCATTTTATCCTAAATAAAAGTGTCTACATTAGGGACTCTCCCTTCTTGGATGCCCAAGTAATTCTCGGGTGGGTGAGTTTTGATCCAGAGGTCCATCTGCCTCGAACTACCTTAGTCACCTAGCCTTGTTGGGTGCCTTGATTGGGTCCAAGACACATTCTGTCCTTCATTTGATTCTGTAGTGCATGTACGGGAGGAGGTCCGTAAGACCAATTCTGAGACCTCCATTAGCAGTTCACTCTCGTCGGGGTCAAGCCCTGGCTCAATTGTTTAGGTTTCCATCCAATCAGATCGAAATCTCTTCTGATCATTCCACATCTGAGCCTAGCTCTCCATCTTCTACTTCCATGGAGAATCAAAATCTTAAAGGAGGAGGCCAGATACAAGACTTCCAAAACCAATTACAGAATCTCACAGATCTACTTCATGCATTCATGAACCCCCCGACTGCGTCTGCAAATGCGAGATCACTACAATCCCGTGGCCGTAGCTATCAAACCTAGGGGGTAAATCCTAACTGGAGGACTTGTTACAAAATTGAAGCCGAATCTTATCAGCGCGGTCCCTAAATTTCGTGGATTGAACTTCGAAGATCCCTTCCAGCACATCAAACAACTAAAACATTTGGCCCAAACTTTTGGACCACCTGTTCAAAATTGGAACATCCTACTCATGAAGATGTTCTCCTTCTCTCTGATGGACAAGGCTGCCCATTCGTATCAATCCTCGACTCGACCAATCAACACCTAGGAGGAATTACAAGTTGAATTCTTGAAAAAACTCTTCCCGGTGGGTCACACTAATGCCTTGAGGCACCAAATAATGCATTTCAGAAAGAATGTGGAAGAACCACTTCATGAGGCATGAAATCACTTTTTTGGATCTCATGCCAAAATGCTCTCATCACGAAGTTCCTAAATGGGAACAAGTCCAGTCTTTTTACTAGGGACACCGTACGGACATTAGATTATCTATCAATGCAACCTTTGGTGGCAACATCATGAGTCAGCATGAAGACACTGTTTGAGAGATTCTCAAGAACATATGCGAGAACTCCATAAACAATGAGTCTATGAGTATGTTCAACTGAACGACTACCCGTGCATTGATAAACACACGAGGGGCTCACAAAGCACGATACCTATCCGCATTCGTCGACCTGGAGTTGATGGCCAGTCACTTGGATAAGGTCTCTATTATCGATAAGGTGGACGAATTGACTTGCCATCTACAAAGAGTCACCTCTTCGCAGCAAAACACGTATGCACATCCACCCTTAGGTAGGGAGGTCGTGCATAACATTCACCGCCACGCACACCAAGGGATGGAAGTGTATAAAACCCCGTTTAATCCTGGTTTTAGAGGAAACTTTGAGCCATCTTACTCTAGTTGGGGGATCTCTAAACCCTCATACTCTTACTACTCTGAAGTTCCTCAAACCTGCAAGGATCTCCACGCCATCCAGAATGATCCATTCTTCACTCATATAATCCCGGATAGCACAATCACCTGAATTTCGCGTGGTCGAGAAATAATCAGAACTTAAGAACTCACTTCCAACCCTGACCACAAGCTCTATGACCGTATCAACCTGATCAGCCTAAGCTCAACCTAAATTTCCAAATTGGGCCTACCAAGGAATATCAAATGAGCTTGATTTTGCAAACCTTGGTTGATATGCAGAAGACCAACGTGGCTATACAGAAACAGCATAAGGCAAAAATCACAGAGGTTCACAATCAACTCACACAGATGGCTAGGACTCGCCAACCTGGTGCACTTCCTTCCCAACCTTTGTCGAATTAAAATAACGTGCCAAACTAGAGGCACGTTATGAACCCAAATCAGGGTCAAGCTCATTATGTTTATTAAGCCCCTTTCGCACCTCCACCTGACAGGATGGAGGCTTCCACATCATACTCGGGATATCAACAGCAACCACCACTCCTCCAACACTGAATCCAAACCAGGCAAGCCTAAACGTTATCACTACATGTAGTGGTAAAACTACTCAGGACCCACCTTATCCTACTTACTCCGATCCTAGTAGTTCAAAACCCACACCTAAGATGGTTATCCATGACACACCTATTCCAGATCTAGTGGTCGAATCAATCCTAGAGGAACCAACAGAGATTCCATTTCCTGAGGCCTTGACCAAAGGAAACAAGAAACCCAAACCCGTAGCACTCGAGGAAGACTTAGTCAAGTTCTTTGAACAAGTTCAAATAAGCTTTCCCTTGATGGATGTGATCCGCCATGGACCGGCCTACGCATGATTTCTGAATGACTTATGTACACCGAAGTGTAAGCTGCGAAACAAAGACAGGAGTCCAATTGTGTTGTCTGTGCAAGCCAACTCTATAATTCTAAGTAAACTCCCATAAAAAGTGAAAGATCCTAGCACCCCTCTGATCTCCTGTAAGATAGGCAACCTATAGTTCGATTGAGCGTTATTGGATTTAGGAGCCTCCATAAACCTGATCCCTACCTCCCTACTAGATCATTTTAAGGAAACCGAGCTCAAGCCGACTGAGGTGACTCTACAATTGGCTGACAGATCAATAAATCACTAAGAGGAGTTCTCGAGGATGTTCTAGTTAGGATATGAGATTTCTATTTCCCGGTGATTTCATTGTGTTAGACATGGATACTCCTACAAATCTAGAGATACACCGATCATCTTAGGGAGATCGTTCCTAGCTACAACTAGGGCGAATATCAATTGCGAAGAGGGCTAGGTCGAGTTAAAATTTGGGAATAAGATGTTAAGAATTGATATCTTTAAGGCCCAAAAAGGAATAAACTGTGGGGCAATCGAAGAAGTTTGCGACATAAGTTCCCTAGTTGAGGACCCGATTCCCAAGGTGAACCCGATTCTCCAAGAACCTCAATCGCGAGAATATATTGACTCACAAATCAAGGAGCCCGAGGCTAATCTAGATTTATCCCTAGCTTCCTCCTTGTCCTCTGAGGCTAATCCTAAACCCCTAGCTGCTACTGATAACCCGATGCTTGAATTAAAGCCCCTCTTGGATCATTTGAAATACATGTTTTTGGGTTTGAATCAAGTGTTTCCTGTGATTATCAACTCTTGACTCACTCCTGATCAGGAAACGAAGCTGATTTCTATCCTCCAGCAGCATCGAAGAGCCATTGGATGGACTCTAGATGACTTGATTGGAATAAGTCCATCTTATTGCACTCATCGCATCTATACCGAAGATGGCTCACAACCTTCTCAAGAGATGCAAAGAAGACTAAACCTGAATCTCTAGGAGGTCGTGAAAAAGGAAATTAGAAGTGGCTCGACGTCGGAATTATCTACCCTATCTCTGATAGCCGCTAGGTGAGTCCCATCCAAGTTATGCCTAAAAAGGCAGGGCTCACCGTGATTACAATCAAATCTGGCGAAAGCATCCCGACTTGAATTACGAACTCATGGAGAGTTTGCATAGACTATCAGAAACTGAATACCTCCAAGAAGAAACGCCATTTCCCTCTCCCGTTCATTGATCAGATTCTAGAGAAACTAGCGATAAATCAATTTTTTTATTTCCTGGATGGCTACTTAAGATATAACTAAGTGGCAAATCATCCTAAAGATCATGAAAAGGCCACCTTTATTTGCCCCTATGAAACGTACGTGTTCCATAGGATGCCATTTGGGTTATGCAATGCACCTGCCACCTTTCAATGGTGATGCTAGCCATATCTCAGATATGGTAGGTAAATACCTTGAATTCCTCATGGATGACTTCTCGGTATTTGGTCAATCTTCTGATTATTGCCTTTTGCACTTGGTTCAAATCCTCTAAAGATTCATCAATGTGAACCTAGTTCTCTCTTGGGAAAAGAGCCATTCCATGGATCTAGAGGGCATTGTGCTTAGACACCTTGTACACGAGAAAGGTATTCAAGTGGATCAAGCTAAGGTGAATTTAATCTCCAAATTACCTGTCCCTTCCTCGATCAAGGATATCCAATCATTTTTGGCGCACACCTGTCGGTTTCTATTGACGATTTATATCTAATTTCTCACAAATCACGCACCCCTTAACGAATATTCTCTTAAAGGATACGCCTTTCAAGATGACTGTTAGTTCAACCCCTCATAAATAATATTTTGATGATTTTACAAAATAATGTAAAAGAAATAAAATATAAAATAACATATTTTTCTCTCTGTTATAACATAATTGCAGGTCTCGCGAATTTTCCAAGATAGATGATTAGGAGCGTGAAGACGTATTTTGTCATAGGTCTTAGGATTTTTATTATATACTTTCAAAAGGTTGTAATCTTCTTTCTAATTGAGTCTAGAGACATTGTAAAGAACCCCCAAAGATAACATACACATAGCTAACTTAGGCTCTCTACACTTAGGAAAAACTAGAAATAAAAACCTAGACACAAAACACATATCAGATGTCTAACACACTTGTCAGACGTCTGATATTCAACTTTAAGTCCTCTGATCATGATAACAAACGACTAATTGCCTATAGCCTTGCCTTTGCATTCTGAACATTCAGGCTCCAGTCGATGCAACCTTCAATTAGACGTCCAAAGACTTACTCAGACGTCCGATATATGAGTTAGACATCGATCAAGCCAACCATTGAACCCCGCTTAGAATTTCCTTTATCATTCTTTAAGCCCAATGGTCAAATACACTTTTAGACGTTTGTACATGTCTCCAGGCGTCCAATATTAGATCGTTAGTCCTATCCTTGGCAATGATTTGTCGGAAATTAAATCACACTTTTTTTATTCCCAAGGGAAGATTTTAATCTCTTTCTAGACATCTAGGCCACTTGACAGACATCCACACTAACGTCTAAGCCTTAACATCTAGAACTCTGTTTAGATCTGGTTAAAACAGGAACAAACCCACACAAAATTAGACGTCCAATTTTTCTCCAAACGTCTTAAAATAGCATCCCAGACATCTGACTTAGACCCCTATTTCGATCCAATGAAAATAGTAACTCTGGCCTCTTAAACCAGACGTACATAATTATATTCAGACATCTTATAAGATGTCTGACCCAAAAATCTTATAAGATGTCTGACCCAAAAATCAGACGTCTGATCCTGCTGTCAGAATTATAAATACTCTAATTTGTGTTGGATTTCATTTTAATCACTTGGGACTTTCCTCCAATGGCTAGGAGCCATATCTCAAGCCTTCTTGAAGGTTCTAATCTTGCTTATAAATGCACCATAACCTCTCTTTTGGCAAAACACACCTCTTGAGATATAATTCACATAGATAATCACTTGCTCCTTTCCTTTCATTGCCCTTATACTGTGCAACTACTTTGTTTGGGGCAAACTATCACTCCTATTGTGCTTCATAATCTCATTTTTAGCTAGTTTCTTTCACCCTTAGTAGATAAGCTAATTATACATATTTTTTGGGTGCTCTATAGAGTGCATTTTATTTTCCATTTTACTTGTAATTGGGTATCTGATCTGTCGGATCCCCATCTCTTCATTGTGAAGGGAGAAACCTCCGTTTAAGGATTAGATGGGATTTATAATTGAGATACATAACCTTCATTGAAGTAGTGTGATTAGTGGATTGATCACTTAGTGATCGTAAATCTTAAGTCAAGGGATTGACTTAGGTGGTGGTTTTCACCTGATTTGGGTTTCCACTTAAAAACTCTTTTGCCCCCATTTCTATGATTGAATTTTATTTTACAATTATTTTTCAAATTCACTATTCAACCCCCTCTAATGCAATTTCATTTGGTATCAGAGTAGGTTTCTGCCTTCAGGAGTAACATCTGTAAAAGATTCTATGGAGGGGAGAGTAGTATCCACCAGCAGATTGAAAGGGCAGTCTACTACTCAACCACTTCTCTTCGAAGGAACCAACTACACATATTGGAAGTTGAGAATGGAGATATGGCTTCAAGCCAACGACTTCTCCGTCTGGGAGAAGTGTGAATCCGCATATGACATTCCCGACAAATCAAAGATGGGATACATGGTGGAGCAGATTCATCACCTTAGGCTGAATGCTAAGGCAATGAACTCACTCTAATGTACATCTTAATTCGATCCGGCTTACATGTTAAATCACATCTTAATTCGATCCGGGTTACGAAAAATTTGCTTTGAACTATATTATGGGAAAATACTCAATATTAGCTATTTTAAAGTTTTTAGATGCCAATGTTTTATTTTGAATAATCATTCTAATTTATATAAATTTGATGCCAAAGGTAAAGAAGTCATCTTTATTGGTTACTCTTCACATAGTAAGGCATATTGGATTGTTAATAAGACCACATTAATAGTGGAGGAAACCCTTCATGTTTCCTTTGATGAATCACTTTACTCTTCTTCTATTGACCGGGTCAATATAGAAGATGAAGATGATTCTTCTATTGATGTGTCTGACATCCCCAATTTCAATATCCATAATCTTCCAAAAGATTGGATATTTCAAAGGAATCATCCAGAAAATCAAGTCATTGGAAGTGTTTCCAATGGCGTTAAAATTCAATCTCATTTTAGTTGCTCTTTTAGTCTCTCCGCTCTTATATCTCAAGTTGAACCAAAGAGTGTCGAGGAAGCATGCTCTGAAGAACCATGGATGATAGCTATGCAGAAGGAACTCAACCAATTCCAAAGGAATGAGGTTTGGGATTTAGTACCTGATTAGCAGGTTTTCGTGAAGAAAAGTTAGGGTTTCAGGAAACCCATCGTCGCAGTTGCAAAACTCGCTATCAAATAAAATTTATACCGAAACTCAAAAAGGAGTCCTGGGTCGAGCACGAGGAGGTAACGTTTATTTCTTGAAATTCGCATTTCGCTTTGCTTCTTTTTGGTATTTTGTATTTGCTATTTTTTTGGCATTTTATGATAGTGTGGGAACAAGTAGGAATATTATCTATACTAAGCTATTCTAGAAAGCAGGAAATAACTATTTTACTTGCTAAGTATGAATGAAGAGAGAGAATCAAAAACTACTTCTAGATAAATGCTTGACAAATGTTTGTTACAAATGGTTCTACACTATGAAACCAGAAAAATGGAAAGGGGGTGAGAGAAATCATCTTTTTCAGCTGCTCGGAGGACGAAGCTGCATTAACGTGGCCCGAACGAAGATATTGAGGAGTTGGAGGAAGGAGAACGACGTCAGAAGATGAGGGGAGGTCGGGCAACGTCGTGGCATGATCTGCTTCCTAGAATGGGGTTGAGAAGACGGCCGATGAGAGCTCCACGAATGGTGATGAGAGGGTGCAAAATGCTTATTCTTTTCTCTAGTGGGACATCCCAAAGGCTTAGGACACAAGCTCAATGTGTGTTTTGAGCTCTAGAGTAGGTAAGGAGAGCATAGGAAGGGATGAAGATGGATGGAAAGGTGTAGGCCCTTTTATAGTGGAGGAGGAAGGGCTTGGTCGCACATAGGCAATTAATGATATCCATAAACGTCGCTGAAGACCCACCTTGGACATCGCTAAAGGTCGTCGACCAACTCTCATGCCCGCGCGCTAATAGCTGATCAGGCGTGGACCATTGGCAATCGTTGGATCAGAAGCGGATGACTGAGATGGCTCGAGGATCGCATGCTCAGATCACGCGCTCGATGGCGCATCAGATTGGGCGTCGGTCGGCGCATGATCGTGCGCGTGCAAATCGCACGGGTCTGATTGTACCATGTCACTGCCCTCTCCACAGCTTGATGGCCATCCAACAGGCGCAATTCAATTGCGCCCGCGCTCGCAAGATTCTTCCCCCCACTACGGGTCGAACTCGTGCTCGTGGTTTGGGAGCACTTGTCTTCACCGTTGCGCCAAAGCCGCGTTTTGTCGAGCAGACATATTGATGGTCGCATGCCCATGGCCATTGGATCAAGATCCAACAACCCAGATCCAATGACCGGCTAGAGAAGGAGAGCAGCAATGATCCTTGGGTGGCTGTGGGTGGTCTAGATGATACCACATGGCATCATCTGAGTCGTCCATCTACTATGCTTTGTAGATGATGCCACGGACGTCGGATTGGATCGATTTTCACGTCGTTGGCCTGCGATCGTCGATCCGGATTCATCCGTGTGATTAGATTTATCATCTGAGGTTTTGATTGGTGCCACCTTGCCCCTTGGCCTTTAATCTTCCTCAGACTACATAATGTGCTACAGAACTCCTATCAAGATGATTTCAAAGGTGTTGGACTCCGATCGTCGTCCTAATCAAATTCATTTGGTCGGATCGTCAATTCAACGCTCGAAATAAATCTCCTTTTCTCCTAAACACAAAAGGACACGAATTAACCTAAACTTTATACAAACTATTCTAAATGCAAAATTATGCATGCTATGTAATATTTATACTATGGAATGCATATCTAGGCCTAGAAACATGCATAAATAGGTATTTTAACCTAAATAGATGTGTCTACATCAGTACCTAAGCTCGAAGGACAAACGGTAATAGGAACCAAATGGGTATTCCGGAACAAGTTGGATGAATTCAGTGTAGTAATTCAGAATAAAGCTCGTTTAGTAGCACATGGTTATAAACAAGAAGGGATCAATTTTGATGAGACCTACGCTCCCGTAGCTCGACTCAAATCAATTCACATACTTCTTACTTATGCCGCCTTCCTTAGCTTCAAACTCTTTCAAATAGATGTTAAGAGTGCTTTTCTTAACGAATTCATTAAGGAGGAAGTTTTTGTAAAACAACCTCCCGATTTTGATTCTCATGATAAACCTAACTTTGTCTATAAATTAAACAAGGAATTATATCATTTAAAACAAGCTCCTAGAGTTTGGTATGAGAGACTCGAAGACTATTTGTTGAGTGCAAACTTCTTTATAGGAGAAACTGATTCTACATTATTTATTAAAAGAAGAGGAAAAGACATTTTATTAGTTCAAATATTTGTAGATGATATTCCTTTTAATGCTACTAATGAATCTATGTGTAGAAAGTTCTCTAAAATTATGCAAGAAGAATTCAAAATGAGTTTGATAGGTGAACGCAAGTTCTTCTTAGGATTACAAATCACTCAACTCAAATTCAAAACCCTTGTATGTCAATCAAAATACACAAAGGAGAAGCTAAAAAGATTTGAGATGGAGGAAAGTAAAGGGAAGGACACTCCTATGAGTGTCACAACCTCCACAGACTTGGACAAGTCAGGTACACCCATAGATCAAAAACTTTACCGTACATGATTGGCTCTTTGTTGTATTTAACCTCTAGTAGACCTGACATTTTATTTAGTACTTGCTTATGTGTTAGGTTTCAATCAAATCCCAAACAATCACACTTAAATGCAATTAAACGAATATTTAGATACACTTGAATATGGTTTATTTTACCTTAGGAGTACACATTTCAACCTAGTTACATATAGCGATGTAAACTACATAGGTAGCTGCACCGATAGGAAGAGTACTAGTGGGACGTGCCAATTTCTAGGTGAATCAATAGTCTCTTAGTTCTCAAAGAAACAATCTAGTGTAGCCCTATCAACCACGAAGGCTGAGTATATAGCCATCACTCTAGCATGTTCCCAAGTGTTATGGATGAAAAATACTTTGAAAGATTTCAATTTGATATTTAATAAGATAAAAATATTATGTGACAATACTAGTGCTATTAACCTTTCGAAAAATCTCGTGCATCACTCCCATACAAAAGATATTGATGTTCGACATCACTTTTTGACGGATAATGCACTTAAGGGAGAAATCGAGGTTGAATTTTTTTGTACTGAGTTGTAGTTGGCTAATATTTTTACTAAACCTTTGAATTATGACTGATTTAATTCGATATGTAGAAAACTAAGCTTATGTAAGCTAACTGATATTTGGAGAATTTAATGACTTAGTGAAATTTTATTTGTTATGAACATTGAAGGAGTGTTGAATTCATCAAGTCAAAGATCCTTCACACTTAGTTCAAAAATCAAATGCACAAATTTGTGCAATATCAGACGTCTGATGACACATACAGACGTCTTATGTTTGAAAAAGTGACGTCTGAGTATATGTACAGGCGTCGACCTGTTTAAATGAGATAAAACTTAGAAATTTGTGAAAATTATCTTTCAGATGTCTGGCACCAAGGCCGATTGTCTTCCCATGTCATCTGATAAATTTAGTCCAACGACTAATTTGCATCAGGGTCAGAAATCAGGGGTTATTGGATTTAGAAATCAAACGTCTGATTTATTGTTCAGACGTCTATATAGTCATCTAATACCAAAAGTTAGACGATAACCTATAGCTTTGGCTCAAATCCAGGGAGACCTGATTTCAGAGATTAGACGTCTAATTGTGGTTCTAGATGTCTTATTTGTCATCTAATTGAAAATTCAGACGACAACCTATAGCTTTGGACACTTTCTAGGAAAGTTTGTTAGCAGAGAACAGACATCTAAATGTTGGATTAAACATCTGGTTGGTCGTTTGAACAAAAAAACCAGACGATGAAATAGAAAGGATTAAAATCCCAAATTCAAAATCCCAACGTCTAATGACCCCATCAGACGTCTGATAACAGTGAAAACTATAATTTCGCATCTGATATCTGGGGTGGTTTTGAGAAGTAAATCTCCTTAACTCCAAGGGGAGCTATGCATGACTACCTAGGGTATATAACCCCTCTCTTATCCTCCCCAAGCCCCCACTTCAATCAAACCTAAAATCCCCAAATCCCACCCACATCCTCAGACGACGAGTTCGATGCTACTACTACTCTCGATCGCCAAATGACCACGCCATCGATCTGCCATTCGACAGCTAGCTGTGCCTCCTCGACACAACCTATTCCTCTTCCTCGCGTTAAGGGGAGCTCCACCATGGGTATAACCTCCTTGCCCCTTTCTATTCCACGATTTTGTGCGACTTTGATCTTGATTTTGAACGATCCACTTGTCAAGTTCTTGATATTTTAACCGTAACTTGTGGTACTTCAGCTATTGTGGCTTAAATCTTGAACTTAGAGACCATAACCTAAGTCATGATTTAAGGAAATGGTGCCCTAGACCATGATCCAGGTCACAATCTAGTTTTTTCGCTTTTATATATGTTCTTATGGCAAGAGTATTACCTCAAATGACTCAAGTCGTTACTTAAGTGGCTTGGGTCCAAAGGTATATTGCCACATTCATATGCTTATGGCAAGTTGTATTGCCCAAAGGCAATGGTGCCCTACCACACAAAATGCTTTTTTCATGTGTTGTGTGTGATGCTTCATGCATGTATATGGTGGGAATGGCAAATATATTGCCAATGGAATAGCCAACAAGTATGCACATTGGTTGAATGAATTGGCCTCCCCATAGGAAGCAAGCCAAAGGCTCTTCCACTTCATCGTTCGCCTATTTAGCTGATCAATTGCGTGGCGACATCGCTAGACAATAGTTTCGTTGTTTCGCAAATGCCAAAGTAAAGAGTCCCCGCTTCATTGTTTGGAATGATTTTGCACACCTAAATCTACGGGAACACTTTGAAATTCTTCATCTATTTCATTATTTTGACCGTCAGTTCCACTCTGGTGTTGGAACTGTTGGTGTATTCTGATACGAGAAATACACTATTTGTTAAAGATGCAAAATAGTGTCATTGCAACGTGTAAATTTGCAATCAACTTTTACAATTTATAAAACCTAGATGGGGGAGTATCTAGAGTCGTTGTTCACGGCCGTTTCGTGCGGATTTAAAGCGTATTATGTTGTAGTATAACCGACAAAACGTTCGAACAAATACAAAGTTTTTATTACTCGAAGACCGGAGTATCCGAGGTCGAACACAGGGAGCAAATGGAACTTACCACTAAATCAAAATGTAATTGAACACTCTAATTTACTCAAAATATCAATTCAGGTATGAATGTATGCGATTAAAAGGAGTTAGGGCAAAAAAAATATGAAATTGGACGTCTGATCTTGTGATCAGACGTCTTAAAAGCATTTCTCCTTTTCTTCTTGATTATTCTTCTTCTTCTTCTGCTGCAGTCTTTGCTCTTTCTTTTCTTCTTCTGATCTCTGCAAAGTCTTCACTTGGCTTCTCTGTGCCTTTGCTTCTGGCTTGCTCTTTTCTTTCTTCTCCTGCGAAGGCTTCTTTCTTGCTTCTTCTTCTCTTGCCTTGTTTCTTCCTCTTCTATTCTTCTCTGCCGTTCCTTCTTCTTTCTTCTTTGTCTTCTTCTTCTTCTTTGTCTTGCTTCTCCTTTCTTCTGCAGCGGCCACGTCCTTCTCCTGCAATCAGCCTGCCTGCACAGGGGAACAAAACCTAACCCTTCTCCCTCTACCCGCGCGTGTCTCTCTCTCAAGCAATTCACTCTAACTGCTCTACCAGAGCCACAGTCTCAATCGGGTCGGATCGTACCCGGGACCAGGCGCACCTGCAGGTGTGTGATGCGCGAGGAGTGCGTAGGTCTAGGTCGGGTCGGATCCGCCAGGTCCGCGTGGTCAGGCCGCGGACGAGGCGGGTGTGGGGTCAGTGAGGGACCTCACCCCTGTGCTTACTGAGGCGATAAGAGTAAAACACAAAAACAACTTATATGGTACCTGAGGGTTGAATTCCCACGATGTGGGACTATCTGGTCTCGCCTTCACGCATGCCTGCAGAAGCCTCGTCGTGCGATTGCCCCGCAGCTGCTGGCTCTGCTAGCGCTCCTTGGCTGGACTCGTGCACCTCGCGACACTCGCGCTAGTATGCAGCACCTGTAGCCTGGAAGACCGGGTGCCTGGAGCTTCGTGGGAGCTTCATCAGAGGTCGTCCATGGCGGCAGCGGCTCGAACCCTGTCATACACAAAACGCGCCTCTTGGCCAAATCAGAATAGCTAGAGACCTTCGCCGTGGCACGGCGAAGGCGGTGGGCAGTGCTGCAGGCCGCAGGTCGGCCTAGGCGTGTGTGCCTAGGTCAACCTGTGGTCGGAGATGGTGGGTTGGTCGGGGGGTGATTGTGGAGGGCTGGAGTGGCAGTGGTAGGGTGGAGTGTGTTCCTGGAGGTGAGGCGGAGCTTTCGAGGTGGTTGGCGAGCAGTGTGGAGGGCTGGAGTGGTGTGGGCGGCTCGCCGGAGTGCGGTCGGAGGCGAAGACGATGGAGGTGGTTAGCGTCTGTCGAGGGTCGATCAAGGGAGATAACAGGGGGAAAAGATAGAGGAGAGGATGGAGAGGAGTTCTAACCTAACTGTAAGGACGAAAGGGGACGAAGGGCGAACAGCAGTACCTGCTGTCGCCGGAGAAGATGACGCCCAGTGGGGGAGGACGACGGCGACGACGGGGCTGAGGCGGCGTGCGCTGGTATTGCGCGACGCGGAGGAAGGTCAGGAAGTTAACTCTGCCACTGGTTTTGTGGCAGAGCGAAGAGGGAGGGGAGGGGGCCTCGCCGGAGCTAGCTGGGGCATTTGGCCGAGCAGGAGGAGAGGAATTGAAGGGGGAAACTCGGCCAAATCAAGCTCAGCCTCTTCGGCCGGAGTTGTGGGTTCTTATATAGGCGTTGGACTTGGTGTGCAGGGCGTGAAGGGCACGTAATTGCCTGAGGTTGGTCGCCGGAGATGGAAAGGAGTTAGGATACCCAAATCTCTCGTGCGTTCGCACGAGAGATTGGGTTCACACCAACGATTGTAATTGACTTTATAAGGAAGGGAATTCCTCAGAGAATCCTCCTTCCATTTCTGGAAGGGAATCTCTGAGGGATTAGAGAGCAATCCCTCTCCGAATCTCGCCGGAGCTCGGTTCTGCCCTAGCAATGGCGGCAGGACCGGTTTGCAAAGGAGGCGAAAAACCTAGGGGGTTCTCTGCAACGGTATTCAAAAGATAGGGACCAATTTGTGATTTGGGTGTACTAAATTGCAAAGTAGGTCAAGATGACCTCTCCTTAGGTCCAAATTTTGGTATAAACCTAATTTGGACCTAAGGAATCCAATGGAGAAGTTAGATTTCAGGTTTGACCTTGTTTGACTGGATATTTTGCGTAAAAACCCAAATTAGGTTAATTGAAGAGCTATGACCCTAATCTAGGTCAAACTAGGTTCCAAAGGCCAAATTAAGTGTTCTAAACCCTAGAGTATGTTTTTTCATGATTTGTAGAGGGTTTACTTGCTTTTTGTTCTGACCGAAACCTTGTTAATTTAAGCGGGTCTGTTTTAGGGTTACCAAGTGTCTTTTAGTTCTTAGATTGCACATGAACCCATTTCTGCTTGACTCAACCCACTTTTTATCTCATTTAGACCATTTGACCCATGTTTTGCCTCTGAGAAATCCCGTTTATCTACTGAAATGGTAAAATTGCAGTTTTAACCTTTATTTCATGTTTTCTTCTCAGAGCACTTGTTCCTTCAGTTAGGCCATCTTCTAGGTTATGTAGGAGCTTTTATCTTCTTTATTGGGTCAAAATGAGCTAGTTATGGCTCATGATGAGGCTCTCATCAGTCGTCCTAGAAGGCCAATTCGTTAATCACATGAAGGGGTTCTCTCTCTCGCCTTCTAGATCTGCAGATGTCTTTTTGTATTTTTTGATTTTGTTATTTTTTAGGGTTTTAGAAATAGTTGGGAAACAGAATAAGAGATGATGATTATGCTATGCCTATCAACTAACCCTAAGTGACAAGAATGAAGCCCTCTCTTCTAAGCTCACCCTAGGCAAGTGCACCTAGGGTAATTAGAAGAGAAGGGGTGTGGACCACTAAACTACTAATAGCATTAAAAACATACTAAGATAAAGACTGAACTTGGAAGGCAATTTGCAACCTATATTACTAGCAACCAAAAGGAATGTAGTGGAATGCTTGTTACATGAAAATAAAAACACACTAGCTAATACAAGATATAGGGATAAAGAAGAAGAAAGGGAGATCCTCTAGTCGAAGTCATGATAGCCCTTGCTCCAAGTGCAGTTGCCCCACACTTGAAAAGGGTTCTCCTTGGCTTCTTCTTGATGTAATCCTCCTCCAAGCTATTTCCTCAAGGTAGGCATCAACCACCTTGTTCCTCCTCTTGCGTGGCCGCCCCTTCAAGTATGAAGACCTCCTCCTTGGCGTGGCATAAGAGAGAAGAAGATAGAGAAAGAAGTCACCAAGGGGGCAGATGGTTGCCCCCTTAATCTTCTTCTCTTCTTCTTCTCCTTGGCCCTAGGTTCTAGGTGGCTATGGTGGAATGAAATTGAGGGAGAAATGGGAATTATGTGATGGTAGGGTAGGGTATTTATAGGATGGGAAGGGGGGTGGTTATGGTATTTTTTGGAGGAAAATGAAGGGGTGCTTGGATATTTTTGAAGGGGAAAATGGGAGGGAAAGGAAGAGGTACCTTGGTTTTCCCTCCAAAAATACCTTCTAAAAGGTGTTGATTTTGGAGGGAAAAGATGGAGGGTGGAGATGGGTTTTGATGGTGGATGTAGGGTGGTGATGGAAGGGATAGTTGGCACCAAAATGAAGTAGGAGTAGGTGGTCTTTTTGGTGGAGCTTAGGTAGTAGGATAGTAGGCCATGAAGTGGAGCTAGGTTGAGCTAAGCTAAGCTAACTTAGCTAATAGAGTAGGGGAGGAGTAGCTAGGGTTTGGATGAGGAGCTGAAGTTGGAGTTGCATGATCTTCCTAGAGCTGATAGTAGCTGAAGTAGAGGTACTTGAGAACTCAAGCTAGCTTAGCTAGCTAGTTCTTTGCTAGTAGCTAAGCTAAGCTAATCTGAGCTGGCTTTTTCTAGTTTGGAGCTTAGGTAAGCTGGAGCTGGTCCTCCCGAAGACAACCCAGCTAGCTAAGATAGATAGCTTTGGTCAAGTAGCCTAGCTGAGCTGAATCTTTGAGAGCTGGAGTTGAGCTGACTCTAGCTGGTTGAGAACTTCTTCAGCCAACTAGACTTAGCTAGTTGATGGCAGTAGCTAAGCCTACTCAGATAGTACTTCCAGGAGCTGGATGGAGCTGAGAGGAGCTAGGATCAACTAAGTTGAGCTAGCATGAGCTCCCATGAGCTCCCATTCAACTAAGGTGAACTGAATGGAGCTGAGATGAGCTAGCCACAAATAGGTTGAGCTGGAATTGAGCTGAGGTCTACTGAGTTGAGCTAGCTTGAGCTACCATGCAGCTGAAATGAGCTGAATGAAGCTGAAATGAGCTAGTCTCAACTAAGTGGAGCTGGAATCCAATTGTGATGAGCTAGATTTAGCTAGGATCCAACTAAATTTGGGCTTCCTTTTCATCTTCTGCCTTCTAAAGTGTCAAGGTTTATGGGATCTGACTCTCTACTTATCCCTGATACTCAAATAAATATATTAAAAACACAACAGAATGTAATGTATGCCTAACCTACTAGAATGCCTAAATGCAGCCCAAAAACCCATTTGTGGAGTCAAAACCTTAAGAGCTAGATATGTTTTAGGGCATATGAATAATGATAAATTGGCATTTATCACACCCCCATGCTTATCTTTTGCTAGTCTCTTAGCAAAACTATTTTCACAAAATAGATTTTTGGGAAAGACTAATTTTTTTACTTTTGATGAGAAAAAGATTACGAGGCCTTGGTTGATTGAAAACATGAAAGGTACAAGATTTGTTGAAACTAAAACATCAAAATTCATCTTTGGACCCAAGAGTTAGAAGGATCGGGATCAATGTATCTTTCAAAAATCACAAGTTAACTCCTTGTTAATTCAAATGACTCAAAAAATTTTTGTAGCTAGGATTTCCTTGGCTCTTGAATCCAAATCGCAACTTGCATAATCCTTTAAAACCTTAAGTCGGTGCTTTGTGAATGCCAACATTTATAAGGTCATGTTTTAAAACTCTTTTTTTTTGTCTCCCCCATTCTTATTTTTAGCTTAATCTTACGACAGATGTGTCGGGATCATCATTTTCGACCAATCCTTGGGGGGCTCTGGCACCAGCACTTTGAGATAGTACTATCCAAGACACCACCCAAGAGCTCACAACCCCAAAACACAATGCAGTGTAAAGGGGTGCTTCAAGCAAACTTAAGCTATTACTCCGATACTATGGGTAGAGCACCATCCAAGACACTTGAGCCACAAAATGCGCCTTAATGCTTCGTCTAAAGATATGAAATATAGATATAGAGCAACACCTAATAAACGTCAGTTTATCATCATTCTTATGACCTAAAACAGATCTAGCTCTTAGGTTTTTCACTCCGCAAATGAGTTTTTGGCCTGCATTTAGGAATCAATTAGGTTAGGCATGCATTGCATATTTTGTTTTATTTTTAATACGTTTATTTGAGTGTTAAGGACAAACAAATAGATAGATCCCCAAAACCCTAGCACTTATGAAGGCAACTAGTGAAAAGGAAGTCCATTCCAACTGGAACCTAGCCAAATCCAACTCATCATAGCTGGATATCAGCTCACTTGAATTAGGGTTAGCTCCATTCAGCTCATCTTAGATGAATGGTAGCTTAGGGCAGCTCATCTTAGCTCACCCTAGCTCAAGTTAACTCAGACCCTGCTCAACTTAGTTGAGTCTTGCTCACCTTAGCTCCATTCAGTTCACTGAGAGCTCTAGCTAGCTCAGCTAAGTTGACTGGAGTCCACATCAGCTCAGGTCTAGCTACTTTCAGCTCCACTCAACTCAAGTCAGCTGAAGATGACTTCACACAGCTCAAGCCAGCTCAAGTCCAACTCCCAAGGACTCCACTTAGCTCAACCTAGTTGAGCTAAACTACCTTAGCTACTCCAGCTAGCTAAGTCCTCCCCAAGAAAATCAGACCTAGCTCACCTCATCATATTTCAGCAGAAGCCAGCTTACTCTAGCTTGGCTTAGCAGCTAGCAAAGAACTAGCAAGCTAAGCCAACTAAAGTAGCTCCCTGCAACTCCCTTCAGCAATTACCATCTCCAGTTCAACTCCAGACATTCCTTCCTCAGCTCCTCTTCCCTAAACCCTAGCTCCATCCCACCTCCTTCTCTACTCAACTACTAGCTAAGCTAGCTTAGCTTAGCTACACCTTTGCTCCCAATGGCCATCCACCACCTATAACTAACCCTAGAACCCATCTACCTAAGCTCCACTAAGTAGACCTAAGCCTAGTCCACCCTAGCTCCTACTTTTGGAGCCAACTTTAAACATATCTTGGCCCCTCAACCACCACCAAGAGCCACCTTGTTTTGGCGCCAAAACACCTTCTAGAAGCCCTTTGTTTTGGCACCAAAACATACCCACATCATGGCCCTACACTTCATCACCCAAACCATCTGCACCCTCCATTAAGTGGTGCCAACCCATACCCTTCTAGAACCCCCTTTTTGGCACCAACTCAAGAGGCACCAAGGGTTGTAATCAGCACCTTTGAGTTGGAGCCAACCTATAGTAGCCTTAGGATCAACTAACTACCCTAAAAACCCATCCTAACCATCCATCCCAAAAGCCACCTACAACCCCATCCTACTCTATAAAAAGACCCATAACCACCACCATTTCCATCATCCTTTGGCTTCATAATTCTCCACCTTCATCCCACCATACTCACAGCCAAGAGAAGAAGGAGAAGAAGAAGATTACGGGGCCACTCTGTCCCCTTGGTGCCTTCCCCTCTTCCCTTCTGTCTTGTGCCACCACCAGCTAGAGGAGCAGCCAAGCAAGGAAGACCTTAGGAGGAGGTCTTGAGGGTGGTGCACACCACCCTAGGAGGAGTTTTGTGGGTGGAAATCATCCACCTTTAGAGGAGCAAAGGCATGCCCCCTAGGGCTTGCCAAGGAGGACACCATTTTGGAGGAGCTATTCAAGGAAAGAAAAGAAGAACTTCTTTTCAAGCCCAAGAGAAGCTGAGGATGGAGCAAGAAGCCTCTCTCTCTTCTTCACCAACATCATCGTAGGAGGATTTTTGTTTTCTTTTATCTTCATTTGTTAGAGTAGAAGCATTCCTCTACTTTTCCTTTTGTAAAACAATTTTTCTCCTTAATTAAAGTTGCCTTTCTTCAATTGTGTTGCATCATTTTTTTGTTGTTTCTAGCACTTTCCACTCTCTCTCTAATTACCCTAGGCCTCCACGTGCCTAGGGTGAGTTTAGAGAGAATACTAGCTTGTCACTTTAGTGTTAGTATTAGCAAGTTAGGTGTAATCTCTTTCCCTCTTTAATTTTCATAGTTGCCCATTATTTCAAAACCAAGAAAATGTTATATTTAAAAACTTTAAAAGAAAGTTGATTTCCCCATTTTCAAGTGAGAGTGTTTAAATTTTGCAACTTGTCTCCTTGGACAACCCTAGATATCCTACTATCTAGGTTTTACAAAATTTTAAAGCGATTGCGAAATTGTGTATTGCAATGACTTAAACCCTAATTTTAACAAATCATGCATTCTTCACATTAGCGTCGAGGCAGTAACATGTTGACATCGCATCCTGAAAGGAGGTATGTTCCCCCTTCTAGACGGTGGGAACTCAAACCAATCATCTGTCTCGAATTTTACTAAGACTAAACAAGGGGTTATTCTAATTTTCTAAATGTTTTTTAGGTGTTGGCTTTGTGTGTGAATTTGACACAAGAATTTTACAAGAGCCACAAGTTTCTGGATCGAAAACTAAGCCACGTAATTTTCAGGTCACAAAAAGAGATCAAGTCACCTGAATCATCACGAGTTCAGGTGGAATTTAGAGAAAGATACTTGATCTAATCTAAGAATAGACCTAGAAGTTCTAAAAATTTGATCCGCATTCTAGTCCCTAGTTTATTAAAGATTAAATTACATTGTACCTTCAAATGATTCTTTTCAACCTTAGTCTCGATTTTCAAAATTTTCCTCAAAAAGTTTTATGATTTTTCTATTATAAGGATGTATGCAAAAGAAAAATTTAGTATTTTTAGGTTTTGAAAATCCTAAATCGATTGACAAAATTTAAAAATACCCCCCCCCCATGCTTATGATATGCCATGTCCTCATGCATTAGGATGGAAAAGTGATCACCTGAGTGAAAGCGGTCAAGTTCAGGATGAGCAAAACCTAAGAAAAGAAAGATAAAAGAAAAACGGTAAAAATGATGGGTTACCTCCCATCCAGTGCTATCTTTTACGCCATTCAATCGTGCGTGAAGTGATGCATAAAAGACAAACAATCATGTAAGAAATTGGACACGTGAATGCCCTCAAGAAATGTGTCTTCCTCAGGGTCCCCTAAAAGATGATTGGTAAAAATATAGGGATCAAAATGAGATAGAAAAATGGAAGAACGACCAGAGTTTGGCCATGGTTTTAATTCATGATAATGCCATACTCGAGTAGGTATGGTGGTAGGTCCAAAGGAAAGGGAGTGGAAGAGAAATCAGTGTAATGGAGGGTGGGTGGGTCTAGTGGAAAATTAGGAAGATTTGAAGAATGAAGGCCAAACCCTAATTGATCTGAAATGTCTTTGACCATATAATCATATTCAAAATCTGAATCAATAAAATTTGGTTCAATGGTGGTCAAACCAGAGCAAGAATGGAGCATTATAGATTCCTTAATTACTACTTCCAGTTCATCATTAGAGTCCTCAAAAAATTCATGATCAAGGGACCTCTTGGAAGCTTTGAAAGTATCTAAAGATACAATTTGGTTACCACAAGTTATATCCATTTTTCCAGAATGACAATTAATATTGGCTTTACGGTAGCCAAAAAAGGTCTTCCAAGGATAATGGGGGCATTTTGGAGTGCCTCAGGTACCTCTATGTCAAGGACTAGAAAATCAACTAGAAAAAGACAATTCTGGACCTTGACAATAATATCCTCGACAATGCCCTACGGTTTAATGGTAGATCGATCTACCAATTATAATTGAACCTCAATAGGTTTTAATTCATCGAATTGGAACTCCTCAAATAAGATCGTAGGAATGAGATTTATAGAGGCACCTAAGTTGAGAAAGGTGCAATCAAAGGTGGTGCCATAGATGACAACCAAAATAAGTGGTGTGCCCGGCTCCTTTTTCTCAGAGGTAGCTTGCTCTGCACAACTGAGCTTACTGTCTCAGAAAGGACCACCCTTCCTAAATTCTTGGCCTGTCGCTTTGGAGTACAAATTTCTTTCAAAAATTTAGCATAGGCAAGGATGTACTTGATGGCATCTAGGAGGGGGATGTGTATCTCGACTTGCCCAAATAAGTCCATAAGATCTTGATGAGAGGATTCATATTTCTTTTTCTTTCAAGGATTGGAGTGCAGTGCTTGAGAAAGGAATGGGGTTTGAATCTTGTGTTTTTGATGTGTCTTTTTCTTCTTCCTAATTAGGGTTAGGAGAGTCAATTTGCATATATTAAGAGTGGGTTTCATCAGTGATGTGAAGGCCTTGAATCAATGGTGGTTTTTCCACTCCTCAATGTAACTGCATGTGCAATTTGGTTATTGCTGGGAGGAGGTGGGGGGGCCGGATGGTGATAGAAACTGGTTTGATGCTAAGTCATTAGGTTAATGGGAGGTTTATTAGTGTGGTTCAGATAAATTTCTACCCTGATATTGGTCCCTTTGATTGACAGGGTTGGGTATGGATTGGAATGGTAAATGTCCTACAGGTCTCTGGGTCGGAGTAACCACAACTTGATTATGGAGATTGTTAATAACACGGGTTACTTCCAACATCATGCTTTGCATTCCCTGCAGGGTTTTCATCATCTGAGCATTGGTGTCTTCTTGGGATAGCCTAGGTTGATAGAAAGTCTAATTTGAACCGTATCCTCCAAATGGGTTTTGTTGTTGGTGAGGAACCAAATTGGTCCAGGAGTGAGTCAAGTAATTCCTCCAATTTGAGGAATTTTTAAATTGCTCCTGGAGGGCGGAGATATTTTCAATGAGGCTATGATTTGGATGTGTAGTCCCCGGTGAACCATAAAAAGCCTCAGAATATTGATTATACTCAGCAGAGGTAGTGTTTAAATTATGCAATTTTTTTCTCCTTGGAATGTTAGGCAAGGTTAGATGCGAAGCCTGTGGAGCTTGGGTAGGTGTGGCAAATCTCCCTTGGTTGGCTAGGTTTGTTATAATCCTAGTCAACTGTTGTTTATTAGCTTGTAGCTGAGCCATCTGCTCAGCTATTATGGAGTAGAGATTAGGTAGGAGGCTTGATTAGGTAGCTCTAAGGCAGGTAGATGGGGGATGGAAAAATCAGCATGCTGGTTAGATTGTGGGTTAAAGGACCTATTTTGTTTTTCCATTTCTTAAAATGCAAAGAAGAGAAAAAATGCAGGAAAAGTCTTTTTGTGTGGGGGCAAAATCAGGTGGTCCCTCCAAGTGTGGAGTTTGGGACTGCAGCCTATACAATAATGGAAGAAACAAAGAGGAGATAAGGGAGAGATGAGAGAAGTGTGCAATCAAGTAATAAAATTATAGACCTAACTTAAATGTGACTCCCTGAAAATTAATCTAAGACTTGGTCTATCTAGGAAATAAGAAATCAATAGTGGATATATGTTCCCTCAACAAATCTAGTTAGGCTGAATAAGGAGAGAGTTGGACCCAAGCATGTCCCAGGAAAATCACTAGGGGCTTGTATGAACCCATGCCTGGTCGTTTGACACAGCCCCTCAGCCTAGCACCGGATATAGATGAAGGAATTGAAACCAACTAAAGAAAACTTAAAACCTAGGTAGCAAGCCTAAGTTTGATGAAATCTTAAGAGTCAAATTACCACAAAATTTTAATTAGGTCTAAGAGCTTAAAGCGCACATGGAATGTGATGTGCGTTGGTTGGGGAAATGCTGGATTATTTCTTTTTTTTATGCAAATTGGGCAGGAAGTGGTGCCCAAGCCAAATGAATAGAGTTTGCAAACAAGGATTTTTTTGGTTGAAGTGTTTTAGGGTTTCGATTAAGATTAATGTCTTTTAAAATTTTCTCTTATAAATGATTCAAATAAGGTTTTGATGTTTCACAAAATAATTGCAAACAAGTTTTTGTTGGTGGAAATCAATTCCTTTAAAATTGATGTAACTAAGAGAGAATTAGAAACCCTAAAGTTAGAATTCCTAGTTATGCAATTCTTAAAAATGAATCTCTTTTTGAAATCTTTTTGGGTGGTGGTCCAAACATGACAAACAACGCTACCACCTGATAGCAAATCAAACAAGGAATTCAAAACTATTTTTTTAAAGATTTTAGAAAATTATTTGATAATTTTTTGAAATTTTTCTTCTTACTGGTGTCAAGAGTTAAAAATGATAGATTCAAGAAATTAATTTTCAGAAACCTCAAATGACCTCAAATATTTTTGAGAATTTTATATGATGTAGATAATTTCTCAACGTTTCCAGCAATATAAAGTTTACCTAAATCTGATGAGAAGAAAAATTTATGAAATTCACAGACAGTAAAAAATAGTAAGGAAATAAGGTCTAACCTTTGTTCAATCCGTGAATTTTTTAATTTTTTCCATTCAATAAAATTACTTGAAAATTAGACTCAAGGTTCCTGACTCAAAGGCGCTTCCTTGGATTTCATTTTTTTTTCTTTTCTTACGAAATCGAAACTAAGCTAAGACTACTATGCTTACTTTTTTATTTTTGTTTAATACCAAAGCAAGAAAATTCCTAACTACATTTTTTTATCTTTTTTTCTTTTATATTTTTTTGGCTTTTCGAAGTTACGAACGGAAAGTGAGAATCGTATTTACAAATACCAACTAAATAGCGAGAGAAGTGTTTTTATCATTTTCGTTTTGCAATTTTGTTTTGGCTTTGGAATAAGATTAAGCTAACAAAGCGATAAAGATTAAACTAAACTTTTATTACATCAAAGAGAAAGGAAACATTACCTGAACTTGCAAAAGAAATTTCATTACACTAAAGGTGATGTAAACCACCCATACAAGCTTCAAAGAAATATTTACAACACACTCTTCACTCATTCACCAAGTAAGTGGAAATGACAAGGGTGACTTGGCGAGTAGCTTGGCAGGGTGCTTCTTATAGGAATGGGATCCATGTAGGTGATGGGACAAAAGTTGTGGTGGTGGTGATGATGGGGGTAATGAGGACTAGGTAAAAGGCCATCTAATGTTGGATGAAGTGCTCAAACTCCTTAATGTGGTTGAGGTTTAAGGGCTCGGTGATATTAGTGATGATGTGTCAATTGGTCAGAATATTGGTGGTAAGGACTATGGCAGAGGATAATAAGAGTCCTGCGGATCTGATATGCTAGACTAAAGGGGAATGGTGAATAGTATATATGGTAATTTAAAGATAACTTTAAAGCGAAATGAACACAAAGCACAAAATATCATACATGAGTGCACCTATATTTATAGTGGAAACCCTTACGGATAAAAACCGCTACCTAAGCCTCCCAATTTAGGATTTTCTCAACTAGTCAAAGCTAGTCAATCCACTAATACATCACTTAAATAAGGGTGGCACAACCTCTTACAACTACCCTTCTCTTAACAACCTAAAGAGAAGCACAACAACAATGGGTCTCCCAAAACAACTTGAGACCCAGATCAAAATAATAGAGTAAAGCAAATACAGTATAATCCTAAGAAACCTCAATGGAAAAATCAAACTGATGTTTTTCGTAGAGGCATTTCAGTTAGAGTGCTTTGGAAAGCATGGAAGCAGAAGCGTAGAAGCACTACAAAGATGGAGTAAAAGCACTTTTTCTAGAGGTATTTCGTTCTGAATGATGTATAGAAAAAAGCTACCAAGGACCTCTATTTATACTAAAATTCTGACCTAGAAAGGAGTTTTTCAAACGCATTTGGTCGATCAAATAAAGTAGTTTGGTCGACCAAAAAGTTATTTGGTCAGTCAATCTATTTATTTGATCGATCACTATTTGGTCAATTAATTAATCTTTTGGTCGATTAAAAGGGATTTTTATGAAATTCCTAATTTGGCTAGATTTGATTGATTAACCTAAGTGATTGGTCGATCAGAGTATTTTAGCAAATTATTTTTAATAATTGGTCGATCAACTAATATAAAAACTTGTTTTTAGGTAAATTACATTTTTTTTAGTATAAAATTGAGCTTTTGTACAAGTATTCTAGACTCAAGAAATAAAAACACTCAACAAATGACTTCAGAGAGCTTTATTCCTTTCCATGAGTCAATGATAGAGCCCTGAAAGATTAGTCTGATAGATAACATAATTTTGGTGTGTCAAAACTGAGGTACTAACAGATAGGGGATATGGAGATGACGATTCTATACTTAGGGGTGACTAGGTTTTGTTCCAAGGTGTTGTTCTCGATGGAATCTACTTGGTGGGCTCTATGGTAGGGAGGGCGAATGACCATGGACCTAAGGTGCTAATGGGTGTGTTGGTGGTAATGGGATTAGGAAATGGTCTTGTAGGTGGTGGTGCTAAGGAGTGTGTGTGAGTGAGTGAGAAAGTGAGCTTGAGTGCTTATAAGAGTATGTAATGGTGGTGTGAGTGGTGAAGGTGTTGGGAATGGTGTGGGCATGTGAATGTGAGGTGGAGTGTATAGAGTGTGATGGTGGTGATGGTGAAAATGGAGACAAACTTGTGGGTGTGTAAGTTTGAGTGTGTAGGAGGGTGTATGAGTGATTAATAGTACTAAAGCAAATAAAGAAAGCAAAAAGTGCAAGCATTGTAATTGATTGAAATGGAAATCTATACTACTGAGCAAGTAAAAAGCACGTTATTGAAATTGCAAGTAAGGGAAATAGCTAAACTACTAACAAAATAAAAAGAGAATGGGACGGAGAAGTGGGTGTCCTCTCCAATGTGAGCACTAGGCCTATTGGGAGGTGAGGAAGATCCTTGGCTTGAAGCCTACTTCCTCTTCACCTAGATCACCAAGACCAAGGAGGCACATGGGAAGCCATTGGTCTTGGAGGAGGAGCTCTCAAGGTGGAAGCTCATGGGAGTGATGGTGGAGAAGAGAGTGGAGTGTGTAGAGAGTGGGAGGAGCCGGGGGGGGGATGGGCGACGCCCATGGGGGGCTTCTTTTATAGTGCCCTCCATGGTTTGGTGCTCTATGGGTGTAGGTTAGGAGGGTTACTTTAGGGTGCATCCTAAGGATAGAAGGTTCTAGGTGGGTGCACAACCTAAGGTGAGGGTGCAAGTCAAGGTGAGTTAAATGGGGGCGGATAAGGTAGAGTGTATGTTGGCTACGGGGGGTATTTTGTGGTGGGTTTAGGTGGGTCTTAGTGGTGGAGTGGGTTTAAGTGGGTTAGGGTTAAGGCTAAGGTAATTAGGAGGGGTGTCGGGCTTGTGTAGGTGGGCTAGTGTGTGTGTATATGTGGGCCTAGAGAAAATATGTAAATAATACAATATATTAACTACTACTAGGTCCACATGTATGTAAATAAAAATAAGGAGAATATATATAGAGGTATTATAAGTGTGCGCCAATAGTATTCATGTATGTAATGTGTATATAAAGTGATATGTATACATGAAATAGTAATTTATGTGAATGTGCACAAGTGTACGTGTACATGTGAGGTGCATGGGTGTGTAATGGGGTTGGTAAAACTGGATGTGAACATTGTCCTACATGGGTCTACATGGGATTGTCGGGATAGTTAGGGTTTGTCCTAGAATTGCTTGCTCCTGTCTCCATCTTTCTTCCTGGCTACTTCTCTTTGTTCCTGCATCATTTAGGTCCCAATGTTGCTCCTAAGTTTATGGTCCAGTATAGATAAATTGGCATTGTCACTAACGAGACCACAAAATGGTAGAATTAGGGTTTAGGATATACAAATGCAATTATGTATGCAATGCATGTAATGAATGCAATACTCGCAGAATGTATGCTAGCTTAAAGCTTAATTTAGTCAAATTAGGCCCAATGATTGTTATGCAATTAGATCACTCGCTGCACGTCGCCACCACGCATCGCCACAACCGCCATGAATTTTGTGGTGGGAAGCCTGGAGTTTTCACAATCACGAAAAGGTCCCTGCAAAATTTGAATTAAGATTTCTAAATGAAATCTTAATCCTTTCTTCTCTCTTTCTCTTAGGTTTTGCAGGACCTAGGGATTAATGACAACCCAAGGAACCAAGAGGGTATATTTATAGACCCAAATTAGGTTTAGGGTTAAGATTAGTGAGGTGAAATACCAAAAATATCCCTTAGGTTAGGTTCATCTTACATTTGTCCTTTTCAACTTGTTTTGGTCATAACTTGAGCTATATACCTCAGATTCGTGCAAAACAAGCGTCGTTGGAAAGTTTACAATGAGAGGAATCGAACGTTATCATGCATGGCACCATTTTGATGAGATTTGACCAAACATTGACACAAAATACATTTTGGCAATTTCAAGAGGTGCTTATACTTACGCCGAACTGCGACCATGTTTACGAGTTCGAAGTGACCCAAACCACTCTGAAATGACTCGAGACCTAGATTTTGGGATGTTACAAAATAAAATAGTGAAAATGTGAAGTCAGGACCCACCTTAACCAATCATCACCATTAACTTAAGTTGTACAATATTAGGTTTAAATAATGGCTCAACAGCTCCTTAGAGACAAGTCAAGATAAAGGACTCTTATCATTTCTAGCCTTAAGTGTCACAAGTGAATTTCTAAAGAACTCACAGTCAACCAAAGTTTAGAAAAGAGTTGGAAGTAAATCAAGTATTTGTGCCTATGAATTTAATAAGTTTACAAGCCAAAATGGAAGAAATCAAGTCTCCAGAGTCTGAGTTTATTAATCTGATTAATCTCCACAATCACTTTGGATTCTTTCCTAGTACACCTTAGTTTACTACTCATCACCTCCCAGCACATCTTAGGCTCATCAAGCTTTCTACGTGACCCATGTAGTGAGCCTTACATCTGCAACTCCCAGACCAGTTGGCCTAAGGGTGCCGACTGATAAAGCACTCTAAAGGACTTGTTGGCTCAAGTCACAAAAGCTTACAAATCCCAAGACATCTATTAAGTTTATTTAATCACGTTGAGTATTGGACTAAGATTAGAATTAGGTTTTCCCTACTTACTTTTTTTCTTCACAAGATATATACATTGCCTCCAACTAAAAATGGCGTAAAGGAGAGAACTTTTCATGAAAATTTTCTGCATCTTTTTTTTGAATTTTTTTCTACTACTTCTCTTTTTTTTCTATATATTTTTGTTCTAAAGAACCTAATTCTTCTCTTGAGTCACACTCAACAAGTTAAGTGTGTTTCTTCCAATTTCCCAAGCGGATGATAAAAGCTTCCCAAAAGTGGTTTAAAAATCCTCCTAAGTAGAGAACAGTAATTAAGATTTGCGACTTTGAAAAATCAGACTCCTAAGAACATTCGTGCCTGACAACTTATCAGTGTGAATGGTGAATATAAGGGAATACTTAAATTTTCAAACTCTTCTACACAGATGGTTGAAAATAAATCCTATTTACTCTTCACTCTTCAACTCAATACCAGGAAATAGCAAGACTCAAATGTCTAACATATGTCAAAATCCTAAATCTTAATTGATCACCTTGGTAATTAAGTCTAAGACCTAAAGAGCCACTGAGTTAAATCTAAATGTACTTCCTAAGGTAATAACTCATAGTTAAAAGGGTATTTTCATCATCCTTCCTAAACAAAACAAAAACAAAAACAAAAACAAAAACAAAGGAAAAAACACGACTAAATGCATACTACATGCAAACTTTAAAAACTTTTTTTAATGCAAAATAAAAGATTTTTTAAAAAAATTAATGCAAAATAAAATATAGAGCATGGAAGTTTTGAAAAAAAAAATTAATACATTTTAGCTAAAATTAAAAAAATTGCGGGCTTACACAACACATTAAAAAACAAATATAGGTCAAACAATATAAGGAAAGAAAACAGGTTTTCCCCACCCCCCAACTTAAATGACATTGTCCACAATGGCATTAAAATAAAAAAAGAAAGGGAGTAGTTTAGATAGATACGACCTGATGTAGTAAAGCACTTGTGATGGTGAGGTAGCCAGCTTACCTAACCTACAAAACTAAAAATAGATTAAAAACAAAAAAAATTTATTTATTTACAAAATCTAAAGGATGGTTAAATAACCTTGTTTATATACAAAATTAAACCTAAGAAAAGTAGGGCTTTTGGTTATTTACAGACCGAGAAAAAGAAAGCCTCTATAAGAAAACTCAACCCACAGATTCACCATGATTGAGTCTTTTTACGTCAGATCCTCAAGACATAATGAAATCACGAAAAGTCTTACAAAGCTACTCTTCTCTCGTGATGAAATCTTGGTATAGTGACATAAATTTGCACCTTGAGATAACCGTATTAGGTGTTCCAAACCTACACACCTTAGAGCTAAATCGGGAAATGCTAACTCCAGTCTATTTACGAGAAATATCTAACATTTTAAGAAATAGGGATTCGCTAGGATACACTCTATCCTCAAGAGGTAACTAATCCCTCTATTAAGCTCAGAGTCACTATCCTACTAAAGTACAAATAAGTTAACTCAAAAAAAAGAGGCCAGCTAAATAACTCGAATGTGAAGCATCACAGTACTACGCCTCCCACGTCTATCTGAAATACTAACAAGCCCTACAGTCCTGATAACACCCGAAACTTCTAGTAAACTCATAGTGGAGTCTTGTAGTGCTGCTCTTCCCACATGAGTCCAAGGTCACTTGTGTCCTATAATGCTATCTTTTAGTCCCTGCAAAGCTGGTCTCAAATCTTGAGAATCAACCTAGCTTTAGGAAATAAATACAAACCTCTTTTTTTATGCTTTTGTAAATTTTTATTATGTACAAATTTTTTGATTTTTTTTGAATTTTTGTTTTTGCAAATTTTTATTATATACAATTTTTCATTTTTCCTTTATTTATTTTTAAAATTTATTTATTTACAATGTTGAGTTTCCTCCCAACCAGCGCTAAGTTTAACGCCTTCAACCAGGCGGTGTGAAGGTGATGCCATATCTGTCAAAGTATTGGTTCACTAATTCCTCTATGGCTCTCTGAAATGGACGAGAAGGAATATAAGGAAAATTGGCACTCAATCCATACTTAAGGAAGTGTAGGCGATCAGCATACCAGTCCTGATGGGATTTCTTGTACCAACGACATATGCTATCATTAGCGTAGTTATACATACCGCACTTAATGCACAATCCCATACACTGCACCCTACACCGTTTAGCCATATTACTTCTCCCATAGAAGGGAGATTTCTGAAGTGCATGAATCTCTTCACGATGCACTTCCCTCGCTTTTAGTAGGATCAACAATCGCACATCTGCAGAAAGATCCATGCCGTAGCAAAGTAAGCAGGTGAAGGTGAGGAAGATGGGGTCACGAAAAGTCATGGTGTAGTCGCTAGTGTGCTCAGGTGCTCTAGTGCTCTATAAAGTAAGAAGGGGGATGACAAGCTATTGGACTGCCTCCAACGTGCACTAAGTTTAACACCTTCAACCGAGTGAAAACTAAATCAACTAGGGATAGGATCTAGAATAGCAAGCTTACCAACACCTTCAATAAGCTCTTAATGCTTAAGATAGGGTTTAAGCCTTTGCCCGTTAACCATGAAAGTGTCCCCAGTTTCGATATATGATATTTCCACGGCTCCACCTGGCAAGGTGCATACAACAATATAAGGTCCTATCCATTTAGAACGAAGCTTTCCTGAAAAAAACTAAAGTCTGGCATCATAAAGCCAAACACATTGGTTTGGTTCAAAAGACTTCCAAAAAATATAATGATCGTGGAAAGCTTTCATTCACTTCTTATAAATCTATGAATTCTCATATGCATCATTTCTTAATTCCTCCAATTCACTCATCTGTAATTTTCTATGATCCCCAGCTTGTTCAAGATCCATATTGCATTTCTTTATTGCCCAAAAAGATCTATGCTAAAGTTTTACAGGCAAATGGCACACCTTTCCGTACACCAACTGATAGGGAGACATTCCAATAGGGGTCTTGTAAGTTTTACGGCACACCCATAATGCATCATCTAATCTATCAGCCCAATCTTTTCTATCAATTCTTACCATCTTTTAAAGGATTGCCTTAATCTCCCTATTAAATATTTCAATTTGGACATTTGTCTATGGAGTTACAATTCCATGATTGACTCCATGCTTCTTAAGAAGACTTCTAAATTGAACCATCACTGATGATTACCGTGGCATCTCAAATCTTGCAAAAATATTCTTTCGAACAATGCAAGTGACTACATTATGATCAGTATTCTTTGGTGAGATTACCTCTATCCATTTGAATACATAATCTGCAGCCACTAGAATATAGAGATATCCAAATGAAGGGGTAAAAGGTCCCATAAAATTGATGCACCAAACATCGAAAACCTCGACAATTAAGATCGGATTCAAGGGTATCATATCTCTTTTGGTCATACTTCCTAAAGGTTCGCATCTTGTACAGCATTTAGTAAACAAATGCGAATCCTTGAACAAACTGGGCCAATAAAAACCACTTTGGAAGACCTTAGCAATTGTTTTCTTTCCAAAAAAATGACCTCCACATGCACTACCATGACAAAAGGACAATATGTTGTGGAACTCACTTTCGAAAATGCACCTTCTTATTATCCGATCAATACAGAGCCTAAAGAATTCTGGACCCTCCCAAAAATAATACATAATCTCAGAGAAAAATTTCTCTCTTTTGTTTTGTCCAATCAGAAGGGATCCAACCTACTGCTAAATAATTGACTATATCTGTAAACCAAGGAGACTTAATTCCTGTACTAGCCAATAGATGTTCGTCAGGGAATAAATCACAAATTAGTGGAGAATGATTGTTACTTATTAAGATCCAAGATAGATGATCAGCCACTACATTCTCTGATCCAGGTTTATCCTTTATTTATAAATCAAATTCTTACAATAAAGTATCCATCAAATTAATCTTGGTTTAGCATCTTTTTTTGACAGAAGATGTCTAAGGGTTAAATGATCACTATAAATTACCACATGGGAACCTAACAAGTATGATCAAAAATTTTCAAGAGCAAAAACAACTATAAGCAAATCCTTTTCAGTAGTAGTGTAATTCTTTTGAGGTTCATCTAAAGTTCTTCTTGCATAATAGATTACAACAGGTTTTCTATCAATTCTTTGTCCTAAAACTAATACTGCAAAATCAGAAGCATCACACATAATCTCAAATGGGAGTGTCCAATCTGGGGATTGTAAGATAGGTGCTCTAGTTAAAGACCGTTTAAGAGTGTTAAAGGCCTTTAAACAAGAATCATCAAATTCAAAACTGACTTCTTTAGCCAAAAAAGAACTCAAGGGTCCAGCCATCTTAGAGAAGTCATTAATGAAACGCCTATAAAATCCTACATGTCCTAAGAAGCTTCTAACAACATGAACTAAAGTAGGAGGTGGAAGGTTACTAATTAGATCAACCTTAGCTTTGTCAACTTCCATTCCTTTCTTTGAGATAATATGGCCTAAAACAATTCCTTCTTGAACCATGAAGTGATTTTTCTCCCAACTCAAGACTAGGTTGACCTCGATACATTTTTGAAGAATTTTCTCAAGATTAAGGAAACAAGAATTAAATAAATCCCCGAATATAGAGAAGTCATCCACAAAAATCTCTAAACAATCACCAACCATGTCCGAGAAAAAAGACATCATGCACCTCTAAAATGTGGCTGGTGCATTACACAATTTGAATGGCATTCTACGGAATGCAAAAGTTCTGTAGAGACATTTGAAGGTTATTTTTTCTTAATCTTCAGGGTGAATTGCCACTTGATGATATCCAAAATATCTATCAAAAAAGCAAAAGAATTCCCTTCTCGCTAACCTTTCAAGAATTTGATCTATAAAGGGTAAAGGGAAATGATCTTTCTCGGTAACATTATTAAGCTTCCTATAATCGATACAAACTCTTCAAGAGTAAGCTATTCTAGTGGGTACTTTCTCACCCTTGTCATTAGTTACAACGGTTAAGTCAGCTTTCCTAGGTACAACTTTTGTTAGACTGATCCAAGGACTATCAGAAATCGGATATATGATACCAACATCTAACTACTTAATTATTTCTTTCTTTACAACTGTTACGACCCGGTTCCCGAATCCCTATAGGACACAAGAATCGAACCAACTCGACTGATCCCAAAACTCAGTCGTCCAACGAGAAAGTAACCAAAAAGTAGTAAAATAAACCACATTCATCATGCATGTAACTAACAGTAACAAAAGTACAGCAGTAAAGAAAAGAACTACTACAGTACATACCACCACAACAGTAGAGAATTAAAACATGTACAGAAATATGAAGATTTCAATAAAAGAGTACAGGTGAAACAAAAATATTCACTATTACAGAAAAATGATACAACAAAGTACAACTACAGGGCTTTACTAGGCCCAACACCCTCCGCAGCTGCAGGCTCTGGCTGCTCAACACCTGGTCCTAAAAAGGTGACAAAAGTGACACGTAAGCGAAACGCTGAGCAGAGTGGCAACCAACTAGCTAAGAAAATAGTAAGGGTGGACAAGTAGCTGTTATTTTTAATTTCTTTCTTTATTTCTCTATTTACTCTTTCTCGAATTATTTCTCAGATCTTTCTCCTGATCTTGAATTTAGTTTCCAACAACAAGAATTTCATGTAGCAGTTACTAGCAATAGTACTCTACATTTCACAGGCAGCTGTTATCCAATTACAGGCATTTATCATTATTCTATCTACTTCTCCAACACTGCAATTCAAGTATTCAAGACATTCATTTCAGTGTTTCTATTCCTAGGATTCATGCCACACCCTAGGATCTATCATTCAATCTAGTTTCCAGGTCCTAGAATTCATGCCATGCCCTAGGATCTATCATTCATTCTAATTTTCAGGTCCTAGGATTCATGCCACGCCCTAGGAATCTATCATTTATTTCAGAGACGCATTTATGTTTGTAAGTAATTAAGGGGAGCCACTCTACTCGCAAAATCGGGAGTAATGGGGGCGTGATCGGTAGGTCCACGTGCCTCCGTAACCCCCAGAGCCGCAACAGAATGAGGTCCTAACACAAGGATCAATCACAAGGATCCACTCAGAACAGGATAAAAGTATTTTAAACAAGTAGAGGAACAAATTCTGAGAAGAACGGAATCTCAAATGCGAAAATCGAACTTCGAACGGACCCTAAACGGGTCAAAAACGACAACTCTGACTCAAATTAGACGTCTGGAACACCTTCCAGACGTCTTAAAAGGTGGTCCAGGTCATACCTCGCTCTGTGCTGCTCCTCAGACGTCCAGGGGTCCTGCTGAACCATCTGAACCCAGTTCCAAACGTCCGACCACCTCTCCAGACGTCTGGAGATGCTCTCCGCCGTCTGGTGCTATGCCCAGACGTCTGATTCTCATGGGAAGGTGTGTCCCGTGCCTTCCCAAAGCGAGACCTGCACGCGTACGCAAATGATCTTAACACGGCATGAGATAGAACTTTCGGAGAAATGGCCTGCATGGCCGTATCCACAAAAGGAAGCGGAGGAAGGAGTACGTACCTCTCAGACATCTGGAGCTCCCTCTAGACGTCGCCCGCGTCCTCTGGACGTAGGTCCAGACGTCTAATTCTGGGAAAATTTCCCAGAATCAGAACCTCCTCGCCTTCTTCCTGCTGCGCACGGCCGTGCAGCGCTCGCCCACCTGCTGCCTGAGCTGCAGCAGCACCAGGGTAACCTCCCCAGCACCACACTCCTGCTGCGCGCCCGTCGACTGGCCCCGAGCTACCCCAGCGAGCTCGCTCTCTCTTCCTCACGCGCTCTCCCTCTTCTCCCCTCTCGCTGCACCTCCTCTCCGCACACACCCAGCAGCAGCTGCTACCATCTCCCTCTCTCTCTCACGCTCACGCTGGAAGAAGGAGACGGTGGGGTGGTGGGTGAGGGAGAGGGAAGGGGGGAGAGGGGTATTTGAAGGCGACGGGGGAGAAAAAGTGCCTGCAAGTCAGCGGGTTCAGTCTGCATGCACATGCGCACACACTCGCAATCGTACGCACGCAAAAATTTATTTCCAGACGTCTGGGAAGGCATCCAGAAGTCTGACCAGACGTCTGGACCAATTCCCAGACGTCTTAAAAAGCGTTTGATGTCTTGGGTCTTAACAACATAACAAACTCAAAGGAAGTTTCATCCCCAAAACTTGCGCTAACTAGGGTGCGGAAAAAGAACAATATACGCATAACAAACTCAAAGAGGACTGAAGCCGATCCGAAAAGACGTACCCTCAAAGAGCTCCAGGTACCGCTCCTGCATCGTCGCCTCAGGCTCCCAGGTAGCCTCCTCGTACCGCTGGCTCCTCCACAAAACCTTCACTAGGGGTATTTGCTTCCATCTCAGACTCCGGACGGCTCTGTCGAGAATCTGCACTGGCCGCTCAGGGTAGGTCAGGTCGTCACCCACCTCGACACTCTTATGGCTCAGGACGTGACTGGGATCGGCGACGTACTTCCTGAGGTTGGACACGTGGAACACGTCGTGCACACCAGAAAGCTGGGGAGGAAGGGCAAGCCTGTAAGCAACGGGTCCAACCCGCTCCAGGACCGCAAAGGGTCCCACGAACCTCGGCGCGAGCTTCCCTCTCACCCCAAACTGCTGCAGGCCCTTCATGGGCGAAACACGAAGGAAGACGTGGTCCCCAACCTTAAACTGCACCTCTCTGCGTTTCCGATCTGCATAGCTCTTCTGTCTGCTCCTGACAGCGCGGAGTTGCCTGTGAATCTACTCGATCACCTCCTGACTCTGCCAGATCAGCCTGGGGCCAACCTCCCACTTGCTCCCCAACTCAAGGGTGTCGTACACCTCCGTCCGTACAGAGCCTCGTAGGGTGCCATGCCGATGCTCGAGTGATAACTGTTATTATATCCCAACTCCGTCAGGGGCAAGTGCTCCTCCCAAGAACCCCTCCAGTCCAGTACACAAGCACGCAAAAGGTCCTCAAGTGTCTGCATCGTGCGCTCAAACTGTCCGTCCGTCTGGGGGTGGTATGCTGTACTGAACCTCAGCCACGTCCCCAGGACCTGCTGAAACTCAGCCTAAAATTGGGACATAAAACGGGTATCCCGGTCGGATACGATCTCCCGCGAAACTCTGTGTAGACGTACCACGTTGCGGATATATCTCTCTGCCAACTGTGCTGGTCCCAAGGTGACTCGGATCGACAAGAAACGTGCCGTCTTCATCAATCTGTCAACGATCACCCAGACTGCATTGTGTCCTCATTGGGTAACGGGCAAGCCCACCACCAAGTCCATGGTGATGCTCTCCCACTTCCACTCGGGCACTGGAAGTGGCTGCAAAGGCCCTGCAGGCCTCTAATGCTCGACCTTCACCTGCTGGCACACTAAACACTACTGTACGAATTCACCCACATCCCGTTTCATTCCCCTCCACCAAAAGTTGCGTCTCAAATCATGGTACATCTTTGTATTTTCGAGATGTATGGTGAACCTAGAACCGTGTGCCTCAATCAGGAGCTCTCTCAACAGCTCCTCGTCCCTGGGAACGTACAAACGTCCCCTCATGCGCAGTACCTGGTCTGTAAAAGAGAAGTCCCCAAGGTCTCTTGATAGCACTCTATCACACAATGACTGTAAGTACGGGTCGGCCATCTGTCCAGTGATGATGCGATCTATCAGCTCTGGCCTCGTCTGTTGTGTCACCGTCACTGCACCACAGTGCCCCAGTAACTCTAGGGTCGCCAACTACCCATCTCCTCCATGAGGCTCCAACTCTGCTCCTGTAAACTGGCCACGTGGGCGGGCGCCTTCCGACTCAAGGCGTCAGCCACCACGTTGGCCTTTCCCGAGTGGTAGGAAATGCTGCAGTCATAGTCCTTCAGGAGCTCTAACCAACGTCTCTGTCTCACATTGAGCTCCTTCTTATCAAACAAGTATCTGAGGCTCTTATGATCTGTGAAAATCTCAAAAGTCTCACCGTACAAGTAGTGCCTCCAAGTCTTAAGCGCGCAAACGACAGCTGCCAGCTCCAGGTCGTGGGTAGGGTAGCTATGCTCATGGGTCTTCAGTTGCCACGAAACGTAAGCGACAACGTGATCCCTCTGCATGAGCACACCCCCTAACCCCTACATAGAGGCGTCCGTGTACACAACGAACCCGCCACTACTATCTGGGATGGTGAGCACGGGAGCCGAAGTCAGCCTCTCCTTCAGCTTCTGAAAACATGCCTCACAAGCGTCTGTCCAAGTCAAGGGCACGTCCTTCTGGGTCAACTGTGTCATAAGATGTGCAATCTGCGAGAAGCCCCTGATAAGCCGCCTGTAGTAGCCTGCCAATCCCAAGAAACTGCGGATCTAAGTAACTGTACGCGATCTCTCCCACCTGAGCATTGCCTCAACCTTGGCTGGGTCCACAGCCAACCCATCCCCGGAGATCACATGACCTAAGAAGGTCAGCTCCCTCAACCAGAACTCACACTTGTTGTATTTGGCGTACAGCCTACGTCACCTCAGTGTGTCCAAAACCATCCGCAAGTGCTATCCATGCTGTGTCTGATCTTGAGAATAGATGAGCACATCATCAATAAATACCACCACGAACTGGTCCAAGTACGGTCTAAACACCCGGTTCTTCAAATCCATGAAGGCAACGGGGGCATTGGTTAACTCAAACGGCATGACCAAAAACTCGTAGTGTCCGTACCGGGTGCGGAAAGCTGTCTTGGAGACGTCTGCCTCCTTGATCCTCAACTGGTGGTATCCAGACCTCAAGTCGATCTTGGAGAATACCGTGGCACCTCACAGCTAGTCAAACAAGTCATCCATCCTCGGCAGCGGATACTTGTTCTTGATGGTGACCCTATTCAGCTGTCTGTAGTCCACACAAAGGCGTAGGGTACCATCCTTTTTCTTTACGAACAATACCGAGGCTCCCCATGGAGACGCACTGGGCCTCACAAAGCCATTCTCCAGAAGATCCTGCAATTGAGAATTAAGCTCTCGCAGCTCAAGTGGTACCATCCTGTACGGTGCTGTAGAGATGGGGCTGGTCCCCGGTACCAGTGAGATCTCAAACTCGATCTCACGCTCAGGCGGTAGTCCTAGCAACTCATCTGAGAACACGTCGGGGTACTCTCCGACTACCGGGATACTCTGGAAGTCTGCCACAGGCTGGGCTACGCCACCACACAAGCTAGGAAGCCCTCACACTCCTGGCTCAAAAGTCTCGCCACCCGAAGAGCAGAGATGCACCTGAAGCCTCCGTCCACTGGCTGCCGGTGGAACTCAAAAGAAGGCAACTCCGGTATGGAGAAGACAATCTTCCTCTCAAAGCAGTCCACCAAGGCGTGGTAAGCAGACAGCCAGTCCACCCCCAGAATTACGCAAAAGTCCTCCATCTGTATCATAATCAGGTCAGCAGGAAGGTTGTGTCCCCCAACACTGACCTCACAACCTGTGTACACCTCCTCAACTACAATTAGCTGACCACTCGAACCTCTGATCACGAACAGATCCTCTAACAACATACAGTCCTGCCCCAATCTAACTGCAAAACTGGCAGCGACAAACGAGTGCATAGCGTCAGAATCGAAAAGCGTGTAAACAAGTCTGCCGGAAACAGAAACCATACCTGCCACCACTGATCCCAAAGCTATGGCATTCCTGTGTGTCAGGGCGTTGATACGCCCCTCAGCCCTAGGTGCGGACAAAGTAGCCACACTCTACGTCGGATGGGTAGCCGCTGGCCGGTACCCTCCCCGTGACTGCTGTCCTCCTCGCGCCTGGAAACCGCGACCTCCTGCTCGCCCTCCAGTGCTCGACGCAGGAAGCATCTGCTGACCTCCAACCCTAGATGGGCAGTCCTTCCTGATGTGGCCCAGCTGGCCATACTGGTAGCAAAGGGGGACTCGACTCTCGCCCTCAGTGGGTCCCTTCTGACGGCTGGGCGGGGGTCTGGAACTAGTAGCTGGCCCCTGTCGAGGGCCCCCAAAGGCCATTGATGGCCCCGCAAAGCGTGACGGCTCTTCTACAGGCGCCACGTGCCTCCTCTCTCATCGGCCCTGTGAGAAGTCTGGCGGGTAGGGCCGCTTCCGCCTGTTGTCAGTGTCGCGTGCGGATAGGTTAGTATCTTCATATGTCATAGCTGCCTTCACCACCCTCGAGAACGTCGGGAGCTTCCGGGGTTTGACATACCCCTGAATAGCAGGACGGAGCCCCTCGGTGAACCTCCAAAGGCGCTCCTCCTCAGTAGCCACAGTTGTCGCTGCGAAACGAGGGAGCTCCAGGAAATGCGTACGGTACGCGCTCACGGTCATCGTCACCTTGGGAGAGTGTGGAACTCCCGCCTCCTCTGGTCTTCCCACGTCTGGGGGAAGTACTGCTCGCAGAAGAGGGTGACTAACTGGTCCCAAGTCGACTCGTCCCTCTCCTAACCCCTGACCGACCTTCACCACCTGCGTGCCGCGCTCTCCAGCTGGTACGTGGCAAAGGCCACGTGGCACTCCACAGGGGGGCGAAGCGTGTCAAAAACCTTCTCGGTCTGCACAAGCCAGTCCTCCGCCTTGGTCGGGTCCTCATCCCCCTTGAAGGAGGGGGGCTTCAGCTTCCGGAACTGTCCGAAAAGCTCAAAGTGGCGCTGAAGTGGAGATGCTGGTGCGCCTCCAGGTAAAGAAGCCTCGTGCTCGGAAGTGCCGGAGGAAGGTGGGGGTGGTGGAGGCCCACCCTCTCCCCCGCGTCCAGCACCGTGTCTGTCTCGTGGTCCCACAGAGGACTCCCCCTCCACAGCCCCAGGGAGAGGCGCTCATGGCGGCGGGTGGAGCTCCTCTCGCACAATGTCTTGCATCAGCTGGGCGAGGTCCTGGGCTTGAATGCCCGAGAGCAATGGCTGGTCCACTGAGGCATTGGGCTCAACGTGCCCACCCCTCTGACCTCGTCCTCAACCTCGTCCGCGGCCCGCCTCACTACCTCCTCGTCGAGGCATCTCCTGCAAGGAGACGTGAACACGGAACAGAAAAGACGTCAATACGAATCGATATTCAATGAAGCAACCATAAAACAGATGTCAAAAGGTATGTTGTGGTGGCTACTCTAATTACAAGCACGTGAATTGGTTATTTTCCAGCCAGTTGGTTCACTTCTCGGGACGACCTTGCTCTGATACCATCTTGTCACGACCCAGTTCCCGAATCCCTACAAGACACGAGAATCGGACCGACTCGACTGATCCCAAGACCAAGTCGTCCAACGAGAAAGTAACCAAAAAGCAGTAAAATAAACCACATTCATCATGCATGTAACTAACAGTAACAAAAGTACAGCAGTAAAGAAAAGAACTACTACAGTACATACCACCACAACAGTAGAGAATTAAAACAGGTACAGAAATATGAAGATTTCAATAAAAGAGTACAGGTGAAACAAAAATATTCACTATTACAGAAAAATGGTACAACAAAGTACAACTACTGGGCGCCACTAGGCCCAGCACCCTCCGCAGCCGTAGGCTTTGGCTGCTCAACACCTGATCCTGAAAAGGTGACAAAAGTGACACGTAAGCGAAACGCTAAGTAGAGTAGCAACCAGCTAGCTAAGAAAACGGTAAGGGTGGACAATTAGCTGTTATTTTTAATTTCTTTCTTTATTCTCTATTTACTCTTTCTCGAATTATTTCTCAGATCTTTCTCTTGATCTCGAATGTTCCTTGTGGGAACGATCTTGATTGCAGTCTTTTTCGAAAAGTAGAAGTAGCAAGTGATGCTCTCCTGGCCGAGAGAGTCCCCCGTGGTGGTCCTACCCTCAGTCAACCACCCCAAGGTCGCTGACAGACGTAACGGTGACTACGGCATGCGCGATAAACGCACGAGTAGCTACCCCGCACTGGCACGCGGTCAATCGTTTCCGTTAACGAGTGCACCCAAAGCACAGCACGGAACCAGTATAGGGCAAAGCCCTCTCAGTAACAGGGGTCCAGCCCCTCCACAGTCTGCGCACCCTCGCCGACTACCCTGGTTTGTCCAGTAGGCCAAACAAGTCGCTGTAGGACGGCTAGCTAGACCCCAGGGCCCGTGGGGTGGCTAGCTCTCTCCCTGCACTAGTAGCTCTTCCCGGTACTGTGTACGCGAGGGCCAAAAGTCGGTACAAAGTGGCCAGACCTGACCCCGGGTCCCTGGGGCGGCTAGCTCCGCTATGCATTAAACAGGGGGACAGTCGCTCTCCTTGGGACTCTGTACTCAAAGGCCAGCTCACTTCCCCATCCACTTTCCCAGTTCCATTCTATTTATTTTCCAAGAGTTCTACTCCTAATTCCCCGTAGGGTTCATACTCATATTTCTCAGACCAAATCATACTATGTTTCATCATTTCAGTTTTATTCACATTTAACCCGTGTTTCCAACGTTCAATATCAATTTATATAGAAGCAGCTCAAATTTAGTTGCCAACAACAGGAATTTCATGTAGCAATTACTAGCAATAGTACTCTACATTTCACAGGCAGCTGTTATCCAATTACAGGCAACTATCATTATTCTGTCTAATTCTTCAAGATTGTAATTCAGGTATTCAAGACATTCATTTCAGTGTTTCTGTTCCTAGGATTCATGCCACACCCTAGGATCTATCATTCAATCTAGTTTCCAGGTCCTAAGATTCATGCCATGCCCTAGGATCATCATTCAATCTAGTTTTCAGGTCCTAGGATTCATGCCATGCCCTAGGAATCTATCATTTATTTCAGAGATGCATTTATGTTTGTAAGTAATTAAGGGGAGCCACTCTACCCGCAAAATCGGGAGTAATAGGGGCATGATCGGCAGGTCCACGTGCCTCCGTAACCCCCAGAGCCGCAACAGAATGAGGTCCTAACACAAGGATCAATCACAAGGAACCACTCAGAACAGGATAAAAGTATTTTAAACAAGTAGAGGAACAAATTCTGAGAAGAACGGAATCTCAAATGTGAAAATCAAACTTCGAATGGACCCTAAACGGGTCAAAAACAACAACTCTGACTCAAATCAGACGTCTGGAACACCTTCCAGACGTCTTAAAAGGTGGTCCAGGTCATACCTCGCTCTGCACTTCTCCTCAGACGTCCAGGGGTCCTGCTGAACCATCTAGACCCACTTCCAGACGTTCGACCACCTCTCCGGACGTCTAGAGAAGCTCTCCGCCGTCTGGTGTTGTGCCCAGACGTCTAATTCGCGTGGAAGGTGTGTCCCGCACCTTCCCAAAGCGAGACCTGCACGCGTACACAAACGATCTTAACACGGCATGAGACAGAACTTTCGGCGGAACGGCCTACATGGTCGTATCCGCAAAAGGAAGCAGAGGAAGGAATACGTACCTCTCAGACGTCTGGAGCTCCCTCCAGACGTCACCCGCGTCATCTGGATGTAGGTCCAGACGTCTGATTCTGGGAAAATTTCCCAGAATCAGAACCTCCTCACCTTCTTCCTGCTGCACACGGCCGCGCCACGCTCGCCCGCCTGCTGCCTGAGCTGCAGCAGCACCAGGGTAACCTCCCCAGCACTACGCTCCCGCTACGCGCCCGTCAGCCGACCCCGAGCTGCTCCGGCGAGCTCGCCCTCTCTTCCTCACGCGCTCTCCCTCTTCTCCCCTCTCGCTGCACCTCCTCCTCTCCGCAAACACCCGGCAGCAGCTGCTGCCGTCTCTCTCTCTCTCTCTCACGCTCACGCAGGAAGAAGGAGGAGACAGTGGGGTGGTGGGTGACGGAGAGGGAAGGGGGGAGAGGGGTATTTGAAGGCGTCGGGGGAGAAAAAGCGCCTGCAGGTCGGCGGGTTCAGTCTGCGCGCGCACGAGCGCAGACTCGCAATCGTATACACGCAAAAATTTATTTCCTGACATCTAGGAAGGCGTCCAGACGTCTGACCAGACGTCTGGACCAACTCCCAGACGTCTTAAAAAGCGTTTGATGTCTTGGGTCTTAACAACAACTTCTCTCACATTAGAATTTAGTCACCTTTGAAATTCTCTACAAGGTTTAACAGTTTCATCAGTGAAAATTCTATGGGTGCAATAAGATGGACATATCCCTCTTAGATCAACTATGCTCCACCCAAATGGCATTTTATGTCTTCCTAGGACCTCAACCAATTGATCTTCTCAGGTGTTTGTGAGTTTAGAACTAATGATAACTAGAAAAGTCTGGTTTGATCCTAGAAACACATACTTTAAAGTTTCAAGTAGAGGCTTAAGCTCCAATTCAGGAGAGGATTCAATTGAGGGTTTTAAGGACTCCCTAGGAAGTTCATGTAATTTCCCTGTTTTAATAGTTCAAGGAAGTCCTAAAGAAGAAGAAGAGTTCAAAATATTGTTCACCTTTTGGAGATCAGTGTTTGCCTTAACATTTAAGGATTTCTCAAGAGTTAAACAAGTAATCAAAGGGTCTTCTTCAAGATGATAAGGTGTGGTGTGATCAATGGCTTCTTCAAGTAAGCCTCCTTCTTCTATTAAATTACAACCATCATCAAAATTCTAGCTTTTTGAAGCCTTAAAAATATCTAATTGCATCTTCTTATCACCAAAGACTATCTCCATTATTCCTGATTCACAATCTATGTTAGCTTTAGCAGTAGCTACAAACGATCTTCCTAAAATAATAGGAGCATTCTCAATAATCTCAAGGATTTCCATATCCAAAACCAAAAAATCAACTGGAAAATAGAAATCTTTAACCCTAACAATTACATCCTCAAGAACTCCTTTAGGTTTCTTAATTGATCTATCAGCTAGTTGGAGAAAAATAGAAGTCGGTTGGAGTTCCCCTACTCCAAATTTTTCAAAAATTGGAGTAGGCAAAAGATTAATTGAAAGTCCTAAGTCTAATAAAGCTCTGTTAAAAGTAGGGTTATCAATAATACCAGTAATCAAAGGATTACCTGGGCCTTTCTTTTTAGTGGGTAAGTTTTGGTGAATAACTGAAGTTATTTTCTTAGATAAGATTCTTTTCAAGGGTTTTAACTTTAACTTTACATTTTTGTGTGCACAATTCCTTTAAAAATTTTGCATATAAAGGTATATGTTGAATAGAATCAATTAAATGAATGTTTATTTGAACTTACTCGAAGAGTTCAAGTAATTCTTCATTATTGGTTAAAGTTTTCTTTCTTGAAGTCTTATCTTTTAGAGCATCAAGAAAGGGAATGTGAGAAGGTGTGAGATCAGGTTTAGTTTTTAGTTTAGATTCTTTAGAGGTTTCTTTTATATTTTCTTCATCTTCATAATCACTCTCAATTATAGTTGTCTCTTCAGCAGGTTCTTTTTTTGTTGAAGTTTGGGGATGAACTACCTCATTAGTAATCCTACCACTCCTAAGTGCAACAGCATTTGCATTAGCTTAAGGATTATGACCTCTATTTTGAAGTTGAGCAGGTAAAACTCCAAGGGGTAGTTTATCTTTTCTTTGATTTCTCTTAACCCTAATTTCATTCATCAATTGTTGTTGAGTGTTAACAAGTCATAGCATTAACTGTTGCATGTCTCCTATTTTCTTGTCAAATTCACTTCTAAGAGATTAAGAATCTTGGGTCACTCTGTTTTGGTAGTTGTTATTTGGGAACTGGACTGGGTTGAATTTAGTTTGAGTTATTTGGCTAGGTTCATACCCTTGGTTCCTCCAAGAAAAATTAGGGTGATTCCGCCAACCTGAGTTATAGGTGTTAGAATATGAGTTATTTTCTTGCCTAAAGTTACCTTGAAGAGCTTGAGCATCTTCTGAGCATAGGAAGATGAAGGAGAATCTAAGGTCGATGTTTGGGCATTTGAAGTATACATGGGCATTTGTTCTTAGTAAAGAGGAGAAAAAGAGTGTTGGAGTTCACATGCTTGGGATCTAAGGTTAGATCTTTAGTTCTCAAGTTCTTTCACTAAAATATCAACCTTGTCTAACCTTTTGCTAATCATCTCCCATTCTTTAGTGTTCCTTATCTCATGAATTCCTCCTTTAGAATTTGCTCTATCAAAAGCATCCATTGAAGCATAATTAAGGGAGTTCTCTCTCATGTTTTCAAACAATTCATAAGCTTCAACTTCTCCCTTACTTAGGAAGTTCCCACCACAGGCAACATCAACATTATACCTAAGTTATTCATTAAGACCTTAGTAGAATATTTGAACTATCTACCAATGAGGAATTCCATGATGTGGGCACTTCCTAAGAAGCTCATTAAGTATCTCCCAAGCTTCATGGAGATGTTCATTAGGTTGCTGACTAAAACTAGTAATGGCTCTCCTCATAGCATTGGTTTTACCTATGGGAAAGTACTTCTCAAGGAATTCAGAACAAAGTTCAACCCAAGTATTTATAGGTTTCCCTATATTTTGATACCAGAATTTAGCCTTATTTTTTAAAGAAAATAGAAACAGTCTCATCATTAGAGCATCCTCACTTAGATTTCTATTTCTCATAGTTTTGCTAGTTGTCTTTAATTCATCTAAGCGTGGAAAAGGGTTCTCATTGCTATGCCCATAAAAATGAAGTGATAAGGCTATGGTGGAGGGTTTTATTTCAAAATTATCGTCAACTTCTGGAATATGGACAACAGATTCAAGGATTTGACCCGAGGCATCATAAAATTCCCTTAAAGGTCTTTGTTGGTTTACAGGTTGAAACCTATAATATAATTCTTGTTGATCTTGTTCCATTTCCATAACTTGTTGCTGCAATTGCCACAACAATTAATTCTGGATTTCTTGGCTATCCATTTTATTACTAGCCCCACAGGGTTCTTTGATTAAAGGTTCTACTAAACCAAGAAATAAAGATCTACGACCAAGCAAACACAAGAAAACACAATACAAACAACAACGCAGCAAATTAAGAATTATGTAATAACATATAAAAATGCATATATTAACATTGATTAAATCATCTATATGTAAGGATGTCAAATTAACTATTAGCCTTCTTATTTCATTAATTGCATATATTAACATATGAAACTAGAATCCTTTCAAAAAAACATATGAAACTAGATTAACAATAAATTATTATACCATGCACATGTAGTTTTATCAATAGCTACTTGGTTGTAACCAAAGTAGTCATCAAGGAAACACAAGAACTTTCAACCAGCTAATCTTTCAAGGATTTGATTAATGAAGGGAAGAGGGAAGTGGTCTTTCTTAGTTACAGCATTCAGCTTCCTATATAATCAATGCAAACCCTCCAAGAGAAAGCTATGCAGGTCGAAATTGATTCTCCTTTGTCATTCGTGATAACAATTAGCCCAACCTTCTTGGGAACCACTTGTACAGGGCTAATCCATGGACTGTTAGAGATTGGATATGTTATTCTCACATCTAACCACTTTATTATCTCTTTTTTCACAACCTCTCACATATTTAGATTCTACCGTCTTTGTATTTCCCAGAGGGGTTTAAATCCTTCCTCAACGTATATTCTCTAAGTATAGTAGGTAGGATTAATTCCCTTTAAATCATCCAATGTCCAACCAATTGCTTTTATGTCCTACCCAACACTTGAATTAGTTGATTTTCTTGAGTCTGGGTCAAGTAAGAACTAATAATCACATGATAGGTCTAATTAGATCCTAAGAAGACATACTTCAAATAATCAGATAGAGGTTTCAATTCAAGTCTAGGTCCTTAGGAGGGTGGGCCTAAAGGTGGATCAAGATCATCCCCAAGAGGTTGTGAAATCATGTCAGTGATAGGGTAACTGCCCTCTTGGTTGGTTTGGGAATTAAGACCTGTAGAATCAGATTGGGAGGTTCCTATGTTCATATAATATTCAATATTATGGTCTAAATCATCACAATCCTTAATCATTCCACAATCCTCAAATTATTTAGTGGCCTTAAAAATATTGATCTTCATTTTTTATCCCCAAATTTAATCTTCATACTGCTAGATTCGCAGTCAATATTAGCTTTGGCAATAGCTAAAAATAGTCTTCCAAGAATTATAGGTGTATTCTTCAATTTTTTCGATACCTCCATGTCAAGGACCAAGAAATCTACTAGAAAAAAAATTGTGGACCTTGACTATAACATCCTCAACTATACCCTGCGGTGTGGTCACAGATCAATCAACCAGTTATAATGTGACCTCAGTTGATTTTAACTCTCCGAATTTGAATTTTTCATATAACACCGTGGGTATCAAATTGATGGAGGCGCCTAAATCTAAAAGAGCCCCATCAAAAGTAGTATCCCCATTACACATGAAATTCAAGGGGCTCCTGGATCTTTTCTGTTTCTGGGGTAGTCTACTAAGGATTATTGCACTAGCGTGCTCAAACAAAACAACCCTTTTTTATGACTTGGTCTAGCGTTTCGGTGTACACATTTTCTTAAGAAATTTCGCACAGGCTGGTATATTCTCAATAGCTTCTAGGAGTGGACTATTCACTTGGACTTGCCTAAATAGATCAAGTCATTGATAAACACCAGTTTATCATCATTCTTATGCATTAAAACAAACCTAGCTCTTAGAATTTTAACTCCGCAAATAGGTTTTTAAGCTGCATTTAGGCATCACATAGGTAGGCATGCATTGCATTGTTTTGTTATTTTTTAACATGTTTATTTGAGTGTTAGGGTTAAAACAAATAAGAAGAACCCTAAAAACTTGACACTCATGAAGGCAAATGGTGAAGAAAGAGCTCATTTCAACTAAGACTTAGCCAGATCCAACTCCACATAGCTGGATACCAGCTTACATGAACTAAGGTTAGCTCCACTTAGCTCCATTCAGCTCATCTTGGCTGAATGGCAGCTTAGGGCAACTCATCCTAGCTTAACCTAGCCCAGATCTAGCACAACTTGGTTGAGTTTAGTTCATCCCAGCTCCATTTAGTTCACTGGGAGCTCTAACTAGCTCAATTAAGTTGACATCAGCTCAACTAGCTTAGATCCAGCTCAACTTGGTTGAGTGTAGTTCATCCCAGCTCCATTCAGTTCACTGGGAGCTCTAACTAGCTCAACTGAGTTGACATGAGTTCAGTCCAGCTTAACTCATTCCAACTCCACCTAGCTCCTCTTAGCTCATAGGAGCTCCAATCAACTTAGTTTAGCTACTAGTTTTTAACTAGCTAAGCTAGGTCAGTAGAGAAAGTCCACAGGTAGCTTTCCCCAACTCCAGAATAGTTGATACCATCTCAACCTAGCCCAACCTACTCAACTTAGTAGCTAGCAAAGAACTAGCTAGCTAAAGTAGAGTAGTTGAGCTCCTACAAGGACTTCTTCAGCAGATGACAGCTCCCACAAGCTTCAAGGTAGCTCAAGGCTACTTCCTCAGCTCCTTTTCCCTAAACCCTATCTCAATCCCATGTCTTCCTCTACTCAACAACTAGCTAAGCTAGCTTAGCTAGCCTAGCTTAGCTAAACCTTAGCTCTTAATGTTCACCTCCTACCTAAAACCCTAACCTAGCTCCACCTCAACTTAACTACTAGCTCCACCTAAAAAAACACCTCCACTCCCTTCCCTTTTTGGCGCCAACCACCAACCCCACATCCCTTCACACCACCACCTCCAAAAGCCACCATAAAGGTGGTGCCAAAACCCCCATAACCACCTTATACTTAGCTCCACCTTTTCCCTCCGAAAACCCCTACATCACCACCATACACCTACCCCTACAACCTATCCTAACCCTACACCTAACCCCCTTCTAGAAACCCATACTAGGCGCCACCTAACTTCACCTTAACCAGCTCCTAACCACCATATAAATGGTGCCAAAACACCACCCACACCCCTTCACCTTGGCACCATTCATACCTACCCTTGATCCCACAACCACCACCACATGGAACCATCTTAGCCCTTCATAAAGCCCACTCCACTTAACCCACCTAAACCCTCCTAAAGTTGGTGTCAAAACACTTAACCAAACCTCCACACATCCCTTAAGTTGGCGCCAACTTACCCTAGCCATCCATCTCTTAACCACCACGCTATGACCTAATCCTAGCCCTACAACACATCAACCTACCCCTTCACTCTAACCCACATAGAGTTGGTGCCAACTCTTCCACCCACCATAACCACCACCTCATGCATCCTTCTACCTCCATGCCAACCCTCAGCCACCATTCATCCACCAACTTCCATATCCGAGCCATCCATAACACCACTCTTCCCTTAACCATAGTCAACACCAACCTACACCTCCTCCACTCTATAAAAACCCCCATAACCACCACCATTTCCTTAAACCTTTGGCTACATAATTTTCTACCATACTTCCACATTCCATAGATGGCCAAGAGAAGAAGAAGAAGAAGAAGATTAAGGGGACACTCTATCCCTTTGGTGCCTTCCCCTCCTCTTATCTCTTGTGCCCAAGCCAGCCATAGGAGAAGCCAGGCAAGGAAGACCTTTGGAGGAGGTCTTGAAGGTGGTGCATGACCACCTTTGGAGGAGCTTTTGAGCTGGAAACCATCCACCTGTGGAGGAGCTAAGGCATGCCCCATCTAAGGCTTGCCAGAAGGAGGATACACCTTGGAGGAGAAATTCAAGGAGAAGGAAAAGGAGGAATCCTTTTCAACTACGGGAGCAGCCGCAGTTGGAGCAAGGAGCCTTCCATCTTCATCATCATCATTAGGAGGATATTGAGTTTTTATTTTTTTTATTTTAGTAGAAGCATTCCTCTACTTGTAAAACAATATCTTCCTTTAGTAAAATTTTGCCTTCTTTAAATTTTTATTGCATTTCTTGTTGCTTCTTGTTACTTTTTCCTTAGTGCACACACCCTCTCTCTAATTACTCTAGGTCTTCACGTACCTAGAGTAAGCTTAGAGAGAGAACTTGCTTGTCACTTAGGTTTTAGTTTCGACAACTTAGGTGCAGTTGCCTTCTCACTTTTAGTTTCACAATTGCCCCGTTATTTCAAAAACCCTAAAAATCTTATATTGAAAAACTCAAAAAGAAAGTTGATTTCCGCATTTTCAAGTAAGAGATCCATATTTGCAAAAGTTCCTCCTTAAAAGACCCTAAATACTCCACTATCTAGGTCTTACAAATTTAAAAGTGAATCGATTTTTGCGCATTGCAACGACGTATAAAACACGCAATTTACAAACCGCGTAAAAACCCGATTAGTCATTCTTTAGGTTGATTGTTTTTCTTTTTCCTAGATTTGTTCAAGGCTTCAAGAAAAGGTGCTTGAGTTAAATCACGAGTAATTGGGTCTTGAGCGTTGCTTTCTAGGTCAACTTGGTCCCCCGAGTCAAATTCAAGCTCCTAAAGATCTTAGTGAGATTTAGATGTAGAAGGATGAGGATCTTGGGTTTGTTTTCCCACTTCTCAAGGTAGCAGCACTGGCATAGGGTTAGAAAGGTGAGGTGGGTTTTGTAGAATAGGTTGAGCCTAGTTTGAATTTGGGTTAACAAAGCCCAGTGGAAATTAGGGAGCAGGTTGAACTATATGTGCTTGTTGATCCCTGTGTGGTTTTGATTAACCCTAGTGAAATTCCTAGGGTTAGGGATGGGTTGAGAAGATAGCATCCCGTGCTGTCTAAAATCCACTATTCATCTCGTCAACTTAGTCCTCAGTTGATTCATTTCTTCTTTGTACCTTAAATTCATCTCCCGCATTTCCTTAAGGACCAAATTCAAATCAGTAGGTTCGGTTTCCTGAGTAGGTTGAGCTAGGTACTGTTGTGTATAGCTACTAGGTTGCCCATAGTTATTCTGCCTAGTCTTGTTAGGACCCTAGGTGGATTTCTGTCTCGGCCAAGCAAAATTAGGATGGTTACGCCAACCAGGGTTATAGGTGTTCGAGTACGGGTCATTCCTACTGTAACCATGGATAGCGTTAGCATCCTTAGAATAATTAGGCATTGGGCTGCCTAATTCAGGATTTGAGGGCATCAAAGTCCCTCCATGGTACCCCGAAAGAGATGGGCTCAAGTACAACTAGCTCATGGGTTGAGACATGGGCAAGTCAATTATGTTGTGCACTAATTCCTGACCTAGAGGGGGTAGGGTTTGGGTGCAGGTCAAAATAGAATTCCCTTTGGTAATTATGGGATTTACATAGGAAGTTGTACCTAAGGGGTTTCCGCTATTTAATAGGTTATCCAACCTATCCAGCTTTTTATCCAAATTTTCCACAATCTTTCCAACTAGTTCCACCTTATCCAGCCGCTTGGCAATGATTTCTAAATAGTAGAGCTTGAATTATCCCGAACTTCATATATCCCACTTTTCGACTGATTGGATCTGTAGAAGGTGGACATAGAGACTTTGTTGAGAGAGTTTTCACTCATGTTCTCAAACAATTCAAATGCTCCCTCCTCATCTTTACTAAGGGCATTGCTCTCTGATGTTGTATCTACAAAATTCTTAAGGTTGTCACTCAAGCCATAGTAGAAGATATGGGCCAAGTGCCACCTAGGAAAACCATGGTGGAGGCATTTCCTAGTATGGTCGTTGAACCTCTCCCATGCCTCATGAAGTTGCTCCCCTGGGTTCTGCTTAAAAGTGGTTATGGCACATCTAAGGGCATTGGTTTTTCCTATATGAAAGAATTTTTTTAGAAAGGCATATCTCAAATCTTCCCAAGTTAGGATAGTTCTACCAATTGTTCTTAACCATTGAACAACTTTGTCTTTTAAAGAAAATGGGAACATCTTTATCATAAGGGTATCTTCATCCATGTTCCCAAGGCTGAAGGTCCTTCCTATGTGCAAAAGTTCTTTAAGGTGGTGGAAGGGGTCATCAGAATTGTGGCCATGGAAGTGGAGAATCAGATTATTTGCAGTTTGAGTTCAGAATCATCCCCATTATGAGGTACCCTAATATATGGTTTAGGCTGGGCATTAGGAGGGTTGTAGAAATCTCTTAGAGGTCAACTTTGTCTATGATTTTGGATTTGGTTTAGGGCCTGTACTAAGGTTTCAATCCGTCGATCATGATGTTGGCCCTGCCTTTCGATTTGTCTCTAGAGGTTGGCAATTGGATCCAGGTTCTACTCCTCCTCCCCAATCACTTCTTCCTTATGGTGACTAGCCATGGGAATGGATTTAGATTTAGAAAAATCAAGTCTTCTAGGATTTCTTTTTAAAGGTGGTACTAACTCAAGATTCAAAGATCTTCTACCGTTCATGCTCCAAAAGAAAGTCAATAGATGAGAGAGAGAAGATAGATGAGAGAATCCCCAAACAAACAAACTAACTAAGCCTTAAGGTGTAGCCCTAAATGACCTAAGCCTCTAAAGTATAACTTTACCCCAAGACAAATTAATGTTGTTTATAAACTAGAAGTTGAATAAGTAGGCTGGTGAAGTAGGGGGAGTGTGTCCCGAGGTCCGCTAATTATGCCAAACCCCTGCTTGGCTTGAGTCATTTGACAATCAGGTCCCCTACTTAAATGCTTCCAAAAAATATACTTCACTAATTAGCCCTACGATGCAAGTGTACACCATAAGACTCAATGAATCCTAGGAGGCCAATGTCTAATCGATTTTATATTAGGCATAGGATGTGAATGTGCTCAGAGAATGTGATGAGGCGTTGTTTAATGAGTTGGTGCCCCTTAGAAATTGATTCAATCAAGTGTGAAGTGCTATAATCAAAGGGTTCACAATATAAGTTTATTTGATGAGATAACTTTTAAGATTCAAGGTTGTACTAATGTGTTTTAGGGTTGGCATGACTTAATAGATTCAAACAATTTTTCATGATAGGCACACAATGTTTCTTGATAAGCATGGGTGCGGATCCATTTCCTTTAAGCCCAAAGAATAGATGAGTGCCTAAATCAACCCCTACGAATTAACCTTTAATTAGGTAGCTTCTCTTGTGAATCCCTTTTAGGGATTTGAGTGCTATAGCCAAACAAAATCAACAAGTGTTGCTCAAACACCACTCAAAGGGAAGCACAAAAAATATTTTTATAGGAATTTTAGAACACATTTTCTAATTTTTACAAATTTAATAACACACTAGGGGTCTGAACTCTATTTTCACCCCTAGTCAATATATGTATAATTTGTTCAATCAGATGTGCGTGAAGCTTTTTTTTTTTGAATTTTCCTAGATACAAAATTATCACAGTAATCCAACTCCACAAATTTCAAATCAATCAGAGTAGCATAAAAATTGTATGATTTTCAGACTGACACAAATCAGGAAGAAAAATCATAATAGATAGCAGTTCAGTGCATGAATTTTTAAAAATTAAATATAAATCAGATGAACGTGAAATTTTGATACAATCTTCCTTATTTCGATACCCACAAGTGGGTAGGTTTTAGGAAATTTTCAAAGTCTGAATGTTGATAAATGTTTTTTAAAAAAGTTCCAAAATCATTGTCATAATCAGAAGTTAGAGTTTTAAAAGGAATGCAAATAAAAGTATACTCCAACTAAGATAAGAGAGAGTTTTATATTTATTTATTTATAAAGTAAAAAAATAAAATCAAATTTTCTAACCTAAAGATCAAGAAAAGTTCCTAATTTGTTTTTGGAATCTTTTTTATATATCTCGAAAGAAACCTAACCTAACTATGATAGATGCACTTACCTTGAGATGACTAAATCCATTTTTCTACCATTTGTCGCGCTTTTCTTCATAATTCTGATACCTACACACAAGCCGACAAATACGAAGCAAAATAGATTAGCAATCTAAAAAATAAGTGCGGAATCGAAAGGCGAAAAATAAATCCATACCTCCCTGACAACAGCACCAAATTGGCTCGCTAAAATTATGCAATTAAAAATTCAAAAATCATTATAGCGCACAATAAAGCTATCAACTAAAAAGTTTTCTGAACTGCAAGGAGTCCAATTTGAACACAAGGAGACAGTCCTATTTTCAAAACCTTTTGAAGTTATTTTCTTTTTCTTTTTGGAATAGAGTAGAATAGAAATCAATATAATAGATAGCAAGCTAATAATAATGGAAGCAAGAATATCACAAGAATAATGACTTTATTTCTAATATTGAAGAGTCTTACAAACCAAATCTATACAAGAGATTACAATAAGAATAAGAGTGTAAAAAATAAAGGAAGAGAAGAGAGATGTGAAGCAACTTGCGGGATGCTTGTTGGAAGCCGGAGTAGCTTTAGATCCAGGGCACTGAGAGGAGGAAGATGAAGACTGGAGAGGTAAAGGTGGAGGTATGTGATAAACACCACTTTATCATCATTCTTAGGCTAAAATCACACCTAGTTCCTAAGGTTTTTACATTCGCATCATGGTATTAGACTACATTTAAGCATTCACTTGCATTTAGGGTTTAGGCATGCATTATTAGGTTTTCCTGTCTTTTTGTGTATTGATACATCTTATTTGATTGTTAGGCATGAATACACCATAGAAAATAGCTAAACCCTAACAATGTGAAAGGTAGAAGGACAAAAAGAAGATAGAAGCTCATTCCAGCTGGATCCCAACTCATTCCATATCATCTCAATTGGATCCAACTCATTCTCAGCTCCTCCCAATTCATGGCAACTCAACTCCAATGAGCTTAGCTACTAGTCCTGAACTTGTTAAGCTATGTTAGCTGAAGAGTCATCAACTAGCTCAGGCCAGCACATCTCCAACTCAACTCAGCTCAACTCAGTTGAGCTTGACTACTAGACCTAAGCTAGTTAAGGAAGTCTTCATGAAGCTCAGCCCAGCTCACCTCAGCTTCGAACAAGCTAAAGACAACCCAATTCAGCTAGACATTACTTAGCTTACTACTAGCAAAGAACGAGCTAGCTAAGCCAGTTACTAAGTTCGCAGGCATCTCTACCTCAGCTTTTCTCAGCTTCATGCTGACATACACTAGCTCAAGTCAGGTCCTCCTACTCAATCCTAGCTCCTACCCTCTAATAGCTAAGCTAGCATAGCTAGTTAACCTAGCTCCTAGTCCACTTCCTCTCCACTTAAATGGTCAGCCACGTAGCTCCACAAAACCACCACCAACTCTCCTCTCTTTTGGTGCCAACCTAAACCAACCACCACCACCATACACTCCTTCACTTTTGGCACCAACACCATGCACCCTTCCACCAATAACCACCACCATACACCCCTTAAAGTTGGCGCCAAACATACCATAACCACCACCATCCCACGCCAAGCCTATCCTACCCTCCATTCCACATCACATCACATCCTAGCCCTTAGTTTTTCCCTCCAAAAACTTCACCTTCTAGAACCTATTTTTGGTGCCAAAAAGGAGACACCTCTCCATGGTGGACAACCACCAATGGTGCCCCTTGGCCACCATAACTACCCCTCCCCCCCCGACCCCCCCTCTTATTCTATAAAAACGCTAGGTAACCACCACCAAAATCCATCCTTGGCTACATTAATTCCTATACCAAATACACCACATACAAGGCCAAGGAAGAGGAAAGTAGGTGTGTGAATTAGAAGGGTCCCTACCATGCCCTTCTAGTATCTACATCTTATTTTACTCTTCCTTGGAACCAAGCCAAGGACCCTATCTTGGAGGACAGCTAGCTAAGGGAAGTAGGGTGGACATCTACCACCCTAGGAGGAGCTAGAGAGGTTGTATTCAAGGAGGAAGGAGTTTTCTTCAAGTCTAGAGGCAGCCACACTTGAAGCGAAAGTGACTTCATTTCGAGAGGCTTGTTTTCTATCTACTTTTCATTGTAGTAATTTTTGTAGTAGAAGAATTCCTCTACTTGGGGATTAATTGTATGTGACCCCTCCACACAATTGAGCTCTCCGAGTATTTTTGTAAAAAGTAGTCTTATCTATTAATTCAAGTGCCCTTCATTTTATGTGCCTTAGTTTTAAGCTTCTTTCATTTCATTAGTGCACACACCCCTTCCTAATTACTCTAGGTCACACGTACCTAGAGTGAGCTTAGGAAGGTTGGGTTTCTATCCTTGTATTTGCGTGTTTCAATTACTATCTTCATCCTTTATTGCCTGTATTTCAAAACCCTAAAAAGACAAAAAGAAGATTTGAATTAGTGAGAGTGAGAATATCATTTTGATAACTATCAATTGCCTCTTTGGACAATCTTAGATACTCGCCCTATCTAGGTTTACAAATTTTAAAAGCTAATCAGATTTGCGTGTTACAACGACATCAAAAACCATTTTAACAAATCACGCATTTTTCATATCAATATGGTGGGCGTGCACTATAAGGCTAGGTACTACTAGATTATACTAAGGGTAATTAACTAAGAGACTAATCAATTCCTAAGTGGTGGAGGCTAGGTGTTTTTATAGGTGTGCAAGATAAATGAGGGCCCTTAGATCTTAATCAATGGTGGATGATGGTCCTTAATCAAAGTAAATCAGGGCTATTAGATTAGAATCCAAGGGTGCTAAGGAGGGTTTGGTTAAGTAGAGGAATGATATGGGCCTTAGAATAGGTTTGTAGGGTCTGGATTAGGTGCTATGATGTGGCATAGGTTGGTTTAACTCTAAGGCTAATGTGGACCATACGATAGAGGATGGAGGGGCAAGATTAAATCCTTGTTTGGCCGGCCATGATGGAGTATCTAGGAAGCTATGTGGAGTGGAAGGGTTTATGGCCTTTGGATGGGTGTTGGATGGATAGGATTAGTTCTAAGAGGATATGTTCTTAAGTAGGTATTTAGGGAAGGGACAAGATCTAGGTTTTTGAGAGGGGATAATGGTTGGCAAAGGGGATTAATTGGGAGCCCTGGGATGTAGGTTTGATGGTGGATGAGGGGATGTAGGTGGTGGCTAGAAGAGGAGGGGATAAGATCTTTGGTGGTCAGCCATGCTAATGGATATGTTCTTTGGTGGTCAGCCACCAAGATGAGGATAAGGTTTTGGGTGGTTGTGTGGAGGCCCTTGGATCATAGGTGTAGGGTTAGGATTAATCTAGACTTAGGTTTTCTAAAAATAGATTGGTCTAGGATAACGTATTTATGGTGGAATGGTTTGTCCTAAAGGTTAAAGATAGGGATGAATCGGCAAGGGACATGTGACCATTCTTGTCTTCATGTTTTCTTCTTGTCTTTAATTATTGAGCTCATGTCTTGATCTCCCTTATATCTTCATTATTCAACCTCCTAAATAGTTGCATTATCTCCCAAAATTTATTTCGTAGTTCCTCATCTTAGTCTCCTAGTCCTATCACCTACATTATTCACAATCGAGTAAAATTAGGAGACAATTATTTGTAAAATAAATACAAAGCTTAAATATGCACGCATGCTTACAATGCAATATTTACAAACCTAATGCATGATTTTACTGAGACTTTAGCCCAAGATTAAGCAAATTAGGGTAATAAATTAGGTTGTTATCAACAGGGCTATGGGAGCATGTGCGTAGTGGGTGGCAACTTGGCGAGCGACCTGCAAGCGGTCGTACGCGGGGAAGTGTTGTATGGTTGTCACGTGCACATGTGGAGGCAGTGGTTGCATGAAGGCTATGCTGGAGAAGTGCATGGCTGACGGCAGTGCACTGCTGCTCACGTATCCCTCGCACTGTCTCCACGAGGGGGCTGGTCGAGTGGGCAATGATGTTTGGGTTTCTTGCTTTAATAAGAATTGTTGTTTTGTGCCATAGTACAGTGAACAAGAGAACCAACATATTTTAAAAATTTATACTGATTGAGTCCAGGTTGTTTACTGAGAAACTTATTTTAGCTTAAATCCACCAATTATTCTTAATTATTCTTTATTCACTTAATTAAATTAATACTAAGAATCTATTAATTAGTAAGCTATACTTAACTTATAATACATATAAACTTATATACTTAAGTTTTTTTTTTTAAGAAGGAAAAGAATGCTATCGAATCAACGATAGCAAACCAGACTTATATACTTAAGTTATACTTACAATATATACATAACTTAAGTTTAAGCTTCTTTATTAAGTTACTTTCTATATAACTTACTCTACATAGTTATCTATTATAATTTACTAACTATAAATTAACTCTACTACACTTATTAACTTAGCTAATTATAAGTTAACCTGCAAGATAACTAAAGAATAATTATTACTTAACATACTTAACTTAGATTAAACTTAGTTAATCACTAACTTATAACTTGATTCAATACTTCAACTTAAAAACTTAACTACTTACTACTTATAACTTAATATATAATACATAACTTACTTAAATTAAGCTAACTATACTTAACTAACTAAGTTATAAAGATACTTAACTTAGCTTAATTAAATTATTTAAGTTTCTAATGCATTAATTACTTAATTAATTACATAATTAGAATACATTAGATACGTAAATTAATTGCAATATAATACACATGATACTCATGGCAACTAATTCCAAATGATTATAAGCATTGCATAAAAGAAACATGAACAAATTTGTTGTTTTAGAACAACTAATGAAACTTTAATTTCTCAATTAATTCTCAACAAAGCTTGGTACAACCCTCTTCTTTTTTTTTTTCTGAAAGAGAGGAAGGACTACTACCGTTTACAATAGCAATCGAACTTTTATTAAGATAACGGCAATTTACATGTCATTCAACCATTGCCTATATAAGAGGAGAGACTCACTGTGGGAGCCACTACGAGGTGTTTATAAGCATTGCTAGGCAAGTAAATTCCTTCCCTCCAAAGGAAACCATCAATCTCCTCAAACGGCCTGAAGGCTTGAATTGATTCTTCCAGTCTACTCAAATCTTCATTTAATCGGTTGTGGTAGTTGCTATGAGCTCAAGGGAGTGGCCATTTGCCCTCCTGTGGATCCCAATAATCTAAGACCTTAGCCTCCTTGTTATGTGCAGTTTGGTAAGGCCATGGAAAGATGTTCTCCAAGTTACCCAACCCACTCCAATTATCTGTCCAGAAGTTAAAGTTTTTCCCATCACCAAGCTTTGGTAAGAAGAGATTCCAATGTTCATCCACAGTCTTTGATACCGAGGACTAGAAAGGAGAGGCTTTGGATGTAGCCAACATCTTAGCCAGTGAGTTGTTTGCCCCATAGGAATCTCTAATGAGGTCCTGCCACAATCCCTTATCCCCTCTCAAAATAACAACACCCCATTTAAGTAGAAGAGAATCATTGAACTCCTTGAGGGAACGGATGCCCAACCCCCCCCCACCTTCTTCTTCAGCTTACAGAGAAGCGCCCACCTGATAGGACGCAAATAATGTCCATCATGACTCGGCTCCATCCAGAAAAATCTCTGCCTAATGGTATCCAGTTTCTTAATGATAGTTCCTGGTGAACGAAACATAGAAAAAAAGACTAGAATGGTAGATATAACCGAACTAAGCAATATCAATCCTCCCTTGGATAAAAACCACCCGCACCAACCTCCAAAACGAACTGAAATTTTTTCAAATAAAACAGCCCAATCCATAGAAGGAAACCTCTTCTGCACCAAAGGAAATCCTAAATACCATATAGGAAGAGAGCCAACAGGCACCTAGAGAGTATCTGAGAGAAGCTCTTTGATCTAATTTACTGCACCAAAGTAAATTAAAGAGGACTTGGAACCATTGACTTTTAGACTAGATATCTCACTTAGCTTCATTTCTACCCCCTCTACAAAGAACACTGTATCATATGCATATTGAAGTATCGGTGCCAAAAGCACAATGCGAAGAGAGATTGTAGCCACGAATCAAGTTCCATTGCAAGCTTTAAAAGCACTACAACATACTTTACTCTTGCCATCAGTTGAAAACCGACATCAAAACCAAAATAACCAACGCTATTAAGCGACGCCATTATATCGTCGTTGCTTCATTCTGTCGTCGATTAAAGGGCACATCTGACATCAAAATAATGTTTGACCATCGGACGGATCGGATATTTCAACATCATTTCAAAATTGACTGTAATTATATTTGCCATCGCTTATGTCAAAAGCGACGGCATATGTAAGTCACTTTTTCCTACCTTTACGCGCCCGTTCTTTATTTTCGCCATCATTTAAGTAAACTTGCCATTGCATAGATAAGAGACGATAAAAATATTTTGCTGTCACTTTTCCTTAAAAGCGACGGCATACAGGTGACTGCAAAAAAAGTTTTACCATCGCTTATTTGAATAAGCGACGATACATATGTGACGCTAAAAAAAAGTTTTCCCATCACTTATCCTAATAACCAACGGAAAAGGAGAATCATGATTCTCTCGAACCTTATATGTCGTCGCTTATTAGGATAAGTGACGGGAAAGCTATTTTTAGCATCACATCTATGCCGTTGCTTATTCAAATAAGCGACAGCAAATGTATGGGTTTTTTTTAAGAAAAATTACAAAATGATGGGAATAACCTACTAAACTTATTTAAAAGACTTTCTTTCATAAAAAATAAGTAATGAAAATGAAGAAAAGTTTATATTTCATAAATATAAAGTCTAAAACATAAAAAGTTTAAAAATGAAATATTTACAGAAACAAAGGTAACATGAAAAACATAACAAAAGAAAATGGATAAAAATCAAAATGCAGCTGCCCCAATGCCACCAGCTCCACCTACACCACCCATGGAGTTGTCGTTGTCTCGCCTATAGATGCTAGGATCTAATGAAGACGGATGCTCTGACCTGACCCTTCTTCAAAAGAGGAGTTAGAAGCGTCTGAAGCTTATCATCCATGGCATCCATCTTATTCTTCATCTCTACCTTTCTCTTCCTCTCCTCCTCTTGTCTTTGTAGTGTGTCGATCTTTTGATGCAGTTGATCAACGACACTAGATGAGACCGCACTTTTCCTCCCATACCAGGTGGATAACGTGTGTGCCCTCCCCTCACTACAAACGAAAAACCACCGTGGTCCGGTGGCATCACTTTCCTAAATGCCTCCTCTGGATCCAAAGGCTGGTAGACGCTGTCGAACGTCTCGTCAGTGGGGGGATGTACTAAGTGTACTATTTACTCCTAAATGTATTTAAAAATATTATTATAATATATATATATACAAAGTTATAAATTTTTTGGGTTTAGGAAACTTACGTGTTTCTCCTGGTATGACTCATGAATCCACTTACGAGCACCCTCAGCTGCAGCCTTAGTGTGGGTGACTACGTAGATATCCATCCTACTCATTTCCATCCCATCATGTGTAAATGACTGAAAATAAAAAATGATATACTTATATTAAGATAACTTAAAAATTGAGTAATATTCAATTGAAAAGTAGTTTCAACACTTATATAACGACTCTTGACCGTCTCGATGCGCCTTCGACCGAAACAATGGGTCTGTGATGGAGCTTTAGCCCTATTAGTCTTATTTTTTCTTGCTTGCTTCTGTAAATATACATAATAATATTTTTCATGAATTTAAGATATATGAAATTAATAAAATAATTTTTAATCATTTACTAACCTCTGTCTTCGAATCCAGCCAATGCTCGCATGCCTTCTTCCAATCATAATTGCAAAAAAAAAAAGCTCTGTATGAGTAGTATCTTAAATAATACTCATAATTGCAAAGAAATTGACATAAACATAAGCAATCATGTGATAAAAAATAAAATTATTTTTATTAAATGCTAGAAAGAAATGTACAAAAATGTTATTTTATCATAACATGATTCAAATAAGCTCTGTAGAGCTTCGAACTTGTTTAACTAGGGGGCCCCACCCTTGTTTGTGTGCAATGGCATTCCAACCCTTTAAGAAAGCAAATTGATTTGGTAACAGGGGTTAATGCCTGTTTTTAGAGGTAACTCCCAACGTGAACTAGGCTTTAAATGGGCTTCCTATTTGTGTGCTTGAAAGTGATAATTTTTATTATGGAATTAAATTCTTAATTTGGAATAAACAATTCCACTTCTTATTGTAATCCTCTCATAAATTACTCGATGTAATGTTTAATTCCTTGATTTGATATTTAATGCCTCAAATACAAAAAGTCTCTAATTTCTCTTCTAATTTTTTAGTAATTCCTGATCTTGCAATCGTATTTTTCTGATTCCACTTGTCATAGGCTATCTTAGGAGTGCTGTTAAGCTGAAAAGTGTTCTTTAAAAACACATTGCATAAATGATGGGTAGATCATTTGCAAGTTAGTATCATATAATGGGGCCATGAAAAGATTATCTTCTATACCTATAACTCCACTCCATTATGTATCTCCTCTCCTTACCGGTAGTCCCTTTATCCTCAGGTGGTTGCTCCACTTTCCCACATTGAATGGCCAAAAAGGCCGGATACCTGAGGAGGGGGCGGCGAGGAGATACATGAGGAGGAGGAGGTCCACCAACAACTGACGGAGGACGAGGAGTGGCGGTGCAAATGACGAAGGCGGAGGAGGGCGCAGACAAGGAGGATCAGGAAAAGAGTGGCGAGGCGGTGAGGGTTTTGTGAGGTGTGCAGGGAAGATGAACAGTGATGGGAGGTTGGCGCTACGCACGATAGATGAAGCAATCTACGTCGTCGGTTCCATCAGAAATCGACGGAAAAGGATAACTTCAATCCCTCCTCGATCGCGCCTAACTTTTGGCCGCTAATTTTAACCTACTTTTCGTCGTCGCTTATTCCACTAACCGACGGTAGAAGTCAAAATTAAACAACTAACGCCGCTCAAATTTTAGGCACTAATTTTAACCATCTTTTCAGCGCCTCTTCTTACACTAACCGACGGCAAAAATATATTTGCTGTCGCTTAATCAACCGATAGTAAATATTAATGACCATTGCGCACCCATCGCTTTTTTCCAATTGATGGTAGGTCGAGTACAGGCCTTCACTGTCGCTTATTTGAATAAGCAACGATAAAAATATTTTTCCCATCAGTTTCTAAAATTGACAACATATCCCATTTTTCTAGTAGTATAGCAAAGTGAGCCAAGGTGTCCATGACCTGTAAAAAAATAAGAGGCACAATAGAGCATCCTTGCCTAACCCCTTTTTGTAGCTGAATCCATTTCCCCGTGGGTTTCCCATTAACTATAGGGGAAAAAGATGACGTAGTAATGCATCTTTTCATCCAAAGAACCCATGTTTCTGGAAAACCACGTCTACGGAGAATCTCCCATAGATAAGGCCAAGATATGGAATCATAAGCCTTAAAAAAATCAACCTTCCACATGAATGCCTTTGTCTTTCTCCTCTTCCACCCTAACACCATCTCCTGTGCTAGAATGAAGGACTCTTGTAGAGAGCAACCTTTTAAAAAAGCGGATTGGACCGCGCTAATCAATTTCCCAATCACCTCCCTTAGCCTATTTGCAAGTATCTTTCCAATTATGAGGTATACTAAGTTAGATAATGCAATAGGTTTAAAGTCATCTAGGGTGTATGTTCCTTGTTTCTTCAGGAGAAGGAAGAGCAAGGATCTATTTAACTTCTCAAAACCAAAATTTCCCAGCTGAAATTCCTCCATAATCTTTAGAATATCTGCTTTAATCACAGGCCAAAACTCCTTGTAGAAAAGAACTTGGAAACCATCAGACCCCAGGGACCCCTCAGTCTTCAGATCTCTTAATGCAGAGACAATCACCAATTCATTAAACAGCTGAACAAGGTGTGTAGCTTCATCGTCACTTACTCTAGGCATGTCAGACACTGAGAGTTGCCAAACTCCTCTCTCTTAGCCCTTGTAGCATTAAAGAGGTGATTATTGACTGCATTCTAGATCTCCTGAAATTTGGTGATTTTGGTCTCGCGAACCTTTAAGGAAGAAATAGTATTAAACCATCTTCTAGCACTATCTACTACATGGAAAAATTTTGTATTGGAGTCCACTTCTGTCAACCATAGTTGTCTCGACTTTTCCCAACAATCAATCTCCCTTTGCAAGTCTTCCTTAGCAATGGTTGCCTAAAGAGTTTTGCATTGAGATATCTCCTCAGCATTTAACGTGGCTATTAATAGGGACAAATAGGAGTTTAAATATGTTTCGTTGTAGCAAAAGTCTTCTAAATAGCTCAATCAACAAATAAAATTATAACTCGAATATCTAAAATGAAATCCGAGGTCGAACACAGGGAGCAAGTATTGCAATTCACACGCTAATCGAAATGAATATGTAAGTGAGCACAAGAAATCAAACTAATAATAATATTCAATGAATAATATTTACTCAAAACTGATCTTCAATGGAGAACATGAGTTGCAAGAGTTGAAGAGGACAAAAAGATATCTAAGACAAAATAATAATATTTAAATCACCAATTATTAGTTTAAATACATATATATTAACTATTCAATAAATGAAATAAATGCACAGTATCCCAAACCACTTAAGCCAATTTCCACGCCAGCCAAATCCATAGTGCCTGTTGTCAAAGCCAATTAGACGTCGACTCCTCACTACAGACGACTTAAATGTCGTTGCTACAGTGCTCTTAGAGAGCCTTCTTCCTTTCTCTGCACAGGCCTTCTTCTCTTTTTCTTCCTTATTTCCTTCTTCAACTTCTTCTTCTTCTCTTCTGAGTCCTTCTTTTCTTCACAACACATGAGGAGCCAAGGCTTGTAGCGACTAAGTGTCGCACAGGGGAACTAACTCCAAGAAAAGCCCCCTCTCTCTCAAAAATCCTCCTCTATTTCTCATCTTTTCTCTTTAGAGCCCAGAGGTTAATCAGGTAATCGGGTATATGGTCAAATGTCCTAGTCTGCGTGCATGTGGACACGAACGAGGGTGCGCGGGTGAATGGGGGACCCAACCCCCCAATGTCTCGAGCAATCAGCTACAATCACAAAATCAATTTATGTGTGCGTAGCTGCTCATCCATTCACGATGTGGGACTAAGTCCCTGTTCTTCTGCTTGCGTGTAGCTACAGCCAAATCCAAGGAAATCAAAGATGTTGCAGCTACTTTTGTGGTCAATTGGAAGCCCAGGCACCTTCACGGTGCCAACCCTCACCTGGGGGACGTGGTAGCGATGCTGGAGCAGGTCAAATGAAGGAGAACGATGTCGGAGAAGACGGTGGCGGCGGCGGCTGTCCAGTGAGGTACCTAAAACATGCATATAGGCTTGAAAGCCCTAGTTAGAAGGTTCAGCAGGATTGCCAAGTGATGTCAAAGGTGTTGGCGATGGTCTCATGGTGAGAGGATACGTATGGGGGTCTGCCGTGGTCGAGGAAGACTGTGAGATGGTGGGTTGTTTGGAGGGATGACAAAGCGATCGAAGCTCCTAGTTGGTAGACGGCTTTTGGTTGGTGAGTGATGAGGGAGCTTCTGATGGTGGTGGTGAGGTGTTTAGTGGTGTGTGGAGGGCGAACGGCCTCATCGGTGTTCGGTCGGAGCAGTAGAAGATGATGGGGGAGGCGCGTGGTTTGTGGTCGAATCTAGAGTCTAAGGAGGGGAAAGTTGAGTGGAGAGGAAAAGGAAGCTATAAGACCCAATTTAAGGAAGAAAGGGGAAGGAGCTCACGTCGGCATGCCTTACCAGACGCAAGGAAGATGAATTCTCCATCGAAGGGGATGGCGACGAGAAGGGAAGATGGTGCCCATTATGACCGGTGAGGCAAGGAAAAGGAAGAGGAAGACAACTGTGCCTCCAATTTGATGGTTGAAGGCACGGACGAACGAGAACGAGGAGGGCCGCCGGAGTTGCGATCAGAGGAGGCTGAAGAGGGGTTTTTGGTGAAGAATTTAGGCCTAAACCAAGCTAAGGAGGTCGGCTTGACCTCAGGGAACCTTTTATAGGCTTCATTGAAGCTTTCCAAGCTTAGAAACCAAGCTTGGAAGCACGTGGTTCTTGCACGATAAGGAGACCCGAACCTTCAAAAGGTTTGCATTAGGTTTTGAGTAGGATTCAGAGCCTAATGCAGGGCTCAAATGGAAGAGAATTTCATCAAGCATCTCCCTTTCTATTTTGGGAGAGATTCGTCAAGAAATCAGAGAGAAATCTCTGATTGAAGGTCACCGGAGTAGGAGTTCCTCCGCGATAATGACGGAGGGGCCAATCTGTAAAGAAGAAAACAAACTTATGGACCTATTTGCAAATAATTAAAAAGTTAGGGGTGTGTGTAAGAAAAAGAATCAGACTGGACTGGAATGCAAACTAGGTCAAGATGATCTCTGATTGAGCCCAAATTTTGGTACAAACCTAATTTGGATCCAAGGAATCTGATGGTGAAGTTGAATTTTGGTTTTGACCAAGTTTGACCAGGTAATTTATGTAGAAACCCAAATTCGGGCAACTTCCTATCTAAGACTCTATTTTAGGTCAAAATGAGTTCCAATGGTCAAATTAAAGATACCAAACCATATGGAATATTTTTGTATGATTTTTAGAAGGTTTAGACAAATTTTATCCTAACCAGAATCTCTGTTAATTAAGCGGGTCTGAAATTAAGGTTTCGGATGTCCATTAATTCTTGAAATGTGCGAAAATCCGTTTCTGTCTGCATAAACCCTCTTGTTAGTCATTAATACTCATTTGACCTTCATTTAACCCCTAAAAAACCCCTTGATTGCTCTACATTTAGGTTATACTATTAAAACTGTAGATTTAACCCTATTTTACTGCATTCTTCTCATAAAGGTTATTCAGTGAATTACGACTCTCCGACGGTTATGTAGGAGCATTTGTATTTCGATTATGACTAATTAAAGCTAATTATGGTTGATGATGATGTTATCATCAGTGGCTGAGTCCTTTTCATCTAAGGATTTCAACTGGTCTATAGCATTAATCCAAGTCTGAGATTTTAAATGTGCCAAGTTATTTTTATATTCAATAAGAACAGCATGCAACCCCTTTAACTTGAAGGCCAACTATTGAATGACCGACCCCTCTCCTTCATTTTCCCACCATCATGAAGTGATCACCAAATCATGAAACCCAAGTTCATTTATCCATGATCTTTAAAAGCGAAAACATGACCCACAGTAACCATCATCACCATTGTCCCATACAATCGGTGTATGATCTGAGGAAGGATGACCAAGTGCAGAAACTAGAGACAACTAAAAAGCACTCAAACAGTCAACATTACACATAAATTTATCAAGACATGACATCTGACCATTCCCATTCCTCCAAGTATAAGCGGCACCCGAAGAAAGTAGATCTACTAACTCAAGTTCAGATACTACAGACTGAAACCCAAAAGAAGAGGAGTCCAATCTTCCATCCGATCTATCATCTATGGATAAGGTAGCATTGAAGTCACCACCCAAGATCCATATGCCTTCTCTTGCAAAGGAAGAGGATTGCCGTAATTCATCCCACAGATCCTGCCTTCTTATGGCCACACATGGCCACATGAGATAAATAAAGAAGAGCCATCTAATAACCTTTGAAAATTTGCAGTAATCACATAGGTATCGATTTTCAAATCTAACAACTTCAAAGTCTAGATCCTCCACCAATGCCAAGACCCTCGACCCTACCAATTGCTGGTATGCACTCGATGTCGGACACATCTTCTTGTTTCAAGGCATGCCACATGCTGTCTCTCTCTTGATCAATGTGGGTCTCTTGCATAAGTGCACAATCTATCCACCACTCCCATAGGTAATGAGCCAACGACACACATTGCCCGTCATCACACAACCCACGTGTGTTCCATGAGAGGATTCTCATGGCAATGACACAGAAGAACCTTTGTTCATGGAGGTGATTCTTTCCGGCTTTAGAGGTTTTACAAATCTCCTCAGATCAATCTTGGCAGATTTGACCGATCCCTGACTTCTCAAGTTATATCCTCCCTTTAAGGACGACACCTTCCTACCATCAGACATTGCGTCCTCTTTATATTGTAGACCATCACCCATATTAGAAGAAATGGAGAAAACAAACTCCGCACCATTCTCTAGACAAGGAGGTCGTGTGATATCAACTTCCTTCTCCATGGAACGAACTACTATTGTAACATCCGAAAATCTAGGTCCCAAGTCATTTCAAAGTAGGTCCGGTTACTTTGAATCCATAAACACGGTCGCGGTTCGATGCGAGTATAAGCACCTCTTGAAATTACAAAAAAAGCATATTTCGAGTAAAACCATAGTCAAACCTCATCAAAATGGTGTCATGTATGGAACCATTATATTCCTCTCATCACAAGCTTTCCAAAGACACTTGTTTCGCATGAATCTGAGGTGTATAGGTCAAGTTATGACCAAAACAAGTCAAAGATGACCTAAATGTAAGGCGGACTTAACCTAAGGGGCATTTTAGGTATTTCACTCCACTAATCCTAAACCTAAACCTAATTTGGGTAGTCTTTGTGTAGTCATTAATCTCTAGGCCTTCCAAAACTTAAGATAAAGAGAGAGAAAGGAATTAAGATTTCATTTAGAAATCTTAGTTAAGTTTCGCAGGGACCTAACTGTAATTATTGATTTTACAAGCTTCCCACCATAGCTTTCGCGAATCAAAGTGGCGGTGTTGGTAGCATGCTTCAACCGGCCAATGCATGGCAGCGGCAGAGGGATCGGATGCGACACATGGCGAGCCTTGTGCGCCTGCAACTTCACACCTTTGCGCTGAACAGGAGCCCGGGCATCACGTGGATCGACAGCACGTGGCCGATCCAACAACCACAAGGAGTGAGGGCGCAGCACTAGCAATCTGTGCACACATATGAGGACGAATTTAGTCGTGACATGTGGTGTGCGTGTGGATTTCATGGACCATTGATCGGTCTGCTTGAACCGGATTAGTTCAAGACCCCCTCACTTTGTTTCAACTGGTTCGAGGCCTTTTCGATCTTGGATTTCGATAAATAAGGTATCATTGGAATTGTATCGACAGGTACTACGTGTTAGTGTAATTTATTTCCATTTTTTATCATTGCTTCCTTAGTGAAAAATCAAAAACGTGTCCTAAGTGTTTCCAACCCTATTTTTGATCTGTATGAACCAGGTCTTGCCCCGATGCGTGCATAGATTTCAAGGCGGGCATGGTGATTGCCCCTAGGCCTTGTGCGTACGTTTCGGGGTCGTGACCCTCCGGTGACGTTAAGTAGAGTAGTTAACCCTTCTTTTGACTCCATCTCATTTCCAAGTTACCGTGGGCCATCAGGTGAGGCTCTGCACGTGTAACACATACGTTGGCATGTGTTTCCTTTCTTTTGCTGAGTTCAGGACTTTTTTGAAGTGTTATTCCGATTTTTGGGTGCTTTAATATGAATTAATCGTATTCTATGCAAACAATTAAAACTTAAGTACTTCATGTTCCCTTATCATCACATGCATGAAATGAACTCCATTTTCCTTGAAACAAGTTTTGTTGTGTTCATTAAGTTCTAAATAGTATGAGACCACTGGCATAAATTGAAAATTATCTATAAACTGATAAGTTAGAGGATGGTATGAATAACTGTTAATCCTAGACTTAATAATGTGAACTTGTTAGTATGGTTTAATTTGATGACAATAAATGATACAATTATCTGAAATTGATTTAATAACGACGGTTTAGTCTGGATTCAGAGGATGAATAACTGGTTTGAGTCCACTACTCACCAGATTTGGCTATAGCTTTGATCTGTTAGACCGATTATAGGCTGATTTAGGGAGTTGCTGGCCTCCCTACGACTCTTTGGTTAGGCTTGGCGGCTAACTAAGATAGCGGGATGCATGGCTTGAGGTTTGGGAGTGGTTTCTTTCTCGACCGGTGGGTGCGTCATTGGTTCAGCGTACATGGATCATATACGTGTTCATACTACATGACGTAGCCACCACCCCTTTCTGCAATGACCCCTAGGTGACAGAGAGTGGTGACTCAATGGGTATAAGTCGTCTTCCCAATCAGGAGGGTGGCTTATACCAGTCTTGCACCGTAGGAAGTTACACGAGATCATCTCGTTCCTCGAGACATCGATTAACGGATTATGAACTGTAATAATGTGGGCTAAATGCATAAATGGAATTGGATAACTAATAATTCATAAATGGATTAACTGTTGATACAATGCCCTCCTTCATTTACTCCTTTCACTATTACTACTTGTTGTAGTTGTTCTACTCTACTCAATTTTTACTGACATATTTTTCGGGCTTCGTACTAAAGTGTTGCTGAACAATCTAGTGTAGCAGTTGTTGTCGATCAGTCTACTACAGAACCGGGTTCTACTTGAGGAGATGGTCCATTCTAAGACAGTGGCTCTTAGTTTGTTTCTTTTCCACTACCAGATTTTATTTCTATCTTTTGGTGATTGTACGAGCACTTGATCACTCTTTATTTTCTACTTTCTATGGTGAATTTTATCATGTTGTCAGTACTTTATTTATTTTTATTTAATACATTGTGGATGAATGTTTGGCTATTGATGTTTTATGACTATGTGTTGAGTGACTGCGATCTTGTGGTTAGTTTGTGTTGGTTGCTAACACACAGCAACTCCGGTTTCGTCGCTTGACAGGACTCGAGTAGTCACAACTATTGCCTTAGAATCACCAGGAACATGACAATCATGCACCTCATTACCATTCGCTTCCATGGACTCAAAAACAGCCTTGTGGGAAACCTCCTCAACCTCTTTTATTTTTTTATTACCCCTATTGTGCTAAACAACCTTCACTGTTGTTCCTCAACTAGTGTAGCGCCTATCATTTTATCGGACCCCTGTGCCATCAGTGGCTGTATCACTTTAACATGAAGACAAAGAAGCCACGAACTCTTACCACAACACAGAATCATCTTCTCAGGAGACAACCCACCATGGCGAAGGTGAACCTACACATCCACCTTGCTCCCATCCCCTTCATGAAGTCCAATGAGTGAGTCTTCTTTTAAGGAAGAAAACCCCACGACTACATGTTGAATAACAGACATAGAATGAAGATACAATGGGATACTCGAGATCTCAACATCATCCTGCCTTTGAAAAACCTGTTGCAATGGGCATCAGCTCTTCCACCATTAAAGGGGACACAGGCCTCCATAAAACACATAAATCTCCCACATTGGAGGAACAAAATTTAAGCTTCTCCACATCAATCACACATAAACCAAACACCAAAACCTCAATGGGCTCAATAGGATAATATTCTGCATACACGATGAGAGAGAAAGAGTGCTCCTAGCCCATGTAGGGTTTCGAAGTCAGCCACACCAGACATGATCTCGCCAATGAGAGCATCCTTCAAGAGAGTCTCCGTTGCCATCACCTCCGGCATCAGTGGGACATCCACATCAAGGCATGGTAGTGGAGGGACCCCCAGTTGGGTATAAACCCTAACACCCATCATGATCGATCCACCAAACCTGTCGCGCGGTTTAGGGTTTTCAACGTGTGCTTTGCAAGTCGCACACGTATGCCCAAACCACCATATGCCAAGTGATAAGTCCACTTTAGTGGATCATCATTTAGCATAAGTACTCTCTAATTAGTTATTTGTAGTTGTTAATTGACTAGGAGTTATATGATAATTTACCTTAGTCTGCATATAATTTTATGCATCAAGTTTACGTTTAATAACTTATGATATGGTAACATAATTTATTTGATGAATGCAGGCTAGATGCAAGAGTTCAGACGTCCATTTCTATGTCTATAAGACGTCTAGGGATCAGTATGAACGTCTGAGAATTGCCATCACAAGCTCCTTAGTTCTACATTTTTTAAAGACGATTGGAGCATGGATCAGACATCTGATGAAGAACGACTAGAGTTTATCTTTCCATTCCAACCACTCGCTTTCTTCGCTGAGTAGTTGGAGAAGTTTGCGGCCGAAGGAAAAATAGACGAGGAAGTTTTTTTTAAAAGGGCACGGCCGACCATTCGCAGGGGGGATGATCTTCTATCACCACCGTGGCTCTCTTGTCTACTCTGTGTCAATGGTGTGCACTATGGCCTGAGCTCTCCACCGTCGCTCTTTCCTTGCCATGGTGTGTGCGGTGGCAGCGCACACACCATCACCGCCGTCACCACCATCATCTGCAGACCACCATCATCACCAACACCTTCAATATTACCAAACCCACACCCCCCCCCCCCCCATCTTCTTATTTCTTTAATTATTGAGGAATGGAAGTTTATTTTTCTTATTTCTTTAATTATTAAATTGAGGTGAAATTGTAGCCCTATGTTTATTCTTCTACATATTTGTTTTGCCCTTATGATTCATCTCAATAAGCATACATTTGAATTTCGATTTACACTTTAGTTTGCCTGCAAGTGAAAATTACATGATATGCCACTACACATGAACTATTTTAATTTCTTACGTGAAATTGACGTCAACAACCCTTAGCTTCTCTACAAATTTGGGGTTTACATTTAAAGCGGCATATTCATTGATTGATTTGTCGAATACTTCTGCGAACTTGATTGCCACATAACTGTGAATTTATTGCTTCCATTCCTCCCTATGGATACGACATCCTAATCATTGTGGTTAGATTTAATGAATTTTTTATGTGAGATTTTCACCACATAAAATACATAAACGACACATCTTTTTATTGCAATGATCTTAACTAAGCGAAAATCTCGTCGTCAAATGGTAGCGTTGCTGGGGAGGCAACAAATGCAATAGGTTCACCTGGTCTATTTCTGATTATTTTGAGGTGCGCATTTATCTAACCATTCTCTATTCTTTTGTGCGAGTTACATTTGTGAGGAGGAGCACGCAGCGAAGATAATACGGTTGGTGGACCTTGACACTACCTGGAGGACAGCAATAGGAGTCTGTGGGCCTTGATCCCACACTTGAAGACGCACAGAGAAACATCTAAGAGGATTCTGCCTCTTAGATTTCTGATTTAGCATTTTAGAGTACACTCTTAGGATTTAGTTTAACTATACATTTTCTTATCCTTGTAATTTGGGGCTAGTTTTTGGGGTAGTGTCCCCAATTCTTTAGATTCTAGGTTTATTCTTAGTTAGTTAGTTCTTTTGATTGTGCATTTATTTAAAAAAAAAATCCCAACAACCTGCTAGAAGTTGCATATCTATAGGACAACTATCTAGGATTGAATGAGCAGCATCTAGTTTATCTTAATTGCACTGCATGCATTTCTGCATCGTAGAGTACTGGAGCAAGGTATGCACCTCCTATCTTTCTACATCAGTTATCTGCACATGTATTGCATTTGAACAAAATTTAAGAAGACCACTTAAGCTGCTTTGAAAAGATTAATCAAGTGGTCACATTACCTCTTGAAAAGAAAGTAAAATATACAGGAAGTGTTTGACTAACTTGATTGCGATTTTCAAAAGAAAAATCACTTTTCCTGGTGTGTTGCACACTTCCTGCACTGAGCACGCACTATAGGCACCGCACTAGGACTTGGACCCTCAAGGCTATAAGCATCGATTTCTTTAGTGGTGCAAACCCTACTATCTCGCATTGTGAGGGTGGTATTAATTTTTGCCTAAGTGATTTGATACTCTAAGGAGGATGACACCCCTTAAAGGAATTCAAGGGTAGTTAAGAGGCACCACTAATGCATCGCCTCAATGGAAGGGTTCGCCCTACTTGCATCCCATGGTTCCATCCTTTGAGTACCTTTGTACTTGAGCATTTGAGAATATCATTACAACAAAGTGTATGTCTCTAGGGCACTCAAAGGTCAATTTAGGGTGCGTAATTGCTTGACAACTTGATTGGTCACCCAAAAAGGTCTAAAAGTAACCTCAACCTCCTTAATAGACATTGACCAGGAATCTCAAGTGCCTCATTTCTCTTATACCACATACGTGGGAACAGAGAAACACTGCCTTGACTTTACTTAGCCAAGATGGAGAGTTGGAAGAGGACTTAAAGTACTTTAAATCAACAAAAGACCTATTGCCTTGTGTTTACTTGGTGTATGCGTGGTAGGTGTTCTCTTAGAAATAGTCTTCTTTTCAACCCGGAACCTGAGAGAATTATTAGAAAAGCCAACCAAGAAAGAAGAAAAATGGCAGAAGAAAGACCTGAAGAAGAGATTAGGATTGATGAAAACCAAAAAACCTTGAGAGATTATTTCCTTCCTACCACTCACCAAGCCCTACCTATCCGGAGACCTGGAGTGGATAATCCTTATGAGATCAAGAGCAGCACCATATCTTTGCTCCCCACTTTCCATGGTACTGCTAGGGAGGATCCCTACAGGCTTCTTGAGGAATTCACCAAGGCATGTTCCACGGTGAAGCTCCAGGGCTTTACTGATGAAGCCTTGATGAGAACTCTATTTCCTTTCTCCCTAAAGGATAAGGCCAAGCACTGGATCATACTCTGGATGCAAGGGGAAATGAGTGGGCCACCCTTAGGGGAGAATTCTTGAAAAAGTACTTTCCTATGAGTAAGACCAACCATTACAGAAGAGAGAGTATGTGTTTTACTCAATAGGAAGGGGAGCAATTTCACGAAACTTGGGAACATTTTAATGACCTTCTTAGGTTATGCCCCCACCATCAAGTGCCAAGATGGCAATTGGTCAAAAGGTTCTACAATGGATTATTTGAAAGGCATAGGCAAACCATCGATGCAGCCTATGCAGGAACCTTCATGACCAAAACTGAGGATGAAGCCTGGGCATTATTTGAAACACTAAGGGATAATTCCATACACATGTCCTCTGCTTATCAAAAAAGAAAACCATCAATCTTGCAAAGGAAGATAGAGGCCCATGAAGCTGAGGCTACTTAGGATTTGGCTTATCAGATTCAATTGTTAAACAAAATTTTGATAGGCTTTTAGCAAACCCCGGCATAAACGCGCAAGCTGCCTCTATCTTTCAGGTTTCAAGTGAATGCTCCATTTACCAAAGCACGACACACGCCACTGTAGAATGCCATCGGGAAAATCAATTCCCTGAGTTGATTCAAGTCGACCTGAATGTGGCCCAAGGTTTTCGCCCACCCCCTCGTAATAACCCCCATTTCAATACCTATAATCCAGGGTGGCGGAATCATCTGAACTTCTCATGGAAGCAAGGTGATGCTTCCAACTTAGGGAATGCAAGACCCTAACCTCCCCAACCCGTATATCAGCCTTCCTTTGCAAACCCTCCTCAAAATAAGCCTTCTGAGATGGATGAACTAAAAGCCATAATGAAAGCGATGCAAGAGCATCAGAATATGGTCATCCAATCTCAAGGTAATTTGATCACTGATATGTCATCCGAAATTGCTCATCTTACTGAGGCAATTAGGCAATGGGATCCGAGGAAGTTGCCTAGCTCTTCTGAAGAGAACCCAAAGGGTAAATGGGTCAAATTCAGGGAGCACGCACAAGCTGTGACCATGCTGAGGAGTGGAAAGAAAATCGACAAACCTGCTAACACTCCTACGGTCACCTCTCAGAATTCCCCTCCAACATCGAACCTGACTTCCACCCTCACCGAGGAAGAGCCACACTACTCTCCCTCACTTGAAATCACCCACCCAGAGGATGTCGTCATTCCGCCACCCCTTTCCTGACATGACGACCCCTCTACCCAAAAGCTAAGGGTGCCCTATCCGAAGCACCTATCTGCTCCTGGGGAATCTTCTGTTGGCGCATCTAGAGCCAAGGATAAGAGGGATGAGATTATGGAGACTTTCAGGTAAGTCCACAACAACTTGCCTTTATTGGATGCTATTAAACAGATCCCGTCATATGCCCAAGTTTCTAAAAGACTTGTGCACCCAGAAGTGTCAATCTAGGGACAAGTCCAAGCTAAGGTCATGCTGCCTGACCATGTTAGCTCAATACTCCAACATGGAACACCCCTCAAAATGAAAGACCTAGGGACCTCGTATCTTTTAGTGGTTATAGGTAACCAACACATTGACGAGGATCTGCTCGATCTGGACGCAAGGGTGAACATTTTACTGAGCTCTGTCTACGACCTCTTGGGAGGAGGTGATTTAAAGCCTAGTCCAATCATCCTCCAAGTTGCATACAAATCGCTTAAGACACCACGAGATTGCTGGAAGATGTCCTGGTGAGAGTGGAAGACTTCTTCTTCCCTGTTGACTTTCTCGTACTTGACACTGACCCATCTAATCAGCCCACCAAGTTGTCCATTATCCTGGGATGCCCCTTCTTGGCCACAGCCAATGCCCTATCAATTGTAAATCAGCGGCACTTAAAATGGGCTTTGGGAACAAGAAGATCCGGTTGAATGTTTTTTATACCCACAAGCAATCCAGATTTGAAGATTGTTTCCAGATTGAGGTAGTTGATAAAATCATTGAAGAGACTACTCCAGCACTCTTATGTAGAGATCCCCTTCAAAAGGTCATATCTAAGGACCATCCTCTGACTATTGAAGAGAATGAAGGGGATATTCCTAAATTGGAAAAGTTGCTAGGAGTACACATAGAGCTCTGTCCCCACCCTAGATCCTGAAGGTAGATTCGCTACCTGAGGTGGGGACATCTCAACTTATACCCTCAATCCAAAAGGCTCCTAAGTTGGAGCTTAAACCCCTCCCAAGCACATTGAAGCATTCTTTCCTTGTCCCTAACGACAAGCACCCCGTCATTATCTCATCTGCATTAACTAAATTGTAGGAGGGAGCTTTGCTCGAGTATTTACAAAGGCACAAGGAAGCTATTGCTTAGTCGATAGCTGACATTGAGGGTGTTGACCCCTTCCTCTGCATGCATCATATATACACGGATGAGTCCGTGAAGCCCTTTCGAGACATGCAGAAAAGGCTCAACCCTAATATGCGGGAGGTTGTCAAAAAGGAGATTCTGAAATGGCTGGATGCAGGAATTATCTATCCCATTTCTGACAGTAAATGGGTCTGTCCAATACATGTGGTGCCCAAAAAGACAGGAATCACTGTGGAAGAAAACGACAAAGGAGAGTTGGTGACCACTAGACCCTCAATTGGCTGCAGGGTCTACATTGATTACCGCCACTTGAACACGGCTACCCAAAAGACCAATTCCCCTTACCATTTATTGATCAAATTTTGGAAAAACAAGCAGGGAAAAAGTACTTCTATTTTCTTGATGGGTACTATGGGTATAATTAGATAACCGTTTTCAGTGACGATCAGGAGCATACCACCTTCACGAGTCCGTATGGCACATTTACTTTCTGTCGAATGCCCTTTGGGTTATGTAATGCTCCTACCACATTCCAACGATGTATGATGGCTATCTTTTTTGACATGATCGATGAGTTTGTAGAGATCTTCATGGATGATTTTTTTATTTACGGCTTATCGTTTGACCTATGCCTCTCACACTTTAATAATGTCTTAACCCGTTGTGAAGAGGCACAGCTAGTGCTTGTTAACGGGTTAAATTGAGGTTTTAAAAATCGTTTCGTTGTAGCATAGTCAAAATAGCGCGAAAATAGATAAAATTTACAAACTCGAAATCAAGAAATGAAATCTAAGGTCGAACACAAGGAGCAAGTATTGTAATTCACATGCTAATCAAGATGAATATGTAAATGAGCACAAGAAATCAAACCAATAATGATGTTTAATGAACAATATCTACTCAAAATTGATTTTCAATAAAAACATGAGCATTTCAAGAGTTTAAGATGACAAAAAGATATCTAAGACAAAATAATGGTGATTTAGATCACCAGTTATTAGCTTAGACACATATATATTAACTACTCAAGATAAGAAATAAATGCACAGTGGCCTGAACCACTTAAACTTCAATATTTCCACAGTGTCAGAACCCTGCTTTAGCCAATCAGACGTCGCCTTCTCAATATCAGAAGACCTAAATGTCGCCTTCACAGCACAAGTCTCTCAAGGCCTCCCCTCTTTAGTTCTTCTTCCTTTACAAAGCCTCCTTTCTTGTTCAAATTTTCTCCTTCACAAACACAAGGAAGCCAAGGCCTTCAGCGACTAAGTGTCACACAAGGGGAACCAACTCAAAGCAAAACCCACCCCCTTCCTCCTCACAATTTCTCCTTTCTCTAAAACCTAGAGTAATCAAGCATTAATCGAGTAACTGGATCCGGGTAAGGTCTAAGTCCACCGGTGTGTGTGGCGGACGAGGGTGCATGCGTAAGAAGGGGACCTGACCCCCCGGTGTCTCAGGCGAACTGCTACAATCACAAAAGCAATTTATGTGTGCACGGCTGCTCATCCATTCACGATGTGGGACTAAGTCCCTGTCCTTCTATTTGCGTGCAGCTGCAAGGAAGACTTCCTTCAATTGGAGGTGCTACAGGTATTGGTTCATGCAATTGAATGCCCAGGAATGCTCCTGGGGCAAATCCGTTGTGTCTGGCCTTGGAAGCAGGATCGAAGTCGGTCGAAAGTCGATGCACGGGGTCGGAGATGATGACGGCAACGGCGAGCAAAGGTGATCACCTGAAAGTAAGAATACAAGCGCTAGGCCCTCATTAAATAGCTCTTAAGCTTCGCCTAAGCACGACGAAGCTATTGGTGGTGGTTGTGTAGCTTGTGAATACATGTAGTGGTATGTCGAAGTCAGAGAGGGTGGACAATGAAGGAGGCGTTCGGGGGAGGTCGTGAGAGGGTGTTTGGTGGATTTGAGTGAGGGCTTTTGTGCGGGGACGAGCAGCGATGCTAATGGGAGTTGTGGCTTAGCGGATGGTGGCGTGTAGCGGGCTCGTGACCCCGCCAGAGCTCGGCCGAAGCAAAGGAAGACGGAGGAGGAGAAGCGTGGACGGTGGTTGAAACGAAAGGATAATGAGGGGAATTTGAAGTAGAAAGGAAGAGGAAACTATAGGACCTAATTTAAGGAAGAAATGAGGGAGATTCCCATGCTGGTGTGATTGCCGAACGTGGGGAAGACGAATTGTTGCAACCTAATTCCCGAATCCCTACGAGACACGAGAATCGGACCGATTCGACTGATCCCAAGACCCAGTCGTCCAACGTGAAAGCAACAAAAAAGTAGTAAAATAAACCACATTCACCATGCAAGTAACTAACAGTAACAAAAGTACAGCAGTAAAGAAAAGAACTACTACAATACACACCACCACAACAGTAGAGAATTAAAAACAGGTACAGAAATATGAAGTTTACAATAAAAGAATACAAAGGTATAACAGAATACTCACTACTACAGAAAAACAGATACAACAAAAGTACAACTACTGGGCTCTACTGGCCCAGCACCCTTCGCAGCCATAGGCACTGGCTGCTCAACACCTGGTCCTGAAAAAGGTGACAAGTATGATACATCAGCGAAACGCTGAGTAGAGTGGTAACCAGCTAGCTAAGAAAACAGCAAAAGTGGACAAGTAGCTTTTTTTTTTTTTAATTTCTTTCTTTATTTATCTATTTACTCTTTTTTGGTTTATTTCTCAGGTCCTTCTCTTGATCTCGAATGTTTCTCGTGGGAACGATCTTGATTGCAGTCTTTTCCGAAAAGTAGAAGTAGCACGTGGTGCTCTCCTGGCCGGGAGAGTCCCCCGTGGTGGTCCTACCCTCAGTCAACCACCCCAAGGTCGCTGACAGACGTAACAATGACTACGGCACGCGCGATAAATGCACGGGTAGCTACCCCGCACTGGCACGCGGTCAGTCGTTTCCGTTAACAGGTGCGCCCAAAGTACAACACGAAACCAGTATAGGGCAGTGCCCTCTCAGTAACAGGGGTCTAGCCCCTCCACAGTAACCAAACAGGGGTCTTACCCCTCCACAGTTCGCGCACCCTCTCCTGACTACCCTAGTTTGCCCAGTGGGCCTAACAAGTCGATGTAGGACAGCTAGCTGAACCCCGGGTCCCGTGGGGTGGCTAGCTCCCTCCCTACACTAGTAGCTCTCCCCAGTACAGTGTACGCGAGGGCCAAAAGTCAGTACAAAGTGGCTAGACCTAACCTCGGGTCCCTAGGGCGGCTGGCTCCACATTGCACTAAGAGGTAACCTGTGCTTCCCCTGGTACTACGTACCCAAGAGACAACACACTTTCCCATTCACTTTTCCAGTTCCATTCTATTTATTTCCAGGAGTTCTACTCCTAATTCCCCGTAGGGTTCATGCTCATGTTTTTCAGGCCAAGTCATACTAGGTTTCATCATTTCAAGTTTATTCGCACATAGTACGTGTTTCCAACATTCAAACTTCTTTTTCCTTCCAATTTATATACAAGCAGCTCGTATTTAATGTTAACCAATAGAAATTACACGTAACAGTTACTAGCAACAGTGCTCTACATTTCACAGGAAACTGTTATCCAATTACAGGCAATCATCATTATTGTATCTACTTATCCAAGATTGCAATTCAGGCATTCAAGACATTCGTTTCAGTGTTTCTGTTCCTAGGATTCATGCCACATCCTAGGATCTATAATTTAATCTAGTTTTTAGGTCCAAGGATTCATGCCATACCCTAGGATCTATCATTCAATCTAGTTTTTAGGTCCTAAGATTCATGCCATACCCTCGGATCTATCATTTATTTCAGATATGCATTAATATTTGTAATTAACTAAGGGAAGCCACTCTACCTGCAAAATCGGGAGTAATGGGGGCGTGATCGACAGATCCACATGCCTCCGCAACCCCCAAAGCCGCAAAAGAACGAGGTCCTAACACAAGGATCAATCACAAGGAACAACTCAGAATAGGATAATAGTATTTCAAACAAGTAGAGGAACTAATTCTGAGAAAAATAAAATCTTAAACGCGGAAATCGGACCTCGAACGGACCCTAAACGAGTCAAAAATGACAACACTGACTCAAATCAGACGTCTGGAACATCTTCCAGACATCTTAAAAAGGGGTCCAGGTCATACCTCACTCTGCGTTGCTCCTCAGATGTCCAGAGGTCCTGCTGAACCATCTGGACTAGCTCCAAACGTCTGACCACCTCTCCGGACGTCTGGAGACGCTCTCCGCCGTCTGGTGACTCGCCCAGACGTTTGAACCGTGTGGGAGGGCGTGTCCCGCGCCTTCCCGAAGCGAAACCTGCACACGCACGAAAAACTCCCTCAGCAAGGCACGTGACAAAGCTTCAGCGGAACGGCCTGCATGGCCGTATCCGCAAAAGGAAGGTATAGGCACAGTACGTACCTATCAGCCGTCTGGAGCTTCTTCCAGACGTCATTCGCGTCATCTGGATGTAGGTCCAGACGTATGATTCCGGGAAAAATCCCAGAATCAGAACCTTCTTAGTCTTCTTCCCGCAGCGCGCGGCCGCGTCGCACTCGTCCGCCCGTTGCCCGAGCTGCAGCAGCACCAGGGAAACCGCCCCAGCACACCGCTCCTCCGCGCGCACGCCGGCCAGCCTCGAGCTGCTCCGGCGAGCTCTCTCTCTTACGGCTCGCGCGCTCTCGCCTCTTCCCTCTCGCTGCACCTATCCTCTCCGCCACTGCACCGGGCAGCAGCTGCTGCCCTCGCTCTTGCGCTGGAGAAGGAAGAGATGGATGGATGTGGGTGGCATGAGGGAGAGGAGGATAAGAGTATTTGTAGGCACGGGGGGGGGAGGGGGGGCGGTTCTGCAGGTCGACGAGGGGAGAGAAAAAGAAGAGGGTGGTGGGTTTCAGTCTACGCGCGACATGTGCGCAAACTCGCGATTGTACACACACAAAAATTAATTTCCAGACGTCTGGGAAGGCGTCCAGATGTCTAACCAGACATCTGGACCAACTCCCAAACGTCTTAAAGTGTTTTGATGTCACGGGTCTTAACACGAATTCTCTGTCGAGGGGGACGGTGGCGAGGAGAGGGGAAGATGACACTTGCTGTGACCGGCGAGGTGCGGAGGAAGCTCGTGAAGATGATGGATGGAACAATTTGGCCGTTGGCTGTCCCTAGGAAGACAGGGAAGAAGGGCCATGGGAGCTAGGTCGGAGAAGGGCCGGAGGTAGGGATTTAAAGAGGATTTTGGCCCTAAACCAAGCTAGGGAAGAGCAGTTGTTGCACGTCGATTCTTTATAGAGCTTTAGGGAGAGCTCTAAAGTAGGAAAGGAGCTTGATTGATCTTCATTAGGAATCAAGAGTTACCCATTGATATTGTGCGTTCACACGCAAGAATCATAGGTATTTAGGAATTAGAAACGGTCCCAATAGGTTTCCCTAGGTGTGAACATCAATCCCACCAAATTTTGTGGGATTTGGTAGGATTTAGTGGGATTTGATTGAAATTCAAGTGGTGGTCCAAGCCTGCTTGGAGGTCGGTTGACCTCCAATGGCAGCAAGGATTAGTGTACAAAGAGGATAACAAAGTTAGGGGGCCTTTTGTAAGAAATTCAAAAAGTTACGGGTGTGTGTGTAAGAAAAAGAGTCAGATTGGACTAGAATGCAAACTAAGTAAAGATGATCTTTGATTGGGCCCAAATTTTGATACAAACCTAATTTGAACCCAAGGAATACAATGGAGAAGTTGGATTTTGGTTTTGACTAAGTTTGACTGGGTAATTTGCATAAAAATCTAAATCAGGGCAACTTCCTATCTAAGACTCTATTTTAGATCAAAATAAGTTCCAATGGTCAAATCAAAGGTATCAAATCTTATAAAATATTTTTATATGATTTTCATAAGGTTTAGGTAAATTTTATCCTAACCAGAACCTCAGTTAATTAATCAGGTCTATCTTTAGGATTTCAGATGTCCATTAATTCTCGAGATGGGTGAAAACCTGTTTCTTTCTGTACGGACCCTCTTATTAGACATTTATGAACATTTTCCTTTTAATTAACCCCTGGAAAAACCCACAGTTATTCTACATTTATGATATGCTGGTAAAATTACAGTTTTAACCCTGATTTTATGTTAATCTCTCAAAAAGGATGTGTAGTGAGTTATAGCTCTTTGGCGATTATATAGGAGCATTTATCAATGAATTATGACTAATTAAAGCTAGATATGACTAATGATGACGTTATCATCAGTGCTTAGCTGGGAGAAGAGCCACTTTATGGTCCAGCAAGGCATTGTTTTGGGGTATGCAGTCTCCGAGAGAGGATTAGAGGTGGATAAAGTCAAAATTGAATCAATCTCTAAACTTCCATCGCCCACCAATGTTCGTCAAGTTAGATCTCTTCTTGGTCATGCTTGATTCTATGGGCGCTTCATTAGAAATTTCAATAAAATCTCTAAGCCACTTTGTGACTTGTTAGCAAAGGATGTTTCCTTCAATTTTGATGACAGATGTGGCGAGGCTTTCCAACTCTTGAAGAAAACCCTTATTACCGCACCAATTATCCAAGCACCAGATTGGGCTCTCCCGTTTGAGCTGATGTGCGATGCTTCTGATTTCGTAGTGGAAACAATCTTAGGTCAAAGAGTTGATGACAAACCTCATGTTTTGCATTGTGCCAGCAAGACTCTTACAGAACCTCAGCAAAACTACATGGTCACTGAAAATGAACTTCTCGTTGTAGTATTTGCTTTGGAAAAGTTTCAATCTTATTTATTGGGATCCAAGACCAAACCTCATTTGATTTGTTGGATTCTGCTACTCTAGGAGTTTGACCTGGAAATAAAAGTTAAGAATGGAGTTGAGAATGTGGTAGCAGATCATCTATCCAGGATCCCTATTAAGGCATCAACCCCTGCTGGTGATATCCAAGAGACTTTTCTTGATGAGTCTCTAATGATTGTGGAGGCCAAAACTCCTCGGCTCGCTGACATAGTGAACTATCCGGTCACAGGCATAACCCCCAGTACTTGGGACAAGCAGAAGCGAGACAGGTTTCTTATTGACGCTAAATTTTATCACTGAGAGGAACCCGAGCTTTTTAGAATAAGCCCTGACCATTTATTTCGCCGTTGCGTCCTTGACAAAGAACAAAGGAGTGTTCTGAGTTTCTACCATGACCTCCACTGTGAAGGGCATTTTAGTGGGAAAAAGATTGCCCATAAGGTTCTTCACTCTGGCTCTTGGTAGCCCACATTATTCAGAGATGCGCATACATATGTAGGGGCATGTCTACATTGCCAGCAGACAGGAACCATTGGAAAAAGGGAAGAGATGCCCCAGCAACCCATTCTCCTTGTTGAGATCTTTGATATTTGAGGCATCGACTTCATGGGTTCCTTTCCTATGTCCTTCGGATGTGAGTACATCCTTGTGGCTGTGGACTGTGTATCGAAATGGGTAGAAGCCATACCCATGCAAACCAATGACCATTTCGTAGTATTGGATTTTGTTAGGGCTAATATTATTTCTCGATATGGGTACCCAAGGACTATAATAAGTGATGGAGGACCTCACTTTAAGAATGTGCACTTCACAAAACTACTCCAAAATTTGGGAGTCAACAACATGATAGCCACACCTTACCATCCCAAACAAGTAGACAAGTTGAAGTGTCTAATAGGGAGATTAAATAGATTCTAGAAAAAACTGTCAGGCCCGACTGTAAGGATTGGTCGAAAAAATTGAATAATGCTCTGTGGGCCAACAGTACAGCATATAAAACTCCCTTGGGCATGCCTCCTTTCCGTCTTGTGTATGAAAAAGCGTGTCACCTTCCTATTGAAATACAACACAAAGATTGTTGGGCTATTAAAAATGTTGACTTAAATCTAGATAAAGCGAGCAAGACATGCATGCTGGAGTTAAGTGAGATTGAGGAGCTTCGCAATGAAGCCTACAAAACCTCTCAAGCTAACAAGCAACGTACAAGGGTCTTCCATGATAAGCACATCATTAGAAAGACCTTGGAGCCCAACCAGTGGGTCGGGCTTTTCAATTCCAGACTTAAACTATTTCCTGGAAAGCTCAAGTCTCACTAGGATGGGTTGTATGTTGTTATTAATGCCTTCCCTCATGAAGTAGTTGAAATTCAGAACCCTACTTCTGGTGAGAGCTTTAAGGTAAATGGCCATCAACTTAAACCATATGTTACTTTTTCAGATGGCCAGGTTTTGGACGCACTTTGGCTTGAGGAGCCTTAGCTCCTCCCACTCTCCTCCTCAGGTGATATTCTTCGATGTCCTTATTTTTCCAATGAGGACATTATCAATCTTAGGCATGGGGGGGGTATAACCTGAGGATGTTTATAGCATTTATAAATAATTCCATGCATTTAGATAGCATTAGTTAAAAAAAAAAAATCTCTTTTCTTGAGCTGAATTGGTTAGTCCCTAGCAGAAGATTTTTATCAAGGAGGTGTCATTAAAGATTTTCTTCTTAAATTATTTCTGAGTTTAGAATTCAGTACAATTACTTCACTTGCACGTAGACTGGGTAATGGATCTTTATAGAAAACCAATAAGTATTTTTAGTCTGCTGAATCCTTGGACAGTTTGAAGGGAGTCAGGTAAATTATCTTCTATTAGATCCACCTAATATTTGTAAGGAGAAAGTAAAGAGACTACTGGTACGCTAAGTCTAGTGCAATGACTCTTAAGTTCTGGATAATTAGATGATGATATCTCAGAGTTAGGCATAGTTTTCTCTCTCTGTTCCTATGTGCAAACATTGTGTGAATTTTTTAGAGTCACCAAATAAGGCAAATACACAGAGATTGAGTCCTAATAAAACTATGACTCTAGTGGATGGTTACGACCATCCTTCATAAAATCTTCGGCTGAAGGAGGGTATTGGTGCCAAAGGTCAGAAATACACTTGTCCTATCCATTCCTTCCCGGTGCTAAGAGTAGGCACTTCCACCAAATAAGTCACACAATATCCTCTTGAATATCATTTTTCCTAATAATACCATATGAATAAAAGTTTGCATCATTTTGCGATCTTGGCTGAGTGGTTGGAGAAGTTTGCGGCCAAAGGAAAAACAGACAGGGAGGTTTTTTTTAAAAGGGCACGGTTGGCCATCCGTAGGGGGGATGATCTTCTATCACCACCGTGGCTCTCTTGTTTGCACTGTGTCAATGGCGTGCACCGTGGCCTGAGCTCTCCACCGTCGCTCCTTCCCTACCGTGGTGTGTGCGGTGACAGCGCACACACCATCACCGCTGTCAACACCATCGTCTGTAGACCACCATCATCACCAACACCTTCCATATTACCAAAACCCCCTCCATCTTCTTCCTCTTCTCCACCCGTAGAGCAACCCACCACCACCATCACCGCACCTACTCGCAGCGCCACAGCCATAGGCTTGCACACGCCCGCGGACGCACCAGCCACTACGCCCTTGTACATGCCTTCACGCGTGTGCACGCCCTCGCACCATCAGCCGCTGTAGCAACTTTGAGTGCAATGTTCATCTTCTTCATAGAGAAGAACCCAAACTCCACCGTGACCTCTCCACGTGCAACCGACACCTCCAGCCATGAAGCCTTACGCCATTGCCGCCATCAACCTCGCCTCAAGCCTCTAACCACCCTCGACCATGCACATCGATGCCATCGTCCATCGTTCATTGCCAACAACCCTCACTGCCGGCGAGCTCCATCTCCTCCAGTCGGCCACCTCTAACCACTATAGTCAACACCGGTACCACCAACGGAATCCCCTTGCACTGCCGACCTTCATCGAAAGCTTCGCCGCCCGCCACGGCCTAAAGTGTGCGCATAGCCAAGAGGAGAGAATCCTCTATTTTTGGGTGAATTAAAATTTACGAGGATTGCCATTGTCAAAGTTTATTTTTCTGATTTCTTTGATTACTAAATTGAGATGAAATTATAGCCCTATACTTATTCTTCTACATATTTGTTCAACCCTTATGATTCATCTCAATAAGCATCACATTCGAATTCAGATTTATACTTTAGTATGCCTGCAAGTGAAAATTACATTATATGCCACTGCACATGAACTATTTTAATTTCTTACGTGAAATTCATGTCAACAACCCTTGACTTCTCTACAAATTTGGGGTTTACATTCAAAGCAGCATATTCACTGATTGATTTATCGAATACTTCTGCGAACTTGATTGCCACATATCTGTGAATTTATTGCTTATGTTCCTCCCTCTGGATACGACATCCTAATCATTGTGGTTAGATTTAATGAATTTTTTATACGAGATTTCCACCACATAAAAAACATCAATGACACATCTTTTTATTGCAATCATGTTAATTAAGCGAAAATCTCGTCGTCACCAGGCACTTCACACTGTTCCTGCATGTAACGGTGAGGTGACCATGTTCGCGACACCAATAGCACACAACTTCACGATTAGAGCCACCAGAGTTACGATCTACCGCCCTTGAACACCCCTCCCAGCGTTGAGGCTCATACCAAGGTCGTGCTCAGCCATAAGGGACCCTCCATGAGCTGCCTCTTCCTCCTCGCCTCCATGGATCGCTCCTCCTATCGCCCCTCTCGTCTCCCATCATTTTTTTAAGCTAGAGAATTCTAGGACTCTGTACCAACATTTGAACCCTCTTCTTATTTCTCGCTAAGTGTTTACAAAGACACTTAGAAATTCTTCTCACAGCATAGACATAAGCGCACACAAGTGTTCACCTTCTCTCATACTTAAAAAAATTTGGTTTTTGTGACATCGGCACTTCGAACTAAATCCACGACCCAGATAAGCCGAACCACAGTTACATCAGTGCCATGTGTCAACATCACAACGCATCTTGTTCGCAGGCTGATCTCCTAGAGCCACAGGATTAAACCATGGTCAACACTTGCTCATAAGGGTATTGAATGGTCAATCACGCTCAAGGTGTCGTAGTCGCTCAGCAGCTTTAAGTGTGTGATTCACTTTATACCACTTCAAGCCATTTTCCACTAACAAGATGGGACTATGTTGTCCCCCTCTCTTTAGCACACGATGATAGCAGCATTAGCTCGTGACAGCTATTCAATTTCTCTTTACAGTAACTCAAACTTCATCAATTGAACTCCACTGTAGCTTCACTGACTCAATCTGGTCACTTATGATTATCAATGACCCTCAGCACTTGATTCAACTTCTTGGATTACCTGAGGATCTTCAGCTTCTCATTTCCATGCGTATCCTGCAAAAGCTTCTCACAATTCTTTCAAACCAGTGCTTAAGCTTAACACCAAGCTAAAGCTCTCTCTCTTGTACTCCTGACAAGCTCGTAGTGCCTACTAAAACCTTAAGCACTCTCACCCTCCTTAAAGAATACCTGGGACTTCTCCTAATGACTTGCAAATCTTTCAACCAAACTAAAATTAATAGAAGACAAAGGATGCTTGAATCACAACAAACTTGACTCTAAGCTTTCATACAGGTTTCTAACACTATCAGAGGGCTTAAATGCATGTATTTGAACTACAAATAACTTGAAAACCTAATTAAAGTTCAAAGGAACTCTCCTGCAACTCACATGAACCCAACAACTCCAGAAAATTACAACAAACCCAACTGACTCTAAAACTTCTCAAAACAATTCTAATGTACTCCTAATAACCCTAGGAACACAACACACTCCTTAGAAATAAGCTCAAGAGCTCTGAGCTCCAATGGTGACACAAGGTTGACCAATTCAAGGTAAAAATTGACTATGAGATCTAGGAATCTTCATATCAAGCTAAAGGTCCAAATCAACTCTATAAGGCTTATGGAACTTGTTAAGATCAAATGGGAAGAAATTCATCTCTTTAGTGGAATTCACAAGTGCTCTGCCTAAGCTCTCTAATGAGGTTGTTTAACAAGTCACCAGATATTAAACTACTCAACTGAAGGTTATAATCAACTCATGTAAGCTCACTGATTCTCATTGACCTACTAGAAAGCAAATGGGAAGAAATTCATCTCTTTAGTGAAATTCACAAGTGCTCTGCCAAAGTTCTCTAATGAGGTTGTTTGACAAGTCACACCAAATATTAAATAGCTCAACTGAAGGTTATAATCAACTCATGTAAGCTCATTGATGCTCATTGACCTACTAGAAAGCTTAGGAGATGAAGGATGGAAGCTATGCAACCATGCCAGAGTTGAGGAAGACGTATGAAGATTAGAGGAATTCAACTATTGAATTTCAAATCCTAAGGTGGAAAATTGATTTATATGCAATAAAGAAGTAATTAATGACTTTTGGACTTAGTTACAATCAACTAAGCTCTAAGTCAATATCGCCAAAGAATATTAAGATCATCAGAGCTCTAGCAACCATCAACCTGAAGTTGTTAGAACGTAATTCTCAACAAAACGGCTCAAGAAGTAGATCAAAAGGTTCCTAAGAGCCTCAGGAAGCTCAAATGCTTTTCAATTAGATCTAGAACCGATCTAATCAGTGTTTCAAGCTCATATCAAAGAAATTGAGAAATCTCCTGATTAGGTTGGGGAAATGGTCTTGAAGTTGTGGCGAAGGTGGGTAAAGGACTAGTGAAGTGTGAATGAGTTGGAGGATCTCCACCATAGACAATGGAGGTTCGGTGGATGTGAGAATTGGGTATTTGGTGTGTGTTGGTTAATTAAGAGGGGTAGAAAGTGGAAATGGATTGTGGGAGGTTAAAGAAGGTGGAAGAAGGTCGAATTTTATGGTTGAAGGTCGGACGAGATCGGAATTGGCTCGCTGGTGTGAGAAAAGGAGGTGAGAAAGCTTGGATTTAATCTAAGCTACTCCTACTGATTAAAAAGTTAGAACAACAATACAGAAGGAGATGAGGAGCATAAAGAACTTACCTGGACAAAATGGTGAGAGCGATCGCCAGAGCAGAGAAAGAAAAAGTTGTGGTGAGAGAAGAGTTGACAACAATGGGTGAAGGGGGCAGTGTTTGCCATAGGAAAACACCTGAGAAAGGTGGGAGTTGTCACCGAAGTATCAGAAGAATGGCCTATTGAGCAACTACGGTGGGGGAAGAAGGAAGGGAGTCGCTCCTAATGAGAGACTCATCATGGCTCTTAAATATCCCTAATTAACTAATTTCCCTAGTTAATTAGCTAAGGATATGTATTATTAAGGGTTAATTACAATAAAGGGGATTAAATACTAAGGACCATTAAAATAACATAAAAACACTAAATTAATTATCTATTAATCATAATTATAATTTAATTACTAATTTGGACTCAAATACTAAATATTTAGCTAGTTAATTAATATCTAAATTAACTTAATCAACCCTAAGAATGTAATTAACTTAATTAACAAATTCAAGGCATGACTATAATATTTACTTAGTTTAGAATAACATATAAAAAGTTGAAAAAGAGATAAATTAAAATAAGCTTTAAATGCCTCTATTTACATTTAAGCCCTTAGGTTTTTATTCAATTGAGTCCTTTTATCTACTCTAGGTCCTTAGGTTTCCTTGCACTAAGGTCCCTGTGAGCACTGCAGACATTACCTTCTTCTTCTTCTTCTTCCTCGGTCTGGACGGCTCAGAACAGCTGGTCACTGCACCCTCCGATCACCTTCCATCCCTCGTCCAAACGCCTTCGTCTCTGCCGCCGAGCTTCGGCTCACCACCTTCTCTTCATCCAACGGTGAGGATGGCTTCCAATTCCTATTTAGGACTAGCGGATGAGCTCATCGACATCAGAGACGACACCGGGTGTTGCTCTGAATCTAGACACCTATATGTCCACGTTCAACCCCCTAAAGCTCGACGACCACCTATAAATAGCTCCCCACTCCTTCGATTTTTCAATATCGACCCCCTTCCCTCTACTCCACACTAAAGTCGGTCAGTAGGTTTATTCCACAACTCCAACGTCTTTGTTCTCCATCTCGAGCACTACCACCGAGGGAGCGTTGCCTCTCACACCTCCTCTTTCTCTCCTCCACCCTACCACTGGCATTGAAGCACCCTACTTCTCTTATCTCCTCTGTTTCGATCAGCCGGAGCTTTTTCTCTCACCAATTCTAGATTTTGATTTCGTTTCTACCCTACCAATGGCGAATTCCCTCACCTCCTTCGTTAGGTAAGTAGATCTAACACTTAGGAGTAGGTTAAGCTAGATAAGTAGGTAGGTTACAGTAAGAGTAGGAGTAATTAGCTCAATTTTTCACCTCTTCATCTCCAACTCCAGCGAGGCCAAATCCAACTTCGCTGGACCTTGTTCGACTACATCCTTCACTTGATCAGCTTCCTTACCTCTCCATGACTGCATTCCACTTCTTTTCCTCGAGTTTTACCAGCTTTTATGCCTAACTCCATCTCACCTTCAACTGTGACCTCCGCTGTCCATGGCAGAGGTTCCAGGCTTAATGCACACCCAATAGGGGCTCTTCATCACTTCTACACCACTTTAGACCCTGATTTACTTCTCAATTAGCTTAATTAACACCTAGTTAGTAAATGCCTAAATTCCATTTAACCTCTTAGCTCTCCGCCTATAGCAAGCTCAGAGGAGTTCCTCTGTCTAATTAAACACTCCCACATCATCACCAGACTTTGTTGATCATTTCCCCTCACTCAATTGAGTGAGAGGACTATCCTTGAGTTCAAGCGAGCTCAGATTTAGTTTTTATTGAATTCACTGTAAATTTTCTAATTCAATGGTTAATCAAAGCAATTGAGGTACTCCTGAGGTTCCTCGTGATCTCAGGAGTCTTTTAAACTCCTTCTTGATCAATTCCATGGAGATTTGATCTCCAGCTTATCCAGATAATGTTCACCGGAGCTCTGGCGATCCTATTTCAAGCTTCAGCTATTGATAGACCATGAAATGCTCCATATTATCTCTATTTGGTCTCAAGATCAGGAATCTGTATTTGGAATTACGTTTTAATGCTTAGAGCTCCTTCTTGAGCTCTGTCTTCTCCAACTTTGGTAGAGTTGGAGAAGCTGATTCTTTGAGGTTCTTAGCTCTCAAATAGGTCCAGAAGCTTCAGCAGAACCTAGGAAATCCATCCTAGGTCTTTACTAGGACTAGGATCATTTGGAGTCTTCTGCCGAATAGACTGCTCCTCGACCTCAGGCCGCAGTGCCTGTGAGCACTGTTTGAGTGCTCAAAAGTCCAATTTGAAGTGTGTAACAACTTCCTGAGGTTGAAGCGAAGCCATTTAGGTTGTTAATTTGGTCAGAGGAGCCCTAAGTCTAAAAGTCAAATTTTAAGTCCTTTTGGTCAACCTTGAGTCGAATTTGAGGAATAAGACTTTAAGTCTCTGATTGAATGGGCTGGTTAAGATCTTGAAATGATTTATTGTTTGATATAAGTGATTTCAATGTGTTTTATTGAGGTTTAATTGAGATTTGACCTACTGCACACTTTGGGTTATTTCTTAACCCAAGTGTTGTTCTTGGTAATTTTGATAAATTTTGGACTTGATTCTCACCCAGATCTGTTGCAATCGACCTTTTGAATCTATTCAGATCATGTTTTGAGGTTGTTCTCTCTCTATTGGACAAATTCGAGCTCAAATTTGAGCTCTGAAGCTTCCAGTGAAGCTCTCAAGCTTCTGGGCCTATCTAAAGTCCTTCTAGACCTCCTTAACTCCTCCAAGTGCTGCGGAATGCTTCATAGAAAGCATTCAGACCCTCTACTAAGGGCATTAGCTCCTCTACAGGTCATTAGACCTGCTGTTTCTTCACTGCAGGCCATTCCGCCGTGGCGGAACAGTCATGTTCATCTCTAGATTCAGTGAATCAATCATGATCCATTGATTAAATTGATGTTAACATTGGATAGAACACCTTAAGAGCTTTCCAACGAGCTTTATTTCACTCGATTTGGAGCTCTGCATTGCTGGCAATCTTGATTCAAAGATCATCCTGGAGAGGAAGTGTTAGTCCCACATCGGGGAACCTTGAAGCGGCGCCATGGTATAATACCAAAATGCACTGAGACCCTCTCGGTCGTCAACGCAGGGCGCAACAAATGAGCATCTGATCATGTGGGCACGTGCTCATGTGGGCACGTGCGTGCACGTGCCCTGTGTGTGTACGCGTAGGCATGCATGCCTGTGTGTGTGCTAGGGCGGGCAAGAGCTTGTGAACCTATGATGGGCCTGAGACTGTGCATTCGGGCTTAAATGAATTAAAATCCACCTAGAATAAACTGAGCCCGGCTTAGTAAGGCCTGATCCCACCCCTCTGGGGTGCTACGTACCCTCGAAAGGCTAGACCACCCATTAAATAATTTATAAAGTAAAGAGTAAAATGGGTTAAGTTGCATGTTAAACAACTAAGTGTGGAGAATGTGAGTGTACAATAAGGGAGAGAATTAAGTGAAGAAAATATTAACAGAGCTCGTGAGATTAAGAAAAGCAAGAGAGAGCACAGAAGAAGAAGCAAAATAAAGAGATAAAATGAATGAGAGAAATTAAAGAAATCAGACACCCAATGTAACTTTCAGAAGTCCAATTTATATTTTTAAGTCATCTAACTTCCTTTTTAGACGTCTGATTAAAGCCTGAGGCCACTATATTGTATATTTCAAGCTTTAATTATTGTAAAAGACATGTTAGATTTTTGTAAACATTTTTTTATGCCTTATATTTTGAGAGATCACTTGTAATAAACATTCTACTTGATTTTTAATGACAAATCTTTCTTGGATAATTGTTTCTATTAAATGGAATATTGCATGTTTTAGTTGTTAAATCTTCTGTGTAATTATTCATGTGCTTAAAGTATTATAATAATTAATCTGATTGACTAAATAGTTAGTAATTATGATTTAAGAATTAATGGTGAATTAAGTTTACTATTATGCCTTCTAGTGAATGACCTGAACTCAACCAGTTAAATGAAATTAAAAATCTAAAATGTTAGGTTAACTTGACCCTATACTACATTCACGACATTAATTTGAGTAAACCTAAGTTACTTTTGATGCACTTAATTAAGATTAATAACCTTAATTAACTGTATTAAGAAATAACACACCCCTTTGATCGAAGGCCATGGAAGGGTAATTATTGGCTCGAAGGTGAGGAAGAAGAATGCATCTGGACGGTAGGAGGTCTAGGTACGTCAGAGCGACCATCATCATTTTCAACAACGGCGAAGCACACCACGTCGATGTGAGTAGGGATGTCAATGGGTCAGGTTTGGGTTGGGTTTTATTATTACCAAACCCATCACCATTTACAAATCCATTCCTCATACTTGCCCCAAATCCAATCAAGGAAAACTCACCCCAAACCTGTTAAATAATGAGTACCCATTTAATTAATGGGTACCCATTAACATGTTGGTCTATATATCGCGCCATCATTTTAAAGTACCATAAGAAAAAATATGCATATTCCACTATTAAAATTTATTGAACAAAGCCGAGGATATGTAAAACAAATAAAAATATCATAACAAAAAAAGAAAATACCAATATTCTAAACATATTGACATTGAGATGGAATTAACGTAACATGGCGTGAGAATAGGAAACATCATGGTGTAATGCTGATTAAGATGGAATTTGGAAAACTAAAAGTCCAAAAGATCTCAGTTCATGACCACTTTTAGACCTCATGGTCATAGGAGCAGCCCATTACCAAAATTTGGGAGTCTTGGGACATTTGGAATTTCTAGAATTGGTTGGAAGTCTTGGAGTCTTAGAATGTTTGGAATTAATTTTTGGAGTCATGTATATATAATATATTTATATCAGGTATTTGGGTTCGAGGGCACCCTTTCCCATATTTGAACCTAAACCCGATCGGGTTTGCAACCAAAAACCCAAATCCTCTTAAATATTAATGGCGCAGGTTTTACCTGTCCAAATCGGATCAGGTTGGGTCGGTTCTCTGTTGGGGGTTACAAAATTGGCATTGACTCATCCAAATCATTAGATGACCGGAGTTTGTTACGCGCTAACTTGACGGCTAAGGAAAATAAGGTCAACCGATCGATGAGTCGTCATTGAAGGAGGAAAATATGGGCTATCATTGGACGTCGATGAAAGAGAAGAAGAAAGGAAGAAGACAACACTTGAAGAACGTCTTTGCAATAAATAAAGGACCAAATCATAATAAAAGGACTTAAATGTAATGAATCTTAAGGACTAAAATGCAACCTATTAATTTAAATATAGATTAATTTATTTCTTTGCCAACTTTTTATTATAAGTTAAATATATGTTAAATAATATATTTGTGCATTGGAATTGTATTTTTCCCCTTTTATGCATTATTTAATTTAGTGATTAGTATTAATGTTAATATTATTAACTTATATTATACAATACATATAAACTTAATTTAACATAATTATAAATAGCTAAATGCATAGATTTAAGTCCTTGTTCTTAATTAAATATTGAGGAAGGCTTATTATACAATAATTAAGCTATTTTACAGTATAATTAAGGTCCTTATACAATATTGACTTATTTAATAATTAACCATCTTTTAATGATATTACTAATTAAGAGCCATGACAAATTCCTCATTATACTCCCATGTGAAAGTTTTGCTAGTCCATAGCAAGCAAACTAGTGAATATGATGAATTAAAACACACCAGGGTTTTATAAAGAATAGTTATGAACTCTCAAGAGTAAAATTAGGTCAAAAGGGTTTTGAAGATTTTTTTGTTTTTATGTTTTTATAAAAAGAACTATAAATAACACAAATGCTTATGAATGATTTCTTTTAAGAGCATTAAGCGAGAATCCAATTACAAGGGACTCAAAACTCGAGTGTACTTCTTAAAACAGATACTTGTGAAAAACTGACACTTGACAAAAATTTTGTACTAAGTCAGACCATCTGATACACTTTCTATATTTCGTATACTACTCAAAAACATTGGAAATCAGAGACAACAAGATGGAAAATGTAACAAGACTCAAAGACTGGAAATAAATTCTAACTAAAACAGTCAATAGACACAAATTAAGCCTTAAGCTTGTGAATTATGATTTTAATCAACTCAAGTTTTCATAAATTAACTAGACATTATTAACCAAACTTAGAGAGTAAGTAGGATGATGAGCGAAAATTTGCGAGAAGAATTAGGGTTTTGAAAACTCGTCGTCGTAGTCGCAAAAATCCGAGATCAAATAATTTTAATCGAGACTCGGTGAGTCCCATGTCGAACATGAGGAAGCGACATTTGATTTAAACTACGTTCGATTTATTTCTTTTTGGTATTTTTCTCTATATCTAATTTTTTTGTGATTTTATATAAGCAGGATATCAAGTAAGATCAATCTAATCTAAGTGACAAAATAATGAGAGAGACAAAATAATTACAAGAAAGAAAGAGAGAGAGAATTTGATTTATTAGAACAAAATAATATTTAGTACAAACTAAGCAGCAAATTACAATAATAAGTAGAATAAAAAGAGAGAGGGAGTGAGAAGATTCTCCCGAGAAGGTTGCTCAGCAAGAGGATGGCGTTTGGCAGCAGCTAGACAATGGGGATGCGGAGCCTAAATGACAGGGCGAGGTTTAGGAGGAAGATAGGTAAAGGACTGCTTGGGCCAAGCTAAGGGGGTCTGGGATGAGGAGATGAAGCTAAGATGCTATGGGAATGGGGGTGAGAAGGTGGAGGTGATCAGCTTCTTGAATGGGGGTGAGAGGACGACCTTTAGGTCTCCTATGAAGGCGGTGAGGAGTAGGATAAATTTTTGGTAGAGGGAGGATCACCTAGGCTAATAGGCGACCTAAGGGCCTGGGAATAAGCTCTTGGGAGTTAGGAAGGCTTCTAGAGCTATAGAGTAGGTGGGGAAAGCATAGGAAGTGATGCTAGGCTAAGTGGGGTTTAGTAGGGCTTTTATAGGGATTAGGAGGGGCTTGGTTCGGTCAATTCACACCCAAAGAAGCCCAATCTGTGCCAATAAGGCATGCACAGCTTGTCCCATGTGCCCTGAGAGCACACATGCATGCTGGTAGTGAGGGTTCTTAAGAGTTGTTGATTGCATGATCAATGGCTCTCGAGCATGCAAATAGCGTGCGTCTGATTTCGAGTGCCGTGTGCCACATCTGATGCTCGAGGATGTGGCCGCTTCACCACTGTTGATAATCACACGGTTGAGGGAGTGCATGATTGTGCTTCACAAAATTGTGTGCAACACACATGAGATTGCACGTACAACGCTCTGCTTCATCCACTGTGCCACATGGCACAATCCTCGCCGCACATCACACTCTGCATCGTACCTTACTGATGTGGCACCTCCTCAACCGTGAGATCTTCATCCAATGGTCAAATTTAATCTCTCGCGTGCCAAGGATTGCAACTCAATCGCGTGTCGCACCCTTGAGTGATGCGGATCTCATCCATTATACTATCGTGAGTGAAGGCACACGTAAGCCGTAGGATCTTCATTTGATGGCCGATATCATGCTCTGATGGCGCATTCAAATCATGCGAGCACGCACTCTCACCCTTCTCTGGCGACACGTGGCCAAACCTCCGTCGGTCATTTCACGATCGCATCGCAGTTCATCTATGCGTCAGCTGACGTGGTTGCATTGTTATCGTTCATCTTCGATCCAACGATGGAATTGCAGCAGACACGTGGTGAAGAAAATAGGTAGATTGGGGCTCGATCGTGCATCGCACTCTTGAGAGTGTGAAGTCGCAACTGTTGACCTACGCTAAGGAGGGGCAGATGACGTGGCTAGAGATCGACCATTGGATGAAGATCGAATGGTCGAAATCACATGGTAGCGCGCCTGTTCATGTTGTGAGGGCACAACAATGACTTAATCTCAGCGTTGGATCATGATCCAACAGCTAGGATTGATAGTGCAGGCAAAAGGGAAGGGCGAGCAATGGTTTGGATGGTTGTGATGGCACCATCATGGTCGTCCATCTTCCTTTCTTTGTAGGTGATGATACGAATGTCTGATCTGAGCAATTTTCACGCTATTGGACTATGATCGTTGCCCTGAATCCATCGGTTTGTTCGGATTTTTCGTTGGAAGCTTGAATGTATGTCACCCTATGCTCTAGTCATCAAAAAAGGGATATTAATGTATAATTTACACAAATTAAACTAAATGCATAATAATGGATGTTATGCAATATTTATAATACTCGATGCATCTAATTAGATTAGAAATATGCATAAATAGGCATTTTATCCTAAATAAATGTGTATCTATCACACCCCTATACATATCTTTTGTTAGTCCTTAGCAAATGGATTTGTTATTTGAAGCTCGAATGTACTGAAAGAGCGATCTTCATTTTTAATAAAAATTTTAACATAAAATGACACGTCATTGTATTTAGTCGCATGGTAGAAAATCGCTTTTCAAAACATTTAATTCTCAAAATCTAACCACAAAAATAGTTAGGTTGTATCCGCAAGGAGGAATTAGCCTATTAAACTAGTAAGTGGTGCCTCGTTTATTCGAGAATATCAATGGATATGCCTATTCATTAATGCAACTCATTTCCAACATAAATGCTCATTCTAAGCAATTGATAAAAAATGAAGGTGTTTAAATGCAAAATCACCACAGCATAATATTCTATAAATACGTGAATCGTGACCTTGGCAATGATAATCACCATGAATCTTAATCTCAAACAACATATAGTTTGTTCATTTTAACCCTTAAGTCAAAATCTTAAAGAACTCAACTATACGTAATTTCAATTAAAAAGAGGGATGTTCATGTAATTTGCTGCAATATATTAAATCAGGAAAATAAAGGAATAGTGCATCCTGCAATGGCATATGCTGTAACTTTTAATACCACTCAAAATAGAGCATTTGCTCTCCCCCTTGCTCGTGCACGAGAAGGAGCATTAGTGGGCTGCTGATGCGCGAGGGAGGTCGACGATGACAAGGTTGATCTGATGGAGGTTGTGGCATTGACGAAGATGGCCGGAGGTGGTCAGTCGGCAAAGAAGCTCGCCGGCGGTGGCTTGTGCGTGCGTGCTCGTGGACCGCGGTTGGCGCGGTTGAGGACTTGGTCGGGTTCGCGGTGTCGAGGGGAGGTCGGTGGCGTGGTTGGCGAGGAGAATTGGGGCCTGTGGTGATGGCTGTGCGAAAGTGGATTGGCGTGAGGTTTGGGTTCCTCTCTGTTGGCTGTCATGAGGTTGAAGAAGAAGATGAACAGTGCGCGAGTCTCTATTTGTGTGTGTGCGGGCAAGGGAACGAGGGGCTAGTGCATGGTGGTGTTGAGGTACGGCGTTGGTGGAGGTTGAGGTGGAGGTGGAGTTGGCTGCGGTCTGTGGCAAGGGGATTAGCGATGGTGATGTGGAGTTGTTGGGTTCGGTGGGTTGAAGAAGATGAATAGTAGTCAATGATGTTGAAAGAGGGAAGAAGAGAAATGGAGAAGGGGAGAGGGTGGGTGGTGCTCATGCTGTCACCACGAGTGTGGAGTGCGATGGGAAAGGTGGCAATGGAGTTTGCTCAAGCCACGGTGCACGCTGGAGTTCCACGGTGTAGGAGATGGAGGAGGTCCCCGCCAGGGGGAAGAAGATATTCTCCCTAAGGTTGCTGTGGCTTTCCTTTTTAAACAAAATCCTCCTCAGTTTCGTTTGACCGCAAGCGCTTTTAACCACTCGTGAAGATCGCGAGTGGTTGGAACAGCAAATAAGCAGGGGTGGTTCTTCATTAAACATCTTATTAACACTCTATATGTCTTAAAAAATGTAGAGTCAGGAGTTTGTGATGGCAACCCCCAATCGACCATACTGATCTCTAGACGTCTTATATATGTAGAAATAGCGTCTAAACTCTTGCATTTAGCCTGCATTCATCACATTATATTATCATATCATATGTTATTAAATGTAAAATTAACATATAACATTATATGCAAACTAAAGTGAATAACCATATAACTTCAAATCAATTAACAGCTAAGAATAACTAAAGAGAGTACTTAGATCAAATAATGATCCACTCAAGTGGACTTATCAATCACCCTATGCCCTAGCCATCAGAAAAGAGATATTAATGTACAATTTACACAAATTGATTTAAATACAAGATGATGGATGTTATGCAATATTTAGAATATTTGATGTGTTTAACTAACTTAGAAACATGCATAAATATGCATTTTATCTTAAATAAATGTGTATCTATCATACTCTCATACCTATCTTTTGCTAGTCTCAAGCAAAACTAAATTAAATGATATTTATAAAGATAGAATTAGAATCTGATTACTAAGGCAAAAGTCGTTTATCAACAAAATGAAGTTTATACGAAGGATCTAAACTCCAAAGACTCAATAGCACCCAAATTTCTGTCATAATGTAGATTGTCCAAGTCCTCCCCTTATTATATACATAAAAGAGAAAAAATATATATATTCTTCTTTTCTCTTTTTTTGAACTTTTCATGTTTAAGGTTTTGGGGTAACTTTCTGCAGCTACCCAACCCACCTTAGACTTGAGAATGTTAGTTCAACCTCTCATAAATAATGTTTTGATAATTTTACAAAATAAAGTAAAAGAAACTAATACTAGAAACAACATATTTTCTCTACCATAATCACATTACAAGTTCTGCAATCTCCAAGTCAAAGTATCAAAGATGAAGACATGTATGTCTAGGTCTTAGGTTTTGTTGGCTCATAATACTTAGGAAAAATTAGAAACAAAAATCAAATTCAGAAACACATATCAAACATCCAATCACATTCACAGGCATCTGATTTTTTAGTTTAAGTCGTCTGGCATTTCTATCAGACGACCAAATGCCCGTAGCCTTGCCTTAAGATTTTAAACAGTTAGGCTCCAGTTGACGAAATAAGACTATCGGATGTCCTTAGAGAGTACCGTTGATCAAATTATATCAAAATCTCCTTTTGTCAGAACGTATCCAATAGTAGGATTGCCTTAACCTCTGTTCCAAACATCTGGACATGTCTCCAAACATTCAATAATGGAATGTTACACCTAAATCTCTTTGCGAAAATTTGTCAGAATAAATCTTACCTTTTAGATTCACAAGAAATCTGAACCCCAAGATAACTATGATCTTTAGATGTCCAAAATATATGTCAGACGACTAATTGGTCGTTTGACCCTTAAGCACTAGAACCCCATTAGATTTAGTCTAAAACAGGAACAAACCTACACATAATTAGATGTCCTAATTTTACCCATACGTCTTATGATAGTACCCTAGACGTCTGACCTAGAACCCTATTTCCGTCCAACAAAAATAGGAACTCTGACCCTTTGTATCAGACATCAAAATATATTGTCAGATATCTGACAAGACATCTGACTCAAAAATCAGACGTCTCATCTACTATTAGAATCATTATGAGTTGATTTAAGTTGAATTTCGTCCCAATTTCTTGGGACTTGCCTCCAACGGTTAGGAGCCCTCTCCCAAGCCTTCTTGAAGGTTCTAAACTTGCCTATAAATACTCCATAACCCTCTTAGGCAAGACACCCTAAAGAGATAATGTACAAAGAAAATCACTTGTTCTGCTTGCTCCATTACTCCCATTGCCCTACTACTGTGCAACAATCCTCTCTTGGGCAAACTATTTGTGCTACAACCTTCATCCTTAGGGAGTTTTACTCACCCTTAGTAGCTAATTTAAAGTAATCATATTTTGGGGAGCTTTATGGGGTGTTTTATTTTCTATTTACATATAGTTGTTGTAGTTGGGTATCCGACCAATTGGATCATCATCTCTTCATAGTGAAGGGAGAAACCTTCATTGAGGGATCGAAGGTGGGACTTGCAATTGAGGTACACAACCCTCGTTCCAAGCAGTGTGGATAGTGTATTGATCACGATTGTGATCGTAAATCCTAGGTCAAGGACTGACCTAGGTGGTGGTTTTCATCCAGTTTGGGTTTCCACCTAAAAATCTTGTGCCTCCATTGTGTGATTGATTTTTTATTTAGCTATTATCTTTCAATTTCACTATTCACCCCCCTCTAATGTAATTTTAGAGAAGACCGTGAGTGCTAAGCATCTTTATGTGCAAAGGTGATTGACTAACTAATTTATAATCAAAATGGAACTTTGGTATCTACAAATCCTAGGTGACCCTAAGTGAAAGATTTCTACTTGAATGTTTATCTTTCTAATCTGTAGCTTTCTCCTACTCTTATTTTAAGTAGGGTCAACACAAAGGTAAACCCAGTGTATATCTCCTCGGGTTTATTCTACTTCCTCTCTTCTCCCTAAGTTTTGGTATTATTTGTGCATTTTTTAGGGCTGGGCTCTAGACAAATGGCAATGGAGGGTTACCCATGCAACTTGCCAGCCATACCCATGTGGTAAAGTGCTGTTTATTAATTTTTTTCCTTTTTTCTATTTTTTTCATTTTTTTTCTTTTCTTTTTGGGTGTTTTTCTTTTTTTTTCTCTATTTTTTCTAAGTAGGTGGCTTCCTTAATCTAAGATGTACCTAAAGACAATAACCAAAGAGATTAGGTCATGTGGCTAGACTCTGGACACCCAACTATGAGTAGTTACTCATTGCAATGTGCCAGTCATACCACCTTAGTACGTTTATTAGCTACCTAATTTTTATTAAGATGTCCCAAAAATGAGTCAGTGCAAAAAGTGTGTAGATACTTAGATTTGAAGTCCCCTCAAATCAGAGAGTGGGTTGATAAGTCGTATACTTGTCACCCCAACTTATTTAACCAATTAAAACATATTCTAAATTGGCAACGACTCAAGAAACTAGTCCACATTTTAGTGGACACCAGGGTTAATTAAGCCCGTAGACTTGAAGAGTTTAAGTGTTCAGATTCTACTGTATTCTTTCCTAAGTTGAAAACTCTTAACACTTAACCTCTCATTTTCCTAATTTTCTAATTTTTTTAAAATAAAGAGAAAATAAATAGAAAGATTCTACGGAGCTGACAACATAATCCATAAATAATTGTATCCAGCCCCCACACCTAGCAAATGTAATACCCTCATTATAAAATAAAGGCATGCAAAAGAGCAAAATAATCAAAATATCACTTGAATTCATTGACGATTCTGGTCAGCTCCAAGTAAAAATAGAGTATACACAGTTCCTAAGTTTAGTGCCTTTGACTAGGTATATTACACAAACAAAGAGAAGAAATTAAGTACTTAGACTGGCAGGTTAAAATCCGAATAGCAAGATTGATCTTCTTACTTGTGAGAATGTGTCTACAAATGTGGACCAGATTATGATGCAGACTCATGCCCTAGGGTCGGGTGGCGCTTTAAGGTTATGAATGAAAATTACCCATAACCAAAGATCATTCTACTTATGGGACCGGGTCTATGGTTTGGAAGCATGTAACTCAAGTCTAAAATTTTCAACACAAGTTAGGTCTAAACCAATAGAAATGTTTGTCCTCTTAGAATTAAGCTCAACATGATAATCCATAGTTCTGCACCTGGGTTTTATGTCCTCAGAATCACAAGTATCATAAGGATCCTGGTAAAAAATTGGCGATTTGAAACAACCAAGAACTCTAAAATTCATACTTTTGTCTTTCCCGGAATTATTTTCCACAATTTTTATTTTCAGGCTCCTATCCTCCAAAATCTTTTTATTTCTGGGACCTCCAAAGTGTATTGACCCTATCTAAAATATCCCAAGTCCAAAAATTGTGGTTGAATCAAAGTTGACTTGGATTCAGTGATTTCAAAAATGAAATTTTCAATATGATCTTCGGGGTCTGTCTCACTAAGATTTTACTCAAACTCGATTAATTCTAGTGAGACTTCATTTATGGATCCTTCACCCTCAACATCAAAGAACTCTTGATCCTCATATATATTTGTCTTGTGAGATATATTATTCCTTTGTCTTATAGACATTTTTCTTCATGCCCCGGTTCAGGTATCTCAAGTGAAGAAACCAGTTCATCCTCAATTGGTTGTTCAAAATCAGCCTTGTCCTTCTAGGTCTCATAAAACATGTCCCCCCTTATAGGTGCTTAAACGGGTTCTAACATTGGTTCTCCTAAAGGGGGTTCATCCTGAGAATCATCCCAAGATTGGACTAGTGCAACTGCACATTTCATCCTTAATTTTGACAACCACCCAAGTAACACCTCACCTAGGTCCTTATCCTCTACCTCTTGGAGCCAATCTACTAAAGAATTGTTAAGATCATCAATCATTTTAATCAGAGGCTCCAATGCTTCATTACAGGGTAGTGGTTGAGCTTCTAAAGATTGTGTGGTTGTCCTTAAGTTAGACAGCACCTTATCTTGAACTTGAGTCACTTTGGTCGAATGGTTTGCCTTAAGGTTGGGTGGGTTTGGGTTCATTCCATGCGGGTCAAGAAATTAAGGTTCTTGGGGTACTCCCTAATTATAGGTCAAGGATGTTCTTCAAGGGATGGTGACCTATATATAATGTAATCTTGGAGAGGGTAGGGGTTGTAATCAGTATATCCTTCTTGATCACAGATCATATTAGGTTGTTCATAAAAGGGTGAAGATCTATATTCAGTGTAGCTACGAGAAGGATGGTAATCAAAGTCTTGATGTATAGGGTTGGACCCCGGACATTGAGGTCATGAATCATATCTCCATTCAGGATTATCCTAATTAGTGGATGGGTGGGTACAGATCGGGTCAGGATAGTGATCATGTTTGGGATAAGGTGTCTTTGGAGGGTGTAACGACCCGGTTCCCGAGTCCTTACGAGACACGAGAACCGGACCGACTCGACTAATCCCAAGACCTAGTCGTCCAACGAGGAAGTAACCAAAAGACAGTAAAATAAACCACATTCAGCATGAATATAACTAACAGTAAGAAAGTACAGCAGTAAGGAAAGAAACTACTACAGTAGGTACCACCACAACAGTAAAATAACATTTATCATATAACAAGAACTGCAGGTAAAGAAGGTACAGCGGAAACAAAAACTACTCACTAGAACAGAAACAAAAGAGGTACAAAAGACTATGGTAACTCTACTGGACCCTACTCGGCCCAGCGTCCTCTGCAGTCGCCGACCCTGGCTGCTCAACACCTGGTCTTGAAAAAGGTAACGAGTGTAACACGTCAGCAAAACGCTGAGTAGAGTGGCAAACTAACTAAAGGCAACAGTAGAGTGTACAGTAGCTGTTATGTTCTATTACTTCCTTTATTCACATCTTTCAATTTTTCTCACTATTTCATTTATTTCTCAGATCCTTTACTTGATCTCGAATGTCCTCGTGGGAACGATCTTGATTGCAGTCTCTTCCAAAAGTAGAAGTAGCACGTGGTGCTCTCCTGGCCGGGAGAGTCCCCCGTGGTGATCCTACCCTCAGTCAACCACCCCAAGGTCACTGACAGACGTAACGGTGACTACGGCACGCGCGATAAACGCACAGGTAGCTAGCCCGCACTGGCATGCGGTCAGTCGTTTCCGTTAACGGGTGCGCCCAAAGCACAGCACGGAACCAGGGCAGAGCCCTCTCAGTAACAGGGGTCCAACCCCTCCACAGTAACCAAACCGGGGCCTTGCCCCTCCACAGTCCGCGCACCCTCGCCTGACTACCCTGGTTTGCCCTAGTGGGCCTAACAAGTCGATGAAGGAGGCTAGCAGAACCCCGGGGCCCGTGGGGTAGCTAGTACTCTCCTAACACTAGTAGCTCTCCTCGGTACTACGTACACGAGGGCCAGCAAGTCGGTACAGAGCAGCCAATCCTAACCCCGGGTCCCTGGGGCGGCTGGCCCCACTCTGCTCTAAACAGGTACAGGTACTTCCCTTGGTACTGCGTACCCAAGAGACAGTACAAACTACATCTCAGTTCCATTCCTTTTTCTTTCCAGGAGTTCCACTCCTAATTCCCCGTAGGGTTCCAGCTCTTTATCTCAGAACATCATATGTTTCACTTTCCAGTTTCACGTTCTCACAATCCATGATCTCAATCATGTTTCTTTATTCATAACAGGCAGCTGTTAATTCAATTTACAGGCAGCTTTATATTCCTTTCCATTTTTCCAAGACTGCAGTATTATACATTCCACTAGTTTTTCCATCCTAGGGTTCATGCCACATCCTAGGATCTAGCATACAACTAGTTTTCCAGCCCTAGGATTCATGCATCACCTAGGAGCTATCATTCCATACATTTCTCATTCCTAAGATTCATGCAATGTCCTAGATTCTAGTTATGGTTCCATACTTTAACATATTTTAATAATAAACTTAAGCCACTCTACCAGGTACAACGGGAGTAATGGGGGCGCGATCAGGAATCCCGCGTGCCTCCGCGACTCCCAAGACTGCAACTGAACGAGGTCCTATCACAAGGATCAAATACAAGGAGTGTCTCAAAACAGTGTATAGCTACTGTAGACGGGTGGAGGAATTAATTCTGAAAAGAACGCAACTCGAATCACGGAAAACGGAGCCCGAACGGGCCCTAAACGGGTCGAAAAAGACGATACTGTGCAAAATAAGACGTCTGGAACTTCTTCCAGACGTCTTAAACAGTGGATCAGAGAATTACCTGTTCAGTGTGGTTTCCCAGATGTCCAGAAGTCTGCGGGGACGTCTGTCCTAGCTCCCAGACGTCCGATGGTCACCCCGGACGTCTGGAGGTCACTCCCGCCGTCTGGTACAACTTCCAGACGTCTGATTCGCAAAGGATGGCGAATCAACGAACCTGCGCATAGCCAACTCCCTTCCTTAGTACGGTCGGTCGACAGGAAGGAAGAAGAAAGCGGAAAACACACCTTTCAGACGTCGGTATGAGCTACCAGACGTCATCCTCGCCATCTGCCTATCAACCCAGACGTCTGATTCTGGAAATTTTTCCAGAATCAGGGCACGACTCGGACTCTGCTCGCTTGCGCCGCCCGCGTCGCACCCCGCGCTCCTGCTACTCAGACTGCAGCAGGTCCCTCTCCGCGTCGTTCCGCGCCCCCTGTGCCCTCCGCCGGCCGGCCAAGCCGCTCCAGCGAGCTCGCCCTCACGGCAGAGCTCCGCCCTCGCACGCCGCGCCTCCTCCGCGCTCACTGCGGCCGCCGCTGCAGCCCTCGCGCTCACTCGCTCTCGTGCACAGGAAGGAGAAGAAGAAGGAGACGGTGGAGACGGGAGGGGAGGCGTGGCCCTTTTGAGGCTGCGCGGAGAGGAGAGAGAGAAGGCGCGGCAGGCGTCTGCAGCCGCAGAAGAAAAAGAGGGAAAACGAATATGCGGTCTGCGCGCGCAGGCGCGCAGACGACTCGCGGGTGTGGACGATAACGATTTTTCAGACGTCTGTAAACCATCCCAGACGTCTGGCAAGACGTCTGGATGTGATCCCAGACGTCTGGTCAGACGTCTGGGCCACCTCCCAGACGTCTTAAAATACGTCCGGGGCACGCGTTCGTAACAGAGGGTAGGAGTAGAAGTGTATGTGTGAAGCAGAAGAATACATGGTGATGTGAGAGGGAAAACAGGTAAGAGAAAGGTGCCCTGTAATACAAATAAGTTAAACCTACCCTTAAATTGGGTAGCCTAAGGACCTATGCTTTAGGCATATAATCCTTACCACGAATAGAATTTTGGGTTGTCCTTAATCTGAAAGTCGTTTAAGTTGGGCCGACATAACAAGGGAAGTGTGTCCTGAAAGCTACTAATTATGCAAACCCTACTTGCTTAAGTTATTTAACAATCAGGCCTCCCAACTTAGAGTCTTTCAAAAAAGCAAACGTCACTAATTTGAAATATGGTTTGGATAATACCCTAAAATGGACTCAATGAATCCTACGACCAACGTCTATTCAATTTTAGTTGGGCTTGGCATAGCAATGCTTTGGAATGTGATGGACCCGTAAATGAGTTATGCCCTTAATAATCAGTTAATTTGTGTGTATGTGCACAAGCAGAGGTTTTCAAGTAAATAGATGAGGTGTATTTTAGGGTTCAAATATTACTTAGTAGCTTTTAGGATTCAGATTTCAGCTCTATTCAATCAAGTTTTAGTGAGGCAAACTAAGTTTTAAAAGCATAGGTGTAAGTATATTCCTTAAAAATTAGTAGATAAAATGGAGTACCTGGCTTAATTCCTAAAATTAAACCCTATGGAACAACTACTAGATAATCTGTTTTAAATTTAGTGGTGCAACTCAGATAAATTAGACAATTGGCTATTCGCACCACTAATCAAGGCACACAAAAAGTTTCTAGTCACTAATGTGTGTAGTCGATTCAAGTGTATCGGGTACCTAGGTCAGACTCTCGGTTAGTGACAAAATCAGAAAGAGCGCACCTTAGGTTTGTGGGTTTTAATGTATAAATTTCAATTCAATCTCACAATAGGTAAGAATATATTTTTTTGTATTTTTTATTATGTAGGTGGATGAGGTGAGTGGAGATGACAAACAAATAACCAAGTCTATCCTAAGGTTTATAAAAGCACTTAGCTTGATTTAGGTTGGAATTATTTAAGTGGCGAAGTGAAGTCTAGTAAGCAGGGAGGGGGATAAACTTAGAGAATCTCTACCGGCATTTTTCTTTAATCTACCGCTTTCGTTTTCCTCGGATGAGTACCTGCAATCATAATAAATTGAAGAGAAGTGCGGTAAAAGTTAAATAAGTACAAGAAGAATGCGGAAAATCAAAATCCGTTGCCTTCCTAGCAACAACGCCAAAATGATGAGCAAAAATTTATGATGAAGAATTAGGCTTTTGAAAACTCATCGTCGTAGATGCAAAAATTTGAGATCAAATGATTTAAATCAAAAGTTGGTAAGTTCTGAGTCGAATATGGGGAGTTGACGTTTGATTAAAATCGTGTTTGATTTATTTCTTTTTGGTATTTTTCTTTATATCTAATTTTTTGTGATTTTATATAAGTAAGATATGTGTATGGCTTTGGTCTAAATCAAATCTATTAAAAGTTAGAGAATTATTCCTAAATTTTCTAAAGAAATACCAAGAAAATTGGAATGTACTAAGACATGTAGAATGTGTATTTGTTGATGAATTAAATTCTAAATTCTATAGGTGATAAAACTTAAGTGTATTTTCTATTTAGAGAAACATAAAAAGTAGTATAATTATGTTACTACATTACGATTTGATACTTGATTGGCAAAACTCAAAGAAAAATCCAAAGAAAGCATGCTCCTTGGTGGATTAGGACTTACCTTGGTGGTTGTATGGGCAATAGGTGGTGAGATAATGTTGATGTCATCTAAGAGGAGCATAAGTGTCGATGTTGGTAACTGTATAGTGGGTGAAGGGGCAAGCAATAACTTTGGAACAATATATAAGAAGGGCAAATAGTAGTGTAAGGAAGGCGAATATCGATGAAAGGCAGTAGAGGGGGTTTCTGATATTTGGGAGAGACAAAAAAAAAAAAAAACCTTGATATTTTAAAGTAGGGCTTATGTTTTTTTGTAATTAATGATATAATTATTTATAAAATTATTTGTAATTTTTTATCCCTCCTAATTATTTTTAGGTACTGGTTTTGTACTCCCAGCTTCACTGTTGGTCTTCGCCACCTCGACCCCAGAAATCCAATTGGACATCGATTTGTTCCTCTTCATCGGTGCATGACAGCAGTGTGGGGGAGAGAGAGAGAGATGATTGTCCTGCCGCGGAGGGTGCATTACCCCTCACTGCCTGCTGCAGCGGAAGCCACTTGCGTCGGAAATGGATGTCGTCGCAACTCGCCTCTCTTCTCTCCCCTGCCTATTTCAACCGTGCACTTCCCGAGAAAGAGAGCTCCTCCTCCTCCTGTCGTTGCCTTGGCCTCCTCTTGTTTCTTTACCAACTTTTCCATCTTCGAGGACTCCAATAGAATCGATTTATCTTTCTCCGCCTTGCGGGGGTCAAAGGGAAAGGGCAAGGGGAGAAAGGGAGGTGGAGTAGATATAATCGACGACGATGACGACGAACATGATGGCTGGGCTGATGATGAGGACGAAGTGGATGATGAGGAGATGCCCTTGGCCAAGATGAGGGCATGGCTCCGCAACAAACCCCCAGGTTTCGGCGAGGGGAAGACCTATGATGTTTCCTTGGAAGAAGAGCTCTTGAACGAGATAGAGCAGAGCAGCAAGGCACAACTTGCCAATGTTAACAGGCTGAAGAACAACCAGAACAATGCCGTCTCGTCACAGAAGAAGCCGCGGAAACAAACCACCAAAGGTGGACGCTGCCTCCAGTCGTTTTTGTTGCTTCTTATGCCTTGCTTCAACCTTCCTTAGTTAGTTGCTTGATTATCGTTTAGCCTACACTACTACTTACTTTCTCATCCTTCTTTTTCTCCGGACCAGACAAACGCCTCCTTTGGGTTTATTTGTTTTTTTTTTCTTTTTTTCATAATGCCATTTTCTTATAGGGCCCTAGATTGTCAATTGATAGGGGGTTTAAGTTTCAGTGTTTTATGCACGCCTACATCTAATAGAGAAGCTTAATTGGTAGGACTCGAAAGAAAAAGTAAATGTTATACCCATACCCCCCCTGATAATTTGCAAATGAAACTTGCATAGCTTGATCATGGTTTTTCAACGAAAATGCTTCCATCAAATTATGAAGTTATATAACTATGGCCTTTATTAGAATTTTGCTAGACTGAGATTTTCTTATGCATTAGCTCTGTCAAAAATCATTTCCATTGTATTTTGGTACATTTACTTTGACATTTTAGTAAATGAAATAATGGAGAAACAATTTGCTTCAATGCTGCCATGGTAAGATGATGTTAACACCCTGGTAGTTGAGGAGGAAAAGTGTTACGAAGAATTTGCTTGTTTTTTTTTTAACAATTCTGGCAAAGAGTTTTGAGGAAGCTATGTATCTGGATAATGGACTTTAGAGACAGGAATGCTGTTGTAGAAGTTAATCTCCATTCAAGGTTGCTTTCAAAAAAGAAATCACTCTTTAGGAGTGGTGTCACTACAACAATGGCCAATAGCAGGTCGTTAATATGGAATTCATAGTTTAAATCACCTAAGGCATAAACTTGTTAAAACCAAGTCACCTAAATGGAGTTAACTCTGGTCTTAATTTGTAAAATCAGTCCAATTCATTTTTCCATTTGGATCACCTTTCATTCAAAGGTCATGTTAAGCACCACAATTGTCAGAACTTATTTTAAGGGACAATGTTCAGCATATTATTGGTGCCGTGCTAGTTTCATGTCGAAAAAATAACCTTTTTCAGATGTGGAGCCATTTCGTTACACCTGTAGTGTCAAAATGCAAAATTATCGATGATATTTTGCCGAATTTAAACACTATGATGACATTTTTGGCGATATGGTGGGTATACATTTTTGGCACTATGGGTGTGTTTAGGCACAATTTTTGCATTGTTTGAGTATTTCAAGGATGTTATGAGCAGTGCAATAGCCTATTTCAATCCACTGCTACTGTTGTGTGTTTGTTGAAGTGGGAAGAGTGCTTGCAAGGACTTTCTCTCCTCATCTATTGGATCTTTGTGGTATTTTAGTTTCACTGTAGTCGGATGTGAGTTGTTTCTTGTAATTTAAGCTAAATTAAGTTACATTCTATATTGGTTGATTCTATTATAAGTTTTAAGGGTTACATTTATAGATCCATGACTTTTATGGTAGAATAATGTAAATATCACTTAATCTAAGGATTACTAGTTCTCTTATTATTAGATCTATATATTTCATAGAGATAGATTACTAGATCCTAGGATTTTATAATTAAGTATTTATCAAGTTTTGGAAGCATATCTATACGAATTAAATACAATTATAATTGCCCTAGTAGAAGTTCAAGATTTCCTTGGCATGCTCTAGATGTGCTTCCAAAATGCTTTTTTTTTTTTGAAAATAGAAAGGGTGGTTACCCGATTGATAACCACCCAGAACTTATATTAATAAAGGCCCAGAAAAATGATCAAATCACATATTGTAAGCCTAATAATTTGTCAAAGAAGAAATACAAGCAATAAAATTCTCAGAGTAGGGATGTTGCTCCTTGGAAATTGTCGCATATCTTCCTAGCCAAATGCCCTAGAGCACCATCAAAGCCTTTACCTTCTCTTTCGTTCTAAAAGTGTTCTGACCACCATTTCGGGCTTCACTTCTAAAGGACCTCCAGAAATCACTAAAGCTCGAATGTGCAATCCAGTTGAAACAAAAGTGTCTCCATATTTGCGAAGAAAAAGAGCACCGGAAAAACAAATGGTCCACATCCTCATTTCCCAGCAAACAAAATTGACATGTCTTCTTTGCCTCTGACACCTATTTAGCTCTCCACATAGTTGTCATGGACCTTTCCTTCTTGAGCATCCAAGCAAAAATTTTGACTTTCAAGGGACAAGATGCCGACCAAATTTGTCTGCAATCCTTAATGAAATCCACATCCATCATTATACCTCCAATACCTAGTCTTCCATAAATTTTCCTGACAAAAATCACCATCATTTCACAGGAAAGCATCAACACCACCTTCCTGCTCGTAGCCATCCAACTCCTGGAACAAAGTTTGGAGGTCTTGTATTCTTTGATCGGATAAGCTCCCTACAAAAGGATACCAAGATCCTTCTCAACAATCAGTCACCTTGACCTCCTTCGAAGCGGCCAAAGCATTAAGCCTTGAAAATCGATACATTAGCTTCCCTTGGCCCATCCACTCATCCATCCAAAAGCAAAAGAAATCGCCCGTGTCAATATAGGGGGAGAAAAAGCTTCGAACCTTGGGCACCACCAAAGACAAGCCCCTAAAAAAAATGCAAAGTACCATATGAAGGAGACGACAAGAAATCCCAGTTCATGGAGCTGCCATAACAAGCTATGATATTCTTCTCCAATAAGTCCTCCATATGCTCAAGTAACCTACAAATCCACTTAGCTAGAAAACTATCATTCATCTTTTCTAGGTCTTTAACTCCTAAGCCTCCCTCCTTTACAGGCTTACATACCTCATCCTATGCCACCAATTTTGCCCCATTCCTAGTTAACCCATAGTTCATCTAGAAGAAATGTCTAACCAGACCGGATATCTTCTTTTCAATCCTCTGTGGAAACTGTAGAACCGATGTAAAATAAGCAGGCATGAAAGACAATACCACCTTCAGGAGCACCAACCTTCCTCGTTTGGAAAGAACCTTAGATGCCCAACCCACCAGCCTCCTCTCCATCCTTTGTATCAAAGGGACCCACTCATGCAAAGAGATCCTCCTGTCTAATAAGGGAAGGCGAAGGTAGGAGAGGTAAGCGTCCACTCGCTGTACGAAGAGCCACACTGCATCTGCTGGCCTCCTCAATTGTCATCTAAATAGGGACAAAAGTTGACTTTGCGAAGGTTATTTGTAGCCTTGATGCCTTACCAAACAACTCCAGAAGAATATGCATACTTCTTGCCCCTGATCGAAGCTTTCTTCAAAGAGCAATGTGTCATCGACATACTGAAGCACCGGGGCCTTTGTTCCATCCTTCAACGTGAAGCCCTTAATCATATTCCTCATTCACACCTTAATAGTGGATCTCACTAGAGCATCTCTCGGCAGCACAAAAAGCATTAGTGCCAAAGGGCATCCCTGCCTAACACCTCTCCTTGATTATATCTATTCACCTGTCGAATTTCCATTAACAAGAATGGAATAGGATGTCATTGTCACGCACTACTTCATCCAGTCTACCCATCGAGGAGGGAAACCCCTCTTCACCAAGGATGCCTAAATAAAAGACCATTGCATCGAGTCATATGCCTTTTTGAAATCTACCTTCCAAAGAAACGTTCTCTTCCTCTCCTTCCTCCAAAAGGCCAGAATCTCCAAGGTAATGACAAAACCATCTAGGATATTATAGCTCAGGACAAAAGTTGTTTGCACTGGCAACACAATTCTTTCCATAACTCCAGTCAGCCTATTAGTTGGAACCTTTGCCTTAATGAGGTAGATTGCATTGGACAATGCAATGGGCCTATACTCTTCAATGGCCTCCGCCCATTCTTTTTAGGTAGAAGGAACAAAATGAACCTATTGAGCATGTTAAAACCAAGATTGTCATCAACAAACTCAGTAACCACCGCAAGAACTCCTTGCTCAATAAGGGTCCAAAACTCTTTATAAAAATACATAGAAACCCATTAGGATCGGGGCAACCATCAGCATTCAACCCTTACATAGCCTTTCGAACCTCCTCTTCATTGAAAGGTGATGCGATCTCCTCGACCTACTCCCCATTGATGCTTGGGATCTCTGTTCCTGATCACCTCCACCTCTCTCCTATCCTTCTTCCAGTGAACTTCGTGTAATACTCTGCTATTGCACTGACTATAGCATCCTTGCCCACAAATTCTGTGTCGTCCACCTACAACTTATCAATCCAATTTTTCTGTCGCCTTTTTAAGGCCACCATATGAAAGTATCGAGTATTGGAATCACCCTCTTACAACCACTTTTGCCTAGATCTCATCTTCCATTCAACCTCTGTCTTTCGATCCTCTACCTGAAGTATTCAGGTGCATGGCTTTAGCCTCTTGGTCCTCCTTAAACAGGCGACCCAAATCCTCCACCCTAGCTAGCCTCGAAATCTTTGCCAGTGCCTCATCCTTCCTCCTATTCCGCTCCTCCTTAAATTGCTTCCTATAAGTCCTGAGGAACATCCTTAGCTCCCTCAGCTTAGCTTCCAACCTTGTCGCTGTCAATCCACACGGTCGGAAGGACCTGCACTTCTCCACCTACCCCCTAAACCCCTTCTCCATTAGCTAGGACCTATCAAACATGAACTAAGTGCCAAACTGCCCATCTTCATTTGATTGCCATAGCAAAGTTGTATGATCTGAAAATGGCGTTTCTAATGGATGGACACTCGCTAAAGGGAAAGCTTCCACAATTTCCACATTATCTGTGGCCTCCAAAGCTCCTCCAAGTGAAAGTGCATGAACTCAGAAGTAGATCCAGAAGGCCATGCAAAGCAACAAATTCTACAAATGCCTCACAGCCACGATCCCTTCCCCCTGTCACCTAGCCTGTCTTCTAGAAGTAGTGTAACATTGAAATCACCCTTGATCAGTCATGAGCAACCATGAAACCTCCCAGCCACCTGATTCAAAGCTTCCACTAATCAAGGCCTTGTAGCATCATCATTCGGCCCATACACCACAAAGATAGCAAAAGTGAAGTCATCTTGATGTCTTCTAAGCTGCATCGATATCGCAAAAGAACCAACCGACTCTACCATGGTAAATGCATCCTCTTTCCACCCTACAATCATGCTACTTGAACGCCACCTGAATGTCCAAGTCTCATTCAAAGCAACAAAATCCCCCAACCATTCTCCCCCAATCTCTCTCCATGTTTGCTTATCACACTACTCAAATTTCGTCTTCTGTAGTAGCACCACCTTAGTACCCCAAGATCGAATATACCCTTTAAGAGCCTCCTGCCTCGAGGGGCCATTCAATCCCCTAATGTTCCATGAAAGAATCTGTCATATGGCACCACGGTTACCTCCTCTGGACACATGTCCAAACCTCGCCATGTTCGCAACCCACCCCCACTCGACAGCTTTTGCATCACCTTCCCCCCGCCACAACATCAACATTACGCATATCTCCTCTAGAGTTGCACCCAATAAGCCCCTAAGCAGCCTCAAACCTCACGCTGCACTACCTCGACCGACCTTGCCTTGCCTTGCCATCACCACTAGCAATACAGTTGCCATCCCCAAGAACAACTTTAGAAACTCCCACCTGCACCGCCCCCATACCTCCATTGTGAAAGTGCCCAGAACCCACTCCAGAAGACCCTACCTCCATTCCCCCTCTCACCACTGCTTCGTAACCCTCCGCTGTAGAATCACTGTTGCTCACCACCACAATCTCAACCTCACCATGCCTCGTCTTTGGGGTCGTGATGCCAGCATGCATTGGCCCCAATCTCCTCGAGTTCCCTTGGATACTCCACCTTGGTTTGAAGATATTCAGTGAAGGTTGCTTTGTTGGCCTCCATTTCATGAGCTTCATCTATGCTTCCCCCTCATAAGACCCCCCATGCTTAGGTGTCCATGACTTCGGGTAAGGTCTATTAGAGTTACTCCTCAAAGGGGTTTGCCCACTAGCACTTGTGAGCCCATTCCACCCGAGAGGCCCCAACTTCAGAAATCGAAGGCCCCAACTTCTCTCTAACGGGAGTCAGGTCGGAGAGACACCTCTTACATTTGGGTCCAAGATTGAATTAGACGACTCCACCCATAAAAATGCCTTCCACAAAAACAACAACACCCTCTTCAATGTGCACCTTATTCTTTGCTTGTAATAAATGGGATTCCTCATTGTCAAAGTCATCAAAATTCAATTTCAAAATCCTATCAAGTCCTCGGTATGCCTTTGGCATGCATTTGAAATAGAATTTTGAAAAATCGTTGAAACAATATTGAAATTGACATTTAGAATCTTATGAGGGAGAAGGATGACAACTTAAGGCTTTTAGCTACTTTGGGATGTGTAGGGGTTAGCTTGGATCAGTTAGGATTTATTTAACTCTAGAATTGAATCCTACCGTGTTAGATTGAAGTTTTTCCAATCCCATTAAATGATCCTTAAAATTTTTGATGAGGTTGGATTACACCATTTTTCATATTCCATATCCAAAATGGTAAAAAGATTTGTGTTTTTTGTAATGGTTCCTACAAAGTCTAAATGATTGATAAAGAATCTGAAAAATGAATTCTTAAATAATTGATGCACTTATTAAAGGGAACTTTACACATTTGATGTGGTGCACCTTGTGATGTTGGATGCACTAGAATCACTTGATGCCAAGATTTGTAAGGAGGAATCTCTACAAAGGCCTTCTCCCTAACTCGTCTAGCTTACTCGAGTATGGCACATAGGAACCTTTTCTTTTTTTTGAAAGGGAGAATGGTGGTCATTAAGTCCAAGGCTAAACAGCCAAAATAGTTACAAAGTAGAGTCCAGAACTTTGCTAAATAGGAAATGCAACACAACCCTTTCCTCCCGAGCCAAATTCCCCATAACACTGTCAAGACTCTAGCCCTTTCCTTCTTCGTCCTAAAAGCACACTATCCCCCATGTTGGCCCCCTACCTTGAACTATCTCCAAAACTCATCAAACCTTGAGTGATCAATCCACCCGAAGCCATAGTGCCTCTAAATCTGATTGGAGAACGGGCAACCAAAGAATAGGTGGTCTACATCTTCGTTAGTGTCCAAGCAAAACAGATAGGTCTTGTCCCCATCCTGCACCCATCGAGCCCACCTGCACTTTGTCATGAGCCTATCTCTCTTGAGAAGCCACACAAAGATCTTGACTTTCAGTGGATAAGAGCAAACTAAAGGAGTCTACAATCTCTGGAGAGATTCGCATTCAACCCCTGCTTGGATGGAGATATCCTCTTGTAGGCCTCATTGACCGAGAAGTGGCCCTCCCACTCTAAAGCGTCCATCCTAGAACTGGGCGCCAAAGGTTGCTGCTCCTGCAACATGATTTGAAACTCCTCTATCCTTTGGTCTAACAGGTTACCCACAAGCGTGGGCCACCACGATCCCTGCCAACAGTCCGTCACCACGGCCTCCTTGCTAGCTGCCAAAGCAAACAACCTGGGGTACTTGTTCCGCAGTTGCCCCTGAGAAGTCCAATCATCCATTTAGAAGTGGAATGCATCCCTAGCTCCTAAGTGATGGGCGAAGAAAGGCCTAACCTTCGGTAGGATTGTAGAAAGACCTCTAATGAACCGTGATGAACCACTCGGGGGAGCTGCTAGGACACTCAAGGGGATTGAGTCACTATAGCACCTCCGCACCACATTCACCACGAGGCCATCTCCATGCTCGAAGAGCTTGCTTATCCACTTTGTCAGGAGGCTCTCATTCATCCTCCCCACATCTCTCACTCCCAAACCACCCTCCCCTAGGGGTCTACACACCTGTTCTCATGCCACCAACCATGCTCCAGTCGTAGATGCCCCGTAGCTCGTCCAGAAGAAATCTTTGATTTAACTTGAGATCTTTGCTTTCTTCTGCGGCAACCTGAAGACTGAAAGAAAGTAGGATGGGATAGAGGCGAGCATAGCCTTCAGAAGCACCAACCAGCCCCCCTGGAAAGAACCTTGGAGGCCTACCCTGTTAGCCTCCTCTCCATCTTGTCAACCAGGGTCACTCATTCTTACATCGGAATCTTCCTGTCAAAGAGGGGAAGGCCCAGATAGGAAATAGGAAGATCTTTGTCCCCCGTCCCGAGCTCCAAAGTACACCTGTAAGCCTTGTTTGTCAGAGAGGGGAAGGCCCATATAGGAAATAGGATGCTCTTTCTCCCCCGTCTTGAGCTCCAAAGTACACCTGTAAGCCTTGTCTGCCGGTAGGTGGAAAGGGATGAAGGTAGACTTGGTGAAGTTGATCTGCAGCCCGGAAGCCTACTTAAAGAGACCTAGGAATCTTTTCTTGTAAGTGGTATTGCCCTTTTATCAACATCTATACCTAATGGTTCTCCTGCTCATTTGTTGGTTGCTGTGGTTAAGGACCCCTTGTTGAAAGTGAGATGAGATCCATTCCATGGACAAGATACCATCTTGTTTCCCTGATTGGATGTAGACCCAAAGGTTGTTTACTTGTAAGGTAGTCGTAGAAGACCAAACCTAGCCCCTACTTCCTCTAGTGGGAGAGCAAGTGATGAGGGTAGGGATGGTGTGTAATGTGTATGGTAGTCAAGCACATTATGCGTTTATTGCTCCATCAAACCCATTGAATCAAGATAAAGAGGTTGGCAAGAAGAAAGTTGTAATTATGGTCTTTAGGATATGCAGCGTTGATAGGTGCATTATGTTAAGATAGGCTGTGAAGAGTGGAGCCAGCAAGGAGGGTTGTAACTTTGAAAAATAATGAAGATAGTAACTTGGAACATTAGAGGTTTGAGGGATGAGCATAGATATGGAATCCTTGGGAGATACATCCGAGAGTTGAAGAATATTTACTACTACAAGAAACTAAATTGGAGGATTGTGGGTTTCGTCTTTAGGGTAAGATTGTGATGGGAGACTCGATGAATTTGCTACTTTAAACTCTATTGGTAGATCTGGAGGGTTACTCATTGGTTGGAATAGGGATAGCTTTTCTTTAATTGATGTTTTATGGTATACCTACTTCTTAGTAGTGGATTTGAGGAGAAATGATGAGTTTGTATTTAGGGTTATTCGAGGGTGCAAAGATCAGTCTATGCGGCTGATTAATCGGCCACATAAGCGTATGTGGTCAAGAAATAAATCGAGTATCTATATTCAGCCTTATAGTTGATCTACCCAATTAATCGGTCAATTATCCGATTAAACAATCGATTAATTGGCTGACCAACTTTTAAGGTTTCAATTTCTTTTTTAGCTTTGATTCATGTGTAATGTAACCCCAAACCAAATAAGACCCAAACGAGATCTGACTTCTCCCATTACACCCAACACATGGAAGCCTAAGCAAAACCCTCGATCCCTTGTAAGGCTTCTCTTCTCTTTGACGCTCTCACCACCGCCCACCGGTGATTGATCCATTGCCGCCCAGAGCCTCTTCACGAGTCACCACTTCGGCCGGTAGGTGTTTGATTGTCACCGCATCACATAACCCTTACATCGTTAGTGAGCGGTCTCCACAGTGGCTGCCGGCAGCTGCTATCATTGCTAGTGAGCGGTGTGTTGGTGGCTGTTGCTCTCCATGGTCTACCGGTAGCCATTGCTTCTCTCTATTCTCATATTGGTGGTTGCTTCTCTTTCAACCTTCTTCATGTTTAATGGTCTTGATTTCTTTCAAAAAAAATGCCTAATGATACTATTTTAATGATTTTTTTTTAAATATGAGTTTAGATTAATTTTTGTTATTATGAGTTGCATATATTACTTTGTGAATTGTAATTATTATTTTTTTTATGATTTGGATTTTATGTATAGTAGCATATGATAATGATTTTTAGATTTTATACTTTAGACTTTGATTTGCAATTAGATGGTGAGTTACAATCATGAGTTGCATATATTCGTGTAAGTTGTAACATATTTTTCAAGTTTTTTTGCCCTAATGTGATGTTAATTGTGAAATAGTTCTTGCTGATTATGATTCTAAATTATAATTACATGTTGATTTTTTTTTTCGTGTTTTGCAGCTTTAGTTTAATAGGTTTTAAGATCATGTATGTTTTATTTTTGTAATTGCTTGTGTTTTATTTGTGGAGGCATGTTAGTCTTTTAGGTTTTTTTTTTGAAAAGGTAGTCTTTTAGGTTGTCTCCATGTTGTTTTCAACTCTCAACATATATGATATGTTGAATGATGATTTATTTCACAAATTCAATTGAGAGAATATGTATATCAAAAAAATAATACTAATATATATGTGATATTTTGAAATATATATTATGGGTCGGGAGTGTGCAGGTGTTAGGAGTGCCGGATTAGTTTTAAATTTGGTGTATAACATGTTCATATGAAGTGATCTAAATCCCCAAAATTTTAATCTAAAACATTACTCGTGGTGGGAGATGTTGCTACACCTATACGCAACTTACGTGCAGGTCACCTATACGCTCCCTTTTCCCTATATATATATAAGCTGAAGAAAATGAATATTCTTATTTTACTAAGCCAGTGCTACACCTCTTTATATAGAGAGAGGTGGGGAAAAATTATAACATGAGTCTAATGAAATAAATAACATAACAAAATAACCCTCAACACATAACGTAACACTCCCCTTTAAGATGGAGCATATATCAACCATGCTCAGCTTGTTTCTGCACTTTTCAAACATAGGGCGAGATAATGGCTTAGTAAATTTATCTACAATTTGATATGAAGAGGCATGGCAAGAAGTACGGAGTAACCTCTGCTGGATAAGACTCCTAGTATAATGACAATCCACCTCTACATGCTTAGTTCTCTCATGGAATATGGGATTGCTAGTTATATAAGTTGTAGCCCTGTTATCACAATGCATCTCCATAGGCTCATCAACTGTAACATGAAGGTCATGCAACAATGACCTTATTTAGATCATCTCCGCTGTCGTGTGTGCCATAGTGTGGTGTTCTAATTCAACGCTTGAACGTGACACCACACTTTGTTTCTTGTTTCTTCAGGTCACAAGGTTTCCTGCTATAAATGTGCAGAAACGTATAGTAGATTTTCTGTCCCCAATATCACCAGCATGGTTAGCATCAGAATAAGCAGCAACATTCATAGGAGCTTTCTTCTGGAACGAAAGGCCATGACTTGAGCACTCCTTAATATATCTCAATACCTACATCACTGTTTGCCAATGATTAGTAGTAGGTTTGTCTAAGAATTGACTTAGCTTATCTACTGGAAGACTAATATCTGGCCTAGTAATGGTTAAATATAACAACTTTCTCACTAGCTGTTTATAGGCTTTCTTATTCATCAGTTTCGCTGTGCCATCAAACAAGTAAGCCTTTGGATCCATATGGATATTAGCACCCTTAGACCCAAGCATGTCTACCTCTTGGAGAATGTTTAGAGCATATTTTCTCTAGGACATAACAATACCCCATTTGCTCGTAGCAATCTTAATGCCAAGAAAATATCTGAGCTTCCCAAGGTCTTTCATAACAAATTGGCGAGCTAAGTACTCTTTCACCTAAGAAATACCCATTGTATCATCACCTGTGAGTATCAGGTCATCCACAGATACAAGTAAGGCCATAGTACCACCCTTGGTTTTCCTCACAAATAAGGAATGGTTAGATGAATACCTCTGCAACTGAACCACAGCCAAGGCCTCTGACAGGCGCTGAAACTAAGCTCGGGGGTTCTGTTTAAGACCGTAAATGGCTTTTCTGAGCCTACAAACACACTCCCTCTGAACTTCAAATCCAGCAGACTGCTACATGTATATCTCTTAAAGATCTCAATATAAGAATGCATTCTTGACATCCAGTTGGTGTAAAGACCATCTGTAGTGGGTTACCACATAAACAAGTATACGGACAATGGAGAGGCGAGCAACTAGCGAGGTGTCAAAGAAGTCCACCTCATAGGTTTGGGTGAATTCTTTGGCCACAAGACGAGCCTTGTACCGAGAAATAGACCAATCTGGGTTGTATTTCAATGCAAATACTCATCTAGCACCAACAAGGTGTGCACCAGAAAGTAACAGAGTGAGCTCCCAGGTGTCGCTATCACAGAGAGCATATATCTCTTCCTCCATAGCAGACTTTCAGTGTGTATCAAGTAAAGCTTGTTGATATGATGTAGGAAGCACATAACTAGAGACCGCAACAGTAAATGCATGGAACTTAGTACTAAGAGTATCAATGGAGACTACATGCCCAGCAACACGGTACTGAGTATAGAACGGAGAGCTTTCCAAATGGAGATAGACATATCATCATCAATATCCATGGACACTTGACTTGAGGAAACATCAATAGGAGAAGCATTGTCAGAGGGCTCAGTATATACCTGATTGTGGGAGGACGATGGTGGTTTAGTAAGCATTGGAGGGGGGGGGGGGTTTGTGTGTATGCTTCATCTATAGACATTGGAGGCACAGACAGGCACAACAGTCTCCACAACACATAACTGATGTCCCGATGTGGAAAAATAGGAAATAGACTCAGGAAATGTGACATTCACACTGATATAGTGTTTCCTAGAAATGGGATCGAAACATCTATATCCCTTCTGAGTGTGACAGTAGCCAAGAAACACACACTTGGCTGCTCTAGGGGCAAGCTTATCACGACCAGGTCCAAGCAAGTGCATAAAAGCTACGCAACCAAATGTCTTGGGAGGCACAAGAAATAAATCTGCATCAGTGTGCAACACTGTCCATGGCACTTGCTTATGGATCACAGAAGAAGGAAGCCTGTTAATAAGATAATAGGCTGTAAGCACTGCATCTCCTAAGTAGGTATGCGGTACACTATTTTTAATAAGCAAAGCTTGAGCTGTATCCATAATGTGTTGATGTTTTCGTTCTGCAACCCCATTTAGTTGTGATATGTGGGGGTAGGAGGTCTGATGCACAATGCCGAGAGAGCTGTAAAATCCCACCAACTGTTTGGTATAAAACTCTAAGGCATTATTTGTTTTGATAGTTTTAAGACAAACCCCAAAATGGTTTTTCACAAAAGCCACAAATTGCTGAATAATAGTACCAACATCATATTTATTATGCATAAAAAATAGCCATGAAAGGTAAGAAAAATCATCCATCGGAATCAAGTAATAACGATGGCCTTGTTTATTTGCCACATGACTAGAGCCCTAAACATCAAAATGTTTCAAATCAAAACATGCAGAACAACTAGGCTGTGTAGAAACTGGAAAACTAAATCTATGGTGATTCCCCAACTGGTAGGCATCACACTGAATCTTCGTAGTTGGTGACAGATGTGGGAAGATCCTGCATAGCTTGTCTAGAGATGAATGGCTTAGTTGTTTGTGCCATTGTAAGGCACTCCAGTAGGACTCGTTTGATAGGTTGTTGCAACTGGACTTTGCACCAGTCGGTACACACCCCCTCCTCTTGTCTACTGCCAATTGTCCTCCTCGTCATGCAATCTTGAAAGGTATACCCACCCAACAACATAAAAAATAACGCGACAATTCAATTGCTTTGTAATAGTGCTAATAGAAAGCAACTGCATAGTTATATCAGGAACATAATAATCATCTAAAAGGTGTAGAGTGGGAGTAATTGACACCCCCCTTTTCCATAAATAGGGCATGTCTACCATCTGCAAGCTGGACTGACCGTCTTGGTGGAACATGCTGTATACCTCCAAAGCATTGGGGATTCCCAGACAAATGATCTGAAGCACCTGAATCTATCAACCATGTATTACTCATACTTGAAACTGAGGCATAAGCTGTTGTGCCTAAAGATTGTGGCTGATCATGAGTCAATTGTGCCAGACGCTGTACCATTGCATCATAATCTACATCTGCAAGAGTCAGGGGCTCAGTTGAAGCCACTGGAGCAAGTGTCACAGTTGCTTGGTTGGCCACAGTAGGCTTCCAAGCTTATTTCAGCACTTGGCCTCAACATGACCAATCCTCCCACAATAGGTGCATGTTGGCTTATTGCGAGTACCATCACCACGTCCTCTGCCTTTACTACGGAAAAATCCACCCCATCCACCACGGGTGCTAGAGTTGCATGGGCAGAAGATGTATTTGTGGAGACTACCTTATGAGTTGGTTGAACCTGTAACCTACTAAGCCTTAACATGAGGAAGCTTAGAGAGAGTAAGGATCTGAGAGTGAGCTGCAGAATAATCATTATTTAGCCCCATAAGGAACATATGAGCCGAAAACCCCTTCCTGTGATCTCTTCATGTAGTAGATGTACACATAGGTTCGCAAGCATTATATTTTTCCAAGAGGCCTTTCGTAGTAGAATAATATTGTGGCAAACTCATTGACTCTTGCTTGAGATGACATAAATTATAGTATTTGAAAGAGTTGAGTTGAATTCAACTCATGTGAATAAGCAATCGCACATCTTTCTGGTTGATTTATAATACATAATTTCATTTCTAATACAAGGAATTGCACTATTTAGAATCCAAACTTTTACCATAGTATCATCTCTATTCCAGGCTACATATTTTCCCATTTTTTGTTCTGGTGGTGCTTGTGTAAGCACTTGTTTCTTCTCATGACCTTCCATAGTAACAAGGAAGGTTTGAGACCAACAGAGGTAATTGGACTCATCCAATTTCATAATCGGAGCAAAAAGTGGGCTTTTGTACATGCCACTTTTTACACCTTGCCCAGAAGACACTTTAGACTCTGATGATGAAGTCATAATGAATCCACAGCACAAACTTCACAGGATACCCCAAACTGCAGATTTGAATTTCAGTACTAAAAACACAATATCCAGGGAATACACACCCCAAGAATCATCAAATAAGGGGAATACACACCCAAAAATCAATCCAAGAGTGAAAAATTCATACCACAGTTCGGTGTTGCATCACTAAATCTTCTGAAAGATTCTTTCTCTAGAACTTCATTACCAAAAAGCTAAGAACCTTCTTAGACACTACTGCATAAGGGAACATGGCCTACTGCCCTCTCCCTATCGTCGGAGAAGACCCGGTAGCGAGAAGGTGCTGGAGGAGGCATTGGAGAAGTCGCTATCGTTGCTGCTGGAGCTGCGATGCTGCTGCTCGCGGTGGCTGGTGGTGATGGCGCTGCTGCTGTTGGTCGGCGACGGCGACGCTGTCGTTGGTGGCGGCGGTGGAGAGTTTGTAAGGTAGGGTTAGGACTTTTTTAGTGGAGTTCCCAATTTGGCTGTGATACCAAGTTGAAGAAAATGAATCTTCTTATTTTACTAAGTCGGTCCTACATCTCTTTGTATAAAGAAAGATGAGGAAAAATTATAATATGAGTTCAATAAAATAAATAACACAACAAAATAGCTCTCAACACATAACGTAACAATATATATATATATATATATATATAATATGCATAATGGTATATATAATTATATTGAAAATTTTAAATATTAAAAATATTATACTGGTTAATCCTCGATTAATCACCCGCATATCGTATACTCAGTCGGTGACCTCACCGACTAAATAACGATTGCAGATTTCTACAACTTTGGTATTATTAATGTCTATAGCTCTTGCACATGAAAGTAAACCTGCCTTTTGAATTGTTGGAGCTCATGTTAGATCACATGATACCGGGTTATGTGCAGGAGATTTCAATTCTACCTTGAGCTTAGAAGACCATCTAGATGGTTCCGATGACTTGCAGTGGAGTTGAAGGTGTCAAATTGTAGGTTCTCCTAAAGGAGCCCTAAAGATGAGAGGTTCAAGTCTAGATTGGAGAGATTTTTTTTGCCTCTATCAGCATAAGTGAGCGATTTCCCTTAGGCTTGGAGAAGGCTCTCCGAAGACCTTTATCCGATCATACTCCTTTGGAGTGAGATTCAAGGGAAGATGCTTGCATTGATACCTACTTAAGTTTGAGAAGTCGTTGCTTTTAGAGGATGGCTTTCAGGAGATGGTGGAGTGGTGGTGGCAGGAATTTGATGTGCATGGCCATCTGACAATATGTGTTTCAAAAGAAGCCTCAATTCTTATAGGTGAAACTGAGAGTTCAGGAAATAACTGCAAGAGGATATTGTGCTAGACTTAGAGATGAGTCCTTGATCGTACTAAACTTAAATGAGTCCTTGACTGTACCTGACTTAAAGATGAGTCCTTGATCATACCGAACTTAGAGATGAGGCCTTAACTAGTATTTTTGGACTTCACCTCATTGAAAGCATCTGTGATCTGTCACTTGAGGAGGGTAGGGAGAGGGTTGAACTTTGACGAGAAGTTCAAATGGGAGATAAGAAAGAGGAAATTGCCTAGAGGTAGAGATCCAGATAGCTTTGGTTGAAGGAAGGTGTCTCCATTACCAGATTCTTTAACTCCTTTGCAAAAAGTAGGAGGAAGAGCTGGATAAACTTGGTTTCAAATGGTTGAGGTATGCACTGGGAGGCAGGAGATTGGCAAGGCATTTGCAGACTTCTGTCGCTGGCTTTTTTCCCAGGAACAGGAGAAAAATTGGCATTTGGGTGGGTACCATCTAAGGCACCTTTGGGAGAAGACATTGCCTTACTGATACAACCATCTACGAAGGAAGTATTGTGGGAAATGCACTTTTTGAAGTAGGAGGGCTCATTGAGTCCTGATGGTTTATCAAGGGAAGGTCTATTGTAGAGAATTACATAGTGGCCCTGGAAATTCTATCAGCTTGGAAGAGGGACAAGATGGAAGCTTTTTGCTGGAAGATGCACTTTTGCAAGGCTTATTGCAGCGTAGATTGGAATTTTCGTTGGTCTTCTTTAAGGGCGAGAAGATTCCCACCCCTATGGATCAAATGGATGAAGTCTTTTGCGAATTCCTACTATTTTTTTTATTTAAATGGTTTAAACTTGAGGGTAGTTGGATCTAGCCGAGGAGAGGGTTGAAAGGCTATAGGTTGGCTCCAATGCTTTTTGTCCTTGCTCTGGACTTTTTGGTTGACGTTTGCTATGCATTATGTGGTGCTGGCGAGGTCAGGGCCTTTGGATCTCACTGAGGTGGTATAGTTATTCACCTTTTATAGTATGCAAATGGCACTATTATCTTCATGGAGGGCTATATTCAAGAGGCAAGAATATTAGTCTTTTGCTTGAAGTCTTTGGGTAGGCATCTAGTTTGAAGGTCAACCTATTAAAGTTAGGGTCTCTCTTGTTTGGTGTGTCACAAGGCAGATGTCTCAATGTGTTAAGATCCTGGGCATACAACAGCTGCAAACACCTTTCAAATACTTTGGCTTTCAACTCACCTTGGATCATTTTACCACAAAGGATTGGACTTCAATCATTGAATGGATATGGAAACATTTATAGGGTTGGGTTTCTCATCTCCTTTCTAAAGGGGGAAGGCTCGTGCTACTCTCTTTGATCCTTTTAGTCTTACCTCTTTACTTTATTTCCCTTATAAGAATGCCATCCGTGGCACTAAAAAGAATTGATGTGTTTTAAGGGGAGATTTCTTTAGGCTTTCGACTTTGAGGGCAATTGCCTTGCACTAGTGTCTTAGGAGGATATATATAAATTGAAACAGACAGACTGATTGGGGGTCTTGAACCTTCAGGTAATAAATGAGGCCTTCCTCATAAAATGTGTTCTTACACTCATGGGGCCTGACTTCCCCTTTCGGAAGAGGATCCTATGCGATTTTTTTGGTGATATGGTTGATTAGGATGTTAGGAGGACCAATATTGCTATAGTTTCACTTTTGGGTGGCCTTGTAGAAGACTCCAAGGAGAGTTAAGCCACATCGAAGAAGTGTACTGGGAGATAGAGCACTCATGAGAATCTAGAGCCATCTCCCAGTACACTTCTTCGATGTGGCTTAACTCTCCTTGGAGTTTTCTACAAGGCCACCCAAAAGTGTAAAACTCTAGCAATATTGGTCCTCCTAACATCCTAATCAACCATATCACCAAAAAAATCGCATAGGATCCTCTTCCGAAAGGGGAAGTCAGGCCCCATGAGTGTAAGAACACATTTTATGAGGAAGGCCTCATTCATTACCTGAAGGTTCAAGACCCCCAGTCAATCAGTCTTCCCTAGGAAGTCTCTAGATTCTTCTTTAGGACTCATGAGTGCTCCCTACAAGGAGTATTGTCTGAGCATACCTTAGATTGGCTACTTTAACTACCAATCAATTGGCCATGGTTGCAAAGCGTTTTACCAATGGGGGTTGGGCATCGCTGCTTCCTTTATCCTTATCTGATGCCACCAGAGTGGATGGACTTATCCTTTTGTTGTAGACATTGCTTTATGTTAAACTTGGGTAAGGTAGAGATAGCTGGGTGTAGTGGGATGGACTTCCATTAGAAAGCCTTATCTCAAGTATATAAGGAAGTGCTTTTATATATTAGGGTTTGGCTACAAACTGCAAGAAAATTTGAAAAGCAAAATTTGATAGTGAAATTCTTCTTATAGCCGTCGAGAAGGCAAAGGGTGGCAACTCGTGATTATAGAAGACAATGGGTGCCTGAGGCAAATGCAACTTTTATCTTGTGTGGTGGAGTGGAAGATTCCAATCCTTTGTTTTTTACTTGTCCCTTTATGAAGTACTGTTGGGAAAAAAGCTCCAATTGGTCTATCAACTTCTACTCGCAGTCCAACTTTTGGTCTAATCTTCATGGGATGTTGGCCGGCAGGAAAACAATTAGGAGAGCTTTTATCTTGCTATGGTGTATTTGCTAGAGCATAAAGGGTTATCTTTAGGTGGAAAATAACCTTAGTGGGTGATATGCATTATTTTAGTATGCTTTGTAGTTACCATGTAATTAGCTCTCCTTTTAAAGGTTAACAACCCTTATTAACTTGCCCCCCCCAAAGAAAAAAAAAAGATGGAAACCTATTATCGTGATACGATACACATTTGATATAACACACTTAACAAGCTACTTGAACTTTAGGTTCATATATTACAAATTTGATTGAAACAAAAAATGCTAAGGAGAAAACATGAGTGACAAAGAGTAGAGAGTTGTAAAATGATCGAAAGGTGGAGGAGCTTTCAAAGGACTTGAGAGGGGCAGGAGTGAGTGGGAAGAACAAAGAGCACAAGCTGCTCCCATTCTTATTGTGTTGGCCACTTTGCACTCATGTTGAGATCTAATGGTTTGTGTTGAATGTTGTATGGTTGGTCATGGGTAGTTTTCATGCCTTATGAGAAGAAGAGGTTTACTAGGGTGCAATTGGAGGGCTCATGATATTTGCATGTGGTGGAAGAGGGTTTTGCGCCTTGGATAATGACGATGCAATGAAATGAGGCTTTATTGAAGGGTTTGTTTAGTGGTTAACATTGTTTAATGTTCATCGACAATGGCATTAGTTAAGGATGCTTTGTGATGCGAGTCATGGAGGTGCATTTTTTCTTGGTTAAAGGTGGGATGTTCTTATTGTGGGGTTGCTCAAAGGATATTTGAAGAAGGTCATTCTCTATGATTGAGTGCATCGATGGATGCATTTGTTGGAGAGCTTGATTGGATGAAGATGGTGATCTCTCGTTTCGGCTGCTGTGTTGCCTTCGAACTTGTGTGGAAATTTCCAGTTTGTTGTTTCAATGGCATTGCTTGGAAATGATTGAAGAAGTGGTGGCATTGTTTGGACGATTGGTTTAATGCAGCAAGCTTGGCTTGAGATTAGTCAATCTTCAAAGGTGTTGATGGTGGCCAAGTTAAAGGTCATTTAGGCAGTTATGAATTTGTTGGTCCTTTGTGCAGGGAGTTCTGTAATGTTGATTAATTTGGAGACATGTGAATTAATTGGGGAGGTCTTTAGTGTCCTCAGGAGTTTTTTGTCACCTTGCTTTTCATAAAAGGGCAAGAAGGTTGTTGGTGTCATTGGTGGTGACTAGCAGAGGTGGGTAAGAGATGAAAGAGCAACAAAGTAATTTTCATTGATTATATCTAAATTAGTTGCAAAAAACATTGCATTCTACTCGCAAACATTTAACATGTTATAATATGATATATATAATGGGAGGTGAAGGGGTGATGAGTGGGGCGAAGGGGGGAGGTGTGAATGGGCGAAGGAAGGTGAGGCGAGTGGGCGAAGGAGGGGTGAGGGAAGCGTGCAAGCTTCTTGTCTCCGGAACATCGTTTACTACAAGTGTCGTGGTTTTGGTCATAGGGCGAAGGATTATAGGGATCCTCTCCTATGCCTTCATTACCATGGATGGGATCACAAGAAGAGGTCCCGTCCTTTGCATTTCCAAGAGGTCTCCTTGGAGGGGGATAGGCATTTGCCTCCTCCTTTGGGAGAGGTGCTGGTCGCTAGTGTGGAGGTATCTTGGATGAACGAAATGAAGGTTCTTGACACATTGTTAGATCTTTCATTGGTGGGGATTTTTCAGCGTGGGGTGATCGACATTGATGAGGTTAGATATCCTATTTCACGCTGTGGTTTGAAGTCTAGAGGGTGGAAGATTACTGTTTTATCGGAGAGAAGTGTGTTGCTTATTGGATTTGAGAGATCAAATATGGATCTTCTCTAGTTTAAGGAATTTTCTGTTGGGGAGGATTTAATCCATTGGTCTCTTCCAAGCATTTACGAAGGTGCTTCTGAAGAGCGAATTTCGTTGTGCCTGACTATTAGATTTCACATTTTTGGCATCCCGTTGAGATTGAGAACTGTTGGGATTGTGGTCACCATTTGCTCATCTTTTGCGCATGTTAGGAGATGCTTTGGGGTTGGGTTACAGGAAGGTGATGCCTCTTTTGTGGTGGTTGAAGGTGAGTTGCTGGTGGGGAGATCTCTCCCTTCCAAGGAGATCTTACGATTCGATGGATGTGCTTGCGTTGTGTCATTCGAAGATATGGGACTGGAGGGAAGGAATAATCTCTCATATGTAGAGGCTGTGGTGGTTGGGGTGCCTTCTGGTGTTGAAGTTGTCGCTAAGGGTTCAAGGCGATATCTTGCAGGAGGCAAGGTCCTGATGGGGGATCGGTTGAAGCCTAGGGTGTCAATTGGCTGTAGTGGGTTGCTGGAGGAGGTTGGGAGGCCATCGATGATGTCCAATCATCTGATGGGTCATCGACCACATTGGGAATGGTGCGCAATTCACAAACTTTCCAATTCAGAAATAGATTTTTGAATTCTCGACCTTCATTTCCAGCTAGCACTAATGATTGCCTCCCTGATTTCGGGGCAGACGATTTTCCTTTACCGGTGGATGGTCCTATTTTGGGCGCTGATGTGGCAAACCTTGATAATTTCATGCAACAGGTGGAGTTTAGATTCGCTTACGGATTTGGATTTGGTGAGTTCAAGGGTTTAACGGTTAATTGTTTTAATCATTTAAAATATGAAGGGGTTTCTGGTCCTTTTGCCGCTTTGTTTGATGGTATGCAGGAGATCCCTCTCGCAAAGGAGGATAGAGCAAACATTCTTATGCACGATGATGTGTGCATAGTGGAGGAGATACCTTGTGATTTGGAGGATGATTTGATTCTAGCCGTTGATGTGGCAAAACTTAACCAACGTGCACAGCAGGTGGAATCTGGATCCGTATACGGATCCGGATTTGGTGAGTTCAAGGGTCTTTTGAAAATCATTTTGACTTTATGCAACGTGGTCAGGTCGCCGGTCTTTCCATCGCTTTGGTTAATGTTATGCAGGAGGTTCCTCGTGCAAAGGAGGACTGGGTGCAGAATAGATCAGGCTCAGATTCGCACGGGGTGGTGGAGTCACATTAGGTTTTAGGCACATCTATAGTGCATTTGGATGAGCATGTATGCGTTTCTTGCACTCCACAGGTGGATGCTGGACCTAAGCCAGGGTCCGGGCATGGTGAGTACCTATTTTATGCATATAGTGCCTTTGACACCTTATACACTTCCTTTGCATGTTCCGGTGTCTGCTGCTGCCCATGTTATATTGCAGGAGGACCGTCTCCCATTGGCTTTTGGTTCCATTTACTTTGGAGTTGCTGTGGATGATCTAGCAAAGTTGATAGGCAACGTGCCGAAGGTGGTACACGTGTCGGAAGATGCAGCATCTGATGTGAATGATGGGGGAAGGTTAACTAACAAATCAGGAGCTAAAGCAAAATTTATCAGTCGGTGATCGTTATCTAGCAAATCTTTCGGCCATATCATTGTTATTCCACAAACACAGATTGATTTTGAGTGCTTGTTATAAGTGAAAGAAATTTATGAAGGGCACCACAACAAGTGGACAAAAAGAGGAAGTGGATGGCCAAGTGGCTAAGGTAGTGGAGCCCAAGAGGGTTCACAAAGGGGGTTTGAAAAACCTGATCAATGGTTAATGTTTTATCTTGGAATGTTCGAGGTCTCAAGGAAGACAGGAGGAGAGTGATTTTGAAGGGATATTTGGCGGAATAGAGAGTTGATATTGCATGTCTACAAGAAACTCATTTGGAGAGCATTCACCCGTAATTGAAGTCTGAGCTGTATGGTCTTTTGTTTACACAACATTTGTAGTTAGAAGTGGTTGGTAGGTCGGGGGGCTTGATTATGCTGTGGCACGAAGACTTGATCGAATTATGTTCATCCAGTATAGTTGATAGAATGATGACAACAGGTTTCTCTAGAAAATCAGATGGGTTTTCTTTTGCTATTACTACTGTATACGGTCTTTGTGATGATAATTCCAGATTACCCCTTTGGGAGGGGTTAAGACAGGCGTCTACCTATGTTGAAGGTATGCCTTGGTTGATCTGTGGCGATTTTAATACGACTTTATGTCCAAAAGACAGACTTGATGGTAGATGTGACATATCATCATCTCAGTTTCAGCATGATTTGGAACTTATAGATTTACCTTCTTCGAGATCTTGTTTCACTTAGAGGAATGGTAGTGGTGCTATGTCTTGCATAGATAGATTTCTTTGTAACATCTCTGTAGTGGTATTTTCTAGGTGGTTGACGTGATTACTTGTGATAGGCCGTTTTCGGATCATACGCCTTTTGGTGTAGTAACGAAGATTTGAGGTATTCTACTTATTTTAAGTTTCATAAATCTTTGCTCAAGGAGCAAGGCTTCAAAGATTTAATTAGGGAGAGATGGTCTTTTACTCCAGCCTCTACTTCAGCCACATGCACTTTAGCTTGTAGAATTAAAGTTGTGAGATTGGCTGGTTTGGCTAAACCCATACCTATACCCATACCCACTTACAAAATTCATACCCATATCTTACCCATTTACCCATCAGGTACACAAATTCAAACCCATACTCATACTTATCTACCCATCGGGTCCCCATTTATCCATCGGGTACTCATTGATAAATTGATCTTACAATCAAATTGTGCCAAATTAGTGTCAAAGAAGAGGAAAAATTTATAGCACAATTCATTAATTTATTTTTAGCAAGCTCTTAACATAGGAGCTCGGGTTACTTTAATTTTATTGATTTCCACTAAAATTATTACAAAAAGAGCCTTTCAAGGGAAATATATCAAAAATAAAAATACAAAAAATACAAAGAAAGACTAAATACAAGTACCTTTCAAACAAAAAATCCCATCTCCAAAGTAAATATTTAATGGAAGCTTCAGAAGCATTCCCAACCTTCAAAATCATGGAGGGAATCATGAAGAAGATTAAGGTTGGGGGAATGAGGGACTTAGGGTGGGACTGATGTAAATCTCGAGTAAATGGAGATTTTATTCGGGTATTCGGGTAGGGTAATGAGGTATAGATTCATACCCATGCCTATATCCAAACCCGATTGAGTTTTTAGATAAAACCCATACTCGAACCCGATCGGGTTTGGGTCAGGTTTTACCCATTCTTTTCGAGTCGGGTTGGGTTTATTGAAACTTGCATCCCTAGTTGCTTTCAGGAACTATTTTCGTGATTTCACTAGAAAACAACCGTGTGGTGATTGGCATTTAGCAAATCTTTAAATGGAGCAAGTTGGTGAAGAGGCAAAAGTTGCATTTATTAAAGATGTGGAAGAGGAGGAGGTGTTGTGCACCTTACGTGGCATGAAAGCGGAAGGCTCTCCTGGTCCAAATGGGTTACAAATAATCTTTTATAAAGAAATGTGGGATGTGATTGAATCTGATGTGATGGCTATGATTAAAGCAATTTTCAAAGGCAATGAAGGTATGGAAAGGCTAAATAAGTTCTATTTATTTTTGCTTCAAAAAAAAATGAGCCTGGAAAAGATGGAGGACTTTAGACCCATTGTCTTATCAAGTTGCATTTATTTGCTGGTTGCAAAAATTCTTGCAAACTGTTTACGCACTATTCTCCTGGATATTATCTCTGGTACAATTGGCGTTTATCAAGGGGAGATCCTTACAAGACTCTTATGTTTTGGTTGAGGAGTTTTTGACGGCTTGGAAAAGGAGATGCTTGGCTGTCCTCTGGAAAGTTGATTTTTCGAAGGCTTATGATTCTATTTCATGGAGGTATCTATGGGATATTATGAGGCCTGACCATTGGATATTGTTGATGAAAAGTTGTGTTACGACTTCATCCTTTTTTGTACTGATTAATGGAAGAGTAGCTAGTTCTTGGGTCCAGCCATAGGGGGGGTCAGGTAGGGATGTCCTTTGACACCTATGTTATTCAACATAGTAGTGGACTGTCTAGTAGGAATGGCGTTTAAGGCTTGCAATGGAAATCTTTTCTTCGGATTTCAATTAGAGGAGATGGTAGGATGTTAACACCTATTTTACAGTATGCTGATGATACAACTTTTTTTATTGAAGGGGGAAGGAGAGAGGCTGAACATGCCTCCTCATTGGTGAGGATTTTTGCTGAAAGTTCAGGTTTAAAAATTAATAGAAATAAACCAAGTTTGGTTCTTTTGGTTTGGGGTCTATCGAGGAAAGAGATATATCCTCTATCTTGGAGACCCTGGTGATAAGACTCCTATTAAATACCTTGTTCTTTTGATGAAAGGGAAAAAATTGACCTCCACTGAATAGAAAATGTTGATTGATAAATTCACTTGTAGACTAACCTCTTGGAGTGGTTGACTCCTTTCTAGAGGTGGAAGATTAGTGCTTCTTAAATTAGTACTCTCCTCCATCCCGGTGTTCTTATTGGTTTTCTCCCCAAATAAGATCCTCAAACAAATTGATATGATCCGAAAAAGATTTTTTGGAAAGGTCTTGATTTTGTGGGGAGATTTGCACACTTGGTTTCTTGGGAGGAGGTGTGTAAATCAAAGAAGGATGGGGGACTTGGAGTTCGTCAGCTACTTGCTTTTAACAAGGCACTTCTACTGAAATGGGTGGTAAGATTACTTTCAAATGACAGTTTAATGGTTACTCGTATCTTGAAAGATGCATATGGGAATTATATGAATTTGATTCGACAAGCTGATACAAATATGGGTGGTGGTTCGGCATGCTGGCAATCTATTAGGCCGATTTTGAGAGAATTTTCGTATCATTTCGCTCTTTCATTGGGTGATGGATCTTCTTTTTGTTTTTGGCTGACGATTGGTCTGAAAATGACATATTTTTAGACAGGTTTCAGAGACTATTTCAACATACTGATAACAAAGATGTCATGGTTAGTGATCCGTGGGATGTTGAGACCAGTAGCTGGAATTTCAGATTGCCGCAGAGCCTGTCTGATCCCATGTGTTGAATTCCAGCAACTGCTAGTTTGCTTGGAAGACTTCAAACTGGCTGCTGGTGTGCCTGACTCGTTCTATTGGAAGCACGGGAGGTTTTCAGTTGACTATGCATATAAAATCTTGACTGTTGATGGTGCATAACAGAATTGTATTGATGGAGATTCCAAACTTCTCTGGTGGTGTAAGATCCCTCTTATAGTCAAACTTTTCCTTTGGTTCTTTAGAAGGAAGCGGCTTGTCATGAAGATATACAGGTCAATTGATTGAAATGATTCAAGTATTATTAAAAACATTAGGGCTCTCTTATATAGAGAGTAACTGGAAGGGTAAAAGTGCATAAGTGTTCCTGGGGAGTAAACAAAATCCAATAGCCATACAATAAAGAAAATAGAAATAAAAGTCATATGCTAATACTCCCTCTCAAGTTGGAGCATAGATATTGATCATGCTCAACTTGGATACACATGAATCAAATAAAGATTTGATTAAGGGTTTGGTGAAAATATCAGTAATTTGCTCATCAGATGTGACTGGTGTGGTACATAGCAACCCCTTCTGGATGATGTCAGTGGTAATCTACCTTAACATGCTTCATTCTCTCATGAAATGCTGGGTTGTTGGTAATGAAAGTGGATGCTTTGTTATCACATCTCATCTCCATAGGGCTAGAAAACTGTATCTGCAAGTCAGTAAGTAGGGACCTAATCCACATCATCTCTGCAGTCATTTGAGCCATGGTTCTGTACTCAGACGAGGCATTGGATTTTGCAACTGTGCCCTGTTTCTTGCTCCTCCAAGTAATCAAACTCTCTGCCAGAAAGGTGCAGAATCCAATAGTGGATTTGGGATCCACATGACACCCGGTGTAGTCTGTGTTAGAGTAGCCAAACAGAGTTATAGTGGACCCCTTGGCGAAGAGGAGGCCCTTCTTAGGGGCCTTCTTGATGTATCTAAGCACCATTAATACTGTGTTCTAGTGTTGATGTGTTAGCTTGACTATAAACTGGCTCAGTCTCCCCACTGCAAAGGAGATATCTGGCCTCGTGATGGTGAGATAAAGCAACTTGTTCACAAGCTGCCTGTACTATCTGTTGTCCACTAACTGTGCATCCTCATCATAGAGTGGCATCTTGGGATCCATAGGAATATTGGCCTCCTTAGCCCTAAGTATACCAATCTCTTGCAAGATGTCCGAGGCATACTTCTTATGGGATAAGACGACACCCTTTTTACTACAAGCAACCTTAATATCAAGAAAATACCGTAGAGCTCTCAAGTCTTTCAAGATAAATTGCTCTGCTAGTATGCACTTAATCTCAACAACACCCTTCTCATCATCTCCTGTGACAATTAAGTCATCAACGTAAAGAAGGATTACCATAGTACCTCGCCCAGTCCTCTTGACAAAGAGAGAGAACTTGGCTGTCGATCTCCTGTATCTAACTGCCTCTACAACTTGTGACAACCTTTGAAACCAGGCTCTAGGACTCCGCTTAAGGCCATAAATGGCCTTCCGTAGTTGGCATACGCACTCCCCCTGAGCCTTAAAGCCATGTGGCTGCTGCTTGTAGACTTTCTCTTAAAGATCACCATAGAGTAAGTCATTCTTCACATCTAACTGATGCAAAAGTCAATCTAACTAAATTGCTACTGCGATTAGCACCCATACAGTAGGAAGTTGGGCAATTAGTGAGAAGGTGTTAAAGAAGTCCATCTCATAGGTTTGGGTGAACCCCTTTACCATGAGGCGTGCCTTGTTTCTAGTCACATCACCATCTGGATTGACATTCACAGTGAATACCTACCGACAGTCAACAAGTGTAGCATCATCAGGAAGTTGAGTGAGCTCCCAAGTCTGACGGCTTCTAAGAGCGACCATCTCATCCTCCGTGGCTACCTGCCATTTTGGATCAAGCATGGCCTCATGATGAGTAACTGGAATCTGAGTAGCAACTAGCGCCCGAGTGAATCTAGCAAATTCAGGGGCTAAGTCGTTAGTAGCAAGTGCCCCAGTCATAGGGTAAGCAGTGTAGGTTTGTGGTCGCTTTCGAATGGCTATTGGAAGGTCAAGATCATCACCTGTGATATCATTGGTCCTGTCCTTGTGATCATCACATGGCAAATATGCGTCAGTGTTTAAAGGACTCACCTGAGAAGTCGATGGTGAAGGCAAGGGTGGGGGTCCCTGATAAGTAGTATGAGGATGGACATATGTTTGAAGGGGCTCAGTTAAATGGGGAAAGAGATGCGTAACAGGAGGTGGTGATTGTGATGTAGTTGGGACAAGAATCTTGGGAAAACTCTCAAAGTGAATGAGGGTAAATGGCATAGGCATCATATCACCCTCGGGAAGTATTTCAACAACATATGTTGAAAAGAAGGGTATCGCCTTATGAAAGGAAACATCTGTCGAAACAAAATAAGACTTTATGGGGAGAACACCTGAGACAGCCCCAAGGGGACCTAGATGTCTCTCTCCCTTGTAATCGGAGAGGATATAGGCCTAGGAAGAGGCCTCAACCCTCTCAGATGGGCGTCAAGCTGTTGGAGTGCTCCTGCTGTCACGCGTTGTTGTTGCTGACCTACACGCGTTGCCGCAAATCATTGCCATGCCTTGCCAGCCGCTCAGATCGCGCCATGGAGCATTGCAGCGCCACTCGACTGTAGCTACCCCATGCGTGTGCCGTTGCAGCAGATCACCAGCCGCTCAGATGGTGTAGATCATGGCCGCTGGAGCATCATCGGTGGGCTGTGTCGCCGCTGCAGTAGATCGCCGATCGCTTAGATGGCGCATATCATGGCTGCTAGAGTGCTGCCAGTGGGTTGTACTGCTGTTGCAGGGAGAGGAGGAAGAGGAGGTACGGTGGTAGGGTTTGGGGCCTCGGGGGTGGGATATCAAGAGCTATGGTTTAGGATTGGTGCTCTGATATCAAAATGGTTGATATGATTCAAATGTTATTGAAAACCCTAGGGCTATCTTAGATAGAGAGAGATCGAAAGGGAAAAAATACATAAGTGTCATTGAGGAGCAAATCAAATCCAATAGCCATACAATAAAGAAAATAGAAATAAAAATCATATGCTAACAAGGTCTAAATGGTGTTTGGATGCAAATCTGGACTACTCTCTTTGTGGTAACGGTAGTGAAGATATTTAACACCTTTTCTTCGATTGTGCTTTCTCCAAAGATGTTTGGACTCAATTTAATCTTCCTACTGTGGACATTACAAACTCTGAAAGATTTTTGGTAACCTTCAAAGACCATATTCATCTGGATATGGCAGCTTGGTGTCAGGCTATTGCTATAATTTGGAGTCTTTGATTGTAGAGGAATGATAAAGTATTCAAGAATCAGCGCTGTTGGGTTGAAAATGTTGTAAGAGAGGTAAGATTTTTCTCTGATTTATATCTTCAAAATTTGCAAGTCCATTCATTTATCATCTTAATACAATTTTAGGATGATTACCAATATCTTCCTCTTTTCTCTAAAAAAAAAGGAGCCAAATCATTGCGGCTCACTTTTTTTGTTGTTTTTAGTGACCATATGGGAAATTTTAGAAAGGATATTATTGAGATGTAAAATCGGAATGATTTTATTGATGGGAGTGTTATGGAGTACAAAACCAAATATAGAAAGTTAAAAATAGCCAAGGCTAAAAATAGAAACAAACTAAATAAAGAAAATACAACAAAATGAATATAGTTGAAATCTAAAATAAAGTGGAAGCATAAATATCAAAGCATAAAGACAATCAAAGAACACTTGGGTTTACGTGGAAACCCTACTCACGAGGAGCGAGGAGAAAATCACGGGAGAAGGCCTCGATAGGGCACTGATTTGTATTTCTTCTTCTCAAAGAATAACTGAGGGAGTACATGTCTATTTATAGGCCATCACTCACACAAAAATGCCACACTTTTCAAACTGGCACTAAACAACCACTCAATTCTCTCAACCTGCCCCCTCAAGCTGGAGTATGGAATGCTCAGCTTGTAACACAAAGAAACCTACCCTACACAGGTGGGAACAAAGGTTGGAGCTGCTGAAAGATCTGTGGTTGTCTCTGAAGATGTGGTGTTGATGGCTCCCTGTTCAGTATCCCTGAAATTAGGTCTTTCTCTGAAGATCTCAAAGCTGTATCTCTCACATAGAAAACGAATGGGCCCTTCCTCTGAGGACCTCGAAAAAGGATCTCTCTCTCTCTCTGGAGACCTTAAAACTCTGGACCTCCTAGAGTTGGGTTTCTCATATGAAGATCAGCTAGTAAACAAGTTTGTAGCGGTATCCGATGTCACCCATCGTGCCTTAGGACTACAACAAAGGGACTACCAAACGGGGATAACTATAATGGCTTCCACACTCTCTTTTCTCCCATACTCATATGGGAGAAGAAAATAACGAGATGAAAAAAAAATAAACTAGAGAATAGTTCTCTACCTTTTCTCTTAACCATGAACCTCATAATTCCTTTTTTTTTTACTCTTTTTTTTTTCCTTCTTTTTTTTTGTATTATTCTTTCTCTCTTTTTATTTCTTCCTTTTGAAAATTTCAACTCCTCTCCTTTTTTTCATTTTTTCATTTTCCACCTTTTTTTTCCTTCCTACCTTTTTTTTTTCTTCTTTTTTTCAACATTTCTTCTTTCTGCTGTCGCCTCTTCCTTTTCACCTTCCTTTTTCTTTTCACTTTTCTCTCTCCCTTTTTTTTTGCATAACTACCAAGCGAGAACATGATACCAGAAGACCACGTATATAAATGCCCACAAGACCTTAGGGTTCAATAGAAACCTAACAAGCCGTCGTGATGATCTCCAATCCATCTGCTACTATTGCGTCACTGCAAGCTTTGCCTCACAACATCGTGTGAGTCTTTGCTGATCTCCACCGCTTTGAGATCCATGCGTGTCAGCTTCATTGTCAGCGCTGCTGTTTGCAGCAACTGCGTGGTCCACATCGCCACCAACTAAGATCTCGCCATTTAGACTTCAGACGGAGTCTTCAATTGCAAGGACATCAATCGGTCCCAAGATACTCGTCGGAGTTCACGCGAGCTCTTGCTGGCATCTTCCCCGTGATCTTCGACGATATCTCCAACATGTGCATCGCTGCACTACCCCGTGTGAGCCCTAGCAGTTGTGGTAGGGAGAAGTGGCATCGCCTCTGCTTCTCATGATTGCTTGTGCGTCGCTAGACCTCTCCTGGATCTCTTCATTGTGATTGGTGATCCGCCTCGAGCGTTCACACGAGATCTTTACGATAGTAGATCTCTCGTCGCGCCACCGCTTCATCGACATCCTCTTCCTCATTGGCTTCATCGTTGCCTTGATCAGCGCCTTTCGTGAGATCTCCTCACCGCTTACACATCGCCATTGGATTTCTAGGGCTTCAACACAGATCCACAATGCAGTCTCCTTGTGCGAGCCTTAGCGGTATCGCCTAGCACCGCCATCACCTTCTCGTCTTCGTGGTCGCGTGTGCTGCCTCTATTGAGAACGACGTCGCCGTTGACGCTCAGGCATGCAAAGGCACTACAGTGTCACCTGATGTGGCCTTTGCGTCATCGGCATGTCACCTTTGCAGCCTTGGGGTCGCTGCATTGCAAGGGGGCACCTCTGACCCCAACGCCTCGCGTCGTCCCCATCTCCAAGAGGATCAATCTCCTCTTCGTCCTTTCTTCAGACAAACAAAACTCCTAAGAAAGATAAACTTGATAATATAAAAGTAATAGAATGATAACCTAAGAAAGAATTGCTCTGATACCAAGTTGAAATCTAAAATAAAGTGGAAGCATAAATATCAAAGCATAAAGACAATCAAAGAACACTTAGGTTTACGTGGAAACCCCACTCACGAGGAGCGGGGAGACAACCACGGGAGAAGGCCCCGATAGGGCACTGATTTGTATTTCTTCCTCTCAAAGAATAACTGAGGGAGTACACTCCTATTTATAGGCCACTACTCACACAAAGCCCATACTCTCCAATGTGGCACTAAACCACTCAATTCTCTCAACAAATATTCTCTTCTGGCACTCTTCTCAAGCTGGAACTTAGATATCTTTTATGCTCAACTTGGAACGAATAAACTCCAGTCGACAACGAGGAATTGCTTTGGTGAAAATGTTAGCCACTTGGTCCTCTATTGTAATGTATGGGGTCGATATCTTACCGATCATCACAACATCTTGAACAAAATGACAGTCCACGTTAACGTGCTTGGTGCATTCATGAAAGGTAGGATTATTTGCTATAAAAGTTGCTATTTTGTTATCATAATACCTTGGGCATAGAGACTGAAATACCAAAGTCTCGGAGAATAGATAATACCCAAAATAGTTCACATTTAGTATGTGCCATAGCCCGATATGCAGACTTTGCACTGGAGCTTAACATTTTACTTCTTACTACAATAGGTCACCAAATTACCAAGATGTGTGCAAAAACTAGTGGAGTGTCAATCTTCATGAGCACTAGCATAATCAACATCTGAATATCCTCACACATTTGCTTTTCAAAAAAATATCCCCACACATTCAAGCTGTCATGCTTAGTAATGGATAATCCTCTTATTAGCAAGATCTTCAAGTATTTCGAGACCTGATAAACACTAGCCCAATGTATCTCCCTGGTTGTTGCATAAAGTGACTAAATTTGCCAACAATGAGGTAAAGTAATTTACTTATCATTGCCCGATATTGAGTCACATCCTCAAACTCTGGACTGGTAGGACCAGTAAGATGTGTTAGGGTCTAATGGAATAGTGGTAGGTTTGCATCTTGTCATCCCTGTGTCACGAAGTAAGTCCTCCATCAACATGATGCACCTTAATACCATGGAAGTAACTAATAACCCTGAATCCTTAGTGACAAACTAAGAATGTAGAAATTGTTTCATAGCAGATATGCCATCCCGGCCATTGCTGGTTAATAAAATATCATCCACATAAATAATCAGAAGAACAAATCCAGTAGATCTATGCAAAGTGAAAACAAAATGATCTGAAGTCGAGTGAGTAAATCCCAAGTCTTGAGCAGCTGTACTGAACCTCTCAAACCATGTATGTGGACTCTACTTTAATTCATAAATGGCCTTGTTAAGTTTGCACATGTTTGAACACTCCCCCTAAGCTGCAAAATTGAGGAGTTGATGTATGTAAACCTCTTCATGAAGATCGCTATAGGGAAAGCATTTTGATGTCCAGCTGAAAAACAGGCTAGTAATAGTTTACAACAATAGAAAGAAGGATTCACATTGAGTTCAACCAAGCCACAGGTGAGAAGGTTTTAAAATAATCCACACCATATGTCTGGATATATTTTTTGGCCACCAAACGAGCTTTATATCGCTCAATAGAATCATTAGGGAGATACTTTAGGGTAAACACCCAATTACACTCGATCATAGTGGCTCTTGGGGGTAGGTCAAGCAAGTCCCATATGTCTATCTGGATTGCAAAGCAAACATCTCTTCCTCCTTCTTAGCCTTGTAGGATGGATGTTGTAAAGCCTCATTATGACTCCTGGAAACTTGATTACTATCAATAGAAAGAGAGTTATCGACCAATAATAGAAAGATTGACAAGAGTCATATAATGAGAAATAGGGTACTTTGCACAAGAACATGATGCCTTTCTATGACCAATGAGTATATCCAAGTTAGAGATGGTGGATAAAGGAAGTACCTATTCATGATCTTTGTCTGAAGTCTAGATTGGTTGGAGTAGGAATTGTGGACAATGATGGTTCATTTGTGGGAGCAGTAGGCATAGGATTTGGTGGTGGTGATGGTGGCAGTGGGGGTGGGGTTGGTGGTAGTGGCATAGGAGATGGTTGAGGAGGCTTAAAGGGAATTGGTAGGGGTACATTGTTCTCAATAGGTGGCTGCATTCCTTTCACATTAAAAGAGAAATAAGGAACCTCCTAAAAAAAAGTGAACATCAACACTAACATAAAACTTATGTGTTAATGGGTCAATAGCGGTATCCTTTCTGAGTCTACAAGTATTTCAAAAAAATAGATTTCACTATCCTAGAAGTCAACTTGTCCACCTTGAAGAGATGGATAAAGCAAACACATCCAAAGAGTCTTGGAGGTGGAGAGAAAAGACCTCTTCCAGGAAACAACTACGAGTAGGGGGTTTTCCCACCAAATACAAAGGATAAGGCTTGATTTATAAGGAAGGCTACAAGAAGGACACCATCGGCCTATTGAGAAGGAACATTTATCTGGAATATCAAGATATGAGCTAACATCAAGCAGATGATGTAATTTCTTTCAACAACTTTGTTTTGCTAAGAGGTGCTAACACAAGACGTTTCGTGTGTAAACCCCAAGAAAGTAAAAAAAGTTGACAAATTATGATTGACAAATTCAAGACCATTGTTACTTAGAAACATGTGAAGTAGAAAATTGCGCCTTTATTTCCATAATTTTTTTTGATAAGTGGAGTTTCAAACTTTTCTTTGAGCATATAGACCCAAGCGACTTTAGTACAATCATCAATCAAAATAAGAAAATATTGAAAATCTTGTAAAATTTTGACTTGATAAGGTCTCCATAAATCACTATGGATAAGAGGAAATGGAAAGTCAGCTATCTTATTTTGTTTATGTTATGTTATATTGTGAGGGTCATGTTATTATTTTATATTCTTGTTGGAGTCTTGTAATATTTTCCCTCTCATCTCTTTCTATATAAAGAGGTGTAGGGTTTCCTTGATCAATAAGATTTTTTATTTCCTTCAATTGTTTAGATTGAAAAGACACCCTATGATGATTGAGAAGCTAACAAGCATTACATTGGAACTCCAAGTAGGAACTTGACATCGAAGAATAGGAATACTTAGACGACCCAATCAGAGATGCCACTAAAGGGCTGCAGTAGAAAGAGTAACAATAATGGTGAAGGCCATCTCGCTCAAATCTTCCACCAATTTGTCTCATCTTTTGGAGATCTTGCAGGACAAAAAAGCAGTCATAAAAAATTGCTTGACAACCTAAAGATTGAGTTATTTGGTTAATAAACAAAAGCTTCAAAGCAAATTTATCTGCACAAAATACATTAGAGAGGGTGGTTAGGAAAATATTTCCCAGGCTAATAACTAGAGGATGACCCATCTACAACTTGCACATTGAGGGGATTAAAGAGAGAAATTGTAAGGACTGAAATAGCGAGGCATTGCTAGTGATGTGAGAAGAAATGCTTGAGTATGCAATCCATTAAAAAATGTGGGACTAAGTTAAGAGGGCATGAGTAGTACTTGTGATGTACATATGCTCTAGTAGAAGTGGGCTGGGAGTTAAGAAGAAATTGATCATACTCTTCCTTAGGAGAGGCATTAGTTTGAAGCTTTGGATCTTCCAAACTCAATGAAACTTGGTTGACTCTTGGAGAATGACAATGTGGATAGCCATGCTTAATCTAGTACTAATCAACAATATGATTTGGCAATGTTCACAGAACAAGCCACCACGCCCTCCTCCAGAGTTGGCTATAGGAGAACGTGCTCTCCTCCTGCTAATGAATCCTCCATGACCTTGATTGCCTATAGAGCATATAGCAAAGGAGTTTGAAGGCGCTATATGCTTAAACACCTCAAGTCTAGCAAGTCAGGCATAAATTTGGGTAGGAGTAGGAATCTCCTCAACACTCATCAATTGGTCCTTAACAACACTATACCCCGAGCCAAGTGTTGCTAAGAACTGAACAGAACAAACAACTTCTCTCTGGTTTGACATAACATGGATGTCTGAAGATAAAGGTTGAAAGGTATCTTGTTCATCCCATAGGTTCTTTAAGACCTTGTAACATTCAGCCAAAGACATGGAGCCTTTCTTGAAGGTGTGAATATCTTCAATAACATGCTACAAATGGGTTATGTTGCTCTTGTGAAAATGAATCTCATGTAGTACATCTTACATCTTTTTTGAGAAGGTAATTATGTTGGGAATAGGATTTGATCCCATGACCTCATGGAAGTAGGTGGGGTGTTCTACCATTAAGCCAGCCCCTTGGTGTTGTACATCCTACATCTTCTTAGCAGAGGAATAGGGCATGACTTGTTTTGCAATAGGCTTCTTCATACTATTCAACATACATGTGGCTACCTAATCATTATCAACTTTCTAATCATCAGTTTTGTCCTTGCATGTAGGTTTGCCCTTGAGAAGAATATATTTCTATGTGACCTTATAAATTAGGCGAAAGAAGTGGACCATAGGAGGAAGTTGATACCATCCAACTTTATAAAAGTCCCTTCCATTTAAGATATAGTGCTCCTGGTAGACATCTTCCTCAACGAGTCATCAACAATGTCCTTATGTTCAACCATAGAAGCTCGGTTTATAGAATCTAAGGAAGCGAATCAGATTAGTTGAGGAAAAAATTGCATCAAGGTATCAATATAGACCGAGAGAGACTAGATTAGATCTGACAATCAACCATGGACAGAGAAATAGTGCCCCAGATTTGATTTGGAGATGCCAATCAGATCTAGTGTACAGATTTGCACCAATATGGAGGTGAAGCAAATTTGGTAGTGATCAAAGAAGTGGGAAGATTGGATTTGGTAGTGAGAGCAGCCCTGATCACCCTAAATCCAATTTAATGGTGCAACCCAGACCACCCTAGGCTACAGACAATGCTGCCCAGACTGCTATAGGGAGCCTCTAATGGTTTTAGGAGGTACTTGGCTTGACAATGGTAAGGGGAGAAGTTGAAGATGATGCGTAAACTCTATGGAGATCCTCTAGATCAAGGATCAAGGAGACGGAAATGCAATATTTGATAGGATACCAGAATGTTGGCTTAGGATTGTCGTTCTAATACTATGTTAAGATGGAAAACCAAAATGATTTTATTGATAGTACAAAACAAAATATAAAAAGACTAAAAATAGTCGAGGCTAAAATTTGAAATAAAGTTATGTGGCGTATGGTCTTTTTCCGTTTTTATTTATTTGTGTAAGGGTGTACTTATATTTTTCATTTGTGCCTCTATATAAAGGCACATAGGGCCCCATGAAATGATAGATCGCTTATTTGCCTTAACATGGTATCAGAGCAACTATTTTAGACTAGTGCCGAATACCCCACCAAACCCTAGCCCCTACCCATCCACCTCAACCCTTCTCTTTCTTTTCCTTGACAGCAGCGTCGCCGCCCCTAGTCAAGGCAGCAATGTCGCTACCCGGTAGGGGTTGTAGCGTCGTACTTGGTGCTCCATTGGAGTGTTGGTTGGGCACTGATCTGGTGGTTGCTGTGTCGCCTTTGCTACGCAGCCACAGGGCCACTAGGGCTTAATCTTGGTGGGTGCAGCACTACCCTAGGCCTCTTGCCCTTCTTCCTCCTTGATCTTTGCCATAGTTGGTTCTAGGAGGAAGAGGCAACCTACTGGGGCCTCTTCTTGCTCCGGTAGGAAGTTGCTATGTCGAATTTGAGTTTTTGGAGTTCTGTATGATTTGAAATCACGGTTTTCACATCTGATTGTGGTCCGTTTTTGGGCCTTATGATTTGATTTTGTGTTGAGGAGTCCTCGATTAGTTACTTCCCACAAATCGGGTGTCATGGTTGATAGTAAGGATCCCCCGAGTGAATTGATGAGGAAATGATCCACCATAAGTGCATCTTCATTTATGCAGGGGCCTCTATTCAGTTGGATGGTGCCAACTTTTTTTCTATGATCTACATCTTTCTCTTGATTTGTAGGCTAACATTGCAAGTACATCTTGACCAAAGATGAGCCTACAATCAAGATTGCAAATTAGGAAATAGGTAATGACTGGGTTGTCACCTGTATGTTGAATAGTATGAAGGAACCAATTGTCAAGCAAGTTTTGTCTTATGCTTCTGCCAAGAAGATATGGGAAGTCCTCAATGAGATGCATTCCTACAAGGGCAACATCGGTTGCTTATATAAAATCATCGAGGAGCTTCAGTCTTTCCGGAAGGGAACCATGTCTCTCGCTAAAAATTATGGTTCCACGAAGAACTTGTGGGATAAGCAGGATATTCATCAACCCATCTCATTAGATGTTGCAGTCATTGCCAAGCAGCGTGGGACTTTTAGATCTATTTAGTTACTTGCTAGCCTTGGTCTTGAGTACAAGGCAGTGAAGGATCAACTCATGACCTTGGAGGAGATCCCTACACTTACCCAGATATATGCTTGACTCTCGTGATTAGAGATCTTAGAGCCTACCTACCTTTAAACTCGTCTACCATGGCATCTGTTGGTCGTGGTAAAGGGGTTCCTGGAAGTAGGGAAGAGGACGTGGTATGAAAGGAGGATGTGGCAGAGGTCGTATTAGTTTATTCTGTGATCATTGTTACAAGACAAATCACATGTTTGATTGATGTTGGATAAAACATGGATTTCCTTAGGGGCATTAGGCTAACTAGGTGGCTTATGGTGGCGAAGAGAGTCAGTACTGCTAGGAGTAGGCTGGTGCCTAGATCACATCTCAAAGGAGTATAATAGGCTCATATCCTTTCAGGTTACTTCTACTGTTGGTGCCTTGGTGACTCACTTGATAGGTACTGTTGCGAGTGTTGGAGGTATTCGTACACCATCATGGCTTGCTAATTCAGGTGCCTCTTGCATTATTGGAGATGCCACATTGTTCTTGTCTCGTAGGCCTCTTACTACCCCAATTCATGTTATGGTAGCAGATGATTCTCTGTTCCCTGTAATAAGCTTGGGTGACATCTTATCTTTTATTTTGCCTTTATTTGATGTTACGCATGTACCTAAATTTGCTTTGAATTTAATATCTATTGCAAAAGCATTAAATTGTAGAGCAATTTTTTATGATCATTTTTTCTTTCTACAGGACCTGCAGATGATGAAGCAGGTTGGACTTGAGTAAGATGGTCTTTACTACCTAAACTTATCACCTAATAGTCCTTCCATTGCTGCTACTTGTGCCACATTTGCTCTTTAGTGGAACCTTCAATTGGAACATCCTAGTATTTTTGTTCTTCGTTGTTAGTTTCCAGACATGTCCTTTCCTAGTTCTTTTTCCTGTGAGGTTTGTCACTTTGGCAAGCATCATAGGATGCCTTTTCCAAGTAGTAATAAAAGAGTTGTCTCCTTTTCGTCTTATTCATGCTGATTTGAGGGGCCTATGTTGGGTCAAAAGTCAAGCATTTTCGCTATTTTTTGATCCTTGTGGATGATTTTACATGCCTGTTGGGTTTTCATGATAGAGGATGTATTGATAAAAAAATTTATTTATGAAATTAAGACTTAGTTTTCTACTTTTATTCGCATGTTTCGAACTTCTTGCGTTCATGCATCCCAACAAAATGGGGTGGCAGAATGCAAGGTAAAATATTTGTTTGATGTTGCTTGTACCATTATATTTTAGATGCATGTTCCCTTTACCTTTTGGACTGATGCAGATCTTATAGTTGTATTATTGATTAATTGGGTTTCATTGTCTGTAATCGGGTTTCATTGTCTGTTCTGGGTGGAAGGACCCCTTTCACTATTTTATTTTCTGATCGAGAGTTGTTTTCTCGACTACCTAAATTTTTTGGATGTATTTGTTTTGTTCACTTATTCAAAGTGAACAAATTGTCTCCTCGGTCAGTTAAACGTATCTTTTTGGGGTATTCATGAACCCAGAAGGGATATAGGTGCTTTGACCTACTGATACATCATTTTTATGTCAGTGTGGATGTTACTTTTTTTAAGAAGATTCCGTATTACTCTGCTATTAGGAAGACCTCTACCACTTCGTAGGATGTCTCATTTCCCATGACCATTGCTATGCCTCCATTGTCCTCTGGGCTTGTCGTACCACAGACAGATGTTCCTGCTGGTGTTATCTTTCCTAGACATCTTGAGGTTATAGACACCTTTCATAGACATTTATAGTGCGTGCCTATGCTTACCTCTCCAATAGATAAGCCTTTCTTTATTATTCTTGCTTAGTCCTTTGCTAGTCCTGCAGATTCAACTGAAGATTCGAAACCTCCAGTGCCTAGGTTAACATATGTGGACCTTTTATTGTCCAGAGGAAGCCACAGAGATCTTGCGCTAAATATTCTACTTAACATTATATGTCATTTGATCATTTGCTTGCAGCGGGACGGCTTTTATCTCTTGTAGTGGATAGCTACCATGTTCCGAGGGACCATATAGAGGCATTCCAGGACCCTTCCTGGACCTTAGCTATGGAGGAAGAGATGGTAGCTCTCCAATCTAGAGGGGCCTGGGAGCTTGTTGACCTACCCTCTGGTGCTATGGTTGTAGGGTGTAGGTGAGTCTTTACCCTCAAGTGCCATCCAGATGGTTCTATTGACCGGTTTAAAGCCCAGCTAGTTACTAAAGGTTACACATAAACCTTTGATGTTGATTATTTTGAGATGTTCTTTTCTGTAGCTTGTCTCAATTTAGTACAGCTTCTCCTTTCCTTGGTAGTGAATGGTGATTGGCCTATCTTTCATTTGGACATTAAAAATGGATTCCTTTATGATGACCTTAAGGAAGAGGTTTATATGTAGCAACCTCCTGGTTTTGTGATTTAGGGGGAGTGTCAGAAAGTATGCAGATTGAAAAGGCCATATATGGCCTGAAGTAGAGTTCGTGGGCCTGGTTTGAGAGATTTAGTAAGGTTGTTTAGGAGTATGGCTTTACTAAATCCACAGTGACCACCTAGTCTTTACTATGCATAGGATTATTGCTTTGGTCATTCTTATTATGTATGTGGATGATATTCTGCTTATAGGCAGTGATAAAGAGGTAATAGAGACCATCAAGGTATTCCTACATTCTTAGTTTGTGACTAAAGACAAGGCTAATAAATTATTTTTTGGCATTGAGGTGTAACACATTGATGGTGGTCTTATTATGTCACAGAGGAAGTATGTGCTTGACATGTTGAGAAAGGCAAGATTGCTCGGCTGTAAACCTGCCAGTGTCCAGATGGATCCATTCATACCGCTTGTTGATTTTGAGAGCCTATTACTTGAGGATGTGATTAGATATCGTGCAATGGTAGGAAAGCTTCTATATTTGACAGTGACGAGGCTGCATTTTTTTTGAAAAGTCTAAGGGTAGTTATCCTCGTGATAACCACTTGATTCATTAATAAAAGCAACCAATTACAATGTTATGCGTTACAAAATGGAGTCCCAAAGCACAAGTTGGGAGGAAATAAAAGAAACAAAATTTTCGACATAAGGTGCCACGCTTCTAAACACAACCCCATTCCTACTCAGCCACACCCCCTACGGCATCGCCAACACCTTTGCCTTCTCCTTGTTCGTTCTGAACTAACTTCCACCTCCACAATTGTCCCCTTCTGGAATGAGGACCAAAACTCGTCTAGAGAGCCCAAATCAATTCAATCAATTCCCAATGCTCTCAACACCTGCTCTACGAAAGGGTACCCAACAAAGAGGTGGTGGATGTCCTCGTTTGCCCCCGTGCACAATGAGCACCTGACATCCTCCATTGCCGCCCACCTCATCCTTTAGGCCTTGGTGAGCACCATGCCTTTCCTCAGCAACCACACAAAAATCTTAACCTTCAAGGGGCAATCCGTTGATCATATTAACCTACAGTCATGCTGAAAATCTATGTACACCATGTGTGGTTTGCTACGTGATCTGTCAAAAGCCTTCATTGAAAAGCTTCCATCATCCCAAAATAAGGCGTCTCTCCCACCTTCGGGCTCCTACCCTTAAAGATCCTGCAACATTAGTTGGAACTCCGTGCACCTCTGCTCTGATAATGCCCCCTGGAAGGTGGGCCACCAAGCACCATCCCAACAACTCCCCACAGATGCCTCCTTATTTGTTGCCATCGAGAAGAGGCAAGGGTACCTGTTGCAGAGCATCCCCTCTTCCTGCCAATCATCCAATTGGAATCTGAACGTGTCTCCCTCACCAACATATGGCGTGAAAAAACCATGGACCACCTAAACCAAGCCTCTTAAGAAGTGCGATGCCCCCAAAATCGGGGACTCCAGGGCTTCCCAAGAAAGAAGGGGACCATAGCAGCTGTGAAGTACCTCACCAAGAAGACTCTGCTCGCCGCCCACCTGCCTCGCAATCCACTTCCTAAGAAAACTCAGATTGATACAATCTACATCTTTGACTCTAAGACCTCCCTCCATTGGTTGAAAAACCTCCCTCCCATACCACCAATCTCGCCCCTCTCCCTGCTGTCCCCGAATTGGTTTAGAAAAAATCCTGCATTAAACTTGTGATCTTCCTCTCCATCTTGCTGGGGCACTCTAAAATTGATAAGTAGGCTGGAATAGATGAAGGCACTGCCTTCACCAGCGTCAACCTGCCACCTGACAACTTGATGTCCAACCCGACGACCTCTTCTCCATCCCTCCAGCAACGATAGCTAGTCCTGCAACCTGAGACGCCCATCCATAAGAGGCAAGCAAATGTAGGACAAGGGGGCAGAGATCCCCAATCAATCCTAAGCGCGGCATCACATGCTTCCCCCTCTTCCCCCGACACGTTACAGGGCACCAACCTGGACTTCCCATAGTTGATTTACAGGCCGGATGCCTTCCAAAACAACTCTAGAAGCAGGCGAAGCGTGCCAGCCTCCACCGAGGAGCCTTCCACCAGAAACAGGGTGTCATCAACATACTATAACATCGGGTTCTCTTTGTCAGCCCCCACCCTGAAACCTTTGAACAAACCTGCCTGACAGGATTTGAAAGCCACCTTCACCAAGGCATCTACTACAAGAACAAATATATCGGTGTGAGTGGGCACCCTTGCCTGACCTCCCTCCTGGGTTGCACCCGATCACTTCCTGATTTCCATTGATCAATACTGAGAAAGAAGTCGTGGCACATCTCTTTACCTAGTCAAGCCACTGTTGAGGGAAACCTCTCTTCACCAATGCTGGTAATAAGAAGTCCCACTGATTGGAGTCATAAGTCTTTTTGAAATCCACCTTCTAGAGGAATGTTGTCTTTCTTGTTCTTCTCCACGTTGCCAAGGCCTCCTAAGCCACCACGAAACCATCAAGGATACCCTTCCCTGGGATAAAAGCCGTATGCACTGATGAAACAATGCCCTTCAAAACCCTACACAGTTTGTTAGGCAGGAGCTTCGACACAATCAAGTAGGCAACATTTGATAGTGCAATCGGCTTGTAGTCCTCGATAGCTTCTACCCCTTCCATTTTAGGCAGAAGGAAGAGGTAGAACCTATTGAGCTTGTCAAAAGCCCTGTTCCACTCCGTAAACTCTGCCACCATCTGCAGCACATCCTCCTTCACCAACACCCAGAATTCCCTGTAGAAGATAATCGGAAAATTCTATGGGTTAGGACACCTCTTCGCATTGAGCCCCCATACCACCCTCCTGACCTCATCCTCAGTAAAGTCAGCTGTGAGAGTTTCTGCCTCCTATGCAGACACCCTTAGTGTGTCATCCCTTGTTCACCTCCATTTGCCCCTCCTGCGCCTTCCATAGGACTCTCTAGTGAAGCTTGCTGTCGATCTCCTAGCTACCTCCCTGAGTAGCAGTTACCTCCCACCACCACCCTGTCAATCCAGTTTCTCCTCCTTCTAGTTGATGCCATCTGGTGGAAAAATTTGGTGTTGGAGCCCCCCTTACTCAGCCACTTCTACCTAGACTTCGTCTTCCACTCAACCTTTACCTTCCTATCCCCCTCCTACACCACTCTCATATGTCTCGCCTTGCAATCCTTGTCCTCTGGGGATAGAGGCCCACTATCCTCCTTCTTATCCAACCTTGAGACCTCGGTCAATGCCTCTATTTTCCTTCTAGCCCTTGACTCCCTGAGCTCCTTCTTGTACCCCTTCAAAAAATTTCGCAAAGCTCTCAACTTCCCCTCCAATTGAACTGCAGTCGATCCCTCCACTTGGAAAGACCTTCACCTCTTCACCAACTCCCTAAAACCTGCCTCGAGCAACCATGATTTATCAAACTTGATGTGTCGCATAATCCCGTGTCATTTGATCTCTACATCAAGGGTGTGTGATCAGAGAAAGGCTTCTCCAAAGCCGTGACATCGGCCAATGGACATGCCTCCATCAGTTCCACATTTGAGAGGAACTTATCAATTCTGGATTTCTATTCATTGGTACTTCACGTGTATGTACATGAGGTTGGAACCATGTAAATCAGTCCATGAACAACCATGAGCTTTGCAAACTGATCCAAATCTGGCTCTTGATGGCAGATTTACGCGATAAGGAATTAATGTTTGTTGTAGTGTGTAGAAGTGTAATCAATTTTAATAAGGTAACCAGATTAGGAGTTTGGTCGAACACGGGGAGGAAAATAGTAGGAAATCGCATATGCAAACGAAAGCAAATATCCACTAATACTAACTAAGATAATTGAGAAAGAGAGTAAGGGTTAGAGGTCATGAAAAATACTTTTGTTGATACTAGAGAAATGATTACAATAGAGTTTTAAGAAGAAGAACTAGTGCTATTCTACTAGAAAAACTAGAATAGAAAGAGAGTGAGAGAAGATCCGGAGTGCTGTTACGGCGGTGGAGAGATTCGTCGACAAAGCCAGAGAGGATGCAAAGGACATCCAGTAGAGGATGCTTGGTGCAAGAGTGTGGACCTAAGGGTGGATGACCATGGTGGAGTTCTAGGTGTTCTCTTTAGGAGGTGGTGGAAGGTGGAGGAATTTTTAATTAAGGAAGAGATGGATCCAAGGGGGGGCATGCCTAGTGTTTTTATAGGAAAGGTAGAGGCTTTCTATTGATTGGTTTAGGTTGCCTAGGATCAAGGATTTGGATGGTCTAGATTAGATCTAAGGGGATGGCTAGGATAGGTTGGATAAGGACCTTTGGGTCTAAAATGAAGGGAGGAGATAAGGTTTGGTTTTTGTTGGGATTGCATGAAGGTTGTTGCAACAACCTTATAGGATTTTCCTCACTTGTCTCGAATTTTCAGCCTTGTTCTGTTCTGAATTTCAATTTGTATATAAAAGCAAAGTTGTAGCCCTCAAAATTAGCTTCCTACTTGAATCGCTCAATTTGGACTTAAAATGTAAACGTTATGGCCAAAATACTAGACATGCGTCAAGCTGTTATGAATTTCGAGATTAGGAATATAATTTGGTTTAGGTTTTGTTTTTCGAAGGGATAGGACCAATTTTGGCTTGCCATAGTGGTTCTAAAATTAAGGCTCATGGCTGGCCTCAAGGTTGATTAATTAGGTTAGGTAATTAGGCTCTAGGCTAAGGTTAGTTAGGTTACTAAATTGGGCTAGGCGTAAGGTTAATTGGGTTTGGGTTTAATTGACTCAACCCTCTCCTAAGTGAGCTCAATCTTGGATCTTCTATCTATATGGCTCCAAATTACTCCAAACTTGATACCTGCACATATCATACAAAAGACATCAAGGTACCAGATATAAGTTGGGTAAAATTGTAGAAAAACCTAAACTTATGTAATATTTACAAAATGTACCTATATGACTAAACTGACCTAACTAAATGCACTCTACCCTATTAGCAACATGGGGTTAAAATCGTTGCCAATTAACTAGGGCATTTGCTGCTGGGAGACAGCCAATTTATAGTCTCCTAGAGAGTACATTGGGATGGTGTGTGCCAAGTGCTAAGGTATCTCAAGCGGGCTCCTTGAAGGGGTCTCTCTTTCCAGAGACATGCTCATCTTGATACATGGGTCTATTCAGATTTTGATTATGTTGAGGTGCATGAGGATAAGGGGTCTACTTATGAGCTATTGCACCTATGTAGGTGGCAATCTTGTCACCTGGAAGACTATGAAACGGAATGTGTCTCCATATTGAGTACGAAGTCTGAGTTTAAGGCAATGGCCCATATTATCTGTGAATTGTTTTGGGTGAGATCCATCTTGCAGGACCTAGGTATTTCTATCTTTGGTTCTTGTACCATGCTAACAAGGTTGCTACATTTATTGCAAACAATCCAACATTCCATGAATAGATAGAGCATATAGACTTGGATTGTCACTTCATCAGATATGCCATTCTAGTGGGGAAGATTTCAACACCCTATATTACTACTGAGGAACAGATTGCGGATATCTTTACCAAAGTACTCTTAAAGAAGTGTCTTAAGTTCTTGTGTTCCAAGCTGAGCATGTTTGACGTGTATGTTCTAGCTTTAGAGAGAGTGCTAAGTTATGTGGTGTATGGTCTTTTTCTATTTTTATTTATTTAAGGGTGTACTTATACTTTTCCCTTGTGTCTATATAAAGGCATGTAGGGGCTCATGAAAGAATAGATTGCTCATTTGTCCCAACAAAAGTAAATAAAGAAAATACAATAAAATGAATATTCTATTCTAACAGACATAGGGTTCAATTTGGCATTGATAATGGTGGAAGGCAATGAGATTTTGATCCTTCAGGTTTGTGTCCACTTGCATACCTGTTTACCTTAGATTTGGGTATCTTATGTGGAGTGAAAGATTTTATATTTGGATCCAATTTATAGACTCGAAGCTGTGGGGAAGGTAATGCAGGTGGGAAGCGTGGAGCATAATCAATCGACAAGGAAGCAAGGGCTCTACATGCGATGTTGGGGACTAGGAAAGGATTGTTGTTGGCATTGATGGTGGTTGGTGTGGTGATTATAATGGTGGAGAGGTAGAATTGCAGTTTGTGTAGAAGTTTCCCTCTTAGGGGTGTGGTGGTGGAGAGGGAGGTCGTTATTGGGGGCTAAAGGCACTAAACAATGAATTCAGGGGGGGAGTTGGACAGTGTAGTAAGTGTGCCATTGGACCATATTGTGACAGATGTAGGGGTCGCTTAGGCCAACATGGCAAGGGGTTTTTGAGAACTCTTCATAAATGTGTTGGCTTGGAACTTGAGGGGTTTGGGAGATAGGAGGGAGAACTTGTGAGATTATTTATTGGGGTGGGGAGTTAAGGTTGTCTACTGAAGGAAAGAAGTTGGATGCTTGTAAAAAGAGTGAGTTGAGGGAGATGGAGAGGAGGTTGAGGGAAGCTATGATGGCGGATGCGGTGGGGAAGTCTGGAGGCTTATTACTTGGCTAAAGGGATGGTGTGTTTGAGGAAGTTTCTTTATAGAAGGGTTTGAGGACAACTTCGGTGCACTACATAGGTTAAGAAACGAGGCCCAGTTCCTTATCACTATCATTTATGGACCTATGATGCACGAAGAAAGGTAGTTGGATTTGAAGGGCTTAATGGAGTATGGTTAGTGTTCCTTAAAGTACAATAATTATTAGGGGGATTTTAGTGTCTCTGTGAATGTGGATGATTGACCAAATGAAAGAGGTGGCATGGTTAGTGGTTCTAGTGATTTTTGGAGATGATCATGGTTCTTGGTTTGTAGGATTTGGTTGTAACGAAATGCTTGTTTATGTGTAGGAGTGCGACGTCTAAGCAGCCGAGATAGAAATTGGACATATTTCTCTGCTTAGTGGAGTTTGTTGAGATGTTCCCCTTGGCAAGTGTATAGGCATTGGAATGCCCTTTTTCTATCCATATTCCTTTGCTTTGGGTCTCAAATGAAGAGTTGAGTTGGTTGAAAGAGTTTAAGTTAATTAAAAACCCTAGGCCTCTCTTTATATAGAGAGGGACCAAAGAGCTAAAAGTACATAAATGTCCCTGAGGGACAAGGACTATTATAGCCCTCACAATAAGACGGAAATAAAACATGCTAAATACACCAATACTCCCCCTCAAGCTAGAGCGTAGATATCTATCATGCTCAGCTTGGACATACAAGTATCAAATGAAGATCTTGCTAAGGGTTGGTGAAAATATTAGCAGTCTGCTCTTTAGATGCAACATAAGTGGTGTATAGCAGTCCCTTCTGAATAATGTCCCTGGTATAGTGAGTCAACCTCAACATGCTTCGTCCTTTAGTGAAATGCTGGGTTGTTAGCAATGAAGGTGGCTGCTTTATTATCGCACCTCATTTCCATGGGGCTAGAAAACTGCACCTGTAGATCAACAAGCAAGGATTTGATTCACATCATCTCAACAGTCATTTGAGCCATAGCTCTGTACTCAGACTCGGCATTGGACCTCGCAACTGTACCCTCCATGTGATCAAATTCCCTACTAAGAAGGTACAGAACCCAGTAGTGGATTTACGATCCACATGACATCCAGCATAGTCTGCATTCGAGTATCTAACCAATGTTATAGAGGACTCCTTGGAGAAGAAAAGATCCTTCTCAGGAGCCTTCTTGACATATCTAAGTACCATCAATGCCGCATCCCAATGCTAACGTGTTGGCTTGGCCATGAACTGACTCAATCTCCCAACTGTAAAGAAGATATCTGGCCTTGTGATAGTGAGATACAATAGCTTGCCCACAAGCTGTCTATACTGTCTATTGTCCACCACCTATGCATCCTCATCATAAGGTAACATCTTGCGGTCCATAGGAATATTAGTCTCCTTGGCCCCAAGCATACCAACCTCCTGCAGAATATCTAAAGCATACTTCCTTTGAGACAAGACCGTATCCTTCTTACTGCGAGTAACCTCGATACCAAGGAAATATCGTAGGACCCCCAAGTCTATAACAAACTACTCTGCAAGGATGCGCTTGACCTCAGCAATGCCCTGCTCATCGTCCCTTATGATAATTAAATCATCAATCAAAACAAGAAGTACCATTGTACCTCGTGTGGTTCTCCTGACAAAAAGTGAAAAATCAGCTGTTGATCTCCTGAATCTAGCTACCTCAACAACTTGTGACAACCTCTAAAATCAGGCTCTGGGACTTTGTTTTAGGCCACATATAGCTTTCCGTAATTGGCATACACACTCCCCTGTTTCTCAAAGCTAGGTGGTTGTTGCATATAGACTTCCTCTTGAAGATTATCATAAAGAAAGGCATTCTTGACATCTAGTTGATACAAGGGCCAATCCAATTGAATTGCCACTGCAACCAAGACTCGGACCGTGGGAAGCCTGGCAACTGGTGAGGTGTCAAAGAAGTCAACCCTATAAGTTTGGGTGAACCCCTTTTCCACGAGGTGGGCTTTGTACCTAGCAACACCACCATCAGGGTTAAACTTCATAGTAAATATCTACTGGCAGCCAACAATTGCAGCACCATCAGGAAGTGGAGTTAACTCCCAAGTCCCACAACCTCGAAGAGCAACCATCTCGTCCTCCATGGTTGTTCGTCATTTTGGATCAAGCATGGCCTTACGGTAAGTGGCTGGAATCTATGTAGTAGCTAATGCCTGTGTAAATCCAACAAATCCAAGAGATAAACTGTCAGTAGCAAGTGCCCTTGTCGTAGGATAAGTGGTGTAGGTCCGTGGTTATTTTCGAATGGCTATCGGAATATCAAGATCATCGCCTAGCACATCACATGTCCTGTCCCTGTGACCATCACATGGCAAATATATGTCAGTGTCTAAAGGACTCACCTGAGAAGCCGATGGTGAAGGAGAGGGTGGGGGTCTCTGATAGGTAGTATGGGGGTGAACGTGTCTGGAATGGCTTTGTCAGGCGTGGAAAGGGATGCGTAGTAGGTGGTAGTGGTGGTGTAGTAGGGCAGGAATCTCAAGGAAGCTCTCAAAGCGAATAGGTGTATATGGCGTAGGTGCCATATCACCCTCAGGAGGCATTTCAGCAACTGTCATAGAAAAGAAAGGTACAGCCTCATGAAAGGTAACATATGCAGAAACATGTCGAGAAGTAAGCGGATCAAAACAACGATACCCCTTCTGTATCTGGGTATGCCCTAAAAACACACTTAATTGCTTTTGGTGCAAGTTTATCTTGACCCAGTTCCAATAAATGGACAAAGGTAATGCAACCAAAAGTTCGAGGGGTGACGTGAAATAGGGGGCGATCAGGATACATGACCTGAAGAGAAATCCGTTCATGTAACACGGCATTGGGCATTTGATTTATCAAAAAACATGTAGTCAAAACATCACCCCAATAAAGAGATGAGATCGAATGATGAATCAATAAGGTGCGGGCAACATCAAGAATATGTCGATGTTTCCTCTCAGCAACACTATTTTGCTGAGAGGTATGAGGACAGATAGTTTCATAAATAATGCTACAATTAGAAAAGAAAGTGCGTAAATGCATAGTACAAAACTCCAAGGCATTACCAGAACGAAAGCACTTCACTGAACACGAATGCTGGGTTTTTATTTTCTTGACAAAGTTTTCAATAAGTTACCCCACATCAGACTTATTCTTCAAGAGAAACATCCAAGTAACACGAGAAAAATCATCAACTAAAATAAGATAATATTTGTTCTCAAATCGATGAGTATGACTGGGACCCACACATACATATGAACTAGGTCAAATGCTGCAACAGATGAAACAGAAGAAGAAATGGAGAAACTAGCTTTGTGGTTCTTACCAAGTTGCCAGACATCATAGGTGAGAGCAGTAGTGGAGGGGATATGTGGTAGAACACGTTTGAGGCGATAAATGGGTAAATGGCCAAGGCGGTGGTGCCACTGGAGAGGAGATCGAGTAGAAGCAAGACCCTGAGTAGCAGAAGCAGCAAAAGTACGACTTAGACGATACACCCCATGTTTCTCACGCCCTCCACCAATTGTCTTCCCAGTGAGTGTCCTGCAAGACACAAGAGGACGCATCAAAAATAGCTCGGCAGTTCAGATCTTTGGTGATACTGCTAACAGATAATAAACTCAATGGAAAATTAGGTACATAGTAAACATCTGCAAGTCTCAAGGTAGGAGATAAAGGCATGTCCCCTGCCAACAAGTGGTGAGTGTCTCCATTAGCCACCTGTATTGTCCTGGCAGGTGTAACAGGTGCAAGTTGGGAGAAAGAACCTCTATCGCCACATAGGTGCTTAGATGCACCAAAGTCAATCAGCCACTCACCAGAAGACGAAAGGGATGACGTACCAGTCGCAGGAACTCTGAAGAAGTAGCCATAGCTGCAGTGTCAGGAGTCTGATTGGAGGAAGCCTGTGTCAAAAGAGTAATCTGCTGTTGCAAAGTTTCAATCTCGGTACTTAAGGAGTTAACATCAGAGGTAGTAAGAGCTGAATCTGGGATTTCAGCTGCTTGATTGGCCACCAGTGGTCTACCATGCTTCTGCTAACATGTAGCCTTAGAGTGACCAAGTCTGCCTAGTAAGTACACAGAATTCTATTCCGCGTAGCAGAAGAACGTCCACGTTCACGACCACGTGTAGGATAAGAAGTATCCCTGCCACGTTCAGGGATTGCAGCCAGCGCGGACGACTGAGCAGTAGAATCAGCAGTAGGGGAACGCACTGTAACTCTGTTGAGTTTGCTATATACTTCCTCCAGGGTAGGAAGCTTGGAGAAGTGAGAATATGATCTCTGGCTACAGCATATTCAGGTCTAAGGCCAGCTAAGAAAAGAGAGATAGCTGTCTCCTGAAACTCCTCCAGGACTCATAGGCACACCTTGGCAGGTAGGAGTAGTGCCTCTCCAGCATTCCATTCATAAGTGAGTAATATTGTGACAGCGTGCGCCCCTCTTGACGTAGATAGAACAGATCGTAAAAGACCTGAAAAATACGTGTAGAGTTCTTGGCATGTGAATAGGTATCATGTAAAGACTCCCACATCTCCTTCGCTGTAGTATAATACATGATCTCATCTCTTATTGTGGGAATAACTGTCTGCATCAGCCATGCACAAACCATGGCATTATCACTATCCCAATTAGCATTTGTGCCAGTCTTATTCCAAAGCTCCGGATCGGTAAGTATATGGCTCTTTTTATGACCCCTGATGGTTATAAGAAAGGTCTGGGACCACTGCGGGTAGTTGGTCTCATCCAACTTAACAACTGGACCAAAGAACGGATTTTTGAGTACCTCGATGTTCGAAATAGAACCCGAAGACACCTTGAACCGATTGTTTGAAACCATCTCCACAATCCGGAAGCCTCACTCAAGTGTCTAGGACCAAGAAACCATCAAATAATATGAAAATCCAGCAGATTCAGATCTGCATAGTTGTTAGGAGGCTTCCTTGGACAGATGTTAGCCTCACCTAGGTGCAAGGAGAACACCCAAGGAGGCCGTGAATAGGTCTAGCCCCATTTTTGCAAGCAGAACAGGACTGCAGTCCTTAGATCAGGGCAATATGCCCCTCACGGATGCAGCAGGTGGTTGCGCTGTCGATCTCCGCCAGTCGCGGCCTCAGACAGGCGCTGAGATGCTGACAAAGGCTGGGCGGTGGCGCTAGTGCCTGCTACAGAGTGCCGCTAGCAGTCGCTAGGACCTGCAGTGCCGACAACAGCTCCTGTATGAGGTCGCAGTGCAGCTCAGCGTCGCTGCTGGGTCTATTGACCCTCATCGGAGCATCGCTGGGTGAGGTTGGAGCTTCCGCGCCGCTACAGCCCCATCGCGAGGGCTGAATCGAGCCGCAGCGCCATTGCCTCCAACCACTAGGACCTCGTCGAAGCTTCGCTCGATGGTTCAAGAGCTTTCTCGCCACTGCAGCCTCGTCGCGAGGTTGAACTAGGGCACAGGGGCTCCACCTCTAGCCACTAGGGCACCTGCGTGCGGTCGGAGGGTCGCCGGAGAGCATTGTTGTAGCCGAGGAAGGAGGAGATGAGAACGGGATTTGGGTGTTAGGGTTTAGGAGGCTTTAAGGGGTGGGATTCCTAGAGTCTCGGTCTAGGACCTGTGCTCTGATACCAAGTTGGTTGGAAGAGTTCAGGTAACTTAGAAACCCTAGGCCCTCTTTATAGAGAGAGGGACCAAAGAGTTAAAAGTACATAAATGTCCCTGAGGGACGAACTATTATAGCCCTCACAATAAGACGAGAATAAAACAGGCTAAAATACGCCAACAAGTTGAGGCCAAAACTTCTTTCAAGTTTGAAAAACCTTGGTTATTAGAGGAAGGCTTCAAAGAGTTTAAGATTGGTGGCAATTGCTGCCTTCTCATGGCACAATAACTACTACGTGGATAAAGTGATTACAATGCCTGTGGCAATACCTCATGAAGTATAGGAAGAAGATACAAAAGGAATGATAGATGGAAAGAGAAGATATTTGAGTAAGATCAACAGGTTGGGTAGGTTGGAAGATTGAGAGCTTTAATAGCATAAGAGGTGATTGACTAAAAGAAGCACTAGGTGATGGTTTGTGAAGAGGATTTTAAGGAAGATTGAATGGAGATAGAAGTCAAGACAAACTTGGTCAAAGGGGAACTCAATGAATTACATTAATAAGCTCTAGATGAAACATGTTGTAGTTTAGGGTAAGTGAGCGGTTGGAGAGGGTTCCATGAACCATTTCCATTCTTTTACAAGGGGCACTGTATTGAACTGGAACAAGCATGCACTATGGTGAAACCATTCTCCTAGGAGGTTTTTAAAGGCGTTGAAGGGTTTAAATGGAGAATGGCTACCTAGGTTGGATGGGTTTCCTATGTTGTTCTTTGGGGAGTTCTAATTCTTTGCTATGATATATACCCTCGAGGAGTTTGTAGTAGAGCAATATTAGCTTTGAAAGGCTTGATAGGTCACCTCTATTTCTTTTCTTGAGGAGTCAATAGAGAGTGGATGAATACATGTCCACTTCCTTGTCAAACACCATTGAATTTATCATTTCCAAGGTGTTGGCAAATAAGTTGTGTTAGGTGATGGATGACTTGATTTGTGAGGTTTAGTCAACCATCATGGGGGCAGGCATGTACATTGGGCAATGTTGTTGTGGCCTTGGAGATTGTCTTCCCTTGGTGTAGAGGGTGGAAAGGATTCTTTTAGAAGGTGGACTTTTCTAAGGTGGTGGCAGTCTAAGTTGTCAAGCTATTGCCTCAGGCTATTGGGCTATCGGGCCAGGCGAGAGAGCTAAAGGTTGCCTTGGTGTTATTTCAGGCTAGGGGCTTCATCCGGATTATCGCCTAGTTGCCTTCTTTGTCACCTGGGTCGACTTTAGGTTTAGGGTAGATCATAAGACTCTTATTTGGTCTTAAGTTATATATATTATAGATATTTTGTGTTATATATTGTTGTGTGTGTATACACACACACGTTATTGACAACTTTTATATGCTTAATTTTGCCTTCTCTTCCTAACTTAGACTATTGTTTGCCTGTTAAGACATGTATGTATAAGTTATATATTATTGTATGTCTATAATGATATAATTATGATATATTGTTGTTTTATGTTGTGTGTATGTATATATTTATTATTGTCTACAACTGTCTAATGATATATAACAATAAATGTATAAGATATGGTATTAAGTTGTATTGTATTGTAAATATAACATATTATAATACATGTTATTACCTTGAGTACGACTTGGAGACAACCTTTTGGGCTAGCATTTGCGGGTCATTGGCGGATGCCTCTACCTTGTGGATGGGTTCACTTTATTGTGGTGCATTTGGCTCAGACTCAATGGAGTGAGAGTCTCAATAGAGGGTGTACTTTATCATTATAATATTTTTTTGTAATTTTTGGTGTAATTAGCTCCTTTTATTAATGTAGTGGAGGGTTAACATCCATTGTAAACCCTTCTTTTCTTCAAAACAAATACATGTCACTATCTTATTTTAGTAGATACATATGATATATATTTGGTTGTTTGTTTTGGCCTATTATTATAAATATAATATATATGTTTACACATTGTATGATAGTATAAATATATATGTTATTGTTATTTAAATATAATGTGATTATTATTTTTTTGTTAACTTAAATATTATTATCATATATTTCTTATGAACGACAATGTTATCATGTGAGCTTATTAGACATATTCAATATTTTAAGAAATAAAAAGATTCATCGCCTCAATTCAATTGGGCAATTGCCTTTTTATCACCTCTCGCCTCTGGTGTTTAAGGAGGTTGTCGCCTTACAGCTGCCTTACGCCTTGATAGCTTTGATGGCAGTTATGGTTTTCCGTGTAGAGGAAAGGTTTTCCAAGTAGGTGCATTGCATGGATTGAGCCAGTGAATTACCACTTCATAGTTTTTGGTGTTGGTGAATGAATGGAAGGAGGGTGGATGCAACCTTAGGTGGGAGCCTGACAAGAGCGCTCCTTTTCACCTTTGCTCATTGCTCTGGTGATGGGTGCACTAGCTGGGTGTTTGTTCAGAGCATGTAAGGGGTTGTTTTGAGGCTTCACATCTTCATGGGAAAAGCACAAGATGATCCTCTTTTACAGCGCGAATGTTACGCCGTTCTTTATGAAGGAGTCAAAGAATGCCATGGGGTATGTGGCAGGGCTGTTGGAATTGTTTGGAAAGCTTTCTAGTTTACCTATTAGTAAGAAGTCTTCATTTGTTTCTTTTATTTCAGTGATCAAGGTGTTGAGGATTGGGCTCCTATTTTGGGTACACCTATCAGACAAATGTAGGTGATATGCCTGGGACTACCTTTAAGGATACACCCTTTTAGGGTTGTGGGATCTAGTGCTGATAAGATAAGATGGAGATTGGAGTGCTAAAGATCCAAGCTTCTTTCTTGAGGGGTCACTTGATACATTTGAGGTCGGTCTTGGTAGCCGTTCCTATATTTTTAATGCTTGTGTTTCACATGCTAAGGAAAATTGGGGACAAATTGAGTAAAAGATGATAAGAATCTTTCTTTCTTCCTTCCTTCCTTCCTTCCTTCCTTTCTTTTTGGAAGAGACTAATGAAGAATGCAGAGGGAATGCACCTGGTAATGTGGAATGAGGTTTGCTTACCCTTTATCTAAAGGGGCTTAGGGGTGCTTGATTTGGGAATGATGGATTGGGCCTTGCTTTCAAAGTAGGTGGTGGCAAAGGTGATTGGTGGAGAGTGAAGTCTTGTGATAGTTGTGCTATTTGCTTGTTGTGACTTTTGGCTCAATTAGGAGAAGCAGAAAATACCAGTGTTTAGAAAAAAAGGTCACCTAGGCCAAGTCGTCGGCCGAGTACTCCTTGGTGCCCCCTTGATTGCACTGTTTGTAAATGGCTCATTATAAACTTGGTCCGAGTACTCTAAGTAGGCACCTGCTTGCTTGATTTCCTAATAGAAACTTTCCCTTCCAATTTTGAACCCCTGTCCCCTAAAAAAAGCAAGCTCCCCTTGCGACCCTATTGAACCCTCTAAACCTAAACCTTTCCCCAAGTGATCACTTTATTCTTTAGTTTTGCTTCCATTTTTTTTTTCCATTGCTGTCGTGCTATCTTGATTTCTTCTTTGAAAGGTTACCATTTAAGAAAAGAGAAGTGTGTATCATCTTGCCAGCTATATGTAGATTTTAGTATGTTTAGGTTTTTTTTACTACCCATTTGGTTCATTTGCTATAATGTATCTATTTTCTTAATGTTCATTTAGTTTGGATAATTTACTTTATTATTCATATTAGGGTTTATATGATGTTCAATTGCATACGTCATTTGTTATCATTCATCAATAAACCTTCAGTGTTTAACTCCATTTCTATTGAATCAATGTTCGTTTCATGGTTCATTTTGTTTAGAATGAGGAATGAAGCTCTTTAGAATTTTATTTTGGATGTTTGGAAGGAACATTGTTTTATGAGACATTCTTTCCGAGAATGCTATTTCTTGTTAGAACATTTTATGTATGCTTTGAATCTTTGTTTTTGGACCTTTTTTTTGTTGTTGTGGTTCCATTAGTTAAATTTCTCTTGAATGGTATTTTAGTACTTATGTTTTTATCTTGGTATTTATGTTTTTTAGTGTAGTTATTTATGATTTTATTCAGTTAGTAGTATAAAATAATTATTTAAATTTATTTTTGTGAATGTAATTAGCCATATGTAGTGAGATGCCGTTTTTACTTGTTTGTTGGATAAAGTATGTAATTTACCTAAGTTGCTTTTATATAAAGGAGACGGGTTTCTTGCTATCAAATATAATGTCTCTTTTCGTTCACATGGTATCAAAGTAGTGATCTTAAATCGGTGATTCGATATCCCACCAAGTATCTCCTTCTCCCATGCAACAATCATGGCGTAATCTTCCATATCACCTAGATCTTGGTTCGGGCCCTAAGGTGAGTGATGTTGAGATTTGGCGCTATTGCTGCCCTTGCATTGTAGGTCTGATCATAGCCCATAAATCTAGATTTGGCCCTATTGTTGGGTGATGTGGACGCTTGTTGCTAGGCGATTTGGGGTTGGTGTTGGCAATCTATTGCTAATCATGCTTGTTGTGATCATGTGATGGTGTTGGTGATGTGGGTTGGTTGCTGGGCATGATCTGTTGATGTTCATGTTGTTGATCATGTGGGAATACCAACAATGGAAGTATTTGGTGTCTCCCTTTGTGTGCTTGGGATTGCCTCCTATATTATGCCTGGGATCGTCTCCCTTGTGTGCTTGAGATTGCCTCCCAGTATCTATCCACATTCTACTTGATGATGGTGCTGTTAGGAGGAACATGGATTACGTGCGTAAGGCTTCATCGGAGATTGATGTGGCAAGGTGTATCCTTGGATGCGTGAAGTTGGTGAAGGTAGCAAATAGGTCTATTTCTCCTACCACCACAATGGGTGATGTAAAGATATCCTGGAAATTGGAGTTTCCTGATGTACATTGTGCTCCAGAGTTCCCCATGAATCTCTTTGAGTTGCATTTGCAAAGATCTTTAATGTCATGTTATATTCGATGGTAAGCATTGCTACTTCTAGGATAAACAGACAAATGAGATCATTGATGGTGGGATCGAGAAGGATGGCTTGTACTTCCTCAATATCCCATCTTAGTTTGCTTGTGCAGTTTCTATCTCGGCATATCCCTTGCTATCAGTGGCTTGGTCATTCCACTGTAGGGAAGATGCATCAGATGTTCCTTGAATTGCCATCCAGTACTTCCTTTGACTAGAGGCATGTTAGTTAGGAAAACATCATCGGAGTATGTTTTCTCAATGCATAGAAGGGATTAGTACCTCCCTTTTGAGTCTAGTACATTGTGATGTCTGAGGGCCTACATGTATCACTAACGTCTGAGGCTACAGGTACTTATGGTGTTTGTTGATGACTATAGTAGATCTACCTGGGTCTTCTTGATGAAGAATCACTTAGAGATTCTTTAGATTGTGTTGCAACACTTTGCAAAGATATAGACTCGGTATTGCACAACGATACAAGTCTTCAAAAGTGATAATGCATTGGAATTCATGCGGATAAATCTTCAGGCCTTTTTCACCAACAAAGGAACCTTACATCAGATGTCATGTGCCCATACATCATAGTAGGATGGAGTTATAGAGTGTAAACTTCATCATTTGTTAGATATTGTGTGGACACTCATGGTGTACATGAAGGTTCCAAAGTAGTGTTTGGGTGATGCGGTCTTGACAACAACTTATCTAATCAACAGGGATACCTTATCAGCTATTGCATCTTAAGTTAAATAGCCCATTTGCTTTGCTACTTAGCTTATTTGGCTGCACATTTTTTGTTTAGGCCTTTGGAGCCCAAGACAAGTTCTTCCCTTGAGTTGTGTCTTTTTGTGATACTCTTGTACTTAGAAATGATATAGATGTTATGATCTCGTGCATGAGAGGTATATCACGATTACAGATGTAACCTTCTTTGAGAAATTTATTTCTTTGAAGAAGGTGCTAGCATCGATCTTGCCCCTTAGGAGAAGCAAGTGTATCACAGGTAGCATACTCCACTACCCATTGCACTAGAGTCTACAAAGGACTGTCCAGTACGAGAATCACCCCTAGTTATTCAGGATGATGTAGATGACATGCCTATTACACTTGGGAAGTTTAGCAAATCTTGCATGTTGCAACCCATCTCTAGCTACATGACTACGGTACATTTGCAGAGTGATGTACAACATTGCCACTGTTCTTACCATTACCATAGTACCCAGAGACTATGTTTAGGCCTCACAAGATTCATGTTGGAGAGCAGCCATGGATGAGGAAATGACTACTTGGATCTCATGTGGCACATGGGAATTAGTTCCGTGTCCTCCAGGTGTGACCCTTGTCAATTGCAAATGGGTCTCTACCATAAAATACCTAACAAATGGTTCAATGAATCAATTCAAGGTGTAATTTGTGGATAAAGGATTCACGTAGACATATGGGGTCGATTATCTTGAGATCTTTTCCCAAGTGGCACAAGTTTCCTTCATTTGTATCCTTCTATTTGTGGCAGTAAACAACTGTTTGACCCTTTTTTAGTTAAATATTAAGAATGCTTTCTTGTATGGAGATCTTATTGAGGAGGTGTATATGTAGCAAGCACCATGCTGTGACTTAGGGGGAGTGTGTGCAGATTGAAGAAGGCTATCTATAGCCCCAAGCAGAGCTCGAGGGCATTGTTTGAGAGGTTGAGTATAGAAGTACAAACAATTGGGTTTAGTCGATTTTCCTCGGATCACTTTGTTTTCATTAAGAGATAGGCTCAGAAGGTGGTTATCTTAGCAGTCTATGTGAATGATATGGTTTTGCTTGCAGTGATGAGGAAGGTATATGCCAAGTGAAGGAGTTCTTACCCACCACATTTGTAATGAAGGACCTTGGAGACTTGAAGTAAGTCGGAGATAATAATTTGTCTTATTCTCAAATGAAACCCTACACCTCTTTATATAGAGAAAGGTGTTGGGAAAATTACATCATAAGTCCAATAGGATAAAAACCATAACAAACAACTCCAAACAACATTATAAGTGCTCTACCAACACTCCCCTTCAAGCTGAAGCACATATATCAATGATGCTCAGCTTGGAACAACACTTATCAAAAGTAGATCTAGCAAGGGGCTTTGTGAATATGTTCACAATCTGATCTTCAGAAGATACAAATGAAGTGTAAATAATTCCACGCTGTATCAAGTTTCTAGTGTAGTGGCAATCAACTTCAACATGCTTTCTTCGCTCATGGAACATTTGGTTGTTTGCAATATATGTAGTAGCGCAATTATCGTATCTCATCTCCATTGGTCCCTCTTCCTGAACATGGTGATCATGTAGCACAGATCTAACCCAAATCATCTTTGTAGCTGTCTGAGCCATAGCCTTATATTCTGACTCTGCACTGGACCTGGATACCACCTGCTGCTTCTTGCTTCTCCATGTCAGTAAGTTGCCTACCACATAAGTACAGAATCTAGTTGACTTTTTGTTTATCATGCATCTTGCATAGTCGGCATTAGAATAGTTAACAACACTCATAGATGTGTCCCTCTGAAATAAAACACCTCTGTCAGGTGCTTTCTTCACATACCTAAGCACTTGTATAGCAGTATCTCAATGCTGCCTGGTCGGTTTGTCCATGAACTGGCTGAGTTTCTTTACTGCAAGGGAAAGATCTGGACGTGTAATAGTAAGATACAACAATTTACCAACCAACTGCCTATATGATCTGCTATCTATAGGCGGTGACTCAGTATCATAGAGGTGTCCTTTGGGATCCATAGGTATATTAGCAGGTCTGGACCCCATCATTCCTGTTACCTGCAAGATATCAAGGGCATATTTGTGCTGACTAAGAACAATGCCCTTCCTGCTGCATGCCACTTTAATCCTAAGAAAGTATTTAAGCTCACCCAGATCTTTCATCACAAAGGCATCAGCGAACTTTTTTTTTTACCTCAGCTATCCCAGCAAAATCATCTCCAGTGAGGATCAGGTCATCCACATAGACAAGGAGTACAACCACTCCCCCTTTACTCTTCCTGACAAACAATGAGTGATCAGCAGAGGACCTTATAAGTCCCATTACCTGTACCTCTAAAAGTTTCTAGAACCATGCTCTCGGGCTCTACTTTAAGCCATAGATGGCTTTATTTAATCTATATACATACTCCCCCTGAGCTTCAAACCCAGGAGGTTGTTGCATATAAACCTCCTTTTGAAGATCTCCATACAAAAATATGTTCTTGACATCCAACTGATGAAGAGGCCAGTCATAGTGAGATAATACAGACATCAAAATCCGAACAGTAGATAGTCGAGCGACAGGAAAGAAGGTATCAAAGAAATCTACCCTGTACGTTTGGGTAAATTCCTTTGCCATCAGTCTTGCCTTGTAGCGAGATATTGTGTCGTCTGGGTTATATTTGACTACAAAGACCTAACGGTACCCAACTGTTCTAGCATAAGGAGGTAAGACGGTTAGGTACCACGTTCCTCTAGACCGTAGAGCAGCCATCTCATCCTCCATGGTCTGATGCCATTTTGGATCCAGCATGACTTGCTAATGGGAGGTAGGAACGTGTGTCGTAGATAGAGTTGCTGTGAAAGTAGAAAAAGAATTACCAAGATTGGTAGTAGAGACTGTGTATAATATGATACTGGGCCAAGGTTCAGGAAGTTGGTATGCGGTATGCGGTCAGTTGGGTCACCGCATAGCGAGTATGTGGTATTCAGACGAGTATGCGGACAAGTATGTGGTTTTGCATTTTTTATTTAAAAAATATAAAATAATTAGTTAATTCATTAAATTTTGTGTTATATGCAATGTTATAATTATGCGAATGTCTTATGTTGTATAATAAAAAAATATAGTCTAGAACCATATAATTTGACATTTTAATTCCTATAAAACCTAGAATATAAAAGATTTGACATCTTAAAAAAGGAAAATGTAGAGATTAGAATCCAGATGTTCATTTAAACAAACACAAAAGAATTAACAATAGTGTTGAACACAAAATGATATTTAACATAAATAATTGATGTAAAAAATAAGACCCTAAAAATAAAAAAACCTAAAACAAAAGCTAGTCTTAGAAATTGATGAGAAAACCAGACTTAACAATTGATTTATTTAAAATTAGGAATGATTTATACACGTCACATACAGGCCCTAAAAATCAGGCATAAACAAATACAACATTAGGAATATATACAACATTTGAGACACATGCACGATGTCAGGAATAAATCAGGCCTTAAATATCAAACCTAATAAAAATCTGACCCTAGAAATGAAAAACCTAAAACTAAAATCAGACCATGAGAGATATACCTCCAGTGATGGTCGGTGAAACCTCCAATGTTGGTAGGTGATGGCTGGTGGGTGATGGTAACGCCGTGCGAGAGGTAGTGTAGCAGTAGCAACACCCGACAGTGGTGCACTCGACGTTGGTGGGCGATGATTAGTGGGTGATGGTGGTGCTGTGTTAGAGGCAGCAGAGAGGGCGAAGCGCCGACGACAGAGAGGGTGATGAGGGTTTAGGGCGATGGCAAAGAGGGGTTTAGGCGTTCTCGATGGGTTTGGGTTGGGATATTAGGCATTCTCGATGGCAGAGAGGGGTTTAGAATATCTAAGAAGTTTTATTTTTAAGTGGGTCTTTTTAATGTGAGGCCCTGAAGTTTCTTTTTTAAAAGACCCTATCGGTGGATCTATCTCAAAAGTGGGTGACTACTCGACTGAGTAAACGCCTACTCGATCCGACTACTCGCCTAGACTTGCTTATAGCACCGCATTACATTACACGGTTCGGGGAGGGGTCTGCCTACGACTATGCGATCGCCTACTCGTCCTAGGCGGTCAACTTCCTGAACACTGTACTGGGCACAACTGCGTGGAATCTTTCGAATAGCAATTGGAAGATCAAGATCCTCCTCACTACGCTCAATAGCAACTGGAGTATGAGACTCATCAAAGTAACCTGCACAAGTACCACTAGGAAACTTACGTCAGTATCAACCCATACCTGACCAGGGGAGGAGACAGGTGGCTGAGGTGTAGTGGGGGTGTGTTCTCGCCATGCTTGCTGTCTATATGCCTTAGGTAGCCTATAAACTTGAGTAATCTTAGCTTTCTGTCTCATAGAAGTATCTGTGGTAGCTATATCCTCATGATGTGTAACGGGGATCTGTTCTAAGGGAACTGGTAGAACAAGCATAGGAGCCAAGCCTATCTCAAATGTCACCTGATGACCATCTGTAGAGAAATAAGGAATGGGCTCATGAAATGTGACATTCGCAGTCACATAATGCTTTTTACCACGGGAGTCATAGCATCTGTATCCTTTCTGGGTGCTATTATATCCCAGAAAGACACTTTACTGCTCTTGGAGCCAACTTGTCTCTACTAGGTCCAAGAATGTGAATAAAGGCAACACAGCGAAACACCTGAGGTGGAACAGTGAATGGATCCTTCTCAGGATAGAGGATCTGCCAAGGAACTTGTTCTTGTATAGCTGAGTTGAGCAATCTATTGATCAAATAACACGCAGTTAACACTGCATCTCCTCAATACACCTGTGGCACATTGTGCTGCATCAATAATGTTCTAGCCACATCAAGTACGTAACGGTGCTTTCTTTCCACTGCATCATTCTGTTGTGACTTATGTAGACAGGATATTTGGTGAACAATTTCAAAAGGTCTATGAAAGGTCGCCAACTTAGATGTACAAAACTCTAGAGCATTATCAGATTACATAATTTTCACAATAGTAGAAAATTGAGTCTTTATTTGTAAAATAAATGTTTCAATTATTGATTCAACATCGGATTTATTTTTCAAAGTAATAACCATGACATCCTGGAAAAATCATCCACAACAAGTAGATAAAATCTATGACCCAGTCTATCCGGGACACGACTCGGTCCTTATACATTCATGTGCAGTAAATCAAAGATAGCAGTAGAACTGTGAGACAAACTAGGAAGAAAACTGGTTCTATGATGCTTTCCTTGATGAGATGCATCACACAAAATCTTCGTAGCTGGTGAAATATAAGGAATGACGCGTCGAAGCCTGTCCAGTGATGGGTGCCCAAGACGATGATGCCACTGAAGAGTTGTACCGGCACTAAATCCAACCTCGCCCTGACACATAGCACAGGAAATGGAGTCTAGATCAGGCGATACACCCCTTTCCTCATGTCCGCCATCAATCGTCCTCTTCGTGAGTTTGTCCTAAAAAATACAGCTAAACTCATTAAATATTACATGACAGTGCAAGTCTTTTGTAATTTTAGTAATAGACAAAAGACTAATCGGAAATTCTGGAACATAAAGAACATTTGGCGTGTCAAAGCAGGAGTCACTGCTACATCTCCTCTATCATGAACCCTACACTATCTGCCATCTGCTACCTGCACAGATCTCCCTGAGTGAACATTATGAACTTGCCCAAAACATGTCTCATCCCCACTGAGATGCTGAGATGCACCATAATACACCAACCACAAGGTATTATTAGTGCTATCTGACCTGTAAGCGAAAATCATACTTGAAATAGCCAACGCGGCAGTATCTGCAGTAGTAGTAGTCTCCTGGGTCAACTGGGAGAAGCGCTGGACCATAGCATCATAGTCTGCACGAGACCATGTTGCTCCCCTCCTCTAAAGAAATAGCTTGGTTGGCCATGGGAGGTCGACTAAGCTTCGTCCAGCAAGAGGCCTCTGTTTGGCCAATCTTTCTACAATGCGAGCAAATGGTGCGAGGTCTACTACTCATACCCCAACCATCATGCTCTCTCCCCCTGGTGGATGGGGCACCACGTCCTCCACGTGCGACATCAACAAGCACTGGGGTCTATCCACTCTCTGACATGGGTGGCCTAACGATCACCCTGCTCACGCGGCTATATGCCTCCTTTAGAGATAGAAGCTCAGCTGAGTAAAGATCTGGGACTTAGCAGCCTCATTGTCTGGTCCAAGTCCGTCAAGAAACTGTAGGACAACATACTCCTTCCTATGTGCTCTTTGAGTGGCACAAGTGCAGACAGGTCGACAAGCATTGTACTTCTCAAGGAGCCCCTTTAGTATAGCATAGTACTGCGATAGTGACTAACCCTCTTATTTGAGACTATCAATAGCATGGTGAACCTCAAACACTTTGCTAGAATTCTTCTCATGAGAATATTTGTCATGTAGTGAATCCTACATCTCCTTAGCGGTCTTGTAGTACATGATCCCATCACCAATCTGAGGCTCAACAAAATTCATGATCCACGCATGGATCATGGAATTATCTTTCTTTCACGTGGCATTCCTCCATGTTTTATCTTGTTGCTCCATCTTCAACAGTAGGTGTTCCTTATCATGCTCCTCAACGGTCATGAGGAACGTTTGAGACCATCTAGCATAATTGGCCTCGTTTAACTTGGTGATAGGAACCAAGAAAGGAGATTTGTAATCCTTGTTGTCCATAGCAGTAACCAATGACACTTCCGAAGAATCTGAGGAGGCTATCGTGCCTTAGAATTGCCACAAGATGCCACAGATGCGGTCTGAATCAATATTTAGATATGAAAATTTCACAATCAGTGAAAAATGATCTCTTGAACATGAGATCTAAGATCGAAAGATCCTAGATAACATCTTAAGCATCACAGGCACCCCTTTAGATCAGGGCTTAGCACATGTTAGGATGTTACAAAGGACCTAACAACGCTTCTAAGAGGTGTAATGCTTCCTCTACGACAAGGAAGTCGCACCGCCACCCTACTACTTGCTGTTTGCAGTAGGCAGGAGGAGCTGCAACCTCAGAGGTGGCGCTGCAGGACCCCGAGGGCCACCACCGCGACCTGTAGGCGATGGGCGACGACGCTCAGTGGTCAGGGGCGACGTTGCTACCTGCAAACGATGAGGCAGTGCTGCTCCAGCGCTAGAGGAGGCGCTGCAGTGCCTTGAGGAGCGTGAGTCTTCTCCTACAGAGGGGTGGCAGTGTCCTGTGGCACTTGGAGGAGGCCCGTTAGGGCCAGCAGCGGCCGGCGGCAAGCGTCAGCAGCAGCTGCGATTGCGGTGGCAGCCTGCTGAGGTTGTGAGAGGTGGCAGCCTCACGGTAGGTGGCTTGCCGGCGAAGGCTCTTGTGGGTGTCTACTAAGAGGATTAGGGTTTTTGGTGGAGGGGTACAGAGGTTTGTGAGAGGTGGGATACTAGATCGCCAATCTAGGATCGTTGCTCTGATATCAAGTCAGAGATAATAACTTGTCTTATTCTCAAATGAAACCCTATGCCTCTTTATATAGAGAGAGGTTTTGGGAAAATTATATCATAAATCCAATAGGACAAGAACAATAACAAATAATTCCGAACAACACTAATAAGTGCTCTGCCAACAAAGTACTTTCTTGGGATTGAGGTGGTTAGACAAACATCTAGTTTGTCACTGTCTCAAAGAAAGTATACCTTATAGATTCTGGAGGAGACAGGACTATTGGGAGCCAAGCCATTGGGGTGCCTATTGAGCCATAGAAGGTCATGCTACTTTAGGAAGACCCACTATTTGAAGATGTCACATGATGCAAAAGTATAGTCAGATATTAGTTTTGCAATTTGTAGTACGTGGAGAAGTCGACATATAGAAACTATGTATGTCTTGTATTAAGATACTTGAAAGGAAGCTTGGGAAAAATGACTACATTACAAAGATCATGGTTCCCTTGACGTCGTTGCTTACTTGATGTAGATTTTGTTGGAGCTGTTGATGATAGGAGATCAACCACAAGATATGCAGTCTTCCTAGTGGGAATCTAGTGTCATGGTGAAGCAAGAAGCAAGTTGTGGTTGCTAGATCTAGTGTGGAGGCAGAGTATAGTGCAATGGCACATGTGGTGTGTGGATTATATGGGTAGTAGGTTTCCTAAATGATCTTGGGATACCTACAAAGGCACCAATTCCTTTGTATTGTGACTACAAATCTGCCACCTATACAACTTCCAATCATGTGTTCCATGAGTGAACAAAGCACATTGAAGTTGATAGTTACTTTGTGCGGAATGTAGCTATGGAAGGAAGGATTAGTACACCTCATGTTACCTCTGAGATGCAAATTGTAGACATCACCAAAGCTCTTGCTAAGAAGTGACGTGTTCTTGACAAGTTGGGACTCGAAGATATCTATGGTTCAACTTAAGTGGGAGTGAATGTATTTGGCCGTATGTAGTGAGGTGTCATTTTTATTTCTTTGTTGGACAAAATATGTAATTTACCTAAGTCTCTTTCATTTAAAAGAGACTAAGGTTTCTTGGTAGAAGATAGAACATCTCTTTCCCTTAATAATTTTTTATTTTTAATTATTTAAAAATTAAAACCTGCATACTCTTCCCCATACTCATCCACATACCAAGTACTCACTGCTGCATGAATACTGCATAGCATTTTTCTAAACATTGGATGACACCACTCAGGGGCCTTTCCATTTTGGAAGGAATTCATTGATTTGATGCCCTCGATTCTGTAGTATAAATAGTTCCTCTTCAAAGCAAGGCTTGGGGATGGTTTTGATTTCAATCTTCGGTTCGATGGAGGTTGTGGAGTTTTCTCACACTTCTACCCAAGGCTGTTTGCTCTCTTTCCACACTTTAATGCTTCGGTGGCTTCTTGTTAGGAACTGTTTGCGAATGGAAGTATACAGGTAGTTGGAACCAATTTTTTATCCAACATGCCTGATGAGAGGGTCCAGGACTTACTTCAGGAAGGAGTCGAGCAATTTACATTCATTGCCTGTGGAGGCAGATAGATGGGAAATTAGTAGATGGAAGGTGATCTATAGATTGTTGCATGACAGCACATAGAGGTTGGATGGACCTTTGATTCAAGACATCATCTTAATATTTCAGAAAACGAAAATGCCTATGAAGGTGAATATTTTTTTGTGGCTTCCAAGAAGATTGATGACTTCAAAACACAGGCAAAGGATTTTTCTTATAAATGATGTGGTGTGTACTTTGTGATGATGCCATTGAGGACTGCAGTCACCCCTTCTTCTTTTGTCCCTTCACCACCACAGTTTGGGAGAATATGAGGTTAGAGTGGGTAGATTCCTCCTCTTGATCTGCCTTTTGGAGTTCCTGGTGGTGGGTAGGGTCGAACAGGGTTTGCAGTGCCTCAGGTCTGATCTTGAAAGGGCAATGTGCCTTGCAGTCTTGTGGGTGTTGTGGTTATAGAGGAATGGAGTGGTGTTTAGAGTGGAAAGGCTCAGTGTTGGTGAAGAGGTGTATGATGCTGTTGGCACTATGTAGATGTGGGGTATTTTTTTGTAAGATGGGGAATGCATTAGCTATTTAATGTATTAACAGATAATCACTACCTTCACTACCTTCAAGCCACTATCCTTTACTAAATAAAAAAACAAACTTGATTGGAACCTTGATCCCATAGAAGGAACTTAAAGATTTATAAAACAATTATGTTTTGATGGATAACCTTATTTGGCTAGGGTAGTTCAAAGAAAATATTTAAGTGTAGTGAGATCCTTGGTAATTATAGCTTAAAGTTACTATCATGTTCATACGTATTACCACCATATTCAATATTTATTGCTGTTTCAATGAATGAAGTTACACCAAATGGGGTTCGTGTTCGAGTTCGCAATCTTCCAAAAAAGAAGAACATTCATAGAGACCTGCAGTCAGCATTTAAGGAGTTTGCAGGCATCACTAACATTAGCCCAGCCGTATCAGGGAACCGCAAGACTAGAGATCCCATTTGCAAAGGTTTTGCATTTGTTGATCTCAAGTCAGAAGAGGTTGCAGAAAGGTGATGTTCCCTATGCCATTTTTGGTTTTATTAGATGCTCCTTTACTGACAGCTCTACATGAGAATATTTCTCTTAATACCCATAATTATCCTGGTGATGAAGCTTTTCTCTTGTTTATTTCGCTGCCTATTCTCTCTGCTTAAGCAACAATTATACTTGGTTGAGAAACAATGTCAACAACAACAACAACAACCAAGTCTTTTCCCACACTAAGTGGGGTCAGCTATATGGTTGAGAAACAATGTCATCTTGCCTAAATGCAAGTTTTCTATCTTTCTCAAAGAATAAGAACGAAAAAAGAAACAAGTATTCCTTTCTGATGTTACTTCTGTCAATCACTTTACCATCTTTATGTTTGTGCTTGGTGCATCCCTTTAAGAAGGTTTACACTGGTCAGTCTAGAAGAAGGTACAGACAATGTCCATCTGCAGACCAGGACAAACTCTAACAATAGATGCTTATCCACAAGTTAAAAGTCACCCACTAGGTGACATACACACATGATTGAACCTTCACATCTGTGCATGTGTCATTGTGAGAATCTGTAGGTATATGCAACAAACGCATCTGGTTGTTGCAGCATACTGCATGGACAAGTGTTGGAATGCCAAATTGTAGCAAGCAACGCAGTGTTCTTGGTATGCAATGGAGGATATGACACAATGAGAGAGATGACACTGTTGGCAGTGTGGTTGGTGTAGGGGCAGCAGTGATGGTGGTGGGGCCTCTTGGCTGTGAGGCCGTTGTTCTTGAACCAGCTATCTGGATTAGAAGCCCTTGTCCTTTTTACATAGAATTAGATGAAAAAATGATTAAAAAGGACTGGGAATAAAAAGAGTCTAATATTGATATAGGTAGAAGTTGTCTTGTTTGGAAAGGGGAAAAGATGAGAAAGAAACCTCACCATGCTAATTAAAGGTTTTCCGGAGCAATATCTGTCTTTCCTCCATGCCAAAGTTATTTTATTGTTTTATTAAGTCTAAGTTCTTTCCTATAATTTTTTTTATCACTCCTTTTCAAAACAACACTCATTTTGTGGTCACTTAGTAAAGTTTATCTCATACTCATTTGAAATATTTAAATAACGCGGAAGCAATAATATGAAAGCATAAGAAATTAAGGAACACTTGGGTTTATGTGGAAACCCCACTCACGAGGAGCGGAGAGAACCACGGGAGAAGGCTTCGATAGTGCACTGATTTGTGTTTATTCTTCTCAAATGAATAGGTGGGAGGCACATGCTTATTTATAGGTCACCACTCACACAAGAAGTCCATATCTTCTAATGTGTCACTAAACCCACAACTCAATTCTCTCAATACTCCTCCTCAAGCTGGAGCATTGAATACTTACCTTGTAACACAAATAAATCCACTATACACACCAGAACAAACACTTTAGACTGGTTCTTGCTTGTAGGCGGGAACACGGGTTGTAGCTGCTGGATGAACTGTAGTTGGCTCTGAAGATCTGATATTAATGGCTCCCCGTTCAGTATCCCTGAAATTGGGTTTTCCTCTGAAGACCTCGAAGGTGGATCTCCCTCTAGAGTCCGTAAAACCTGATCTCCTACATAGAAACTTGAAATGAGTCCTTCTGAGGATCTTGAAACTCTAGACCTCCTAGAGTTGGGTTTCTCATGTGGAGTCCATGAACAAAAGGGACTCCTAAACGGAGGTGACTACAACAAGCTCCCATATTCCCCCTTTCTCCCATACTAATATGAGAGAAAAACTAACAAGAGAAGAAATAAAAGAAAACTAGAGAAGACTCCTCCACTCCTCATGATTCACATGATTTTTTTTTACTCCTTTATTTCTTCTTTTTGTTTTCCTTTTTCTTCATTTTTTTCTTTTTTTTTCTCTCTCCACTTTTTTTTTTCTCTTTTTCTTTTTTTTTTCTCTTTTCTTTTCTTTACATATCATCTCATCTCATTGTTTTCTTCTTTAAAAAGGCTCGGCCTCCCTTAGGGTTCGGGAGAACCCTGCAAAGAGGCACGGTGGCTCCTTCACTGCTGGGAGCCACCAGCATCCGCTCCTGCTGCCGGCGCCACACTGCCTTGTTCGCTCCGAGTCTCCACAACGACGGCAATGCTAATCGTGCTGCCTCCACCGATGGCCTGCAACCCTGCATCCTTACCGTCGTCATCCTTGCCTCCGAGGAGTCATGCTACGACCTCCGCGATCGTGTCTTCCTCCTCGAGGACTACCTATGGGACTGCGAGCGTCGCCTCGAGGTGTTAAGGAGGCGGTGGCGCAACCACCACCATGGATCACCCTTTGCTGTCGATTGCTTCGCTGCCTAGTGCCATTGCCCCGCCATTATACGTACCTCATCGCGCGGATCTCCTCCACCTTCGCCACCTGTAGTGGGCCGCGTCTGTGGAGTGCTGGTGTGGCTGCAGTCGATGCCTGCAGCGGACGTCGCTCCTTGTGGTTGCCAGATGTGCCTTCGCGTCACCATCGCCGTTGAGCATAGCCACGAGGGTTAGTGCCAGCGTGCCCAGCCCTGCCGTCACACCATTGATGGCGTCCTCCATCTCCATCGTAATGGCTCTCTGTTGCCGCGACCTTATCTCTAGCGTTGCGCGTGCCCTAGCCACGTCGACCTCTTGTAGCGACCTGTTGCCGTTGCTCCATTCTCCAACAACAAAGATACTCCAAGAACATAATATAATAATAATATACTAATGAATCTCTGATAATAAAACCCACGAACGACTCGCTTTGATATCAATTTGACATTTAAATAACGCGGAATCAATAATATCAAAGCATAAGAAATCAAGGAACGCTTAGGTTTACGTGGAAACCCACTCATGAAGAGTTGGGAGAAAACTACGGGAGAAGGCCCCAATAGGGCACTGATTTGTATTTCTTCTTCTCAAATGAATAGGTGGGGGGCGTACGCCTATTTATAGGCCACCACTCATACAAGAAGTCTATATCTTCCAATGTGGCACTAAACCCATAGCTCAATTCTCTCAACATACTTCTTAATATGGTATTATAATGGGCTCCTTTTAGCTAGTAGCCCAACCTTCCTCCTTCCAGACCAAAGATTGGCAGCAGTGGCATGATTTGTATAGGTGGCAAGGCCTGGTGACACAGTGGTGAGCCAGCCTTGAGACATGCTTAGGCAGTGGTGCTTGGCAATGCATATTTGGTTGCATATTACTTGGTACTAGTCTGCAGCTTTGTGAGGCTAAAATGGTGCATGTATCGTGGCCTACCTGATGCAGCACACTTTTTTGCAGCATTGCACCTGTGGCATCACTCAATGTGGTTGGTGGCATATGGGATTAATCTACAAGGACAGACGGCAAAGCTTACTACAACAATTCATCTCAATACATTGTCTTTTTTTTGAAAGGTTAAAGGATGATTGCTAGAGATCAACAGTCATCCACTTCATTCCATGAGAAAAATTAGAACATAGTTATAGGTTTTGCATCCAAAGGTACAAAAAAACTCAAACCTTGCAACATTTTCAATCCATGCCCTCTCGCTATGTTGGAGCCAAAGGGACCATAAAGATGTTGCTGCTAGGCCTCGCAAAAGGGCTTGGGCTTATTAGGCTTAGCTTAGGATTGGCTTGATAAGGGCTTATGAACAAAGGTCACTGAGCTATGTTTGAACAAAATCCAAGCTTGATAAGTTGTCGAGTCGAGCTCGAACCGAATGACTTGGCTCAATAAGGGCTTAGGCTCAATAAGAAAATTATATGTATTTGTTAGCATATGTTGTGTGGTCTTTTCCTTATTGTAAGGGCTATGGGTGCTTTGTCCCTTAGGGGTATTCCTGTACTTTTGATTCTACGGTCTCTCTCTATATAAGAGAGCTCTAGGATTTCTAATGAAATTAAGTCATTCCAACCGATTTGGTATCAGAGCATCGGTCCTAGACTGTGGCTTTAGGTATCCTACCCCTCGCAGCTTCCAAAACCCTAACTACCAAACCCTAATCACTTCTCTCTCCCCCGTGAGCAGCAGTAACTCTCGATGGAGCTCCGGCGACGCGTTGTAGCACGCGCGGCGGTGCTACGGCGGCGCTGCGGCGAGCTTGGAGGCTCTCATAGCCTCCGGTAGTGACGCTGCAACATCTAGGTTGATCGCGGCAACGCTGCAGCGTCTAGGTTTATCGTGGCATCACTACAGCGACTTTGGGGACTCTCCTAGCCATCGGCGACGGCGCTGCAGCACCGAGGGTCCCTCGCGATGGTGCTACGGTGATCTTGGAGGCTGATCTAGCCTTCGGCTGCGGCGTAGTAGTAGCTTGGTGGACCTGCGGTGGCGCTACAAGCGGTTGGTGGCAGTGCAACAACTAGGGCTGTTTGTTGGGCCTGCAACGTCGTGTTGTAGACGATGCTGATCCATAGCAGCCACGCAGCGACCTCCTACGGCGTTGATGTAGTGATCTGCGGCGCGATTGGCTGCTCAGATCAACAGGGAGGCGATGTGCAGTGATCTGATTGCTGTGAAGCGATTGTGAGGGGCTTTTTGGCCTGATCTAGGAATGTAAGTTTGTAATGCAGGTCTGAATCTGTTTTATTTCAGATTGTGGATGATTTCATGGTGATAGAAACTTGATCAAGGCTTCCGGATTACGAAAAATGGCTTCAGATGATCGGTCTAAAGTGGCTTTGGGCTTTGTTTCAAACACTGGGGTACTCAAGAATCCTTTATTTGGTCCTGTTGTTAAGTTGGATGAGACCAACTACTCGTAGTGGTCCCAGACCTTTCTTATGACCGTCAGGGGTCATAAAAAGAGTCATATTCTTACGGATCCGGAGCCTGAGAACAAGATATGCACACATGCTAATTGGGAGAGTGACAATGTCATGATTTTTGCATGGCTGATGCAGACGGTTATTCCCTGTATAGGGGATGAGATCATGTACTACACTACTGCAAAGGAGATGTGAGAGTCCTTTCGTTATACCTATTCACATGCTAAGAACTCTACACGAGTTTTTCAGGTCTTCTATGACTTTTTCTATCTACGTCAAGAGGGATGCATGCTGTCACAGTATTGCTTCCTCATAAAGGGAATGTTGGAGAGGCACTACTACCTGCCAGGGTGTGCCTGTGAGTCCTGGAGGAGTTTTAGGCGAAAATTGGCTGTTTTTCTTTTCTTAGCTGGCCTTAGACTGAGTATGCAGCAGCCAGAGATTAGATCCTCACTGCTCGTGAGCTTCCTACTTTGGAGGAAGCATATATAGTAGACTCAGCAGAGTTATAGTATGCACTCCTACTCCTGACACTGTTGCTCAATCGTCTGCATTGGTTGCGATCCTTGGATGTGGCAGGGGTACTACTCACCCTGCACGTGGTCGTGAACGTGGACGCTCTTCTAGTACACGTACTAGGACTCTATGTATTTACTGTGGCAAACTTGGTTACGCTGGGACTACATGCTGGCAGAAGCATGGTAGGCCACCGGTGGCCAATCAGGCAGCTGAGATCTCCGATGCAACTCTTCCTACTTTTAATCTTAGTTCTTTGAGCACTAAGATTGAGAACTTGCGGTAATAGATTGCTCAGTTGACTCAGGCATCCTCTCAGATTTCAGACATTGCAGCTGTGGATTTCTCTTTAGAGACACCTGTGACTCGTATGTCGTCACTTTTGGCATCTGGTGAGTGGTTGATTGATTCTGGTGCATCCAAGCACCTATGTGGTGACCGAGGTTCTTTCTCTCAGTTAGCACCTGTTACACCTGTGAGGACAATACAGGTGGCTAATGGGAGACACTCGCCACTTGTTGGCAAGGGAGATATGTCTTTATCTCCTACTTTAAGACTTGCAGATGTCTATTACGTGCCTGATTTTCCTTTGAGACTTGTAGAACAAATTCACTGGGAAGACGATTGGTGGAGGGCGTGAGGAACATGGGGTGTACCGTCTGAGTCGTAATGCTTTTGCTGCTTCTGCTACCCAGGACCTTGCTTCTGCTAGATCTACTCTCCAGTGGCACCATCGCCTTGGCCATTTACCTATTTATCGCCTTAGACGTGTTCTACCGTACATCCCATCCACTACTGCTCTCAATTGTGATGCTTGTTAGCTTGGCAACCAGTACAAGGCTAGTTTTTCTAGTTCTACTTTTATTTCATCTGTTGCTGTATTTGATTTGATTCATATGAATGTGTGGGGTTCCAGTCGTACTCCTGATTGATTTAGAAATAAATATTATTTTATTTTAGTTGATGACTTTTCTCGTGTTTCTTGGATGTTTCTCTTGAAAAATAAGTCTGATGTGGGATAAATTATTGAGAACTTTGTCAAAGAATTAAAAACTCAGCATTCTTGTTTGGTGAAGTGCTTTCGTTCTGATAATGTCTTGGAATTTTATACTTTGCATTTACGTAATTTCTTTTCTAGTGGCATTATCCATAAGACATGTCCTCATACCTCTCAACAAACTGGTGTTGCTGAGAGGAAATATTGCCATGTTTTTGATGTTGCTCGCACTTTGCTGATTAATCATTCTGTCCCTTTTCTATTGGGATGACATTGTTTTGACTGCTTGTTTTTTGATTAATCGGATGCCTAATATTGCATTGCATGAACGAATCCTCTTCAGGTCATGTACCCTCGTTTCATGTCACCTCTCGGACTCTTGGTTGTGTTGCCTTTATCCATTTGTTGGGACCTGATCGGGATAAACTAGCACTGAGAGCAGTTAAGTGTGTTTTTCTTGGGTATATCCGGACATAAAAGGGGTATCGTTGTTTTGATCCGCTTACATTTCGACACTATGTTTCAGCGATTGTTACCTTTCATGAGGCTGTACCTTTTTTTCTGTGACGGTTGCGGAGATGCCTCCCGAGGGTGATATGGCGCCTATGCCATATTCTCCCATTCTCTTTGGGAACTTTCTTGAGATTCCTGTCCCCACCATACTACCACCACCTCCTGCTATGCATCCTTTTCCACGCTTAATTGGATCACTCCAAACATATGTTCGCCCTCATACTACTTATAGGAGACCCTTATCATCGCCTTCACCATCGGCTTCTTAGGTGAGTCCTTTAGACACTGACGTATATTTGCCATGTGATGGTCACAGGGACAGGACATGTGATGTGTTAGGCGATGATCTTGACCTTCTGGTAGCCATTTGGAAGCGACCACAGACTTAGTACTTATCCCACGGCGGGGCACTTGCTACTGATACTCTAGCTCCTGGATTTACTGGATTTACTCAGGCATTAGCTACTATGCAGATTCTAGCTACTTACCATGAGGCCATGCTTGATCCAAAATGACAGGCAGCCATTGAGGATGAGATGATCGCTCTTCGAGGGCGTGGGACGTGGGAGCTTACTCCACTTCCTAATGATGCTGCACTCGTTGGCTGTTGATGGGTATTTACTGTGAAGTTCAATCCTGATGGTGGTGTTGCTAGGTACAAAGCTCGCCTCGTGGCAAAGGGGTTCACCCATACTTATGGGGTGGACTTCTTTGACACCTGCCCAGTTGCCAGATTTCCCACATTCCGGGTGTTGATTGTAGTGGCAGTTCAGTTAGATTGGCCCTTGCATCAGTTAGATGTGAAGAATGTCTTCCTTTATTGTGATCTCCAAGAGGAAGTCTATATGCAGTAGCCACCTAGCTTTGAAAGTCAAGGGGAGTGTGTGTTGATTACCGAAGGCTATTTATGGCCTTAAACAGAGCCCCAGAGCTTGGTTTCAGAGATTGTCACAGGTTGTAGAGGCAGCTGGATTCAGGAGATCGACAGCTGATTTTTCACTTTTTGTTAGGAGGACTAGAAGAGGTACTGTGGTACTTATTTATGTTGATGATTTGATCATCACAGGAGACGATGTGCAGGGTATTGCTGAGGTTAAGCGTATCCTAGCAAAGCAGTTTATCATGAAGGAGCTGGGGGCATTACGGTATTTCCTTGGTATTGAGGTTGCTCGTAGTAAGGAGGGTGTGGTCTTGTCTCAGCAAAAGTATGCTTTAGATATCTTGCAAGAGGTTTGTATGCTTGGGACCAAGGGGGCCAATATTCCTGTGGATCTTAAGATGCTACTCTATGATGATGATGCATAGGTGGTGGACAGCAGACGGTACAGATAGCTTGTGGGCAAGTTGTTGTATCTTACTATCACGAGGTCGGATATCTCTTTTGCAGTTGGGCGACTGAGTCAGTTCATGGCCAAGCCAACACATCAGCATTGGAATGCAGCATTGATGGTGCTTAGAAATGTAAAGAAGGCTCCTGGGAAGGGTCTCTTCTTCTCAAAGGGGTCCTCTATGACGTTGGTTGGCTACTCAAATGCGGACTATGCTGGATGTCATGTGGATCGTAAATCCATTATTGTGTTCTGCACCTTTTTAGTAGGAAATTTGATCACATGGAGCAAGAAACAGGGCACAGTTGCGAGATCCAGTGTTGAGTCTGAGTACAGAGCTATGGCTCAGACGACTGCTGAGATGATGTGGATTAGATCCTTGCTTATTGACCTACAGGTGCAGTTTTCTAGCTCTATGGAGATGCGATGTGATAATAGAGCAGCTACCTTCATTGCCAACAACCTAGCATTTCATGAGAGAATAAAGCATGTTGAGGTTGATTGTCATTATACCAGGGACATTATCCAGAAGAGGTTGCTATATACCATTTCTGTTCATTTGAGGAGTAGACTGTAGATATTTTTACCAAGCCCTTAACCAGATCTTCATTTGATTCTTGTATATCCAACTTGAGCATGATAGATATCTATGCTTCAGCTTGAGGGGGAGTATCAACATATGTTGTGTGGTCTTTTTCTTATTGTAAGGACTATGGGTGTTTTGTCCCTTAGGAGCATTCCTGTACTTTTGATTCTACTATCTCTCTCTATATAAGAGAGCTTTAAGATTTCTAATGAAACTAAGTCATTTCAACCAATTGTATCCTATATACAAGAATCAGGACATGTATAAAATTTCCTCAATACCCTGATATCCTCTTTCCACTACCTTTCTCCTATGTTAAAAAAATACATAGTAACATAAGGATATCTATGTAATTTTTCTAAACTCTACTCGCCACCTTAAAAACACTCCTTCCCTCGATACCATGTTGCTTATTGAAGAGATCCATTTAGATTATTGAAACTTTGATTTATGAAGCTAACATGCTCCTTTTTCTTTGTAGTATTCTCTATTATGATAATCATGTTATGATGTCGGACTTTTGAAAGACCAATTAAAGATGTGGTTTAATTATCTTATGACTACATTATGCTTATGGCCTAATGCTTAATAATATTTTTATTTAGTGTTATACGTGGCAGATACATCATAAATTATGTCTATTTTGTTTAATATTGGTTTTTTATTTTCTATACTTTATTTGTTAAGTATACTTTATTTATAAAGTACAAGCCCCTTCACTAATGCTACTATTGACAATGTTGAGTGGGAAAGCGAGGGAAAGCAAAAGTGTGGATGGAGGGGGTGGGGAGTGGATGGTCATCGGCAGACGAAGGGATCAGAGGAGGAAGTCGGAGAGCGTCTAGTGCTTTAAGTGCCATGGTTGGGGGTACTTCGCGAGGGTCTGCAAACTGCAGGGAATCGGTAAGGTGCCTAAGGTGTGGTGGGCTCAGCCATCGAAGGGCCGTTTCCCAGCAATGAATGGAGACACAAGCAACGAGCGAGGATCTCCCCCACCCCCCCGATGGGGGTGCCAATGGCCAAGGTGGTGGCTCCTTGGTCTATGTAGGTCCAACTGCTGGATGAGATGCTTATGGGGGCCTTGATTGGAGTTGCACTTGAAGGTCTGGTGGGGTTGGCAGAGTTGAAGAAGGGGGTGGAAACTTTGCTGGGCACAGGGGTGGGAGCCAAGGTGGTGATGTGTGGTCCAGGGAGGTTTATTATAGTTGGCTTGCGATAGAAGGTGATGCGCGACTTGGCTTTTGAAGTGGTGCGGATTGGGAGGGTGTTGGTGTAATGGAGGTGGCCACCATTTCATGATGGGGTCACGATGGAGAGACTACCACAGAAGGTGGGGCTCAAGGTGGCCGTTGAGGGGATCCCTCTGCATCTACGACAAGGGAGGTGGTCGAGGCGATGGTGTTGTTCGCCATGGTGGGATCTTATTTGGGCATTGGCTTCTTCGAAGGGGACATGTCGGTGGTGTGGGCCATAGGTGCAGTCATACTTGGGCTGAAGGTTGATGGAGGTTACGCTCCAAATATGGAGGTCCCTTGTTGGTGGTGGGGATTAGGGAGTTAGGGGAGGTGGGGAAGACATGCTTAGGTTGTGGCTGGGAGAGGAGGGATGGAGAGGTTGAACGGTGCTGCGGTGGAGCCGACTAGAGGCACATTGCTGTAGGGTCAGTGAGGTAGGTGTAGAAGGCCAAAGGACTTAGCATGAATCTCGGGAAGGAGACAATTGCAATGCCATGCGTTACGCCCCTGAGATCGCAGGTTGAGGGGCACGAAAATTGCCATCTTTCGAGGTGATAACTGTGCCGCGCATCACTCAAGGTGAGGATGGGGGCGAGGAGAGAGGAGTGGGGAATCGAGTAGCCAACGTTGAGGCAAAAGGGCATTTAAAGCTCGATGATGTGGACTTTATGAGGGGTGTGGATTGTGCAATTATTTGCCTAAGCTGGGGGGACTTTGGATTCGAAGTTAGATATGGACCCGGTAAGTGCCTATCCAACCTGGTGCATCCATTCCCCTTGTTTCCAGATCTCTCATCCCTGTCACCCTTACAACCCGCTTGTAGGAGACGTGTTGTGTCCTCTCTAGTTAACAATGCACATAAGAGGAGGTTGTAGGGAGCCTGCAACAACATGAGTTTCCGACGACGACCTCGCCGCCATGTGTGTAGATGGAGCAATAAGGTGAAGAAGTGCAATTGAGGCTCTTGAGGTGGAAGCCCCTGCAACAACACAAGATGAGGATCACCTATACGTCGAAGTGCACATTTCGAGGGAATGCAAGGAGTCAACAGTGAGGTTCAACGTTGCAACCTTAATAGGGGAGTCCCATGTGGCGACGACTTTGGAGATAGGGGTTGACCCTAGTGGCGATAGAGATGGTTGATAAATACACATTTATTCAAGATAAAATGTCTATTTATGTGAGTTCATAAGTTTAACATTGCATTTGACATTGTGAATTGTGCATAATATTTATCATATTGCATTTAGGATGACTTGTATAAATTGTATATTAATTCACATATTATTGTGGCTAGGAAATAGGGCAACATATTTCAGAGCTTTAGATAAAGAATCTAACTGTACGGATGAATCTGGATCGATGATTGCAGCCCATCGCATAAAAATCTGTCCAATCGGATATCTGTAGCATCCTTTACGAGCATGTGAAGATGGACGTTCTAAATGATGCCACATGGCATCATCTAGGCTGCTAAAAGCCAACTGTAGCTCTTCCTCATCAGCTGAAGGATTCTCAAGCGTGCCTATCCACCGTCGGATGAAGATCCAACAACGGATAAGGCACCACGCTTCATCAAGTTCACGATCGTTGGATGAAGATCCAACGACCATGAGCGTATGGCCACCACGATATTTGCATGAGAATCCGCAACCATAGCTAAGTTGCGAAGAGCGCCACTCAGCTCACAGATGCACGATCGAGACCCCTTGAGCGAGTTCAATTCGCTGTGAAGAGGGGATGAAATTCAACCATTGATGCGTGATCGGATGACAAGGGAGTGGTGACATGGCAGCACTGATTGCGACCACGCAGTACGCTCAGATAGACGTGCGTGAGGTATGGCTTGATGAAGCGCATGGGTGCGATTCTGGGCCGTTCGATCAAAATTTGACAATAAGATGTCCACACGTGGTCTCTGACATCCTGTGGCTATTCGAAGCGTTGGTCCAACGCTCAGTATTGTATCTCACGCGATCATGTGCATTTAAGGCACGATGGGTGCGTTTGAGGCACGATCATCGGCTCACCTCAACCGTTTGATGAAGCATCGGATGGTCTGTAGTCTTCCTCGCTTGGACAGCTGTGATCCTCATTGCCAGCTGTTGTGCGCAAGCAAGCGCGCAATCTAAGGGTCCAGTGAGCAACACTGTGTGCCAGCACATGCTAGAGCAAGTTTCCACGGGCCAAATGACCTCCTTAAGGCCTATATAAGGTCCTATACCCCTTCCTTTCACATGCATCTTCTACCAAGCAAGTCTTCACCTCTCTAGAGCTCAAAGCAAGGTCTTTGGAGTCGTCGAGTCGTCGATGGAAGCATCTCCACCATTGTGGCTGCCTCACCTCTCCACCTTTTGCGTTTATTTTCCAGTTTTTGTTAGCTTAGTGTTACATTTGTTTAAGCATTCATCTAGCTTTATTGTTTGGATTTGCAAGACTCTTTCACTTATGCAATATAGTAGTTCTTGTTGTCATGAGTATTGTCTTGTTATTCATGCCATTCCATATTTTTGTTACTACGTTATCTTGTCTTATTTGCGTGTGTAGTTAGTAACCTCTGTTTTATCACGGATCTCTCTCTCTTTTAGCAAGCAAATCAAAATAGTCATCATGTGGAATAACATTAGTGACTCTAATTGATCCGATTTCTCGCCTCCCTGAGATTAACACTCGTACTCATTTCACCATATTCTTCTTTAAAATTGACGTATTTGCACACTACAACGAAGGAATTATCACTTCGCATTTTTTGACGTTAGTGGTGAGGCGCTCGGCGATGGCGACTGACGTGAGGTTGCCTTGGGGGTAGATGACCAAGAGCAGGAGGAGAGGGCGAAGGTAGTAGTTGCAACAGGCTTCAAGCGCACTGATGGGGGTGAAGATTTTGTTGCCCAATAATGGGGATCCTTTATTAGAGGAGTGGTTCAGAAGTCAAGTTGAGAAGTGGTGTTCGTTGCAATTGGAGGGCTCGGTGACAGCTAAGCTGGAGTTGAAGCTATGTAAGCGAGTTACGAGCATATTTGAAGATGTATAGGAAGGAGATTAGAGAAGGAACATGAAGAATGAAGCCTTGGCAGAGATTGCAAGATTAGACAGAGTGGGAGATGTAGGTGGGCTTTATGAGGAATGGGCGATCGGGGCAACTCATGTGCACATGGTTTAGATGGAGGATAGAAAGCTAGAGGTGTAATGGAAGGCCAAATCCAAACGGAGATGGATGAAAGAGGGGTACTCCAACACGTTGCTTCTATATGATGGTGTCAGAAAGGCGAAGGAGAAACTGGATAGACAAGCTCATGGTGAATGGGACGGAGTTCGTGGTAAGGGAGGACATGGGGAGGATAGTTGCTAACTACTATAGGGCGTGCACTGAGAGGAGAGGGGGAAGCTGGAGGTGTTCGGGGTTGGAGACCCCTTCCATCAGCCTACTTTGGTTTTCTCAGAGGATGAAGTTCGAAGCATGGAAATAAATATCTCGATATATTAGTGATATATTGGCGATATATTCGTATACCCAACATGACTCATATCGATATCACATGAATGTCTTTTTTACATGATATCGGCAATATCTGACCCATGTTAATGGGTCTTGATTGATATTCCTAAATATTGGGGGATATCGATGTGGTTAATAAGGATTCCATAAAAAACGTCTTTTGAGCAATGAAGAGGTGTCACGACATATCTCGTCGATATGTCGATATCGCCAATAATACCCGTGTCGACATTGCCAAAATGTCTTTTTTCCAAGATGTCAGGAGAAATATTGCCCATGTCGATGTGTGTTGGTGATATATCGTCGAAACTAAATCACATGTGTAATTTTTCTCAAATATCGCTAATCTCTGATGACATCGGATAATACCTCTGTAGTTGCTCTATAGTCTCCTCTTTCTTCATCTCTCCTCTCCTTCATTCTCTGTTGCTACCCGTTGGTTGCGAGCATTCACCGATCCATTCGCCTCAATTATTAGGTAATTTGGAGTCCCAATTCATCTCTCAACAAGGTAATCACCTTAGTCTTACCATTTTTTGCATCATTAGGCCTAAATCACCTCGATTTAACATTAGTTACTGTTCAGACGGAGGTTAAATCTTATGTTACACTTGATTAGTGCATTAATTGATGTGATCTACACATTATTTAGGCAAGATTGCTAATTAATCCCCAATTTGATGATTTGTGGCCTAAATCACTATGGTTTAGCACGTTTCTTTTATATTTTCATTTAAAATTTATGATTTTTATCTGATAGGCATTTCTTCGTGCATGTATCACTTATTAAAACGTTAATTTTTATTAAATTTGTGATATTTTACATCATTTTAGACCTTTTTGAGCGATTTCCTCAAAATTTACCAATATCAGTGATATATCCTCGATATATCCTCAACATATCCCCTTTTTAACTTGTCAATACGACATTGATATCGACATTTAAAATCTTGGTTCGAAGGGCAATCTGGGGTCTAAATATAGATGGTTGGCTTAGACCAGATGGGTTTCCGATATACTTCTACAAGGAGTTTTGGCTCCTTCTTAAGGAGGATGTGATGTAGGTGATGACGGAGTTTGCTGTTGGGAACGAGGGATTTAACAAAGGATCAACAAATTCTACATGTTTCTACTTCCTAAAAAGGATGGGGCTATGGTGATTGAAGATTTCAAGCCCATTGCTCTGTTAAATGGAGTATATCTCATTGTGGCAAAGGTTCTTGCCAATAGACTTTGAAGAGTTCTACAGGATATTGTTTCTCCTGTGCAGATGGCTTTTGTCCCATGCCACAATATTTTGGATGGCATTCCTATTGCATCGAAGATATTGACATTCTAAGGAAGGATGAGGTGGGATTTCTTGTGGAAAGTGGATTTTAGTAAGGCGTATGATTATGCAATTGCCCTTCATTTAGGCATCCTTGTTAAAAAGGGGCTTCCCCACATACTGGTTGATTGGATAATGCGTTGTGTGATGACGATGTCTTTCTCCATCTTAGTGAATGGCAACTTGACTAGAGGTTGGATACATCTAGGAGGGGTCAAAAAGGGTTGTCCTTGTAGGATCTATAGATAGATGGCTACTATTCTACGCGTATAATCACTCAAGCAAAGTATTAGTAATAACAAGAATGATTTGCACAAATTACAATTACAGAAATTGACACAAAATGTATAGTCGTTCCCCACTCACTTGGGTACTCTACTACCTAAGCCTCCCAGCTTAGGATTTTTAATCCGATTCCCTCAACCCCGAGGGAATCAATTTACTAAATGAGGTAATTAACGGGTTATCTCAACCCAAGTACAACGGATTTGTTACAACCCAAAGGATGAGTAAAAGTTCAATACAAATAAGAACTGGTGTAAGACAAAATAAATCTTACAATAAGAATATCTAAGCCTCTCAACAAGTATATAAATTATATTACCGATTAGAGAGCCTAGAAAAGACGTGAATCGCTTTGTAAATGCGTGAATGAAACACATTGTTGAGATTACAAATTCGTAGAGAGATTGAGCAGCAAGCATAATTTCTTCTCTTCAAAATATGGTGGAAATATGAAAAGTTAGCTCTAGAATTTTTCCTAATATTTCATATGTGCAAACTAAGGGTCCAAGGGTTTATTTATAGAGATAGGACCTTAGTGGAACGTCTACTAGATGTTGGGGTTTAAATCCCAACGTTCATATTACCAAAATTAATTTTCTAACCGTTCAGTTTCGAGCCAACGACTAACTGGTACCGATACTAAAGTATAGGTACTAGTATTAGTGACATACTATTTTGTGTTTTAAGTAAATTTGTCACAGTTAGTACTTATTGGGTACCGGTACTAATCATGAGTACCGGTACTCGTAGGGTACAGGTTTGTTTCTTTGAAAAAATCCAAACTTGTAATTCACATGTACCGATACTAAACTTTAGTACCGGTACTTCTAGGTTAACAAGTACCTTTTTAAATATAAATACAACTAGATTACTAGCCTATTTTTGCAAATACTTTAAACATTAAAAAACTATCTTTTAAATAATACGTACTTTGAAATAAATTAAATGATCGTAATGTTTTATCCTAATTTATCTCTATATGATTTTTACAATTTAATTCTTGTTTCTTTGTTAAGAGGCATACATTCTAAGAATAAAATAAAAACCTAATCTAATAAACAAAATAAACTGTAGATGATCTTCTATCATCAACTCCTTGTCATCTTGCTTCCTTGCCATAGCTCAATGTTTGCCTTGATCTTCATTTAAATATGAAAAACACTCAATTGCAAACATTAATTCATAATAATTTTGTTAACACTAAAAGAAGATGTGGAACAAGGTTCCAACAGTCCTCTGGCACCGATGTTTGTTTTGGCTGTAGATGCTTTGGCAAATCCACTTATAGAGCCTGCGCGAGGAATCTCCTTATGGGTTTCTTGGCAGGGAATGGAGTTGAAGTTCCGATGTTTCAGTATGTTGATGTTACTCTTTTTTGTGGAGGGTTTCCAGATTGAGGCGAGGAGGATGTGTGATTTGTTGAAACTATGCGATTAAAATCTGCAATCGTTGTAGCGTGCAATAAAGCAATCAATTAAAATTTATATTTCTAAACTATAAGGAGTCTAGGTCGAACACAAGGAGGTAGTCGCAAATTTTCAAAACCTTTTGAAGTTATTATAGAATAGAGTAGCAATCAATATAATGGCAATGAATATCAATAATAATAGAAACAAGAATGTTGATTTTATTGCTACTATAGTCTTACAAATTGAATTTATATAAGAGACTACAATAAGAATAAGAGCGTAAGGAAATAGAGGAAGGAGAGATATGGAGTCACTTGCGGGATGCTTGTTGGAAGTCGGAGTAGCTTCAGATCTAGGGCAGTGGGAGGAAGAAGATTAAAGACCGAAGAGGTGAAGATAGAGGTATGTTAGGCGTGCACTATAGGGCTAGGTGCAATTAGATTATACTAAGGCTAATTAACTAAGAGACTAATTTGTTCTAAGTGATAGAGGCTATCTGTTTTTATAAAGTTTGGAGATAAATGTAGGTCATAGGATCTAGATCTAAAGGTTAAGGGAAGCCAACAACCTAAGGGATATTGGACAGAAATCCAATGGGGCATGTGTGATGGTTAGTTGGCCAGCCATATAGCTTCCTAAGGAAGCTATATATGGTCGACCATGTGTATGGTTTTAGGTCCTAGGATTTGTTTTGGAGGGTTAGGATTAAGGCTCAAAGGATATGATCTAAATTAGGTCGTTAGGAGAGGATAAGTTCTAGTTTTTTTTTTTAGAATCCTAAGGAAAGGATAAGGTCGGATATAGGAATTAATGGAGGCCCTTAGATTGGGATTTAGTGGTGGATGGAAGGGATAAGGTGGGCGGCTAAAAGACTTAGCCCTTAAGCAACATGGTTGGCCATGCTTAAGGGATAAGTTCTTTAGGTGGTTGGCCAAGTTGTGGATATGTCCTTTTGTTCACAAGGTTTTTAGGCCATAGGATAAAGTGTGGAGGGTTAGGATTTATCTAGATTTAGGTTTTCTAACAATAGGTGGGACTAAGATAAGGTGTTTTTCGTGGAAAGGTTTGTCCTAAAGGTCAAAGGTAGGGATGAATTAGGGAGGGACATGTGTCCTCTCTTGTCTTCATGTCTTCTTTAGATGTTGAGCTCATGTCTTGACCTCCCTTGTATCTTCATTATTCAAGCTCCTCAGCAGTTGCTTCTCCTAAACTTTATTCTCTAGGTCCTATCACCTACATTATTCATAAAGAGTAAAATTAGGAGATAGTTATTTATAAAATAAATATAAAGCTTAAATGTGCATGTATGTTCTAAATGCAATATTTATAAACCTAATGCATGATCTTACTTAGAAGCTAGCCCTAGATTAAGAGAATTAGGGTAATAAATTAACCTGTTATCAATGTGCTCCCATTAAAACTATTTGGAGAGGCGTCAGGATTGCAGATAAATTTCTCCAAGTCCACTTTCGTGCCTATTTAAATGTTGCCTGAGGAAGCTAGCAACTATGGCATGACCTTACATATTGTAGAGGGGTCCTTACCCATCTCCTACCTTGGCTTCCCTTTATCTGATAAAAGAATATCGGTGCGAGAATGGATTCTCATCAAAAGACTGGAAAGGAGGCTGGCGGGCTGAGCCTCTAAAGTGCTTTCTAGAGGATGCATACTGGTTCTCTTGAAGGCAATTTTGGTCTCCATGCTATCTTACTTTACCTCTGTCTTCAAGTTCCCCTAGAAGGTTGAGAGGAAGATACCCGAATTGATGAGGGATTTCTTTTGGACTAATTATGGCTCATTTGGGAAATGAGCAAGGATGGTGGCCTGGGAGGATGCTTGCAGACCTCTGAAGGAGGTGGGACCAGGGGTCAGGGAGTTGGGGACGATGAATGATGGTTTTATGGCAAAATGGATCAATAGGATCCTTGAGCATAGATAAGACCCTTTCGGGAGGGTTGTGGAGGTTGGGTATGGCACTCACCAAACTGGGAGTTGATGGTGTCCCCTTTGAGTGGAGCCTCACATTTCTTTAGGGGTCTATCTTTGGTGGCGTCAAAGGTGCAGGGCTTCTTCTCTCCCTACCATGGCATAGGTGACATGTTTCACTTTTGGATATATGATTGGATGAAGCAGGGGAAGTTGAGGGATCGATTTCCAAGGCTTTTTGTAATGCCTGCTAATAGAGAGGCGAAGGTGACTGATTGTTGGGTTGGCTCTTAGTGTCCTACGTTCTTGGGAAACCTATTGGATTAGAGGATCCTGGACTTACAGACCATGTTGCAAGAGTTAGACGGTTATCAACTAGGAGTGGATGCTTTCCTTTGGGATGGAGGTGAATTCTCTATCGGAGAGGCTTATAAGAGATTGAGTCTTGGGGGGCTGATGATTGGTGTTGATTTCATCAGGGATTGCAGACAGATTTGGATGACTTCTTGCCCAATGAAGATCAAGATCTTTGCGTGGCTACTCAGAAGAGGGAGGGTGATGATGAGGGTGTGGAGAGCTAGGTGGGTGTCAGTGGTGGAGAAAAATTGCCCTCTTTGCTGTGCAACAGATGAGGACGTGGATCATTTATTTTTTGGGGCCTCCCTTCTCTATGCAAATTTGGAACTTGGAATGGATCACACACTCCAATTAGTACTTCCGGAGGTCATTTTGGTGCACTAGCCAAATTGTGGGGCAAAATGCATTTAGATTGAAGAAGAGCCTTGGCGATTTTTTGGGGCACATGGTTAGGAAGGAATGCAACAATCTTTAGAGGGCAACAAAAATTTTATTTGTGGTTGTTCATCTTTGGTTAATTGCTGTGAACATACTTTGTAATTTGGCTGCATTTTTGGTCCCTTATTAATTAACTAATTAATTAATTTACGTGGTTATCAATTGGATAACCATCCTTTCTCTTTTTAAAAGAAACTTTGTTTATCAAGCATTTATCTTTTGCTTATCAAGTCTAAACGTGGGCCTTGGAAACTTGAGCTTGTTAGTTAATGGGCTCGTTAATGGTCTCAAGCCCAAATGAACTGAGCTTGAACAAAACCTTTCACAACTTATCAAGCTTGAGTCGAGCCTAAGCCAGGTTGGGTTGGATCGAGCCTAAGCTCGAGCAAACCCAGGCTCGATTCGTTAGGCTCGATAGATAGCCTTAGTTGCCACCATTATCTAATCTTGGGTCTTGGTTGGAATGCCAACTTTGAAGGATGCCCATGAACCATCCATCGAAAAAGTATCCACTCCAACCGATTGCAAACTCGACCACATCGTTGTGGAGAAATCACAGAATCAATACAAATGGGAAATATCCTCTTCAGGTTGACCACAAAAAGGACACGTAACATCCAAATCATGGGCCCAATGCCTGATGAAAGTCCTCATGACCAGCCTTCTTTTTAGGAGTTCAAAAAATTTGAACTTTAGAGGGACCTTCAGTCTGCATATGATGTGACAATCATTCAAGAAAGGATCACTACTCCCATTCGCACCCGAAGTAGCCTATATGCCTTAGTCATGGAAAAGCATCCTTGAGTCCAAACATACTTGTCAGGAATCAAAATGGAGGATCAATGCTACCGCAATAGTGATATAAGCAACTGTAAATCTTGAACCCAGTTATTAGCACCCCTAATCACCAGGGACCAAGACCTAGAGACATCATCCTAGACATCATTGATAGAGGCAAGCTTATCATTTGCTAGGTTGTAGAGATGAGGAACAACCTTGCCGAACCGATTGCTTTCACCAATCATCCTCTCAAAATCTAAACATTCTCCCCTCCCCTAGCTATGGACTAAAAAAAGAGATCTTATGCATAACAAGCACCAGAGCCCTCCAAAAGGTAGAATCACCACGAGGCAACGCTGCCCTCTCCGAGATGGACGAGCAAGTACCATAGGAATCCTTGTGGAGTCGGTGCCATAGACTATCACCATTTTCTAGGAGCTTAACCATCCATTTGGCCATCAGAGCATCGTAGAACACCCTATGATCATGGACACATAAGCCACCATCCCTCTTGGGTTTGCAAATATCATCTTAGGGAACCATTTGCGAAACACTTCCAACATGATTCGCGTCCTTGCAAAAGAATTGCTTCCTCATCACCTTAGGTTTTTAAATAATCTTCTTAGGTGGCTTGAAGACAGAGGTAGAAAATGGGAATAGTTGAGAGAACGACCTTGAGAAGGACTAGTTGTCCCCCTTTAGACGACCTCCTACTCCATGAATTCAACCTTTTGCTCATCTTTTCCATGAGGGGGGGTTGTAATCACTTGGAGTCAACCTTGTACCCTTTAAATGCAAATGCAAATAGACAAACGATAGGTATGTTGTAGTAGTATGGAGGAACTGTAAGGATGCTGCAACCTCATCACAGCATTGTCAAGGTGAGCGTCTTAGGCGTTAAGGTGCCCAGGCGAGGCCAAGGTTTTAAATATCGACATCGATATCGTATCGACAAGTCAAAAAAGGGATATATCAGGAATATATCGCTGATATTGGTGAATTTTGGGGAAATCGCTTAGAAAGGTCAAAAATGTCAAAAAATGTCACAAATTTTATGAAAATTAATATTTTAATGATTAATAAATCATGAAGAAATTCCTAGAAGGCGAAAATCATGTGTGTGTGTGTGTGTGCATGCGCACCCATCTCTTGATATCAAACCTTAGGCGAGGCGATTGGGGATGTACTCGCCTCAGATGAACCCCGGGGTGACGCCTCCCTTCGACTCAAGCTTTGCCCATCACCTGATACCATTTCGCCCTAAGCGGCGGTGGCCGTTTGTTTTTTGTTTATTTATTTTTAAATCGTGTCCCTCCAAGATCCTAGTTGACCTTTGAGTTCCCAGGAAAACATCATAGACTCACCTATATATACGTAACCTACCTTTCTCACGTATACATCACCATTCGCCATTGTTAGTTGCCTTGGTGCTTCCTTGACCACCGTCAACTCATGTAGCTTGCCATCGTGCCAGGAGCTTCGTTGGTTCAACCTCCATCGCCCAAGTACTAGCCACACACACCTCTTCTTTTTGTTGGTCGAATGCCATGGGAATGGCCATCGATCTACGGTCATCTACTTTTTTAAAGCTTGCATTCCAGTGTTGCACATGATGATGAGCTTTTACCTTTTTAGTACACGATGCATAGTGCACTGTTCCCTTTTAAATTCCCTTGATGGTGCACGATTTCCTTTTAAATTTTCCACGATATTATTGTATGCATTGGTTTCCTTCTACCTTTTTAACGATAATAGTAATACTTTATGTCTGGACCATGGGTTTCCTTTTAAGTTCCCACAAATCCACGATAATACTATATGTATTGGTTTCCTTTTAAGTTTCCACGATAATACTATATATATATGACATGTATATAATATACACACACACATACTGTATATAGATATATATATATATTGTATATTTGTATATATACTGTTATATATGTATGTATTTATATATATGTATATATAAGTATGTATATATAATTTTGTTACATGTACAATCCAGAAACATATATAATCACATATGTATATATATTATATATACTATTAGTATTGCATATATATATGTATATGTATATATTATTGTTGATATTCTTATTTATATTTCTTATTTATGTTTATTGGGGATTGTTTAATCAACTTTATATTTTATTTGGTTTTTTTAATGTTTTTTCCCCAACATCTCTCTATTTATAGAAATATGTAAGGTTTTCTCAATAAAATAGATTGGTTATTCCTTTCCAGTTGGTATCAAAGCAGCGGTCCTAGACTGGTGCCCTTGATACCCCACCAAAATAGGCCTTCAACACTCAACACTATCAAAACCCTAACCCTAGCCGCCAGCAGGGGGTCTCCACCGGCGGCTATCGACGTCACCACCTCCTTCCTGTCTTGCCAAAGCCTCAGGCGATGCAAGGAGGGTGTAGATAGGGAGGTTGCGTGACCATTAGGGCTGCTGCGGCATCGATGCTCTACCTAAGCATCGTCGCAACGGCCACTAGAGGGTGAACAAGGGGTGGAGACGTCTCTGAGGTCACTGCGGGGCTAGTTCGTCGCCTGAACACTGCTGTAGCAGCCATCAGAGGCTACAACAATTCCTCTGAGGCTGTTGCTGGGCCGATGCCTCACCTTAGCACTGCCACAGCAGGCACTAGAAGTTGCTGCGAGGGGCAGCGGTGCTCCTAGGGTTGCTGCGCCGCTAGCAGCGGGACACTTGAGGCTGTAGAAGGCTGCGGCGATGCCTCTAAGGTTGCTGCACCACTGATGCTTTGCTGGAGCACTTCCTTAGAGACTGCCTGAGGGTTGACAGGAGGCTGTGACGCTTCTTTGTGCTAATTTCAGGGGGCTGGTGTTGTTCTAGAGTCTGTTCATGATTTGAAAACTCAATTTCAGGGCATGATTTGGTGCTTTTGGATTAGATTTTGCATTTAGAGTGATTCCTTGGTGATTTTACATCTATGATGGTGAGTTCTAGCTCTTGGTGATCCACTTCATCTCTATTAGGAATAATGCCATTCTTAAGGGGAGTAGAGATGACATTGGATATCGCTATTGTGATAGGGATGGTTGAGTGTGCGAGGTTGATACCGTAGGAGCATGATAGGAGTCACCATGGTACAGGATGGTTAGTCGATTTCGGTGCTTCACAACATCTCTGTGGAGATCAGAGCTATTTTTGGTTACTCAGTTCTGTTGCATCAGGGAGAACGGTATAGGTTGCTGATGGCAGAAATGCACCTGTTGTTGGCCAGGGGGAAGTGGGGAAGTGTTTGTGACCCCCACATTGTGACTATCGAGAGCACTACACGTATCGGAGTTTTTCATGAGCTTGTTGTTCGTGAGTAGGATCATGAAGGATCTTCATTGCAGGGTGATTTTTGATGTGGTCGGATGTATTGTGCAAGATAAGCTCATAGGGAAGACCATCGCTAGGGATACAGAGGAGAATGGTTTTTATCATCTTGGTCAGGAACCATTGCAGGCGTTAGTAGACATGATGGTGGGAGTGTCTTACAATGGCACGTTCATCTAAGACACTTGCCTCTACTTCTCCTCAGGAGGGTGATTTCACACATTTCACCTGCTGTTAATATTAGGTGTGATGCTTGCCAATTGGGTAAGCATCATTGGTCTTTATTCCTTGCCAGTACTTCTCCTGGATCAGCTATTCCATTTGAGTTACTTCATATGGATGTTTGGGGATCGAGTAGAGTTCCAAACAAGACAAGACACCATTACTATCTTGTTGTTGTCGACGATTTTACCAGAGTATCCTGGGTGTTTCTTATGAAGAACAAGGCAGTGGTTGGAGGTATTATAAAAACTCTTCTCTTGGAGTGGGACTCAATATGCTGCTACAGTGAAGGTTGTACGGACAAATAATGCCCTCGAGTTCCACACTGTTAGACTCGTAGAGTTCTACAGGACTCATGGGATTATCCGTTAAACCTCTTGTCCCCGTATGTCACGGTAGAATGGAGTTGCTGAGCGGAAGCACATACACCTGTTATAGGTTGCCTGCACTCTTCTTATCCACCACAATGTTCCACAGAGATACTGGGGGGATGATGTTTTGACGGTGGCCTACCTCATTGACAGGATGTCGAGTTCAGTTCTTCACGAGTAAATACCGATTCTCTTGTTACACCTAGATGGTGAGCTTTTCCACGTCTCCTAGGAGTTTTGGATGCGTTGCTTTTGTTCATGTGCCATCATTAGGCCGTGACAAGCTTGCTCCTTACGATGTTAAGTGCATCTTCGTAGGGTACTCCATGAGTCAGAAGGGATACAGATGCTGTGATCCCATCTACCACAGGCATTATATCAGCGTTGATGTGACTTTTCATGAGACGACACCATATTTTTCTGTTGCTGGACAGACGAGTGTTCATAATGATTTAGCTCCCATGCCTATTCCTCCGATTTCACTTGAGGATATTCTGGTCTCCATACCTTAACTGACCTCTTCAGGCTCCACTACCCCCGTGGATGACTATCAGAGATTGCATGATCCTCTACGCATATATAGTAGACCTAATGTGACACTACAGAAGCCACCTGCCACAACAGTGACTGATGTTCCACAGGCAGTTGAGATTGACTCTAATGGCAGTGATAGTCTAGTTAGACCTGATCCCCTTGACAGTGCAGATCACCACAGTAGTGAGGCTTCTTTTGCAACGACTCAGTCAGAGATACTAGATTCTGACATTCTTATTGCCATTTGGAAGGCGACCCGCATATGTGAGTTCAAATATTGTGTTGCAAGCAGTTTGGCTACCGATGATCTTGCTCCTCAGTTTAGTAGCTTCTGTCAGGTACTTACAACGTCACACATTCCATCTACCTACTAGCAGCCCAAGCTTGATCCTAAGTGGCGTCAAGCCATGGAGGATGAGATAGCGGCACTTCGGAGCAGATAGACTTAGGATCTCACCTTGCCTCCTATTAGCACGCGACTTGTTGGATCCAGATGGGTCTTTGCCTTGAAATACAACCCTGATGGGTCTATTTCAAGGTATGAGGCCAGGTTGGTGGCAAAGGGGTTCACCCAGACTTATGGGGTGGACTTCTTTGATACTCTCTCTCCTGTTGCATGTCTTGCTATCGTTCGGGTACTCATCTTCGTTGCTGCCTACACAGAATGGAGGTTACACCAACTTGATGTGGAGAACGTTTTTCTTTACGGTGATCTTCAGGAGGAGGTTTACATGTGCAACCCCTAGGTTTTGAGGTTTAGGGGGAGTGTGTGTGCAGACTTAGGAAGGCCATTTATGGCCAGAAGCAAAGCCCAAGAACCTAGTTTTCGAAGCTCTTAGATTTGTTGTGGAGGATGAGATGCAGAGGTCCTCTTCAGACCATTCTCTGTTTGTTAGGAAAATGGAGAATGGCAGTGTAACACTACTGGTTTATGTAGATGATCTGATTATCATCGACAGTGATGAGGCTGGGATAAGACAGGTCAAGGAGTCTCTTGCATAGCAGTTTGTTATGAAGGATTTGTGCCAGCTTAGATACTTTATGGGGATTGAGGTCGTTAGGAGCAAAGATGGGATTGTTTTTTCTCAATGCAAGTATGCGTTGGATGTCCTTCAGGAGACAAGCATGCTGGGTTCCAAGCCAGCCAATATTCCTATGGACCCCAAGGCACATCTACATGATGAAGTAGAGGCAGCTGATAGCATAGCGTACAGACAGCTTGTGGGCAAGCTGTTGTATCTGACCATTATCAAACCAGATATTGCCTTGGCAGTAGGAAAACTCAGCCAGTTTATGGAGAAGCCAACGAAGTTGCACTGGCAGGCAACTCTGCAGGTGTTTAAATACTTGAAGAAAGCACCATGTTGTGGTATTCTCTTCCAGAGAGGCTTTCCAGATTATGCAGGGTGTGTGCTTGACAGGAAATTCAACACTGGTTTCTGTACCTTTGTTAGTTAATCTGGTTACTTGAAGAAGCAAGAAACAAGGGGTAGTTTCTTGCTCCAGTGCAGAGTCAGAGTATAGGGCGAGGGTCCAAACTACTGTAGAAATGGTTTGGATACGGTCTCTATTGCATGATTTACACGTCGAGATTGAAGAACCTACGGAGATGCGATGCGACAATCAGGCAGCTACATGCATAGCCAACAACTCGATGTTCCATGAGCGCATTAAATACATTGAGGTTGACTGCCACTATACCAAAGATCTCATACAGTATGGTTTGTTACGCACTACTTATGTTGCATCTGAGGATCATACCACTGATGTGTTCACAAAGCCTCTACCTCGATCGGTATTTGATTATTGCTATTCCAAGCTGAGCATGATTAACATCTATGCTACTCCTATTTATATTTCTTTTTTATGTTTACTGGGGACTATTTAGTCATCTTCATATTTTGTCTGATTCTCGTATGTATTTTTCCCAACATCTCTCTCTCTATATAGAGAGGTAGGATTTTCTCAATAAAGTAGATTGGTCATTCTTTTCCACTATTATACTAGTATTACATATACATATATGTATGTGTATATCTTATATATATTGATATGTATATATATACTTACATTAGATATACATATAAAATGATGCTACATATGTATATAGTGTAATACCTGTTAGTATATAATACTGAACTTATTGTTACAATGTAATACTGGTAGATAAGTAAATGTAATATCTATTAGTATATTATACTATTATGTACTAATATGTAATGTAATACGGCCATATAATGTGATATTTGTTAGTATATTATGTTAGATACATATCTAGTATGTATATGTTTCTACTCTAATACTGTCATGTTAGATAATAGATACATATCTAAGTCTTTAACATAGAAGTATAAGTTGAATTTTAGAATAAGTGGAAGTAAAATATTAAAGCAATAAAATCATAAAAGAATACTTGGGTTTACGTGGAAACCCTACTCAGGAAGAGCAGGAGTAAAATCACGGGAGAAGGCCCTGATAGGGTTGAGATTTGTATTGCTCTTTTCAAAGAAATAGGTGAGGGGTACACACCTATTTATAGACCACCACACACTTCACATTCCCACAACTCACGATGTAGTATTAAACACCACACACTCCTCTCAATACTCTCCCTTAAGCTAGAGCATGGAATGCTCAGCTTGTGACAAAACACAATCCTCATTATACAGCAGAATGCACTCCTCTCGAATGGTTCTCGCTTGTAGGTAAGAACATGGCTTTGAGTTAAAGGAATTGCTAATGTCTTTGACAAGGGCCTATACTATGGAAATCTCAACTAGTGCTGGTGATTCCCCATTTAGTATCCCTATAATGGGTCTTCCTTTGAAAACCTCGAAGTTGGATCTCTTACATAGAAATCAGCTAAGCCCTTCCTTTGAGGACCTTGAAATTGGATCTCCCTCTTTGGAGACCTCGACTCTGGGCCTCCCAGAGTTTGGTCTCATGTGATGATCTATTACTCTCAACGTCCGTAGCAGTATCCGATGCCATCTCAGAACTGCTGGAGGATGCCATCGTGCCTTGGGAAAAGAGAGATGTAGATCTGAAAATCTGCAACAAAGGGACTCCTAAATGGAGGTGACTACAATAGGTAACTACACTACCCTTTTCTCCCATAACTCATATGAGAGAAAATAAATAATGAGAAGAAATAACAATGAAAATAGAAAAGAGCTTCTCATCCTCTTCTCTTCAATTCAAACTCCTTCCTTTTTTTTTTCCTCTATTTTCTTTTTGAAAAATATCTTATTTCTTCCTTTCTTTCATTTTTTTTTTCTTTTTATTCCCTAAAAATTTCCTCCTTTTTTTTCTTCTCTCTTCATTTCTCTTTTTTTATTCAACATCTATCATCCTTTTTTTTTTTTTTAATTTTCCTTCTTTCTTTTCCTTTCCCTTTTTTTTTTAACTCTTTCCAACGTGGGAATCAAACCTTGGGATAAAAGAAAATTAAATCATAAGAGATAGTTTTTGCACGCTCAACCCCATATCTCGGCGTCATCAACGCTAGATCTGTCCAATTTTGTCCAAATCGCCGCGTGAGATTTCACCTTGATCGTTGTTGCCGTGAGGCTTTTGCGATTTTGCCAACATCCTCGTGCTTCCTCGCCATTTGATCGAGATCGACGCTCGCTTGGGCCTGAGCGCCTTTCTCCTTCGACGACTGCCTTCTTGAAGGGGACCATGATCTGGTGGTGGAGCTTGTCAGGGAGCCTGTGGATGAGGTTGATGAGGTTGGTGTTTTTCGAGGACAAGGCAGAGGACGACGACGCAGACATTGCTGTTGCTGCCTGCGTCTTCCCTTGCAGAGCACCGCCCTCGCTTCCTTGCCGTTGGTTGCTTCTCCTCCCTTGTCGCCAGTGGCTCCTACCTCTTTGTCGCCTTCTCCTCTGCCTTCCACCCAGCAGCTCCACCAACACCGCCTCAACCATCTGTGTGGCCTCACTCACCTCCGCGAGACCACCACTCGATTCCACCTATTCGCATCCATTGCTCCACCTATCCAACGCCTTCGCTTGAGCTCGCCTTCCTACCTCCAGCCGACGCCTATCCTCGTCGAGCAACCTTGAGGGGTTTAATGGAGAGGCGGTGGTCGAAGGACCATGAAGTGGGTGACGATTTCGCTCCTCTATAGCGCAATCTGCAGGTACTTGGCCCCCTGTGCTTGGGTTTCTGTCTTCGTCATCATCTTCATTGCCTCCTCTTAGAGATTGGCCTCGCAATCTTGATCTTCGTTGTCATGTATACCAGGCCACGATCGGTTCCTCCAGTTGAATCATAGAAAATTGAAACTCCAAATAATGATAAACATAATAAACCTAAGAATCGAACATGCTCTGAAACCAATAAAATCAATTAAGTGAAAGCAAAATGATATTAAGCATAAACAATAATAACACTTGGATTTATGTGGAAACCTTATTCACAAAGAGCAAGGTTAAAACCACAGGAGAAGGTTCCGATAGGGCTGAGATCTGCATTGCTCTTCTTAAAGAAATAAGTAGGGGTTATACGCTTATTTATAGGCTACCACATACTCCACATTCCCACAACTCGCGATTCAGTACTAAACACTACACACTCATCTCAACAGTATAACATATTAGGAGCATAATAGAAACATCATTGTTTGCAACTTTGCATGTGTTAGATAATAGAAACATCATTGTTTGCAATTTTACATGTGTTTTGAATTTTGTAGATAGTTGAATCAAGGAGAAAGTATCCATGTTGGAAGTATGCCACATTGTAGGACCCAAAAAGATTAATGACACAAAGTGTACTTTCAGTGGTAGGATAGTGAAAGGGGGGATTCATTGAGCTACTAGACATATTACAGGTGGTGATAAGAACACAACAATATGTTAAAATGCTCCACAACATGTGAGAGAGGAGTGGAGAGAGTATCGACAATCTAAAAAAGAAGAGAGAATGGTTCAAGAAAGATTTTATTTACGATGAGCTGCCTAATGATGATGATGATGATGGAGATGAAGAGCATGAAGTAGAAGTGAATGCCTTACGAGGACCCATGGATAGATTCACAACTAAAATAAGAGGAGAAAATTCTGCACAATCACATGCAAAGATGGCTCGTCTCATGATGGGTGCTGGTGGAAGTGGAAGTGGTGGACTTCCTCTGATGAAATTTCATGGACCTATGGATAAGTTTATGAAGGTTGATCCCGAGAAGGTAGTTTAGGAACGAAAAAGGAGATTGTTGACAAAACAAACTACAATTTCTGAGGTTTTTAGAAAGGAGGGAAGAGATGCAGTCGTACAGATCATTGCGAAATGGATGTATTGTAACGACATTACATTCAATGTTATTAAAGATATCTGGTTTGAGATGATTGAGGTAATTAATCATTTTGGCCTTAGATTGAAGCCTCCTTACCATAAAGTAAGAGTTCCTTTATTGAGGTATTATGTGAACAAGATTGAGGATTTCATCACCAAACATCATGATACTTAGAAGAAATATGGATGCACATTAATGACGGATGGTTGGACAGATAGGAAAAGCTATGGAAATTATTATTTCTCTCAGAGAGGGAAAAAAGAAGAAATGCTTTTGTAGAGTTGTCCAAGGTAGTTCTATTATATTGTTGAGTGTACTGAAGGTTGGTATCGTTGCTTGTAAGATATGGCTTGTTCTAGGCTTTGACTCAAGAAGTAGCAAAACTATAGTGTTAGGCTCTACAATCTAACATATAAAATAAGAAAATAAGGCTTTATTTGGCTGATGCATCTATACTGTTGTCAAGAGATGATGTTTGCTTGTTTGTTCCTTACATTAGGTCACTTTTCTAGAAGTTCAGTTTTTCTGGTTAATATTGATTAATTATCTAATAAGATGTAAAAGCATCCTTACATGTTGGTGGACTACAAGTGCATTTGAAGGTTTAGCTGTACAAACATTATATGATTATTAATCTTGTCATGCACTTTCTCTCGCTTTTATTTTTATTCTGAGAGGTGGCCCCATCCATTTTCTTGCTTTTGTTTTTGGGTTTTAATTTATGTTTGCCATTGATGTATTTCAATTTAAATCATGAAGTGGTTAAATATCAAGTTTTCAAGAAAGAATGATTCTTTTCATGATTTTGCTTCATAACTTCTGTTAATCATTTCGATGAGATCAAGCTAAAAACTATTTTGTATAGCTTTAGGTAAATAGTAATGCGTCTCCTGTACAAACACTTCTTGCATGTGTGGGTGGCAGCATGCCTTAGCAAGCACTTAAGCACTTACATCGAAGCACATTGCTTTTGTGCATCGTCACTGGTATATGTTCTTAGTTAGCATTATTGCAAGTGCACATTGATGATATTGATTGCTTTAGTAGGTCATTTGTATTGATATTGTGCCATTTACCCCTTCATCCATTGCATGTGAGCAACAAGTCTTGATGCAATGCATTCACATGGATGCTAGTCAGGTGCCTTGCATTAGGTCATGCTATGCACCTTTTCTTCATGTGTAGGTAATGATGCCCCCACCCAAAGTTAAAAATCTTAGCTTTGTCCTCGCAAAAAAATGTATGTTCGCCGTATGACAGGAGGAAAATTATCAGATACCTCCTATTCAACTGAGGCATAGAGGCCATCTCAAACAAAATCAAGGTTTCCCTTAACCTTCAAGTGTTGCTAGACCTAAAGGAAGTGCATGAGGGAAGCATTGGATTGTGGATTTATAGGATGTCGTTTAAGACTTTTCAAACAGAAAAACAACAATCTAATATCCGATTGGGTCAAACTAAAAGATCCAGAATCTATTTTTAATAGCACAACTTTAGGGATTCACACCTTTGTGACTAGATATTGCACTTTAATGCATTATATGGTAAAGTAATTGTTGAGTTATGTATGGAGGGTTTATTGGTCTTTTATTGTTTGGTTTACTGTAAAGGTATTATTGTACTTCTCTTCTCTGATACCTCTCTATATAAACACCCAAGGTTTCTCTGAATAAAGGTTATGCCATTACAACATTTACATGGTATCAGAATAGCGATCCTAGATCGGGGCCCTAGTATCCTACCAAACCCTAGTCGCCTATCCCCCCACTGTAACCCTCTCTCCTCTCAACGGCATCACCGGCCACCAAGGCCAACAGCATCGCCACCGTTGGCCTCCGCCTTGTAGCACACCACAAGGTAGTCAGGCCACCACAGTGTCGCCGCTGTTGGTCTTCTTGGCCACCACCGACTGGTCAGGCCACCGAAGCATTGCCCAGGGGCTCTACAGTGCCGTCGCTGGCCCTATAAGGCACCTTGCAGTGTCACCCAGCCCTTCTCGACAGCCCAATGCCACCTAAGGGCTCTGCAATGCCACTGCTGGCCCTGTAGAGCACCTTGCAGCACTGCCTAGCCCTCTTGAACAACCTAGTGCCACCCCTCTCTTCTTGTTAGGGGTGATGTTGGCTTAGGGTTGCCAGTTTACATCCCTTTCTACAGCAACAAGTCATCCAACAGGAGCACGGGGTCTTCAAGGGCACCGCTAGGGCCTCTTCTATGCCCTAGCATGTGCACAACTTGTGTTTAGTGAAGTACTAACAAGGTACATGATCTGAAATTGCCGTAGAGAAGTCATTTGGAAGGTTATTTGAGTCTGAAAATTGGATTTTAGACCTAATGATATGATTTTTAGACTCATAGATGAGTGATCGTTCGTTGATTTCGACTTTGTATATTATGGCGGATTAGGACATTATGGCTGACTTGCGGGGGGGAGAGTTCTACCACAAGCACCCCCTTTCATATGCAGGGGACATCAATTAAGTTGGATAGATCCAACTTTTTACTCTGGTACACCTCCTCTCGGTTTTTCGGATCACACAGAAAGAAGTATATTTTGACTGATGCTGTTCCTGTAGTTAAGTCGATTGATTGGGAGGCAGACAATGATTAGGTGGCTAAGTGCCTCCTGAACAGTGTCATGCAAACTATCGCCAAGAAAATCATGGCTTATACTTCAGCCAAGAGGATGTGGGAGGTACTTCATGAGATATACTCTTACAGAAGTAATATTACTAGGCTGTACAAAGTTGTGGAGGATATTCATAAGCTTCGGAAAGGCTCCATGTCCTTATCCGAATACTACGATTCCATAAGGAATTTGTGGGATAGACAAGATGTGTACCAGTCGATCTCTATGGATGCTTCTATTATAACTACGCAGAGAGAAGCTATTTGCTCGATTTAGCTTCTGTCTGGTCTTGGCTCTGAGTACAAGCCAGTCAAAGACCAATTCATGACTATAGATGAGATCCCTACACCAAAGCAGATCTATGCTTGTCTCTCTAAGCTTACCACTTCTGATCCTGTACCTATTATTAATTCTTCTACTATGGCTGCTGTTGGTCGTGGTAGGGGAATTCACGGGGAAGAGGTGGTAGAGCTTGTTGTGGTGGTACACGTGGACGTGGCCATGGTTGGAGCTCTTTTTTCTATGATTACTGTCACAGGAATGGGCACATTGTGGACCGATGTTGAGTGAAGCATGGTTATCCATAGGGTATGGATTTGCGTGCTCATCAAGTTTCTGCAGAGGATACCATCTTAGGTGTAGGAGAACGATGGCCAGATGACAATTTCTAGGGTTGACTACAAGCGTTTCATGGCTTCTCAAGCATCCACTTCTGCCTCTGTTCGTAGATCTGTAGGTTCTTCAACCATGATGGCTAGTTCCTAAGCCCCTACTTGGCTAGTAGACTTAAGTACCTCCTCCTACATTACTGGTGACATTACTCTTTTCTCCTCTCTGCGGGACCTTGCTACACCGTTCCAGGTTAAAGTGGCAGATGGGGGCTTGTCACCGGTCACTGGTCTTGGGAACATTTCAATTTCTAGCACTTTACCTTTATCAAATGTTATGCATGCTCCTAAATTTACACTCAATTTGATGTCTATTAGCCAAATTATAAAGGATTTGAGATGTCGGGTTTTGTTGCATGACCAATAATTCTTTTTGCAGGATCTCCAGACGATGAGGCAGATTGGTGAACTTGAGCAGAACGGTCTCTACTACCTTCATGTTCCTCCATCTTCCAGTGCTGATGTTGTGTGTGCCACCTTTGCTCTTTAGTGGCATTATCGTCTTGGTCATCCTACTCTACATGTTCTACGTCGCTAGTTCCTGAGTTATCTTTTCTAGATGTTTTTAGGTGTGAAGCCTGTCAGTTGGGTAAGAACCATGGGTCTTCATTTCCACCACAAAATAAAAGAGTTAAAGTCTATTTTTGCTTTAGTCCATGTTGATGTTTGGGGCCCATGTCGAGTCAAGAGTATTTGTGGCTTTCGGCATTTCTTATAATTGTGGATGATTATACTAGGGCGTCCTGGGTTTTTATGATGAAAGAAAAGTCTGAAGCCTTTGATATTGTCAATAATTTTGTTTTTGAAATAGACTCAGTTTTCTACTGTTATTAAGATTTTCCGAAGTGATAATAGTTTGGAGTTTGTGAATGCCAGGACTACTACCTTCTTTAAATCTTTGGGTATCGTTCACCAGACGACTTGCGTTCACACTTCTCAACAGAATGGGGTAGTTGAACGTAAGCTTAGGCACTTGCTTAATGTTGCCCGACCCATTATGTTTCAAATGAATGTTCCTTTATGCTTTTGGCTCGATGCTGTTTTTACTGCCACTTATTTGGTGAACTGTATGTTCGTCTGTTTTAGGGGGTAAAACTCTCTACTCTATATTGTTTCCTTGCAAAAGTAATTTTTCTATTACTCCAGCTGTCTTTGGCTGTGTGTTTTGTCCACCTTCATCATGTTGACAAGATTTTTTCTTGTTCCGTGAAGTGTATCTTTCTGGGTTATCCTAAACTCAGAAAAGGTACCGTTGCTATGATCCGATGTCGTGGAAGTTTTATGTCTTTGCTGATGTCACTTTTTTTGAGAAGATTCCCTGCTACTAGAAATAGGAAGAGCATCCCACTAATTTGTCTACTGATATCCTTCCTGTTTTATCCGATCCACCACAGCTACATGACCCACCTAGTACAAGGGCCAGTCATCTTGATCCTGGTCCTTTCTCGTGTCATCCTGAGGTCCCTACTACAGATACCTTCCCTAAACATTTTTAGCATAGGGTTCAGGATGTTACTCAGGTGGAAGAGCCTTTGTCTACTGTTTTTGCTCAGTTTCCACTAGCTGTTGATGATTTGTCTAAGAATCAGGTATCTATTCTTACTGAGGACACATCTATGGATCTTCCTATTGCACAAAGGCTCCCAGATCGTGTGCTAAATACTCTGTATCATAGTTTATGTCGTTTGACAGTTTATCTGTAGTTGGCTGCTAGTTCTCTCTGGCTATTGACAGTGTACAGGTGCCACGGGATCATCATGAAGTTTTCCGAGATCCATCTTGGACCTTGGCAATGGAAGAGGAGATGGTTGCCTTACAGTTTCATGGCACATGGGATCTTATTGATCTACCTCCAGGTGCTATTATGGTGGGATGTAGATGGGTGTTTACTCTCAAGTGTCATCCAAATGGCACTGTCGATCGATATAAAGCACGTCTGGTTGCAAAAGGTTACACTCAGACATTTGGCGTGGACTACTTTGAGACATTCTCCCCAGTGGTCCGTCTCAATTTTGTTCGCATCCTCCTTTCACTTGTGGTGAACAAGCGTTGGGTTGTTTATCAACTTGATATCAAGAATGCTTTTTTGTATGGTGATCTGGAGGAGGAAGTTTACATGGAGTAGCCATCAAGTTGTCCTACTTAGGGGGAGTGTTAGAAAGTGTGTAGATTGCAGAAAGCTATATATGGTCTAAAATAGAGTCCTAGAGCCTAGTTTCAGAGGTTCAGTAGGGTGGTTCAGAAACATGGCTTCACCAGATCTTCTGCTGATCACTCTATCTTTATAGTGCATGGGAAGATAGGTATAGTTATACTTGTGGTTTATGTAGACACTTTTCTTACTGGCAGTGGTAGGCAAGGCATTGAGGAGACAAAGAAGCTGCTTCAGTCACAGTTTGTTACCAAGGATCTAGGCTTTATTAGCTATTTCCTTGGTATTGAGGTGTATGTGCTCTCTAAGCGCAAGTATGCTCTTGACGTGTTGAGAGATATGGGAATGCTAGGGGTGCAAACCAACATGTGTGCCCATGGATGTCTCCTTACCTATAGCTGATGAAGATAACCCTCCATTGCAAGATGTCACCATATATCGTGCAGTGATTGGGAAGCTCTTATATCTAACTATTACCCATCCTGGCATTGCCTGTGCTGTTAAAAGATTGAGCCAGTTCATCAATCACCAAGAGAAGTCCATTGGGATGGAGTTTGCTAGATTCTCAGGAACTTGAAAAGTGCACCTGGGAAAGGATTGTTTTTCAAGGACAATGGGCACCTGGATATTTGTGGCTACTCTGATGTAGACCATGCTGGTGCACATGAGGACAGGAGGTTCATTACAAGGTATTTCACTTTTGTTGGGGGTAATCTAGTTACCTGGAGAAGCAAGAAACAAGTAGTAGTTTCCAAATCTAGTGCTGAGCTTGAGTACAAAGCTATGCCTTGAACTACTTGTGAGCTACTCTGGGTCAGGTCCATTCTAGGGGACTTTAGTGTGCAGGTTTCTGACGCTATTCCCATGCATTATGACAACAAAGTTGCCACCTTATTGTTAACAATCTTATATTTCATGAGAGAACCAAGCATATGGAAGTGGACTGCCACTTCATTAGAGAGGCCATTTTAGCTAAGAAGATCTCTACTCCTTACAAATGTTCTGAAGATCAACTGGCAGATGGTTTTACTAAAGTACTTCCTAAGAAGTGTTTGCTTTATATTTGTTCCAAGCTGAGCATGTTAGATGCATATGCTCTAGTTTGAGGGGGAGTGTTGAGTTATGTATGGAGGATTTGTTCATTTTTTATTATTTGATTTACTGAAAGGGTATTATTGTACTTTTCTTCTCTGGTGCCTCTCTATACAAAGGCCTAGGGTTTCTCTGAATAAGGATTATGTCATTACAACCTTTACAGCAGCCATGCATTTACTTAAAGACCCTAACACAAGCTGCAACTCCTTTAAGCTTGATGATGAGATGCACTCCGAAGTCACAAGAACCCATTCTTCTCTACTTATTCGTTCATGGATTCGGTGGAACATTACCAATTATTCTCGCCAAACCACACGAGAATGCAGGAGTGACAGAGTAAGAGTGCCTTAGGGATGGAGAGAAATGACTGAGAACTGTTTGCTTGGTTCTCTTACAATGGAGTCATCGCCTCTATTTATAGTTTAGGAATAAGTCTTATTTGGGTCAAAACTCTTATTTCAGCATTTACCAAAATGTCCTTAGTGCTTCCACAAGTACAACTAATTATATATTTCTACTATTTAAAAAATATAACTTTTCTCTGTTTATCATCACATCGCCAGTTATATTGTATCGTAAGAAAATCTTGAAGGCAATCCTTTATTCTGTTTATATTTAAAATCATTCCAGATCAAAGGCTAAGACCATCTCCTTGTTCTTATTTATTTAATCAATCAATTCTCAATTCTCTAATTGAGAAATGCTCATTGACAAACTATTTTTAATATTATTACATAATTGATCAATTATGAATAGTTTCAAGTTCATTGATCAAGCCTCATGCTTACTCAAAATCACCAAGCGTTCATGACACAACTCTTGCAAAGGTTGATGGTTACTAGCTTGTTAAAGCATGTATCTCATATTTCATACACATGTGGAGACAAATGTATTTAGTTCAAGATTTAGGATTTGATTTCATTGTTGCCTCTTCCAAAATTTATCTATGTAAAATATGATTATGCTTGGGATGGAAGACAGTGAATAGCTTCTTTAAGTTCAAAAATAATAACAATGGAATCAAACCTCCAAAGCTACAACAGAACTCAAAATACACCCCAATAATTGGAGCTATGTGAATCCCTTTTGAAAGAAGACATTTACATCTTGTATTGTCTCAAGCAAACCAATTTTTGGACATAGTGGTTCCTCCTTTATCAAACCTCAATTATGGGGTTGTCAAATATATATGATTCAAATACAAACATGGATTTTTGTCTCAGGTATAAGGACAAGTGCCCCTTTATTTAAGGATATTCCTTCTGTAATCTCAGTTTCATTGATCAACCATTTGATTAGGTTCACATGAGAACTACAGAATTTCTATTCCTCATGAAACATGTTCCATCTGAAATTCAATCAGGCGGTAGTCTATTTCCTTGTCTTCTGAGATTGGGAACTATGGTCATGGAAATAAGTTGATAGTAATCAAGTTATGAAAATAAGTTAACAATAATAATCACATATAGATCTCAATTTTCTTTTTTCAAAAATGTAGATCTCCATTTTGTACCCATGATTGAAAATCATTCCATTTAGTTAATCCATTATCTATACTTATTCTGATTTGGCCTTTGTGCGGGTAATCTTAAAAGCACAAGTAGGATTAATAAAACACACATGTATAGTTAATATTTGCTTATTTAGATAAATGGGAGGGAACATCTAATTCATGTATCAATTATGTTATCAAATGGCTCACCAGGGTATATTGTTTCAACAGTACAATCGCTGTGGATTGTGTCCTGGCCCTCATTTTGCATGCTTTGAACAAGTGTCAACATGATAGAAGTGGATAGAATGGTCTATTGAATGTGATAATGCCCTGGAAGAGATTAGTATTATATGCAGAACCCTACAATTTTGTTTGCATTTAAGCCTACTGAAACACTCTTCCTATACTTGGAGGCTTCCTTAACAGATAGTATTTACTTTTAGGAGGTCAGTCCTTCACCGGGGGACAAGGTCTTTTAATATTGCACTTAGTAATCGCCCCTTGCAGTATGTGCTGATTCCATTTCAACAAGTGTCATTGTTTGGACCCTGTCTCGAACCACTTCCAGTGGTGATCTGCCTTTTTGGTGAATTGGATTTTCCCAAGAGCAATTGTCAATATCAAGGCAAGGTTTATCTGTAACTTATGACCAAATAAGCTTTTTAAAAACAGCTATGTTGGGATCAAGAAAGATCGAAGCTCCTTTCAGGATAGCGATCTGTGTTTGCCTTTGACCTAGTTGCCTGGAAAATGCATAAGTGAAAAACCAAGTCACGATTCAGAGCAATGTGCTTTAAGCTCTGCTGTCAGTGAACTGGGAAACTTCAGTTGCTTTAGGATCTCAGCCTTATTGCTAGGATTGAAATGGCATCATCTATTATGGGTTCCCTTGGGTCTTTTATATGGGAAGCAACTCAAGAGACAAAACATATATAAAGACCAAAAAGAAAAATAGCAGGGATTGAAATGTAAAGATTGAAATATAGAAACAACTATTTTAACACTCCCCCTTAAGTTGGAGTATAAGCATTAGACATGCTCATCTTGGTGAAAAGATACTCTAATCGTTTCCGTGGGAGTCTTTGTGAATATATCTGCAAGTTGGTCCTTGGTAGAAATATATGGAGTAGAAATCTTGCCCTGTAGCATTGCATCAAGAATGAAATGGCAATCCACCTCGATATGTTGTCCTTTCATAAAAAGCCAAATTATTAGTATTGAATGTAGCCAGTTTATTATTATAATACATGGTATAGTTTTTTGGACATCTACTCCAAAATCATGCAATAAAGATTTTATCCAAAGAAGCTCACATGATGTATGGGTCATAGCTCGGCACTCAGATTTTACACTTGACTGAGATACAACCTACCTTTTTTAGATATCGTAACAACTGCAACACTCTTGACCAATGTACCTCTCTTGGACTTGCATAAATTGACTTAAACAACCAACAAATGCAATATCTGGTCTAGTAACAGTCAGATACAGCAACTTACCAACTATGGTCCTCTATCTAGTTACATCCTTAAAAAGAGGACTTTCATCATCCACAAATTGAAAAGAAGGATCAAGTGGTATTTTAGCAGGTTTGCATTCTATCATACCCACATCACATAACATATCAAGAACATACTTCCTTTGAGACAAAATCATACCATTCTACAAATGATGTACCTCAATGTCTAAGAAATAGCTGATCTGCCCCAGATCCTTAGTAACAAATTGTAAGTGAAAGCCTTGGTATCTTAAATAACACCCATATCATTGCTTATCAGCAATATATCATTAATATATACAATAAAAATAACTGAACCAGACTGAGTATGTGATCGCTAAAAAGTGTGATTTGTTAAAATGTTAGATGTTGTAACACACAATTTTGATCACTTTTAAAATTAGTAAAGATCGAGTACTCGGTGAGTATTCGGATCGTCCCAAGGGAGACAGAAATGCAATTTGAAATTCTCTTGCTCGGAAACACAAAAGCCAACTTTCTTTTTGGATTTTTGAATATATAATTTTTAGGGTTTTTATATCGGTAAAAAGTGAATGCGGAGAAAACAGGAAATAAAAATGTTAATTTTAAGGCACAAGTGCCTTGTTTCTCCAACTCACTCCAAGCATAGGAGACTTGGAGTAATGGAAGAACACTAATACAACAAATAGTCACAAAGCTAACTAAAAAAAAGAAAACTGTAGAGGAAAGCTTCTTATATAGAAAATTATTTTACAAAATGTGGAGAGCTCACAAGTAAGAAGGGTTCTCACTTGTAATCTCTAACAAAAAGCTTACATTACAATGCAAAACAAAAATGACAAAAGTGAAGGAAAGCTTAGTGATGGTGAAGATGATGCTGCCTGGAACTCTTACTCCAATTCTAGCTGCCCCAGAACCAAAAGAAATCCCACTCTCTTGGATGTCCTCCTTTTGGCAAACCCTAAGTGTGTGTGCCACTACTTGCAAGCCTAGATGACTTGCTTCCTGACTCCTAGGGTGGGCGTGGACCACCCTTGGTTCTCCTCCTCTTTGACCATCCTCCTGCCTAGCCTGACTCCTTGGCTTGGTGTGGACACAAGGTAGAAGAAGAGAGGAAGTTGAAGGCACCAAGAGGGCAAGAGCACCCCCTTAATCTTCTTTTTCTTCTCTTCTCCTTGGTCGTTGGGAATGGTGGAGTGAAGGTGGAAGTATGCTTGAATGATGTAGCCAAGGGTGATTTGAATTTGTTGGTTATGGAGTGTATTTATAGAGTTGGAGGGATGGTTGGCGCCAACCATGGTGGGTTTTGGGTTAAGTGGCGTGTGGTGTAGGTGTAGGGTTAGGATGAAGTTTTGAATGGTGTTTTGGAATGGAGGGCTAGGGTTTATTGGCGCCAAGGGAGGGGATGTATGGAGGTTGAGTGGCATGTGGTGTAGGTGTAGGGTTAGGATGAAGTTTTGAATGGTGTTATGGAATGGAGGGCTAGGGTTTATTGGGGCCAAGGGAGGGGATGTATGGAGGTTGAGTTAAGGAGACTTGGCTCCAATTTAGGTGGGTTTAGGTTTGAGGGTTGGCGTGGAAAATAGGAAGGGTTAGGATGGTTCCATGTGGTGGTGGTTATATGATGAAGGGTTAGGTTTAGTTGGCACCACATGGGGGGGTGCATGGATGTCTTGGAGCCAACTTAAGGGGGTGGTTATGGTGGTGAGTGTTGGCACCAAGGAGGGTTTCTAGAAGGGGGTTAGGTGGATGGTGAAGATGGGTTTAAGGGAAGATGGAAGGTGGAGATGGAAGGGTTTTGGAGGGAATTTATTGACGCCATTTTTAGGTGGTTATGGGGGTGGTTTTGGCACCGATTTGGTGGTGGAAATGGGTGAAGGGGTGCACTATGTTGGTGCCAAAAAAGATTAGGAGTGGGTAGCTTAGGTGGACTTAGGTTTAGGCTTATTTAGTGGAGTTAGTTAGGTGGGGTTTAGGGTTAGGGTTGGATGCCATGGAGGTGGACTAGCTAAGCTAGTAGATGAGTAGTGGAGAGAGGAGGTAGAGCTAAGGTTTGAGAGGAGTTGAGGGAGAGCTAAAAGGAGCTGCACTGAAGCTGAGTAAATTTGCTTGGTGCTGATGATGACTGAAGAGGTCTTGTTAGGAGCTCAGCTACTTAGTTTAGTTAGCTAATTCTTCTGCTAGCAGCTAAGCTTGGGTAGTAGAGCTAAGTTGAGCTAGTCTCAACTTATCTGAAGCTGGGTTGAGCTGGACCTGCTTCTCTTGAGAACTCCTGAGCTAGCTTAGCTACTAAGTTGACAAGTAGTAGCTAAACTAGAGTTGGTTCAACTGTCGTGAGCTGAGTGGAGCTGGAGTAAACTCATGTCAACTAAGTTAAGTTAGCTTGAGCTCCCAGTGAACTGATTGGAGCTAGGATAAGCTAGACTCAACTAAGTTGAGCTGGATCTGAGTTGAGTTGAGCTACCTTGAGCTACCATTCAGCTGAGATGAGCTGAATGAAGGTTGGATGAGCTAAACCCAACTTAGTTGAGTTGGGACCAGCTGGAATGATCTTGATTTAGCTAGGATCCAGTTAGAATGAGCTTCCTTTTTACCTTTTGCCTTTCTGAGTGCTAGGATTTTAGGGATTTGGCTATCTACTTATCCCTAACACTTAAACAAACATGTCAAAATACAAAAAATTATGCAATGCATGCCTATCCTAAGTGATGCCTAAATGCAACCCGAAAATCCATTTGCGGAAGTAAAACCCTAAGAGCTAGAATAGTTTTAAGGTATAAGAATGATGATAAACTGAAGTTTATCAGTATGCCTAAAAAACATAGAATAATTTGCAGAAGATCTGGAAAAATCAAACTCTTATACTACCCTGCTAAACCTGTCAAACCAAGCACTGGAGCTCTGCTTAAGCTTATAAATTGCCTTTCGTAATCTGCACACTTTGACACTTCCCCTGTCACAAAACTTGGAGGCTGCTGCATGTAGACCTCCTCATCAAGATCTTCATAAAGAAAAGTATTTTTAATATCCAACTGAAACACAGGCCAATTCTTATTTATTGCCAAAGAAAGAAGAATGCATACTAATTTTAGATGTGTAACAAGAGAAAAGGTCTTAAAATAATCAATCTCATGTGTCTGAGTATAACCTTCTGTTACTAACTGTGCCTTGTATCGCTGTATATACCTGTTAAGTATTTCAAGATAAACACCCACCTACACCCCACAACGGATGCTCCAAGGGATAGGACAACACTCCTAAGTACCTTGGGAGATAAGTGCCTCTATCTCCTCCTTCACAGCTGTAGTTCATGACTCATCCTGAAAAGCCTTAACATGATCACGAGGTATATACTGACTATCAATAGCAGTTGAAAGCATTTGTTTTGAAGAAGATAAACCATCAAAGCTCATATGATGAGGAATAGCATAGCGGGCACCAAGATCTAGTGCCTTTCCTCTGGGCAATAGGAAGATGCAAACCCTTATCAGTAGAACTTACCTGACCACCATCAGAGTCCATAGGAATGGCATCAGATTGAACAAGAATGGTAGTAAAAGGCTCAACAGTAGATTTAGGTCGACAGTGATAATGATAAGAATATGGAGAAACAAGATTAGATGTATTAGGAGGTGTCTGCTTGATAAAATTTGATGGGCTCTTAGTGGTGGTAGGAGGTTTGGAGGCCCTTGGAGGCGTAGCAGAAGGAATAGGTAAAGGGATATCGGTGAAAGGAGTGTTACATGAATTCCCCCTACCAGAAGAATAATATGAAACTTCCTTAAAAACACAACATCAGCACTGATAAAATTTCTGATTCACCGGATCATAACACCGATAACCCCTTCTGGGTCTAAGAATACCTAAGAAAAATACATTTGACCAAGCGAGGAGCTAACTTGTCTCCACAAAAAAGATAGACAAATGCAACACAACCAAAAGCAGTCGGCGGTAATGAAAAAGGTTCCTGATCCGGAAATAGAAGTGAAAAAGGTGTACAACCACCTAAAGCAGGAGAAACAACCCGATTAATGAGAAACGCGGTGGTCAAAACAACATCAGCCCAGAAGTGAGCATGAACATGCATATGAAACAATAATGTTCGGGCAACATCAAGAAAGTGTCGAAGCTTTCGTTCAGCAACCCCATTCTACTATAAGGTGTGAATAAATGAAGTCTAATGGATTAGACCCTATGAAGCAAAGAAATTCAATAATCGGGCATTCACAAACTTCATACCATTATCACTTCGGAATACACGTATAGTAGTAGAAAATTGAATCTTTATTTCATTGGAAAAAATTTCAATCGATACAGGGACTTATGGTTTTTGTTTCATCATGAAAAGCCAAGACATTTTAGAGTGAACACTGGTGACCCGGCACATGCCCCACACATCAACATGAATCAAAGAAGAAACAATACTAGTCCTTTTATTAGTAGAAGGAAATGATGATTTATGATGCTTGCCCAACTGACAAGTATTGCAAAGAAACTGATCAGGAACATGAAGATCAGGAAACTGGCGACGTAGCACAATTGGAGTTGGGTGACTCAGGTGAAGATGCCACTGTAAAGCAGTAGTGGCACCAGAAGTAGCGGCAATTGTAGGTGGAAGAGAAAGATAGTACAAATTATTCTATTTAAGTCCAATCCGCTTCCTCGTCTAGAGGTCCAGCAAAAAGAAATACTGATCATAAAACACTGCTTTGCAACAAAGATCCCTGGTAATCTAATTAATAAACATCAAATTCATAGCAAAACTAGGTGCATGCATCTTTTCAAGAAAACTAGGTGCATGCATAATATCAGAAAGAGGAAGAGTAACAGTCAAGGGCACATCACCTAGCCTGGTAACAGATGACAAACCACCATTAGCAACATGAATCTGAAAGGACTTGTTAAGTGCATGAAGAGATGTAAACACAGATAAATCACCTGTAGTATGTGAGGATGCTCTAGAGTCAGCTATCCACCGTGGACCACGAGGTCTACCTAACAATGCAACCTGCTCTACCTACTGAGTGACAGATGCTGAAGTAGAGGGTTGAGAGGTAAGCAATTTGGTATACTCAGTTCTAGAAATCTGGACCTCCTTTGAAACTTGAATAGATTCCTCCTCAACTGCAACCTGATTAGCACGAGTTCCCTGAGGATATCCATGCTTTTCCCAACACTGATCAACTGTGAGCCTTGTCTTATGACAATTGCCAAACAAAAGTAGAACGACAACGACCACGACCACGACCTTGTATACCTCATCCATCTGGGTGACAACGGTTTGAATCTCTCCTACTCCCAGAAGTAGCAAGAGTAGATGAGTCTATAACAGTAGTGCTATTTGTCATCTCCAATCTCATCAACTCGACATAAATCTACTCTAGCTAGGCATCTTAGCAGAAGTCAACAACTGATATTTAACTACCATATACTCATGAACCAAAGCTGCCAAAAATCTAATTGATTGGATAGCCTCCCTTCGTCTCACCAAAACATCTGAAGTAATGAGTTGAATGGAATCCTGCTCATCCCAAAGATTTTTTAATGAACCATAGCAATTTGGTAAGCTCATGCTTTCTTTCTTGAATGCCTGGATGTCCTCCAATATTTGATAGAGACGAGCAATGCTTGTGTTTTGAGAGTGTATCTCATGTAATATGTCCCACATTTTCTTTGCGGACGAATAAACCATAAGATTTCTTCATGCTATTAAGCATGCATGTAGCTACACAATCATTCTGCAGCTCCCATTCATCAGTCTTGGAGGTAGATGGTGGTTCATCTTCAAGAAGAATCTTCTTGTGATGATGTGAACCAATAAACCTAAGAAAAGATGTGGACCAAAATGTAAAATTTGTCTCATCAAGCTTAATTGAAGTTCCTTGCATCTGCGGTGAGGAACCCAGAAAATGGAGATACAAATCTCCAATATTCTCCTTTCTATCTCCCATACTTCACACAGCCACAATGAACAACAATGATCTTGCAACACAATCGCATCAGAAACACGCTCGTGGAGAGGAATCAAATCATTTTAGACCTCTCCACGATTACTTCATTCTAAACAAGAAACAAGAGGAAAGAAAGAAGACTTCTTGTTGGATAGTCAAGAACACTGCAGCAACCTTCACAACACTGCTACAAACTTCACACTAAGAAGATCAGATCCTGATCTGCAGCAAGAATATGTAGCAACAACCTTGGCAACAATCTGTGTTACAACCTGATCAGATCCTGCACAACAACCTGATCCGGATCCTGATCCTGATCCTAATCAGATCAGATCCTGATCTGCAGCAACAATCTGCAACCTTCACATGATCAGAACAGCTGATTGGAGCAACTGAACCGACTGCAACAGAACCAACAGATCTTGCGATCAGAGCTGAGCCGATCAGATCAGAGCTGGGTGACAGCAAATGAATCAATTAGATCAGAGCTGAGCGACAACTGTTGAACCGACAGCAACAGATCTTGCAACTGAACCGATCAGACCTGAGCGATGTGCAATCGGATGAAGAGCATCGTGGGTGATGTGACAATATCTTGGTTTTGATAGCACCGGTGATGATATCAACTGGTCACCACCGGAGAGAGAGAGAGAGAGAGAGAGAGGGTGACACAGGTTTGTTTAGGTGGGATATCAGGCCCCAATCTAGAATTGTTACTCTGATATCATGTTATAATTGAAATGACATCATCTATTATGGGATCCCTTGGGTCCTTTATATAGGAAGCAACCCAAGGGACAACATATACAAATGACCAAAAAGAAAAATAGCAGGAACAGAAATGTAAAGGTTGAAATATAAAAACAACTATTCTAACATTTATGAAATGTTAGTCATGTATCTTGTTACTACAAGAGTACTAGGGCTCATGTTTCATATTGCTTACTGACCCAAGCATATAGATTGATTGTTGCTTTGTTCAGGAGGAAGTTTACTATGGGTGACATGTCCTGTAATTTCCTGAATAAATTACACTCGACATTTTTATAGGTTCCCATATGGTGCATTGTTCAGCCATCCTTAACGAATTTTGGTCGGTTCCTTGTACCATTGATGGGGATGTTAGCTACTGTGACTATTAAATGGGGTTCCATAAACAGTTACTGTACTGTGTATTCCTGTAGTGCCTTTATTTAGCATGAAATGAGTATGATGTCATGCTGAAACTTGACTTTGCTTCTTTTCACGTTTGGCGTTATATATATATATATATATATATATATGCTGGAAGAAACGACACCTGTAACTGGATGAAGATGAGTGTCGAGGCAGTTTCATTTAAGGAGGTGATGTACTTTTGTTTTCAAGAATCCAGTTAATATCCTGCAAGCTGAAGACATAAGAGCTGGCTCATGGGTGATCTTTGCATCTCTGTGTATTAAAGGAAAATGTGAATATGAAAAGGGTTCAAAAGGGTTTCTAGGGTGACATAAATGTTGAGGATTCAACCATTGGTGTAGATGTGTCTTTACCTATCATGTCAAGAAAAATATCTATTTTGGCATGAGATATACAGACGTATGATATTGGCCAAAAAATGAGGGCTGGAATATTACCTTGGAAATTATTAGATGGTAACTATCCTTATTCAAAAAAGAACATATTCTTTCTTGAATAAAACATAATTAAGATTGATGTTTTTTTGTGAATCTCTGAATTTCCGGTTGAGAATCATGACCCATCAATTGATTTGGCACTAGAATTTTGTAATTGTGCCACCATGAGTACGTAGAGTTGTAAGCATCCTGCTTGGTCTCATAGTTTTTGGGATTAATCCCATAACCAACGTATTTTTCCATGAAATGGAGATTTATCATCATTATGGTGTCCATAATGCCCATCTCATCCTTGCTTTTACCCAAAATTGCTCAAATGGACTTTGGGCACTTTGCCGATTTATTCTTTAGAGAATCTAAGCCATCAAAATTATGATGAGAGATGAAAGTTGTCGTGGGCCATTTACTCTTTGAGAAGAATATAGAGAAACACACTCATAGGGACACTTCCCCCACGGTTTTCTCCCCATTCTTTATGGGTGTAGTTTCCATGTAAATCCAAGTATTCCCAATTCTTAGATTTTTGATACTTTGCTCGTTTCCACTTATTTATATTTTATAACATGGTATCAGAGCAAGTTGATTCTTCATTGTCAAATTTGGTGCAACGTGGAGCATGGAGGCTCCCTTGGTGTGGGAAAACAGTTCACATGGGAAAAACAGGAAGAAGAGCAGCCACCGGCTACCCTTGTTGGCCGGCGAACGTGGTTGGCGTTGGTGGCTGGCTATGTGGAGAAAAAAGAGAGAGGAGAGGAGTCTTGAGAGTTGGAAATATTATTATTGACTCAAGAAGAAAACACAATGAGAAGACTCTATATAGAGAGAACATATCCCAACAAAATAAGAAACAAATCTTATATTCTAAAATAAGAAAGACCAAATCGCAAACAACTTCCTAAAACTTTTCCTAAAATCCTCTTAACAAAAATGCTAAACTTGGAACCTAAGACACCCAAAAATAGGACCCTTGGTCCTCTTTGCCGCCGGCCTTGGTGGGCCCCCTGCTGCTGCCACGTGGCTTGTTAGGTTGCCACATGACAGTTCCACGTGGCTCTTTATTCGTAACATTAAGTAATTATTTTTTGTGAGTTTATCATTTACCATTTTGTCTTGTTTTTGGAGTTGTAATGAGGGCTTCAGTGCGAAGTTGATGGTGATTTGGCCTGTGGAGATCTTGCGATTGGGATTGTGTGCTCCTATTGTTGGGTTCATTGAACCCTATGAAAGCAAGGATGGTGACTTGATTTCCATCTCAGTTCAAGATGACGCTCTTTTGTTGTGTTCTTGGAACCCTATCAAGAGAGAGGAGGGGTTTGAAAATTGCGGAAGGCACCTGATCGCGAGGAGGATGGCGCCATGATCACAAGAGCAGCAATAACAGCGAAAGGTAGAGCCAACCTTGTAGCAGTGAGCTTCATGAGAGATCATGAGATCCTCACATGAGTGGCGATGAAGTCGGTGGAGAAACGGTCGATGAAGAGAGGTCTCGTGTGGAGATGCTAATAGCGAAGAAGCTAGAGCTTGAGATCTCACGCGAAGATTTGCTCTAGATCTTGTGTAGTGGTGCACCTGGTGATATGAGTGGTTGATAAAGGTAGTGAAATCAGTTGAAGTTGTGTTGATGGTGGCGATCGTGGCAGCAATGAGGAGTCGCACGAGTAGCAATAAAGAAATCGAAGAAGATGAAGTAGGCGTTGCAGAACCAACGTCAATTGAGGCGACAACAATCAAGCATAATCTCTCATGCAATTGGCTCACACGAAGATTGTAGCGAGATTTTCGCCATTGATGGAGATGTTGGTAGTGATTTTGTGGCAATGGCGATCTTTAGCAAAGATCTTGGGTGAAATCGCGAGTCAGTAGGCAAAGCGGTGAGATCTTGCACAGGTTCACGCGAGTGGCGTCGATCACACGTGAGATCACGAGATCGAAGGAGCGCCATGTGTTTTCAAAGATGACAGTGGTGGCAAAGGAGAGATTGATGCAACTGATCGTCTCTTGATTCTTTTGAACCTTGAGATGCTTTTTGGTCATTTTATCTATTTGCTCCTTTGTTTTCCATTTATCTCTTTTAGGGTTGGTCTTCGGCTTATTAACATTTGAAAGGAAATGGGCAAGAAAAAAATATCAAACAATGGAAGAAAAGGAAAGAAAAGGAAAAAAAAGAAAGAAAAAGAGGAAGAAAGAAAAAATAATGATGATAAGAAGAGGGGAAGGTCTTCTCTATTTGCCTTTTTTCCCTCTTTTATTCCCGATAGTTCAATCCCTCATAAATAATATTGATCATTTTACAAAATAAAGTAAAAGAAATAAAAATTGAAAATAGCGTATTTTCTCTGTCATAACACTATTGCTGGTTTCATGATTTTCAAGACAAACCATCAAGAGAGTGAAAACTTATTTTCTTTTTAGGCCTTGGGATTTTTTGTATATTTCAAAATGTTGTAATCTTATATTTATGAGTCTAGAAAGGTTGTAAAGAGGCCCCACATATATATATATATATATATATATATATATATATATATATTTAACTTAGGCCCTCAACACTTAGGAAAAATTAGAAACAAAAATTAAGTCACAAAACACATATCAAACGTCTAACACACATCAAACGTCTAACACACTTATCAAATGTTTGATATTCAAGTTTAAGTCATTTGATCATGTCCCCAGACAACTAATTACCCATAGCTCTGCCTATTAATTTTGAACACTTAGGTTCCAATTGATGGAACCTTCATTCAGACATTCATAGGCTTAGTTAGACGTCTAATAAGTGCATCAGACATCCTTTAAAACTACCATTGAACACCCACTCAAATTTTCCTTTAGGAATTTTAAACACAACGGTTAACATGTTTTAAAATGTCTAGACATGTCTTCAGACGTCCAATAATTGATCGTTAGTCAAAATCTTTGCGAAGATTTGTCAGAATACAAATCTCGCTTTTCAGATTCGCAATCAATCCCAAAGCAATATTATAATTACTTTTTAGACGTCCGGAACATTGGCTAGATGTCCAATCTGATGTCTAAGCGTCAATATCTAGAACCTTGTTTAGATCTGAGCTAAAATAGGAATAAACCCGTACAAAATTAGACATCCAAGTTCTTGTCTAGACGTCCTATGATAGCATCCCAGACGTCTGACTTAGAACCTTGTTTCGATCAAATGAAAACAGTAACTCTGACCCTTTGAATCAAACGTCCAGAAAGATTGTCAGAGACGTCTGACAAGATGTTTGACTCAAAAATTAGACGTTTGATCCTGCTGTTAGAATTATCATTATCTTGATTTGAGTTGGATTTCGTCCCAATCTCTTGGGACTTGCTTCCAACGGCTAGGAGCCATCTTCCAAGCCTTCTTGAAGGTTCTAAACTTGCCTATAAATACCCATTAACCCCTTTTAGGCAAGTCACACCCTTGGAGAAAGTATTTGCAAAGAAACTCACTAGCTCCATTGCTCACTCTCTCTTGGGGCAAACTAGTACTCCAATTGTGCTACAACTTTCACCATTAGGGAGTCACCCACCCTTAGTAATTAAGCTAAAGTATACATATTTTGGGGAGCTTTATAGGGTGCTTTTATTTTCAGCAATTTCATGTACTTGTTATAGTTGGGTATCTGGCCTTTCGGATTCTCATCTCTTCATAGTAAAGGAAGAAACCTCTGTTTAAGGATTAGATGTGAGATTTGTATTTGAAGTACACTACCCTTATTTAAGTAGTGTGGATAGTAGATTGATCGCCTTTGTGATCGTAAATCCTAGTCAGGGATTGACTTAGGTGGTGGTTTTCACCCAGCTTAGGTTTCCACCTAAAAATTTTGTGCCTTCATATTTATGATTAAATTTTTAATTTAGCAATTATTTTTCAATTTCACTATTCACTGCTCCTTTAGTGCAATTTCAATTCTTCTCCCATACGAGTATGAGGGAAAGAGGGAGTGTAAGAGCCTATTGTGACCCCATATGAGACTTTCTTTTAGGTCCTCATACATGAGAAGTTACTTTTCTTGGTTCCTATATGAGAGGAACACTTGGTCCCTATATAAAGAGAAATCTACAGAGAGATTTTCGTACAAGAAAGGCCATTCTTAAGGTATCCGAGGGAGAGACTCCCTTTAAGCTTTCGTATGGGAGAGGCTCAGTTTCTTGGTCTCTATAGGTGTGACCCTCTTCAGAGTTTTCAAAATTGAAGGCACAGGTATCAAAGCCAACTTTAGTAATTCATCTTCGAACTTCGACCTACACTTGCCTACAAACAAGAACGTGGATACATGGAAGCCGGTGACAGGGTGCGTGGAAGTAGTGACCCGGCAACATTAATTGAGTTGAGTGTTGTATTCTACTTTGTAAGTTTGTAGAGTGATGATTTCTTTTGTATAAGCTAAGCATTCCATGCTCTAACTTGAGGGGAAGTGTTGAGAGATGAAGAGTTGTAATGAGTTATATTTAGTCCCACATCATATATTGTGAGTTTGTGTGTTAGTGCCAAAAACTAGGTTGTACCCTCATTTACTCTTTGAGAAGAATATAGAGAAACATCGCTATAGGTGAGTTTTGCCCCACTCTTTGTGAGTGGGCTCTCCACATAAACCCAAGTGTTCCACATTCTTATGTTTTTGATACTTTGTTCGTTTCCACTTATTTATATTTTATAACAATAATAATCTTGGTGTATAATTAGGTATATATTAAAGTGAACACGGTGTATTTTCACGCCTTTTCTTATTCTACACCTTATAGGTATCCTCTAGCTCACTTATATGATGGGTGCAATGGAGATATGCTAGAAATGTAATAAATGCTAGGTTACAGTGTTGAATACGAAATGCTATCAGTTCCTCCCCTGCACCCCACCCCCAACGTGCACACACATGCACAGAACCCAAAACAAAACAAAAAAAGAAGTAAATTCTATCAGGAGAAGCATAATATGTACGGCATAAAGAAAAACCTTTTCAGAAACCAAACTGGCATTTAATACACTATTCTGACTGGCACAACTGCATCCAGTTATTTGATTAGGGGCTCCATCAAATAGTTCGTTTCCAATTGGCATTAATAGAGTTGCATCTATGTTTTCCTATTTGTTCAACCATGAAATGCTGCTAATTTTCAAGAATTTGCAGAATCATTTTTGTGTGCATATTGGTGTACATAAAAATTAGGTATTTGAAGAACTATCAGTCTATTTTCACAGGCCTAAAATTCATCTTTCTTCTATTAACTATTAGGTTTTTGAGGATGTACTCGAATCAAAACTTGAAATTTGGTAAGTTGGAGAAATGTATCACCTGTCACATTATTAATCCATCCCACTCGTTGGCGACTTCTACAAGAGAATCATCTGATAATGAAGCAAATCATATGATGTTGAATACAGATAATCCATCTCTGGCATATGATGATACTAATCAACAACTACCTGGGAAAGTAAGAAATGAATCAGAAGAAAGAGATTCAAGCCTAGATGATTCAGTTTCATCCGTAAAGGTGATTGATAAAGTGTGTTCTGAAGAGCGAAGTGCCAATTTTTCAAGTTCCGAAGAAGAAAGCCTGGATCAAATTAGTGGGGAGCTGGCTGGTGGTAATTCTACGAGTTCAGAAGGGATGCCCACCAACAGTCAGTCAAAATTGAAGAGGCAAAAGAAGAAACCAAATCAACAAAATGGTATAAATCAGAGCATACTTGGCTCCGCAATCAGGTAATTCCAACTACTTCATCAGAGATGTCAAGCTCATGCCACTTTCTCTAATTTAACAAATTTGTCTTAAGTTCAATCACCAAATACCTTCCTTTCTTCTGTTGAATGCATTTGACTTCTCTATTTCCGTAATCTCAGGTTGAAGGGAAAGGAGAGAACCATTTTGTCTGATGTTTTTTCCAAGTACGGAGGAAATATTGCTCCTGGTTTGGCAAAGGAAAGCTAATGAACTGATTGTAAGCATCACCTTGTTATGGCAGATTGAGTTGCTCATTAGAAAGTTTTGGTGCCTAATGGTGGACTGGCTTCTTCACAGTGATCGAGCTTGTAATGGATGAACCTTTGTTGAAGATTCTACGAAACCTTCTTCCATGATATTATTCAAATGCAGGGTAGAGTTCTCTGCGTCATCAAAGTATGATATGATGTGCTCAGGGTGTGGTTGATTTTCTGTTTGAAAAGGTTGCAGTGCCTTTCCTTAATTCTTGATGGAGGTAGTGATGGAGAGATACGAGTGCATCAATGGAAGATTCTATATTAAGTGCAACTATTCTATAAGATTCATCAAGATCATGATACAAATCCGGGTAAACCACCCAGTGGCAAGATTGTCTATGTTAAAATATATAAAAGTAGAATAAAATGAACATGAAATATTAAAGCACCACAAGAATGACCACTTGAGTTTACGTGGAAATTTCACTTACAAAAAGTAAAGATAAAATTATGGGATAACTGTCTTTATGGGTAATGTTTCTCTATTCTTTTTAAAGAACAAATAAAGGCACAAAGGATCTTTCATAGGTCGCCACACATCACTCAAATCCACATTAATGATGTGGGATTAAAACATGTCTCGCCACAATTATTCTTCTCTCAACTGTTTACATTCATGACGAGGATTACCTATGCTCAAGGTAACTTAGCAAAATCGGCACTACAAAGACTAACATCCTCTATCCATCTATTGTAGAGCATTGCTCGTGGAGTCCTAAGGGTATGCATAACCGTCAACCAACAGAATTACCCTCACGTGTTTTGAAGATGGTATTCATTGTTTTGCTGATTTCTTCTGTGTCCCAAGAGCAAGCCATCCCAGTTTTGTAGACCTGTAAAGGTCATAATAATTGCATCTTTCCAAGAAAACTTGACATTGAAATCAGACATTTTATTCCAAAGCCATTATATCTGCTGAGAGAATAGCCCTTAATGTTTCTTTGTTTCATTCCATTTATTCGGTTGCTCAGCAGTCTTTATGAACCATGGAAGAAAGAGTTTCAAAAAAAAAAAAAATTCAAAAAGAAAAACCAAGAATTAAAGAAATTTTTGGCAGTTGCGTAATATGAAAAAGATGGTAGCGTAACCCTTTTCTATTTCCTTGAAGCACTGATATAGAACTTTATTAATGATAAACATTCATAATGAAAAGATTTAATAATTAACAAGTCGGAAATTATAATCATTATGTTTTACATGTTTGTGCTAGACTGTAGTTGAGCAGTTCATTGACCAACAAGTACAACTTCCAGCATATCCAAGTGAAGGTCTCCATCCTTTCCTTGAAGCTCTTGACAATGGAAGTTGCCAAGAAAACAAAAGGTGATTCTTTATCACATAGCTGCACCACTTTCTTGACTGCCTCCAAAAAATTAGCTTTCCAGCCTTGATGGAAGATGACAAGGAGACCTACTAAAAAGAAGCTAGCATGCCTATTCTTCTTTGTTTAAACAAATCGCAACACCGTTTGCATTGGAACATAAAAGGGAAGCATCAACAAATAATTTAAAAGTAAGAAAATGCATAACTCTCTTCAATTGTAGCTCATAATAAAGGCAAACATTACAATTGTTTTGTAAAACACTATTGCCATTCTCGAATCTTGAGCTCATTCCTCTCCTAGAATGGATATAAATTGAGGGTGTATTTAGCAATTTTGACCACATTGATGATTTGATTCTTAAATAAATTTTTGCATCTTGTTTGCCATATAACATAAAGAATGCAAGTTGTTAATCTATATACATTACATGATTGAGAGTTCTTGACATTTTATTTGACAGTTCCACAATGTAAGGGCCCAACGCCCCATCTAGGTAGAGAACTAGGATTCTGGTTCATAATTCACACAAGAACTCAAATCATTGAATACATAACCATAAAACACACTATAACAATCATCAACACACTTGATGCATAATAATGATGATGATAAAACTAGAGTAAAAGAGAAGTGCCTTTTTAAAGTAATTAAGTGCATGACTTCTCTCATCTTAGATGTGTTTTGGCCTCTTTATTTTTTTTACACATGGGAAGGGGAGGAAGGTTTGAGTCCCTCATTGAAAATCAAGAAGTTGTACATTAGAAATAAAGTATATTACACATGGGAAGGTTTGAGTCTCTCAACTTCAACGGTCTATAGCCATGGCTAAATAAAAATAAGCATATAAGTCCTAAAAGAAATAAAGTATTGTAATCAAAATAGAAAGAAACCCATGAGTAGTGGGGCAAAATCCTTGTACGTTAGTTGATGATGCATAGCTTATACTTTTATCTAATAGCCACATATCCCAATTATTACTCACCAAACCTTGAATATGGAGCCTAAACAAAACACATAAAAAACTCAATAAATTGATAATGCAAGCAAAAGTACTAAGAGCAAAAATGGGTAAAATAGATTGTATTATTTGATTAAGAAGTTAAAACTTAGTTTTCCAATTATGTGTGCCTCCTTATCTCATGGTTTTTGTAGTCTTACAATCAATTCCTCCGAAGGCATGGGAAGATATTGATGCAATATTTCAATCAATAAGAAGTATTCATGGTACTCTCTCTTGGTTGGGTTAAACTCCATACTTTTACTAGAACTTAGTCTATCACCTCAAGGTGACAACTATTGGCCAAGTCGTGATTACTTTTCTTTTAATATGCACACAAGGTGTTACTCTGCACTGGTATAAAAATAGTTCTCTCTATTATAGGATACGGAAAAAAAGGTACCGATCATTATATTACATATACATAAAACACATACATAATCCACCAATGCTACCTTGTTTGTAAGAAGCCTAATGGAATAGTCGGAAGATGTTAGCCCACTCCCTAAAGAAAAGGTCTTAAACCATCATATAGATTGGTGGCATCACATGTATAATGTGGGGATAAGGACATTTAATTATCCAATCCATAAGGTTATTATATGTTCACATTATTTCTCCACTTAGTCATTTTAGAGATTCAACATCATAATTTTTTGTTGTGTGTTCCCTAATCCAATTTCATAAATGTAATTTTGTCATTAAAGCAAGTACATATGTTATAATTTCATCATTGAATCTTTCATTTTGTAATCTTATCCAACAGGACTCAATTTATTATTCACATGCATATCAAGTGTCAATTATTGCTTCATTTCAAAATAAGAAATCAAATCTTACCACTAATGACAATTTTTTTCATCGCTTTTGATTTGCATGATCAAGTACCCAAATATTCAATAGGTATCACAATTGGACTTATGAACTTGGAAGACGATGGAACATGTGCATAACAAGAAACCAAGTGACTAACAAATCAGTTAACACGTTACAAGTCATCACCAAAGAGAAAGGGATTAGGATTACCTGCCTAGGTTGTCAGAGGGTCATAATGGCTCTAAGATACTGCTCAAAGGATCTCTCCTACTATCCATGCATTCCTACATGTTGTGCATCCCCCAAGAACATATGCTCTAAGTAAGATACGTTAAGAATCAAGGTTAAACATGCATTGATAAAGGTACTTGGTTAAAATTGAAAATTAGAGGCTTACACGAGGTAAAAAGACTTATCTAATGAAATTGAGCTATTGGTGAAGAACATAAAAAACAAACTTCTTTTGATCCTTGTATTAATCTAAAAATCCTAAAAAAATTCCCGGACCAATCTAAACTAGCCAAAATAGGGCCCTAAACTGGCCTGTCTAGTGCTAAACTACACCCTTCACATGTGTAAACATGTTTAGACATGTCGTCACTTCTCCTATGTAAGTTGAATGCTACATGCCTATTAGTCTGCGGCCATCACACATCAACCCTACCCATATGTTTTCCCCTTCACAAGCTCCTCCTTTCCCCGAACCCTCATGGCCTATGCCTAGTCAATTGCTTACCACTAATTTCCCCTTCATGCCTTTGGCCTTCTCTCAAGTGATAATTGTTCGCTTGTGTTAATTGTGTAGGTGCATGTATGATTTCCCTACTTAAGCACCCTCTCCACCCTTTTTCTTCCTTTGTCTCTTTTCTTCTTCTTCTCCCTTGAAAAACATCACCAAAGACCAAAAGGGCAGAGATTTGGAACCCTATGACTATACAAATATATTAGTCTTATTAAGGCTTGCAAATTTGTATTTGGCCTAAAACAATCCTCGAGTTTGCTTCATTTATGATTTTTTCCTTGTTTTACATTTTCTCATGTAACTACTGTCATGACCTTAAATTTTTGCAAATAATATTTGATGGAAAGCTTGTATTAAGACTAATAAGAAGGTATTATACATACCTATATTGGATATATTCATATTTTTTGAGGCAAATAATCCATCCATATGTGATGGGTATTAATTGGCTTATTTTAATGTGCTTGCCTCCGAATTAATTCAAGAGCTTGGATTCAAGGTCATTCCACATAATATTCATACTAGTTTTCCAACCAAAATAGAACCAAACAACCCTTTCAAAGTGATATAGAATAAATAGATGTTCTAGAGTTTTCAAATGGTCCTTACGAAAGATATGTTGGCTTATGACATATTTCACCAATCGAAAGGGCATAATTCAACAATTAATGTAAGAATATCTTATTTCTCAAAGAAAAACTTGATTTTGGTACCTCATTAATAGGTTTTAGACAATTATGATAGAAATGAGAATCGTATGGACGAGTATTGCATAGGAGTAGCGCACACTACAAACTCCTAAAATCATGTTAATTATTTATAGAGCAAGGTTTAACAAACCACAACAAGCCCCAATAGACCTAGTACAGCCAAATGGTAGATATGCCTGAATGGTAGATATACCCAAGAACAGTTACAGATATCCCTTCATGACAATTGTGATACAACCCATACAATTAATATAGCTAATATCCCCCCTCAAACTGAAGGCTTCGCTTGAAGAGTCAGTTTGCTTAAGAATATTGTAAATGTTGGGTTGCTGAGAGGTTTAGTTAATGCATCTGCAAGTTGCTCAGTTGAAGGCAGGTATTGAACTCTTAAGGCTCTTGAGATGACTTCGTCACAGACAAAGTGATAGTCTACCTCCAAGTGCTTTGTTTTTGAATGAAAAATTGGTTTTGTAGCTAGATACATGGCACCGATGTTGTTGTAGTATATTGTTGGAGAAGGCACTTGAATTTGAATCTCTCAAAATAGGGATTGGAGCCAAAGGACTCTGTTGTAGCATTAGCTACTGCACAATATTTAGCCTCAGTGGATGATCTTGCAACTGTAGGTTGCGTTTTGCATATCCAAGAGATGGGGCTTTTGCCAAGATAGGTGAGGAATCTTGAAGTTGAGCGTTTGTCATTAAGACTCGAGGCCCAATCTCAATCAGCATAAGCAGTTAGAAGTTTGTTGCTGGACTTAGCAAAGAAATTCCATAAGTTATCGTCCCTTTAAGATGGCGAAGATGTCTTTGTAATGCATCATAGTGAGTGGTGGTGGGTGCGTGTATCATTTGACAAAGTCAGTTCAGTGCAAATGATATGCTAGGACACATGAAAAGTATTGGAGTGCCCCCACAAGCTGCCAATGTTCTGTTGGATTGGATAGAGGAATGCTCAAGTTTTAGTGATTTTTTTGGGAGCTAAGGGTGTGAAGGGAGTGTTGACAGGTTTTATGCCTTCAAATTTATGGCATTGCAATAAGTCTGCCAAATAATGTTGTTGTGAAAGATGAGTAATTTCAACGCCGAAGAAATAGGATGGGTTCCCCAAGTCATGTACTAGAAAAACATCTGCCAGTTGCTTGAAAACATAATGGAGTTCCCTATGTTATTGCTGATAATTAAAATACCATCCACATAGATTAGGAAATATGTTATTCCTGAATTTGCAGCTTTTCTTATGAAAAGTGATGAGTTTGTTTTGGAATCTTAAAATCCAATGGGAAATAGAAAGTTTGGTAGACATAAGAACTAAGCACAAGGTGACTATTTGAGGCCATATACAAACTTATGTAATTTGCACACATGTGTAGGGAAGTTCGAGTGATGAAATCCTTGTGGTTTAGACATGTAAAGAGTCTCATTTATATTCCCATGAAGAAAGGCATTTTGAATATCAATTTATTTCATTGCTTAGTTATTAGTTGTGGCTAATACAAGCAATGAATGGACCGTTGTAGTTTTAATAACTGGACTAAAAATCTCAAAATAATCCATTCCTTCTTGTTGATGGTACCCTTTTGTGACAAGGCATGCTTTAAAATGATCCATTGAGCCATCTTGTTTTTGCTTGATACGATAAACCTATTTAGTCCCAATGACATTCACTTTGGGTTGTAAGGTACAAGTGTCCATGTTCTATTTTTGAGCAAGGCATTAAACTCATCATGCATGGTAGCAGTCCATTTAGGTTTTTGGTAGCTTGAGTGTAGGTAGTGGGTTCTTGGTCAATGGGAGGGGTGATGAGGTTTGGTGAGATTGGATGTCTAGTGGATGTGTAGGCCTTCTTTTTATAAATTCCATGCATAGAGTTGGTTTGCATTTGATGGGTACGGTGAGATGGAGGAGATGGTTGCAATGGAGGAGGAGGAGGTAGTGGTGGGGATGGTGGTGGTGATGGAGGGACAGGGGAAGGCTGTGTTGGTGGAGAATCTGGAGATAAGGGATTGGTTGTATGATTAGTAGAAAAATGATGGGTGGTGGATAGGAGGTCAAGTCGAATAGGTGGTAAAATGGCTAGGTTCGAGTAAGGTGGTATTGAGGCTGTGGGATTAATGGACTGGAAAGGAATCAATGACTCATAAAAGATAACATGGGGAGAGATGGGGATTTTTTTGGTTAGTGGATTGAGACATTGGTAAGCTTTATGATTGCTGTTGTATCCCAAAAATATATGGAGAGTTGATTGTGGTTGGAGTTTGTGCCTATTGTATGCTTGTAGTAATGGAAAACATCCACAGCCAAACACCTTGAAGAAATTATAATATGTTGTTGCTTGAAATAGCTGTTAATAAGTAATATTGCCTTGTAGAGGTGCGCTTGGAAGAACATTAATAATATTTATAGTTGTATGAAGTGCATAGAACCAATAAGAGATGGGAATAAAACTCTGAAATAATAGTGCCCAAGAAAGTTCTATCATGTGTCTATTCTTCCTTTCGGTTGAGCCATTTTGTTGTGGAGTGTATGGGGCACTGATTCTATGAATGATGCCATGTTGTCTCAACCATCGATGTAAATTTGATATTTACCACCCCAATCTGAATGTACTAGCTTAATTTTGCAATTAGATTGCGCCTTGACATACTTATTGAATTGAATGAATATGTTGTGCATATCAGATTTATGATAAAGTGGAAAAACCCATGTATATTTTGTGCAATCACTAATAAGTGTAACTACATATTTATAACCTTCATTGGATAAAGCTGGAGATGTCCATACATATGTAAAGATAATATCAAAAGGTGCTTAGCTGATAATGCTTGTAGATGGAAAAAATAGCCTATGAGCCTTGGCTTGTAGGCATACAGAATAAGGTGTGGCACTATCATTTGACAAGGATAAGCCAAGTTTATTTACAATAGTATTTGATAAACTCTAGTTTATCTTCATTCTTAGGCATATTTTACACCTAGTTCCTAGGTATTTTGCATATGCACTACAATATTAGGTTTGCATTAGACATTCATTCACATTTAGGGTTAATGCATGCATTGTTAGATTTTTTATTATTTTATGCAACTTATGTGTATTACTTGTTAGGGAATAAGGAACCTTGGAAGATAATTAAACCCTGACGCATTGAAAGGTAGAAACTTCAAGAAGAAGAAGATAGAAGCTCTAGTTAGTTGCATGTTTGCTTACCCCAGCTCCTTCGTCAGCTCAATCAGCTCCTCTCTGCTCCCTTTAGCTCAATTCTTGTCAGCTTAGCTACTAGCTATGAGCTAGTTAGCTAAGCTAGCTGATGAGTAGATAGGTAGCTCTACTTCAACACTTCTTAGCCCCATGATAGCTCAAGAGAACTCCACCTAGCTCCCATTAGCTACTAGTTAGCTCAAGCTAGCTACTAAGTTCTCTTCCTACTCCTCCACCTGGCTCCCTACTCTACCTTTCCCTCCACTTAAGAATGATGCTAAAAACCACCAAGCAACCACCTCCTTGATGGTAATGCCCTCATTCTTCATAACTAACTTAATTTAGCTAGAATCAAGAGATAAATGCTTCTAAATGATCGGCTGAGGACCGTAATTCCATTCTCATCTAATTTGAGAAGGATACATGAAAACATGGTTAATTATTCTGTTTTAACAGCACATCACAAATGCAAATTAACTATGGGGTTACTCAGGGGTTAATTAAAGGTCAAATGAACATAAAAATCTAAAAAGTGGACTGACACTGACAAAATAAAGATTTCACGCATTTCGAGGACCAAAATAGGGCTGAAAACCCTAATTATCAGCCACACTTAAATTGGGAAGGTTTTGGTTAGGATAAAATCAATCTAAATCTCCTAAAATTCATAGAAAAATATTCTAAGAGGTTTGGTACCTTTGGTTTGACCATTTGAACCCAATTTGACCTAGAACAGAGATTCAGATGGGAATTTGCCCTAATTTGAGCTTTGTGTAATTTACCCTGTCAAGCATGGTGAAAACTCAAATTCAAGTTCACCATTAGATTCCTTTGGTGCAAATTAGGTTAGCACCAAAATTTGGGTCCAACCAGATTCCATCTTGACCTAGTTTGCATTTTAGCCCTTAAAATCTTTGTCCTTCACATTTAAGCCTTGGGTTTCGAGTTTTTCACAAATAGCCCCCTAGCTTCTTCATCTTCTTCACACTTATGCCCTTGCCGCTATGAATAGTGTGAACGGTGGTCAAAATCTAGCACCGCCACCTTTGACCGACTTGAAACACTAGTAAATCATTACGAAATCCTACCAAATTTGGTGGGATTGGTGTTCAAGCGTTGGAGAATCATTCAATCAAGATCTTAGACCCTGATTTGGAGCAAAAATCTCACATGAATTCAAAGAAAGAATGGGTTCTTGATTTCAAATTCGACTCCCATGCACGTAAACTTCTTATTTGAGACCCTAATGGAGCTGTATATAAGCTCCTTACGGATTAGCATCTAATTTGAGCCCAGTCCACGACAAAAATCCACTCTTCCCTTCTTTCTCGAGCCACCTCTACCACGGCTTCGGTGAGCTTCTTTGGTCTTCTTCCTCCAGACGTCTAACTGCCAAATTGGGCAGTCCAATCTATTCCTTGACTTCCTTCGCTTCTCACCGACCAATGCAAAAGCTACCTGCCCCTTCGTCCTCTCTGTTAAACGCATTGAATCGGTGTTTTAAAAGTAATGCGCTATAGTATAGCCGATAAATTATATAGAACACTTAAAATTTATAACTCAGAAAATTCCGAGGTCGAACGCAGGGAGCAATATGGCAATTTATCTCAAGATCACAATTGTAAGCAAGAATATAGTAATGTAATAGCAATTTCAAGCACAAATGATATAGATATAAATTCAAGAGTCAATGTGGCAAAAAGATTAGGGTACAAATGGTGATTTGAATCACCAAATTACCCTATTAAAATTCCACTTAAATAATGCATTAGTATCAATCAACCAAATGCCATGTATGATGAGTGCACAGTGCACTCTTTCTGATGCTACAGTGTCTCAGAACCATTTCTTTTTCCTTCAAGCCTCAGGGAGAGGCACAGGCACAGCACAGCACAGCACCAACAGAGGTGAAAGCCTCTTTAGATTTTGACTGTGTCGAGAGATAGGTAGCGAGGCAAAAACCCCCACTCTCTCTCTCTTTCCCTTTCTTTCCTTCTTTTCTTTCTCTCAAAGACCCAGGCTTAACTAGGTAATCGGGTAGGAACAGTAACCAGATCTGGGTGTAGGGCTGTGGGCATGGGGTTGCAGCCGAGCAGTGAAATGGGTCGGGTCAGGTGAGCCGGGTGTGGGGACCTCACCCACAGTGTGTCGAGGCGATAAAGCCTCAACACAAAACAACTTATGTGCTACAGGAGGCGCTTCGATTCATGATGTGGGACTATCTTTTCACACTTCCTCGCACAACAGCTACAGCAGATTCTATCTCCAATTGAAGTCGAAGGCGAGCTCGTGGTGTGGAATTGAGGGTCTGGGAGGATGCCTGGGAGTCACCTACTGATGATAACGTCATCATCAACTATATCTAGCTTTAATTAGTCATAATCAAGGAATAAATGCTCCTATATAATCACCAGAGAGCCCCAATTCATTGCATAATCATTTTGAGAGAAATACAAGAAACATGGGTAAAACTGCAGTTTTAACAGTATACCTCAATTGCAGTACAATCATGGGATTTCTTCAGGGGTTAATTATGGGTCAAATGATCTTAAGAGTCAAACAAGTGAGTCCGTACAGATAGAAAAGGGTTTTCGTGCATTTCAAGAATTAAATAACATCTGAATCCCTAAAAACAGACCCGCTTAATTAACTGAGGTTTCAGTCAGGATAAAATTCACCTAAACCCTCTAAAATTCATGTAAAAATATTCTCTAGGGTTTTGTACCTTCAATTTGACCATTAGAACCCATATTGACCCAAAATAGAATCTCAGACTGACATTTGCCTTAATTTGAATTTTTGCATAAATTACTTAGTCAAACTCAGTCAAAACCTAAATCTAACTTCACCATTGGGTTCCTTGGGTTAAAATTAGGTTTGTACCAAAATTTGGACCCAATCTGAGATCATCTTAACCTAGTTTGCAATTTGGTCTTGTTTGACTATTTTATCTCACACTCATGCCCCTAACTTTTGAATTTCCTACAAATAAACCCCCAGATTTGTCGTCTTCTTCACAAAAAGGTCCTTGCCACCCTAGAATCCTAATCCTAAAGCTCCGACAACCTTCAAATGGGAAGATCTCCCTAATTTCTCGCTCAATCCCTTCCAAAATTGGAAGGGAGATTCTTTGAGGAGTCCTCTTTCCAATGCACTTGTCTTTGAACCCTACAACCTTCCCAATCTCTCATGCGAACACATGAGAGATTTGGGTATCTTTAGGTTTCCAACTCCAGCGAGCCTTCCAAGCTTGAGAAGCTTGCCTCCCAAGCTCTAACCGCTCCCTGAGGCCTATAAAAGAAACCTCAGGGCCTGCCCATTCTCCTCAGCAAGGTTTGGGGCCAAAACCCTCTTCGAAACTCCACCGGCCGTTTCTCCTTAGCTCCGGCGAGCCTCTTCCTTCGTCGTCTCCGGCTTCTCAATCACCAAATTGGGAGTGCCATTATCTTCGTCACCTTCGTCCGTGCCTAGTGTACCAAAGCCAGGGCTACCCTCCCCTCTCTTCCTCGACGTCCACACCCACCGGAGCGCTTTCTTCCCCGGTGCTGGCCTACCAACATCGGCGTAGTTTTCCCTCCTTTCATCCACTTAGAATAGGTAGTTAGATTTCTTAGTTCTCTTAGATTAGTTTTACACCCCAAAAAACCCCAAAAATATCCCCTCGACTCACGCGACCACCCTCGTCTTCTCTGTGTTCGGCGACCACTCCGGTGAGGCGTATCCGCCGCTACACCCATCCATCCGCCTCGCTGAAACTCTCATAAGCTCCGCCACACCACCCTCTATAAAACCCCTCTCCTATTTCGCTCCACCGTCCACCCAAATCCTCCGCCAAACAACCCACCTTCCTGCCTCCGTTCTCGACTCCGTTCGACCACCATACACATCCACATGCCACGAGACCACCGCCACCACATTCCATGACTCACGGAGACTCTCATGAAGTACTTTAACATGGACGTAAGGCTTTATTATTGATTTGCAGGTATAGGTCAACTCCGCCATTGAAGAGCAAGTTTCAAGCTTGCTCGAAGCTCGCTCCAGTGCTTGTTGGTTCCAGGTATAACCTCCAGACGACATGGAATCCTTTCAGGTTCACTTCTAGGCAGTTAATTGGAGGAGACTACATCATCTTCACCTTCTATTAAGCAACGAAGAAACTAAGGTTGCTGTTGCCGACTGCACGAGGAAAACAGGTGTGGGATTAGTCCCACATCGGGCGCAGAAAGACGTGTAGAGGTGCATAAGAGGATTTTTTGCATAGGCCTTATCGCCTCCTAACACGAGGGTGATGTCCTCCTTACCCACACACACCTTGCTCGTGAGACCACCATGCGGGCTTGGCTTTGACTCGACCTGCCTAACTCGTGCACTCCTCGGCTGCCATTCACGGTTGGCAGCCCTTATCCCAGGTGCACTTAGATTCGAATTTGATTACCCGATACTATGCAAGGCTTTGGGAGAGATAAACCCAGAGAGAGAAAGAGAGACAGGGGTTTTTGCTCTGAAGATAAATGACTAACACTTAACCGTTTGAAGAAGAAATCTCCTGTGCGTGAAGAAGGAAGGCCAAGGAAAGAAGAAGAGGAGAAGACTTGAGCCAAGAAGAAGAAGCAGAGAAAGAAAAGAGGAAAGGAAGAAAGAGCCTGTGCAGAACCCAAACAGAAGAAAGAGAGAAGAAGAAGAATAAGAGGAGCACTATAGAATCAGATGTTTAAGACATTTGATCCTACCATCAGACGTTGAATTCTCCTATTTCAGGCTAATTAACTTGATTAATATTGAGCATCTACTTGCTATGATTGTGAGGAGTAATTGGTGTTACGAACACAGCATCTGATGTAGTTAAGATGTTTGGGAAGTGGCCTAGACGTCTGGCTAGACATCTGGAACCCTTCCTAGACATCTGGTATTAAATTTTTTCGGCATACGGGTTCGCGTCTACGCATGTGCGCGTAGACTAAACCCGTCGCCTTCGTTCTGCTCTCTCTCTCCCTCCCTGCAGATGCATCGCTTCTATTTTCTCTCTCCCTACGCTGCCTTTATATAGCACCGCCCTCTCCCTCACCCTCACTCCACTGCCTTCTCCTTCTCCTTCTCTCTGCCAGCGCGAGCGAGCGAGCGAGCGGGTTCGGCAGCAGCGGCTACAGCGAGCATGTGGGAGGGAGGAGTGTCGCGGGAGGAAGAAGAAGGCTCGACCGCGAGGTGTGAGCTTGCCGGGGCAGCTAGAGCCGGCTGGCGGGGGAGTAGCGGGCATGGGGTGTCGCGGAGGAGCTGCTATAGCTCGGGCAGCAGGCGGGTGCAGCGCGGCCGTGCGTCGCGGGCGGAGAGCGACAGGGTCCTGATTTTGGGAAAATTTTCTAGAATCGGACATCTGGACCTTCGTCTAGACGACATAGAAGATGTCTGGAGGAAGACCCAGACGTCTATCAGGTATAATATTTTCCTTCCTTTTCCTTTTTACGCAGGTACGTCCATGCAGCCGTACGTCGCGTTCCTCTGCGCCTTTTCATGATGAGAGCGGATGCGTGTGTGCGCAGGTGTTGTTCGGGAGGGCGTGAGGGCTCGCCTTTCCACACGAATCAGACGTCTGGCCACAGTACCAGACGACGAATAGGACCTCCAGACGTTTGGGGTGACAATCGGACGTCTGGAAATTAAGGCCAGATGATCCAGCGGACTTCTGGACGTCTGAAGGACTGCGCAGACTGTGGTACGATATGATCAACCTTTTAAGACATCTAAAAGAGGTTCCAGATGTCTGATTTTGGACAGATTCATCGTTTTTGACCCGTTCAGGGCTTGTTTGGAGTCCGTTTTCCGCGTTTCGAGTTGCGTTACTTCCAGATTTATTTCTCTACCTATTTATAGTAATTGTGCACTGTTCTAAGAAACTACTTGTGTTGATCTTTGTGTTAGGTCCCCATTCCGTTGTGGCTCTGGGGGTTGTGAAGGCACGCGGGATTGTCGACCACTCTCTTAGTACTCCCGGTTTCGCAGGTAGAGTGGCCCTTTAATTTATTTAACAAATTTTTACAATTATGAAATAATTAATAGAGTTTAGGGCATTGCATGAACCCTAGGACTGAGAAATTAGATTGAATAATAGATCCTAGGGCATTGCATGAATCCTACGACTGGAAAACTAGATTGAATGATAGATCTTAGGGCATTGCATGAATCCTAGGACTGGAAAACTAGTTGAATATACAAACATTGCAGTCTTAGAAAAGTAGAAAGGAAATGATAACTGCCTGTAAATTGGTTAACAGCTTCCTGTTATGAATGAATAAATAGGCTTGAAAACATGGGTTGTATGAACGTAAAGCCGGAACGGTGAAACCTAAATTGGCTGGGTTAAAAGAGCTTGAACCCTACGGGGAATTAGGAGTAAAACTCCTGGAAAGGAAATGGAATAGAATTGGGGAAGTGAGCTGGCCCTTGAGTACGGAGTACCAAGGAGAGCGACTGTCCCCCTGTTTAGTGCAAAGCGGAGCTAGCTGCCCCAGGGACCTGGGGTTAGGTATGGCCACTTTGTACCGACTTTTGGCCCTCGCGTACATAGTACCGAGGAGAGCTACTAGTGTAGGGAGAGTACTAGCTACCTCACGGGTCCCGGGGTTCTGCTAGCTCACCTACACCGACTTGTTAGGCCCACTGGGCAAACCAGGGTAGTCAGGCGAGGGTGCGCGGACTGCGGTGGGGCAAGACCCCTGTTTGGTTACTGTGGAGGGGCTAGGCCCCTGCTACTGAGAGGGCTCTTCCATATACTGGTTCCGTACTGTGCTTTGGGTGCACCCATTAACGGAAACGACTGACCGCGTGCCAGTGCGGGGTAGCTACCCATGTGTTTATCGCGCGTGCCGTAGTCATCGTTACGTCTGTCAGCGACCTTGGGGTGGTTGACTGAGGGTAGGACCACCACGAGGGACTCTCCCGGCCAGGAGAGCACCACATGTTACTTCTACCTTTCGGGAAAGACTGCAATCAAGATCGTTCCTACGAGGAACATTCGAGATCAAGAGAAGGATCTGAGAAATAATCAACAGTGAATAAATGGAAAATATAAGGAAAGAAAGCAAAAATATAACAGATGCTGTGCACTCTACTGCTTCTTTTAGCTTTTAGTTGCCACTCTACTCAGCGTTTCGCTGATGTGTCACCGTTGTTGCCTTTTCAGGACCAGGTGTTGAGCAGCCAGAGTCAGCGGCTGCAGAGGGCGCTGGGCCTAGTAGGGTCCAGTAGGGTTACCTGTAGTACTTACTGCACTTTTCTTTCTGCTGTAGTGAGTAGTTTTCTGTTGCTCCTTGTACTCTCTTTAATGTAAGCTTCATGTTATGTACATGTTTATTTCTCTACTGTTGTGGTGGTGTATGCTGTAGCATTTCCTTTCTTTACTGTTGTGTTTTGTTCTTGCTAGTTATATACATGGTGAATGTGATTTATTTTACTGCTCTTTTGGATACTTTCTCGTTGGACGACTGGGTCTTGGGATTAGTCGAGTCGGTCTGATTCTCGTGTCTCGTAGGGATTCGGGAATCGGGTCGTTACATGATGGTATCAGAGCAAGGTCTTCCCGAGAAGTGAATCAACTGACTGGAAAATAACCAATTCACATGTCTGTAACTAGAGTAGCCACCCCAATGTTTCTTTTGGCATTATCTCTTAGGCTCCTTCGATAGATATCGTTCCATATTAACGTGTTTCCGTTCTGTTTCGCATCACCTTGCAGGAGATTCCTCGACGAGGGACTAATGAGGCGGGTCGCGGGCACGGCCGAGGATGGGGTCAGCGAGGTGGGAGTGTTGTGGTCAACGCCTCAGTGGATCAGCCACTTCTCTCGGGCATTCAGGCCCAGGACCTCGCCCAGCTGATACGGGATATAGTGCGAGAGGAGCTCCACCCACCGCCCCGAGCGCCTCTCCTTGGGGCTGCAGAGGGGGAGTCCTCTGTGGGACCACGTGATGGACGCGGCGCTGGACGCGGGGGAGGGGATGGGCCGCCACCGCCCCCACCTTCCTCCGACACTTATGTGCACAAGGCTCCTTTACCAGGAGGTGCACCAACTTCTCCACTGCAACGCCACTTCGAGCTTTTCGGGCAGTTCCGGAAGCTGAAGCCCCCCTCCTTCAAGGGGGATGAGGACCTGACCGAGGCGAAGGACTGGCTCGAGCAAATCGAGAAGGTTTTCGACACTCTTCGCCCCCCGGTGGAGTGCCGCATGGCCTTTTCCACGTACTAGCTGGAGAGCGCGGCACAGCGGTGGTGGAGGGTGGTCAGGGGACAGGAGAGGGACGAGCCGACTTGGGATCGGTTCGTCACCCTCTTCTGTGAGCAGTACTTTCCCCGGACGTGGCAGGACCAGAGGAGGCGGAAGTTCCACACTCTCTACCAGGGGATGATGACCACGAGCGCGTACCGCACGCGTTTTCTGGAGCTGTCCCGCTTCGCAGCGACAGCGGTAGCCACTGAGGAGGAGCGCCTTTGGAGGTTCACCGAGGGGCTTCAGCCTGCGATTTGGGGGTATGTCAAACCCCTGAAGCTGCCTACGTTCTCGAGGGTGGTGGAGGTAGCTATGACCTACGAGGAGACCAACCCGTCCGCGCGAGATACTGACAGCAGGCGGAAGAGGCCCTACCAGCCAGACTTTTCACAGGGCCGACGAGAGAGGAGACACGTGGCATCCGCAGGAGAGCCGTCATGTTTTGCAGGGCCATCAGTGGCCTTTGGGGGCCCTCGACAGGGGCCAGTTGCTAACATCGGACCCCCGCCTAGCCGACAGCAGGGACCCACTGAGGGCGGGAGTCGGGTTCCCCTCTGCTACCAGTGTGGCCAGCCGGGCCACATCAGGAGGGACTGTCAGTCTAGGGCAGGAGGTCAGCAGATACTTCCCGCGCCGAGCATTGGAGGGCGAGAAGGAGGCCACGGTTACCAGGCGCGAGGAGGAGGACAGCAGTCACGAGGAGGGTACCGGCCAACAGCTACCCGTCCGACGCAGAGTGTGGCTGCTTCGTTCGCACCTAGAGCTGAGGGGCGTATCAACGCCCTAACACACAGGGATGCCAAAGCTTCGGGATAGGTGGTGGCAGGTATGGTTTCAGTTTCCGGTAGACTCGTTTACACACTTTTCGATTCCAGCGCTACGCACTCGTTTGTCGCAGCCAGTTTCGCAGTTAGTTTGGGCAAGGATTGTATGCTATTAGAGGATCCGTTCGTGATCAGAGGTCCGAGTGGTCAGCTGTTTGTAGCTGAGGTGGCGTACGCGGGTTGCGAGGTCAGTATTGGGGGACATAGCCTTCCCGCTGACCTGATTATGATACAGATAGAGGACTTTGGCGTAATTCTGGGGATGGACTGGCTATCCGCTTACCACGCTTTGGTGGACTGTTTTGAGAGAAAGATCGTCTTCTCCATACCGAAGTTGCCTTCTTTTGAGTTCCACGGTTAGCCAGTGGACGGAGGCTTTAGGTGCATTTCTGCACTTCGGGTGGCGAGACTTTTGAGCCAGGGGTGTGAGGGCTTCCTAGCTTGTGTGGTGGCAGAGCCCAGCCCTGTGGCAGACTTCCAGAGTATCTCGGTGGTTAGAGAGTACCCCGATGTGTTCCCAAACGAGTTGCCAGGACTACCGCTCGAGCGTGAGATTGAGTTTGAGATCTCACTAGTACCAGGGACCAGCCCCATCTCCACCGCACCATACAGGATGGCACCACTTGAGCTGCGAGAGCTCAAGTCTCAGTTGCAGGATCTTTTGGAGAAGGGCTTTGTGAGGCCTAGTGCGTCTACCTGGGGAGCCCAGGTACTGTTTGTAAAGAAGAAGGATGGTACCCTACACCTTTGTGTGGACTACCGACAGCTGAATAGGGTCACCATCAAGAACAGATATCCGCTACCGAGGATCGACGACTTGTTTGACCAGTTGCGAGGTGCCACGGTATTCTCCAAGATCGACTTGAGGTTTGGATACCACCAGTTGAGGATCAAGGAGGCTGACGTCTCCAAGATAGCTTTCTGCACCCGGTACAGACACTATGAGTTTTTGGTCATGCCGTTTGGGCTGACCAATGCCCTCGCTGCTTTCATGGACTTGATGAACCGGGTGTTTAGACCGTACTTGGACCAGTTCGTGGTGGTATTCATTGATGATGTACTCATCTACTCTCGAGATCAGACGCAGCACGGACAACACTTGCGGATGGTTCTGGACACACTGAGACGACGTAGACTGTACGCCAAATACAGCAAGTGTGAGTTCTGGTTGAGGGAGGTGACCTTCTTGGGTCATGTGATCTCTGGGGATGGCTTGGCGGTGGACCCAGCCAAGGTCGAGGCAGTGCTCAGGTGGGAGAGACCGCGTACGGTTACTGAGATTCGCAGTTTCCTGGGACTGGCAGGCTAATACAGACGGTTCATCAGGGGTTTTTCACAGATTGCATGTCCTATGACACAGTTGACCAGGAAGGACGTGCCCTTCACTTGGACAGACGCCTGTGAGGTGTGTTTTCAGGAGCTGAAGGAGAGGCTGACTTCGGCTCCCGTGCTCACCATCCCTAACAGTAGTGGCGGGTTCATTGTGTACACGGATGCCTCCTTGAAGTGGTTAAGGGGTGTGCTCATGCAGAGGGGTCACGTTGTCGCTTACGCTTCGCGGCAACTGAAACCCCATGAGCATAGCTACCCTACCCACGACCTAGAGCTGACAGCTGTTGTCTTTGCGCTGAAGACCTGGAGGCACTACTTGTACGGTGAGACTTTCGAGATTTTCACAGATCACAAGAGCCTCAGATACCTTTTTGATCAGAAGGAGCCCAACATGAGACAGAGACGTTGGTTGGAGCTCCTGAAGGATTATGACTGTAGCATTTCCTCCCTCCTGGGAAAGGCCAACGTGGTGGCTGACGCTTTGAGCCGGAAGGCGCCCGCACACTTGGCCAGCTTACAGGTGCAGAGTTGGAGCCTTTTGGAGGAGATGGGCAGTTGGCGACCCCTAGAGTTATGGGGGCACTGTGGGGCAGTGACTGTGACACGACAGACGAGGCAAGAGCTGATAGACCGTATCATCACAGGACAGATGGCTGACCCGTGCTTACAGTCCTTGCGCGACAAAGTACTGTCAGGAGACCCAGGGGACTTCTCTTTCACAGACCAGGTGCTGCGCTTAAGGGGACGTTTGTGCATTCCCAGAGACGAGGAGCTGTTGAGAGAGCTCTTGACTGAGGCACACAGTTCCAGATTCACCATACATCTCGGAAACACGAAGATGTACCATGACTAGAGACACGAGTTTTGGTGTAGGGGGATGGAGCGGGATGTGGGTGAGTTCGTGCAGCAGTGTTTAGTGTGCTAGCAAGTGAAAGCCGAGCATCAGAGGCCTACAGGGCCGTTACAGCCGCTTCTAGCGCCAGAGTGGAAGTGGGAGAGCATCACCATGGACTTGGTGGTGGGCTTACCTGTTACCCAGCGAGGACACGACGCAGTCTGGGTAATCGTGGATAGACTGATGAAGACGGCACGATTCTTGCCGATCTGAGTCACTTTGGGACCAGCACAATTGGCAGAGAGGTATATCCGCGACGTGGTACGTCTACACGGAGTTCCGTGGGAGATTGTATCCGACCGAGATACCCGCTTTATGTCCCAATTTTGGGCTGAGTTTCAGCAGGCCTTGGGGACACGGTTGAGATTCAGTACAGCTTACTACCCCCAAACGGATGGATAGTCTGAGCGCACGATACAGACACTTGAGGACCTTTTGCGTGCCTGTGTACTGGACTGGAGGGGCTCTTGGGAGGAGCACTTGCCCCTGGCAGAGTTTGCATACAACAACAGTTATCACTCAAGCATCGGCATGGCTCCCTACGAGGCTCTGTACGGACGGAGATGTAAGGCACCCTTGAGTTGGGTTGAGGTGGGGACCAAGTGGGAGGTTGGCCCCAGGCTGATCCGGCAGAGTTAGGAGGTAGTCGAGTAGATTCACAGGCGACTCCGCACTGTCAGGAGCAGGCAGAAGAGCTACGCAGATCGGAGACGCAGAGAGGTGCAGTTTGAGGTTGGGGACCACGTCTTCCATCGTGTTTCGCCCATGAAGGGCCTACAACGATTTGGGGTGAGAGGGAAGCTCGCGCCGAGGTTCGTGGGGCCCTATGAGGTCCTGGAGCGGGTTGGACCCGTTGCTTACAGACTTGCCCTCCCTCCTCAGCTTTCTAGTGTGCACGACATGTTCCACGTGTCCAACCTCAGGAAGTATGTCATCGATCCCAGTCACGTCCTGAGTCACGAGAGCGCCGAGGAGAGCGACGACTTGACCTACCCCGAGCGGCCAGTGCAGATTCTTGATAGAGCCGTCCGCAGTCTGAGACGAAAGCAAGTACCCCTGGTGAAGGTTTTGTGGAGGAGCCAGCGGTATGAGGAGGCTACCTGGGAGCCTGAGGCAGCGATGCGGGAGCGGTACCCGGAGCTTTTCGCGGGTACGTCTTTTCGGACCAGCTTTGGTCCTCTTTGAGTTTGTTATGTATATATATATTGTTCTTTCTCGCATCCTAGTTAGCGCAAGTTTCGGGGACGAAACTTCCTTTGAGTTTAATATATTGTTGCGAACACAGCATCTGACGCAGTTAAGATGTCTGGGAAGTGGCCCAGACGTCTGGAACCCTTCCCAGACGACTGGTATTAAATTCTTTCGGTGTACGGGTTCGCGTCTACGCGCGTGCGCGTGCAGACTGAACCCGCTGCCTTCGTTCAGCTCTCTCCCTCCCTCCCTGCAGACGCGTCACTTCTCTTTTCTCTCTCCCCATGCTGCCTTTATATAGCACTGCCCTCTCCCTCACCCTCACTCCACCGCCTTCTCCTTCTCCTTCTCTTTGCCAGCACGAGCGAGCGGGTGCGGCAGCAGCGGCTGCAGCGAGTGTGTGGGAGGGAGGAGTGTCGTGGGAGGAAGGAGAAGGCTCGACTGCGAGGTGCGAGCTTGCCGGGGTAGCTAGAGCCGGCCGGCGGGGGAGTAGCAGGCGTGGGGTGTCGTGGAGGAGCTACTGCAGCTCGGGCAGTAGGCTGGCGCGGCGCGGCGCGGCCGTGCGTTGCGGGCGGAGAGCGATAGGGTCCTGATTCTGGGAAAATTTCCCAAAATCGGACGTCTGGACCTTCGTCCAGACGACACAGAAGACGTTTGGAGGAAGACCCAGACGTCTGGCAGGTACAATATTTTCCTTCCTTTTCCTTTTTACGCGGGTTTGGCCATGCAGCCGTACGCCGCGTTCCTCTGCGCCTTTTCGTGATGAGAGCGAATGCGTGTGTGCGCAGGTGTTGTTCGGGAGGGCGTGAGGGATCGCCTTTCCACACGAATCAGACGTCTGGCCACAGTACCAGACGACAGATAGGACCTCCAGACGTCCGGGGTGACAATTGGATGTCTGGAAACTAGGGCCAGACGATCCAGTGGGCTTATGGATGCCAGAAGGACTGCGCAGACTGAGGTACGACATGATCAACCTTTTAAGACGTTTGGAAGAGGTTCCAGCCGTCTGATTTTGGATAGATTCGTCATTTTTGACCCGTTTAGGGCCCGTTCGGAGTCCGTTTTCCACGTTTCGAGTTGCGTTCTTTCCAGATTTATTTTCTCTACCTGTTTACAGTAATTGTGCACTGTTCTGAGAAACTACTTGTGTTGATCCTTGTGTTAGGTCCCCGTTCTGTTGCAACTTTAGGGGTTGCGGAGGCACGCGGGATTATTGACCACGCCCCCAATACTCCCGGTTTCGCGGGTAGAGTGGCCCTTTAATTTATTTAACAAAATTTTTACAATTATGAGACAATTAATAGAGTCTAGGGCATTGCATGAACCCTAGGATTGAGAAATTAGATTGAATAATAGATCCTAGGGTATTGCATGAATCCTAGGACTGGAAAACTAGATTGAATGATAGATCCTAGGGCATTGTATGAATCCTAGGACTGGAAAACTAGCTAAATATACAAACATTGTAGTCTTGGAAAAGTAGAAAGGAAATGATAACTGCCTATAAATTGGTTAACAGCTGCCTGTTATGAATGAATAAATAGGCTTGAAAACATGGGTTGTATGAACGTAAAGCCGGAACGGTGAAACCTAAATTGGCTGGGTTAAAAGAGCTTGAACCCTATGGGGAATTAGGAGTAGAACTCCTGGAAAGGAAATAGAATAAAATTGGGGAAGTGAGTTGGCCCTTGAGTACGGAGTACCAAGGAGAGCGACTGTCCCCCTGTTTAGTGCAAAGCGGAGCTAGCTGCCCCAGGGACCCGGGGTTAGGTCTTGCCACTTTGTACCGACTTTTGGCCCTCGCGTACACAGTACTGAGGAGAGCTACTAGTGTAGGGAGAGTACTAGCTACCTCACGGGCCCCGGGGTTCTGCTAGCTCACCTACATTGACTTGTTAGGCCCACTGGGCAAACTAGGGTAGTCAGGCGAGGGTGCGCAGACTATGGTGGGGCAAGACCCCTGCTTGGTTACTGTGGAGGGGCTAGGCCCCTGTTACTGAGAGGGCTCTGCCATATACTGGTTCCGTACTGTGCTTTGGGCGCACCCGTTAACGGAAACGACTGACCGTGTGCCAGTGAGGGGTAGCTACCCATGCGTTTATCGCGCGTGCCGTAGTCACCGTTACGTCTATCAGCGACCTTGGGTGGTTGACTGAGGGTAGGACCACCACGGGGGACTCTCCCGGCCAGGAGAGCACCACGTGTTACTTCTACCTTTCGGGAAAGACTGCAATCAAGATCGTTCCTACGAGGAACATTCGAGATCAAGAGAAGGATCTGAGAAATAATCAACAGTGAATAAATGGAAAATATAAGGAAAGAAAGTAAAAATATAACAGATACTGTACACTTTATTGCTTCTTTTAGCTTTTAGTTGCCACTCTACTCAGCGTTTCGCTGACGTGTCACCGTTGTTGCCTTTTCAGGACCAGGTGTTGAGCAGCCAGAGTCAGCGGTTGCAGAGGGCGCTGGGCCTAGTAGGGTCCAGTAGGGTTACCTGTAGTACTTACTGCACTTTTCTTTCCGCTGTAGTGAGTAGTTTTCTGTTGCTCCTTGTACTCTCTTTAATGTAAGCTTCATGTTATGTACATGTTTATTTCTTTACTGTTGTGGTGGTGTATGCTGCAGTATTTCCTTTCTTTACTGCTGTATTTTGTTACTGCTAGTTATATACATGGTGAATGTGGTTTATTTTACTGCTCTTTTGGTTACTTTCTCGTTGGAGGATTGGGTCTTGGGATTAGTCGAGTCGGTCCGATTCTCGTGTCTCTTAGGGATTCAGGAATCGGGTCGTTATAATTGGTGAATCAAATCACCATTTTACTCCATTCTTTTTGCACATTGATACTTGACATTATTGCTATATCATTCTGAATTAATTCTGATTGCAAATTCTTATATCTTTGACTAAAATTGTGTGCTTATTTACATTATATATTGAGATTAGCACGTGAATTCCTATTTGCTCCCAACGAACGACCTCGGACTTTCATTCGAGTATAAATTTTATCTATTTTTCAAGATATTTTTGAGGATTTATTACTATAACGAATGCATCTTTTGAAACCTTGATTTAGCCTTAATAACATTTTGGCATCGTTGCTGGGGAGCAACATGCAATTCACCGCTATTCTCTTGCTATATTTTTATATTTGAGCACTAACTTACCCTATTTGCTTTATTGTGATTTTACAAGGTACTTCACGAGGAGATCTTCTGCGCAAAATAGCCACGCCAGGGCAGGTAACTTTTCTATCCTTCCCTAATCAACCTCTTAATCTTGGGAAGACAAAAAAGGAAACAATCAGTTAGGAATCACCTGCCTTATTTTTTTCATAGTAGTCATCATTTAAAGGGTAAGTTTCCTGATTTGCGAAATTTTTTCAAATTTGATTGAAGTTGAAGTGATTCTGTTTAGAGATCCCATCCTTGATTTCCTGTACCTATTAGGGAATACACTTAAATTCTAAATCACTTTGGGCTAACACATTTCTTGCTTGAAGTCCAAGGTGAATAAGTTAAGATCATACTTGGAATAGAGTCAATTAGGGTTTCGATTTTAGGGTTTTGGAGTGCTAGTTCACACTTTCCTGCATAAAAGGAAAATTACCTTGCCGCATTTGTGTGCTACCCAAGCCTTTGGTTGAAAAGATCTATTAAGAAAAACCCTAAAATCAGGAACTAAATTCACTTGAACCCTAAAATCCTTGGACCTAATAACTTGAGAGTCAATTAAGGTGATTTCTGGGTCTTGACCTAGATCTCATTCTGCCATCTTTAGGGCAGGTCAGGTGAGGTTGGTCTACCTAGTAGGCCAACCAACCTCTAAATTAGGTCACAAGTTGAATTAATTTCTAGTCAAATGAAACTCAAGGCACAAATTAGGATATAAAATTGGTAGACTTAAGGTCTTAAGTTTGTACATTTTGGTCTACCTGGACCCTCAGTGACAAGGAAGGTCGGGTGGGGGAAACCCTGTAACCCATGGGGGTGCTCTACCGTGTAGGGGTCTTTGCGGGGCTCTCCCTTCCTGGCTGCCTAGGTACTTCTCGGGTGTGTAAATTTCTGATTCAGAGGTATCATCCACCTTGAAACTGCCTTAGTCATTCAAAAATCTTTGGATGCCTTGATTAGGTCAATTTCACATCCAGTCCCTCATCCCTTCTATTTAAAAGCACATACATAGATTATCTTAGGGATTTCTTTTAGATCTAATCAATTTCAAATCTTGAGTTTGATTCTACATCTTGATTCCACCATTTGATTCAAAAATGCAACTTGACATGTTAGGAAAAGTGATTAGGAAACTTGTGTCCCAAATGACCATCAAAGATAAAATGATTGAGGCTACTTATGGATACCATGAAGAATATTATAGAGTCTTCGATAAGGACATTCAGGACAAATTTGCAAAAACAATAGCCTACATTATGAACCATGTTGAAATACTTTATACTCGAGTATTACATGGTTCAAACCGGGAGGATCTTTTATTAGAATTCAGTGAATTATGGAGATTGCACAGTACCTAGTGTCTACAATGTTGTTCGAATCCACCATTTTGGGAAACATATCAAAGTCTCATAGAAAAACGTGGGGACATGCTAAATACACTACAAAAGACAATTATTCAAAGATACCCATACATTCCTTCAGAAGACGATGAGACATCTTGGAGCAACATTAAGGAGCAAAATCTCCCACATCCCGGGTGTGATGATCAAGGTTGTTATGGACCCCCAACCCAAATGGAATCTAATTCAAATTATGAACAAATTGATACACCTGATCTTGAGACGGGTTGGGAGGATTCAATTGCAGGTGATCACGATTTTGAGCCAGCCCTAGAAAATCAAGAACCTGGTTCACTAGGCTTAGACTTCCCAGACACCTGTGATACTAAGATTGAATCTGAACCTCTCAAGAGTGTAAATTCCGTCCCTTATTCTGACAAGGTGACTCTCGAGAGCAATTCTGACATCCCTGTAGAGCCCAACCTAGATTCTAGTGATTCAACCCACACCCTTAACCTAGAATCTGGATTTGAGCCTTATTGGGATGATTACAAGGCCCCGTGTGATGAAAATCAGATCCTAAATTTGGATTACAATTCTGAGCCTATATTTGATGAGTGCACCTCTCCAAACTTCTCAGAGATAGAGATTGATTTTTCGGAAGTGACGTTGATCTATGATATAGAAACCGAGGAGTTGAAAGAGTTAGGAATCGATTGGGTCTACCCTACGAGCAAAGAACCCGAGCCCATGCCTAATAAGGACACCTTTTTGAGTTTAGATGCCAAGAATAGGCTAGATCCAAGTCAGGTTGTTGATTTTCCACATCTTGATTTATTCTTTGGTGGAATCTCTGATCCAGAATTAGATTCAGAACATGATTCTCGCAAGTTCTCCGACGATTTTGAATCTTACTCTATTATTGGAGAATTGTTGTTTCCTGATGATTACGAGCCAATCTACGACCTCAGCAACAACAACCCGTCCTTTGATTCTGACACTGAGGTCAATGATTTGAAAGAAACCACCTCTTCTACAGCACATATAGAACCTTCCCAAACATGTTTTCAACCTCGACCCGTAATCAGACTCAATTTCTAATCTGATTCTCCTCTCAATGAGCCGGTTGCACTGATTATCCTCCACATTTCAATCGGGTTTCAGACATCGATCAGACTACAAATCACGCCCTATCCTTCTTTGATCACCCTCGTAGGGATCTCACATCCTCCACTGATTCTTTTTCATTTGAAGATCCTTACTCTGATCAGGTTGATTTGACTCAGCCAAACCCTAGCTATACAGTTCCACATCCTTTTAAGCTCCATAGTATCTGGTGGGTACTGCATCTCTTGATCCACATTCATCAACTTGCCAGATTGATTAGGTTTGGGTTGCATCATCAGCTTGCTGATCTGAACAAGAACCTAGTTGGACCTACCAGGCTATTGATTAAGGTGCTTGTTCCATAAAACTTGTCTGATTTGACCACTCCTCCATGATCATTTTCTGCTCGGCTGAAGGCATTGAATTTAGTGCTTAACGGGAGGCAACCCATCATTCCAAAAACCCGAGATCCTTTTGATTATCCTTTTGTACTTCACGTCTATTGCACTCTGAGTTCAGTTTAGAATAGTTGACTCCACCTCTGGTACTCGTATCAGAGCTTGAAATCGTTTGTAATAGTCATTCTCGACCTGTTCACCCACTCAATAATCCTGTTTTAGTTCCTAAACCCAAAACTGTTTAATGCCCTCCGTTTACAATGGGGACATTGCAAAACTTAGGCATGGGGGGGTGTTAAAGTGAAAACATACAAAAATTCAAAGTTCTAAAGGGTTCTAACAAAACAAAATATATATTCCAGAAAACCAAAAAAAATAAAAAATTGAAAAGAACAAAAAAAAATGGAGAAGGGAGGAAATTTTGAAAGATCAAATTTCATATCATTCTTGAGGAAGAGAGGAGGTGATTTAAAATGTCAAAAAGGAGCAACAATTTGAAAAAAAAGTGTAGTCATCAGTAAAAGATTAAGGAATCTATTTAAGTTCTAGACCAAATCAAAAGAAGAAATAAAAGACAAAAGTGCTAAGAGACAAAAGAGATTAGGATGAACGTTGATCTTAGGCCTCTTGGGCTGTGTTTAGGCTTAAAAATTCAACTATTCGTTAAGATCTAGATAGTCCCCAAGAGGTTGAGGAAAATGCGAAGCTTAAGTATTAGGTCTAAGGCTTAGGGATTATTCGACCTCGTTAACTGACTTCTTGTTTGCGGGACTCGGTAACCTAAGCACCCTAATCCACACACAGTCTGGTTCGTGCGCTTAATTATCAAAATCATGCAAATGTGTTAATTCTGTTCTGAAAGGCTACCTAGATTAGGAGTGGCTCGAAAACACAAATTGATTTGGACGAGTTCCCGTCACGGAGAGGTGGGAAATTTTCCTCGGAAATGCACAATAACATATCGTCTCCTCGATGCTTGTCTCCTAGGATATCTAAATATCCTACTGAGGGTACGTAAGCACCTTGTGCTGATTCAGGTGCCATGGGGGGGTTTATCTTGAAATTTCGATTGCCAGGGCCTGGATTTAGCTACAGAATGCCATGGGCGGCACTATCTCAAAGTGTCGAAAGCCAGGGTTCTGGGGGTTATCATGGGCTGTGCTATCTCGAAGCATCGATTGTTAGGTACCCTGCGAGGATTGATGTGGGAGCTAGGAATCTGATACTGACCGTGTTGTAAAGCCAATCTGAAGCTAGAAATAAAGAAAAGAAAAGAGAGAGAAAACTCTCCAAAAAAATGCAAAAAATTCTTCTATTTCTCTCTTACAAAAAACACACTGCAAACTAAACCAAGACTAAAAATGTTTTAAACACGGGTGCTTTAACTGCGGAGTTTAACAAACCTTAGGATAGTTCCTATGGGCCTTAGAAACCTTCACGGTGGGCTGAGGCTAAAGCTGGTCAGGTCCAGATCTTGGTTGGTACTTGAGTACCTCTAGGCCTACTATTGGCATTCTAACCTAATCTACACAAAGAAAGCACACATCAAAGATCTGAACACGTGGTCTAGAATTTGAGTTAATTCCACAAGATTTTGCTTAGGGACTAGCAAAAGTTAGGCATGGAGGTATGATGATAACGTCATCATCAGCCATATCTAGCTTTTATTAGTCATAATCAAAGAATAAACGCTCCTACATAACCGCTAGAGAGACCTAATTCATTGCATAATCTTTCTGAGAGAAATACAAGAAAATAGGGGTAAAACTATAGTTTTAACAGTATATCTCAATTGTAGTACAATCACAGGATTTCTGCAGGGGTTAATTAAGGGTCAAATGATCTTAAGAGTCTAACAAGTGAGTCCGTACAGATAGAAAAGGGTTTTCGCGCATTTCAAGAATTAAATAACATTTGAAATCCTAAAAATATACTCGCTTAATTAACTGAGGTTTTGATCAGGGTAAAATTCACCTAAACCCTCTAAAATTCATAGAAAAATATTCTGTAGGGTTTGGTACCTTCAATTTGACCATTAGAACATGTATTGACCTAAAATAGAATCTCAGACAGACATTTGCCCTAATTTGGGTTTTTGCATAAATTACCCAGTCAAACTTGATCGAAACCTAAATCTCACTTCATCATTGGATTTCTTGGGTTAAAATTAGGTTTGTACCAAAATTTGAACCAAATTTAAGATCATTTTGACCTAGTTTGCAATTTAGTCTTGTCTGATGACTCTTTTATCTCACACTCATGCCCCTAACTTTTGAATTTCCTGCAAATAACCCCCCAAATTTGTCGTATTCTTCACAAAAAGGTCCCTTCTGCCCTAGAATCCTAATCCTAAAGCTTTGGCAACCTTCAAATGGGATGATCTCCCTGATTTCTCGCTCAATCCCTTCCAAAATTGGAAGGGAGATTCCTTCAGGAGTCCTCTTTCCAATACACCCATCTTTGAACCCTACAACCTTCCCAATCTCTCATGCGAATGCATGAGAGATTCGGGTATCTTTGAGTTTCCAACTCCAGCGAGCCTTCCAAAATTGGGAAGCTTGCTTCCCAAGCTCTAACCGCTCCCTGAGGCCTATAAAAGAAACCCTAGGGCCTGCCCATTCTCCTCAGTAAGGTTTGGGGCCAAAACCCTCTTCAAAACTCCACCTCTGGCCCCGCTTCACCTTAGATCCGGCGAGCCTCTTCCTTCGTCGTCTTTGGCCTCCCAACCGCCAAATTAGGAGTGCCATTATCTTTGTCTCCTTCGTCCGCGCCTGGTGTGCCAAAGCCAGGGTTATCCTCCCCTCTCTTCCTCGCCGTCCACCCCCACCGAAGTGCTTTCTTCCCCGGCATCGGCCTACCAACGTCGGCGTCGTTCTCCCTCCTTTCATGCACTTAGAATAGGTAGTTAGATTTTTTAGTTCTCTTAGATTAGTTTTATGCCCCAGAAAACCCCAAAAATATCCCCTGACTCACACGACCACCCTCGTCTTCTCTGCATCCGGCGACCACTCCGGTGAGGTGTATCTACCGCTATGCCCTTCCATCCGCCTCGCCGAAACTCTCATAAGCTCCACCACACCACTCTCTATAAAACCCCTCTCCTATTTCGCTCCATCGTCCACCCGAATCCTCCGTCGAACAACCCACCTTCCTGCCTCCGTTCCCGACTCCGTGCGACCACCACACACATCCACACGGCACGAGACCACTGCCACCACTTTCCACGACTCACGACAACTCTCATGAAGTGCTTTAATGTGACCGAGAGGCTTTATTATTGATTTGTAGGTACAGGTCAACTCTGCCATTGAAGAGCAAGTTTCAAGCTTGCTCGAAGCTCGCTCTAGTGCTTGTTGGTTCCAGGTATAACCTCCAGACAACATAGAACCCTTTTAGGTTCACTTCCAGGCAGTTAATTGGAGGGGACTACATTCTATTCACCTTCAATTGAGAAACGAAGCAACTGAGGCTACTGCTGCCAGCTGCACGAGGAAAATAGGTGTGGGATTAGTCCCACATTAGGCGCAGAAAGACGTGTAGAGGTTCATAAGAGGATTTTCTGCATAGGCCTTAACACAAGGGTGAGGTCCTCCTTACCCATGCACGCCTCACCTATGATACCACCATGCGGGCATGGTTCCAACCCAACCTGCCTAACCCGCGCACTCCTCGACTGCCATTCACGGTCGGTAGCCCTGGTCCCAGGTGCGCTTAGATCCGAATCCGATTATCCAGTACTGTGCAAGGCCCTGGGAGAGCAGAACCCTGAGAGAGAAAGAGAGAGGGGGGTTTTTGCTCTGAAGATAAATGGCTGACACTTAGTTGTTTGAAGAAGAAATCCCTTGTGCGTGAAGAAGGAAGGCCAAGGCAAGAAGAAGAGGAGAAGACTTGAGCCAAGAAGAAGTAGAGAAAGAAAAGAGGAAAGGAAGAAAGAGCCTGTGCAGAACCCAAACAGAAGAAAGAGAGAAATAAGAAGAACAAGAGGAGCACTGTAGAATCAGATGTTTAAGATGTCTGATCCAACCATCAGATGTCCAATTCTCATGTTTCAGGCTAATTAACTTGATTAATATTGAGCATCTACTTGCTATGATTGTGAGGAGTAATTGGTGAATCAAATCATCATTTTACTCCATTTTTTTTGCACATTGATACTTGATATTATTGCTATATCATTCTGAATTAATTCTGATTGCAAATTCTTATATCTTTGACTCAAATTGTGTGCTCATTTACATTATATATTGGGATTAGCACGTGAATTCCTATTTGCTTCCAGCGAACGACCTTGGATTTTCATTCGATTATAAATTTTATCTATATTTTGAGATATTTTTGAGGATTTATTACTACAACGAACACATCTTTTAAAACCTCGATTTAGCCCTAATAACACCTACGAAGACTGGGACTGAAATCTGGAGCGGATGTGATCGGAGGACTGATGGTGTAGTCGGAGGAGTCGAGGTGGCGGCGGAGGTCCGGTGAAGCACCTGAAAGCAAGAATACAGCATTACAGCCAAGTTAAAGGTGCTCAAAAGCTTTGCTCTGGAGCGACAAGTGTGATGGTGGTTGTGGCGTCGCATGAGGGTGTGTGAGGTGGTCTGATGACCTCGGGGAGGTGGTGCGGTGAGGTTGGTGTTGGGTGGAGGTGTTGAGTGACCAATCCCTTCAATTGCTTAACGGGTTTTGGTGGGCGCGGTATGGCGAAGCTTATGAGATGGTTGGTGAGGTGTTTGGGGCGGTGGAGCGTGTGGGAGACGTCGCCAGAGTGGTTGCTGGAGAGAAGGAAGATGAAGTCGCAGACGGTGTAGGAGGGGTCGAAATAGCAGCATAGTGGCACGGTGATGATGTGCGGAAGATAAGGAGTTGAGGAGTATAAGTGGTGGTCGACGAGGGGGAGGAACAACTCCAGGTCTGGTGTGGCCGGCGCTGGAGATGAAGGGAGCTCCGATGGGGTAGAAGTGGCGACGACGAAGAGAATTAGGGCGCTCGCTGGTCTAGTGCGATGCGGAAGAGGGAGAGGAAGAAGAATTCGCTTCTGGTATTGTGAGCGGATGACGAGAGTGGTCAAAGAGAGTCACAGGACATCGTGGAGCCTTTCGGTCGGAGAGGAGGGAGGAAGGAGGGGTATTCTCAGCCAAAAAAAAACGTAAGGAGATTGGCGTGCAACATGGGTCTTTAAATAGGTCGTAGATGGAGGTTTAAAGCTAGGAAACCAAGCTTTCAAGCTTGGAAACCAAGCTTGAAAGCTTGGTAAGATTGATGCACAAGAGGTACCCGAATCTTTGAAGGATTCGCACGAGCTCCTTAGAGAGATTTGAAGACTTGGACATGGTTCAATAGGAAGGAGATTACCTGACAAATCTCCCCTTCAATTTTGAGAGGGATTCGTCAAGTAATCACAGAGTTCTTACCAAAAGAAGCTCATCGGAGTAGGATTCCTCCATGACGATGGCGGAGGGACCTATTTGCAAAGAGTGACTACAAAGATAGGGGGTATTTGTAAGGAATTTCAAAAGCTGAGGGGTTGTGTGAGAGTGAGTCATACTGGATCAAATTGCAAACTAGGTCAAGACAATCTCTTATTGGGCCCAAATTTTGATATAAACCTAATTTGGACCTAAGAAATCCAATGGTGAACTTGAATTTGGTTTTGACCTAGTTTGACTAGGTAATTTATTCTAAAACCCAAAATAGGGCAATAGTCTGTCTGAGACTGTTTCCAATCAAATGGGTTCAGATGGTCAAATCAAGGATGCCAAACCCTAAAGAATATTTTTCTATGATTTTTAGAGGGTTTAGATGAATTTTATCCTAACCAAAACCTCAGTTAATTAAGTGGGTCTGTTTTTAAGGTTTCAGATGTCCATTAATTCTTGAAATTTGTGAAAACCCGTTTCTGTCTACATGGACCTACTTATTAGGTATTAATGACTGAATGACCTTTAATAAACCCCTAGCATACCCCGTGGTTATTCTGTACTGGTGATAAGATGATAAAATTATAGAAATAACCCTATTTTCATCTTTTCTTCTCAAAACAACTCATCCTACTTAGGAGGCCTTCTGACTAATATGTAGGAGATTTTATTGACTTTATAAGATCAAATTGAGCTAGTTATGGCTCATATGATGTTCCCATCACTCTCCAAACACCCCCACCGAAGGTATTCACCTTCCTTGTGTTTGCCAAGCCATGCCGACAAGGTTCCACCCTCCTTTGATCCAATAGATAGGTTATCTACCTTCCTCTCTCTCCCTATATTAGGAATTAGTCATTTAGACCTTGATTCAATTGACAACTCACTGTCTTCCCCTCTGTCTTCTCCAGCATCGGCCGCGTCTTCGACGAGGCTATGCAGCCAATACACACACCCAAACTCACAACCACTGCCACCACAACCTTCCACTCATCCTCACAAGTGAAAGCCCTAAACCTATTGGGACTTTCCCTCACACCTTCGCTCCACCAAACGCTACTCTTCATCGCCACCTTCTCTGGCACCATCCGACATCCCCATACCCAAACACACCAAATTAAGACCTCAACACATTCACCACACTCCGATGAAGTGTCTGAACTGCTCTGATTGGGTCACGAGGCCGAATTGTGAATTTCCATGTCCTTGTCGGAGCTTCGTCTCCATCGCCATTTGCTGATCTTTAGACTTGCCTCCACCTCCAACAAATGCGGATAGGCATCACGAAGGCTTCTTGGGTCTTGGATTAGAGGACGAATAATGACAGCTGCTTCATTTCGAAGGATCAAACTTTGCTGCAGATGCGGGAAGATGAAGGCACCTATTAGTGCCACATCGTTAGATTGCTTTTCTGAAAAGCATATAAATTGCATTCGTCACTGTGGCTTACTGCCTCATGACACAGGGGTAAGGTCCCTCTTATGCTCTCTCTCTCACTCCTTGCCTACCACCAATGCCGATGGGCCTAGTCCCTATACCCGGATCTGTTTACCCGCTATTGTTCATCTGTATACCTGGATTTGAGGAAAGAGAAAAGGGAAGATTCTGAGGATGGTGGGGGGAGGATTTACTCTCTCACTTCCACTCTGGCACAGGAAGCGGCTGTAACAGCCCTGTAGGCCTTTGGTGGTTGGCCTTCACCTGTTGGCATACCAAGTACTGCTGGACAAACTCACCAACATCCCGCTTCATCCCTCTCCACCAGAAGTCGCGTCGCAAGTCATGGTACATTTTTGTGTTCCCGGGATGTATGGTGAACCTGGACCCGTGCGCCTCAGTCAGGAGCTCTCTCAACAACTCCTCGTCTCTAGGAATGCATAGGCGTCCCCTCATGCGAAGTATCTCGTCTGAGAAGGAAAAGTCTCCTGGGTCCCCTATCAACACTCTGTCTCGAAGTGTCTATAAGTACGGATCGACCATCTATCTTGTAATGATGCGATCTATCAGCTCTGGTCTTGCCTACCGCATCACTGTCACTGCCCTGCTGTACCCTTGTGACTCTCGGGGTCACCAACTGCCCACCTCCTCCATGAGTCTCCAACTCTATGCCTGCAAACTGGCCAAGTGGATGGGTGCCTTCCGGCTCAAGGCGTCGGTCACCACATTGGCCTTCCCTTGGTGGTAGGAGATGCTACAGTCGTAGTCCTTCAAGAGCTCTAACCAACGTCTTTGTCTTAGGTTGAGCTCCTTTTGGTCAAACAAGTACCTGAGGCTCTTGTGATCAGTGAAGATCTCGAATGTCTCACCATACAGGTAGTGCCTCCATGTTTTCAGCGCGAAGACAACTGTTGCCAAGTCTAAGTCATGGGTGGGGTAGTTATGCTCATGGGGCTTCAGTTGTCGCGAAGCGTAAGCGACAACGTGACCCCCTTGCATGAGCACACCACCCAACCCTTGCAATGAAGCATTGGCGTAAACCACGAACCTGCCACTTTTGTTTGGGAAGGTAAGCACAGGAGCTGACGTCAGTCTCTCCTTCAACTCCTAAAAGCACGCCTTGCACTCGTCGGTCCAGGAAAAGGGCACGTCTTTTCGGGTCAGCTGAGTCATAGGATGCGCGATTTGAGAGAACCCCCTGATAAACCATTGGTAGTAGCTGGCTAGTCCCAGAAAGTTGCATACCTCTGTCACTGTGCATGGTCTCTCCCACCTGAGCAAAACCCCAACCTTGGCTGGATCCACAGCCAATCCATCTCTTGAAATCACGTGGCCCAAGAAAGTCACTTGTCTCAGCCAAAACTCGCACTTGCTGTACTTGGCATACAGCCTGCATTGTCCCAAGGTATCTAGGACCATACGTAAATGCTGCCCATGCTGCGCCTGATCTTGTGAGTAGACTAGGATGTTGTCGATGAACACCACCACAAATTGGTCTAAGTACGGTCTGAAAACACGGTTCATCATGTCCATGAAAGCAGTAGGGGCATTGGTTAGCACAAACGGCATGACCAAGAACTTGTAGTACCCGTACCGAGCATGGAAAGCTGTCTTGGAGACGTCGGCCTCCTTGATCCTCAATTGGTGGTAGCTTGACCTCATATCTATTTTAGAGAACACTGTAGCATCTCTCAACTGGTCAAAGAGTTCATCGATATGAGACAGCGAGACTTGTTCTTGACAGCGACTCGATTCAGCTGTCGGTAGTCAACACAAAGTCACAGGGTACCGTCCTTCTTCTTTACAAACAACATAAGGGCTCCCCATGGGGACGCACTAGGCCTCACAAAGCCCTTCTCCAACAGCTCCTGCAACTGTGACTTGAGCTCTCACAGCTCAAGTGATGCCATCCTGTACGGTGTAGTAGAAATGGGGCTGGTCCCCAGTACTAGTGAGATCTTTAACTCGATCTCACGCTTAGGCGGTAGTCCTGGCAACTCCTTTGGGAAAACGTCGGGGTACTCGCAGACCACTGAGATACTCTGAAGGTCAGCCACGGGGCTAGGCTCTGCTACCACACAAGCCGAGAAGCCCTCACACCCCTAGCCCAAAAGCTTCGTTGCCTGAAGAGCGGAGATGCACCTGAAACCTTCATCCATCGATTGGCCGTGAAACTCAAAGGGAGGAAACTCCGATATGGAGAAGATAATCTTCCTCCCAAAATGGTCCACCAGGGCGTGATAGGCGGACAACCAGTCCATCCCTAGGATTACGCCAAAGTCCTCCATAGGGATTTCTATCAGGTTGGTGGGAAGACTGTGTTCCCCTATAGCGACCTCGCAGTCTATAAAGACCTCCTCTGCTACGAACAACTGTCCATTTGGCCCTCCAATCAAGAATGGAACCTCTAACAGTACACTACCCGACCCCAAACTGACGGCAAAACTCAAGGAGATAAAAGAATGTGTGGCACCAGAATTGAAAAGAACGTAGACCATTCTGCCAGAAACGGTAACCATACCTGCTGATGTAAACATGTTTACACTACTTAAGATGTCTATTTGTGCATTTTCTTAAGCATAGGATTGCATTGCATACTATAAATATTGCATAACATGCATCACCTTGCATTTAGATTAGTTTGAATAAAATCGAGGTTAATGGATAGGGCAAACTTTTTATCAGGGCCTCAGATCGAAGGTCCAATCGTACAGATGTGACTAGGGTGACGATTGGAGTTCAACGACTCCAAGATCGTCCTAATCAGACATTTGTAGCATCAGATAGAGATCGGGGAACCCTAGAAGATCAAGGGCCAATATGGTGTGAATCCACACTTCAAATGACAAATTTGACTGCACGGATGGATTCAGATCAATGATCGCAGCCTAACGGCGCGAAAATTGACTCAATCCGACAACTGTGGCACTATCTACATCATTTAGAAGATGGACGACCAAGATGGTGCCACGTGGCACCATCTCGGCCGCCCAATTGACCGCCCTCAACTTTTGAAGATGCTAGCTCCCATGAATCTCCGCCGTTGGATCAAGATCCAACGGCTGAGATTGCACTCAAGCGGTACGCCCATCCTCTGAGCCGCACCTGAAGAAGCCGCCTTGACCGTTGGATCTTGATCCAACGGTCCAGATCCCATGTTCGGAAGAACAACCGCTTGCCCATCCACGCACGCTGCGCAGTGGATAAGGCACTCGTCACCTTCAGGTGCAGGTTCGAATCCGCATGCGCAAGCGAGCGGGTGCGGGCGAGCGGGCGCGTGCGATCGTGCGATGAGAATTGAGCGGCTGTGGGCGCTCGATAGTGCCCACGCGGTATTGTACGCTCGCGCCTCACACGAGATCAGACGCTGGCGGGCGTGCGCTGAGCGAGCGGAGGTGCAAGATAAGCCGTCTGATCTCACGATCGGATGCCTAAAAATCGCAGATCGTGGAGCGCGCGTTACGTGCGAGCAGGCGAGAGGCCATGTGGGCGACGCCCCACTACGCCCATAATGGGGCTTTAGCGATGATTTTATCTGTCACTAAAGACTCCTGATTTAATGTTTTTCAAACTAAAATGACCAAATTGCCCTCACTCCTTGCAACTATAAAAGGAGACCCCCTCCACATGAAATTCTCATCCCTTCCTTCTCTTCTCTCCCTCTCCAAAGCTCAAGAGAAGCTTGTCCCATACTCGAGATGCTTCTCATGAGATAAAGTCAATTTTTCATCCCCCTTTCGGAAGTGGATCCCGCGACAACGATGACGTGCTGCCCCGTTTCCGTTCTTCCCTCTTTGTTCTCCATCCTGCTTCGTTCTCCGTCTTCCAAGCGTCGTCTCGTCCGACTCGTCCTCCAAGCGACCGTCGAGGAGGATATCTCTCTCCCCATTCTTTTTACTGCTTTCTAGAGTAGATTTACTGCTTTCTAGTGTAATCATTTTCCTGCTTTCTAGTCGTAATGTTCAGTGTAACAAACAATCTTTTTAATGATGAATTCCATGTTCATTCTACACCTCTTTTTGGTTTTTGTTTGTAATATTCTCTCTCTCTTACTCTCTCTCTCTTCTATTTATTGTAAATAGTTAGATAGTTCTAATCAATTAATTTACTTTGTGATAAATAAAACAAACGCGTATTTTTTAAATCAAACGTCCGCCTCCCTGTGTTCGACTCGGGATTTCCATTCCGATATAAATTTTATTTGTTGAACACGAGTTCTTCGCTTTCATACTAGGCGATAGGTTTTTTAAAATCAAACATGTTAGCGTAGCAACTCGGAGGTTCAACATTTTGGCACCGTTGCCGTGGAGGCGACGCTATTTGATTTATTTTCACGTTTTCCAACTTACAAATCATTTACCTCACTTCTCTCCTTATTGTAATTGCAGGTACTCTTTTGAGATGAGCAAAAACAGTAGATTGGAGTAAAGTGCTGTGGAAGGTTCTATAAGTTATCTCCCACCTCCCACCCATTAGTTTTCATTTCACCACATAATAACACAAATATTAATCAACCTAGGAGTTCTTATAAACTCTAAGGTTAGATTGTTTGTTGTTTGACACCCACACCCTCCCCAACCTCCACATTTAAAAAAAATTAAAAAAAAAATCTCACAGAGGTACACAACCTCATCTGATTTTCAAACTCAACCGGTAAACCAATCTTTGGAGCCGGTACACACATCCAAACACATAATTGAGTAGAAATTAGATTAGGTAATCACTTGTGTGCCTAATTAAGTGGTGCAACAGGCCAATTGTTTGAGTTGATTGGGCCGCACCACTTCAATTAAAATCAACTCATCAAGTAGCTGCCACTTAGGTTCAACTATTAGGGATTTACCAGGCACTCCACATTCTTTTTAAGCTTCAGAGGAAAACATCTTCACCCGTGCTTTCAAAACCTGGTGTGCAAACAAAACTTGTTTGAAAGCACCTAAAGTTGAATCCTAAAAGCTACTAAGCAAGATTTGAACTCTAAAATTTACCACATCAAAAGTAATCTTGCTTGAAAACCACTGGTTGTGCACGCACACACAAATCAATCAATCATTAAGTGCACAACCCAGATAAAGGGCCCCTCACATTCCAAAGCACATTCAAACCTAGCCCTAAATAAAACAGAGTAGATGTTGGCCTTAAGGATTCGACTCGCTCTTCAGAACCTCGAACGAGATTATTTTCGATTAGTCTATTTCTACTGTTCAATCTGATGTCTACCTTGGGGAGTAGAATCGAACGATCGCGGATGGGGAGTATATTAGGAACCGGAGCTGCAAGCTGAAGGAAGAACCTTCTCCCCAGTTCCTCCTTCTAACTGGTTGGATTGAACAGATAAAAGTAGATCAAATCGTTCCTTTATCTCAAGATGGGTTTTGGGAGTCTGTAGGTCTTTAGGCTAGCCCACTTAAGGATAGGTTTGATTGTTTGTATTGCAGGGCGCCTTTCTTCCTCCTATCTCTCAGGAATCCTTCCACATATTACACGCATTCCTGCTCTTTCCCTCTTGTTTTGAATTATCCTCAACATGACGATTATCCCAACTCGTATTGTAATCAATCATTAGTTAGTTGGGATAACTCGGATTGGGGATACAGTTCCGGACCTCCGTGTTTAGGGTCTAACCCTGAACACTATCATTGTGATTTCTATCCTTCTCAGAGCCACATCGATTATAGATCGTCACCCTTTCATGAACAACCTAATACGATCTATAATCAAGAAGGATACACTGATTCTTACCCATCCTCTGATTACACTGCCTTTAGGTCATCACCACTTTTTCAACAATATGAAATGACCTATTATTAGGAAGGGTATAACGAATCTCAATTCGTTAATTCCCCTACATTGACCCCAAACCCACCCAACCCTGAACCAACTCATTTAGTTCAGGGTAACCAGGTTCAAGATAAGGTTCTGGCTAACTTAAGGAATATCATATAATCTTTAGAAGTTCAGCCAATACCTTGCATTGAAAGATTGGAGCTTCTGATTGAAATGATTGATGATTTGAATATGTATTTATTGGATTAACTCTAGGATGTTAAGGATAAGAACCCAGGTGAGTTTCTACTTGGGAAGTTAGCGAAAGTGAGGATGAGATTTGTGGTTGCTTTAGTTCAATTATGGGATGATTCCCAGGATGAACTCCCTTCGGGAGAGCCAATGTTAGAACCTGTTCAGGCACCTATTGGGGGGGACACGTGTTACGAGGCTAACCAGATTGAATTAAAGCAACCAATTAAGGATGATCTGATTTCATCACCTGAGATCCCTGAGCCAGGGTACGAGGAAACACATGTCTCCATGGATCAAAAAGTGACAGATGATTTTGGGGCATGCATTAATACGGATCTTGATTTCTTTGATTCTGATGGTGAAGATTCAAGTTGCGAAGTCTCACACGAGTTTACAGAATATGATTTTTGTGAGATAATTGGGCCTGAGGAATCTGAAAGATCATTTGATAGCCCAATAACTGAGGAAACTGATCTTATTAGGGATCACATTACGGATCCAGAATCGCATTTTTTGGAGGATTCAATCAAATGCCCTGATTGTTAGTTACACCCCATTGAGCTTATTGGTGATTCTGTTTTTGAGATAACTAGACCCAAGTCAATTCTGATTTAGCCACATCTTTTAGACTTGGAAATTTCACATGGGGTGATTAATATGCAAGAGGTCTCGGAATTTAACATTCTGATTAAGGAGGATAGGAGTTGGGAAGTTCTGATTTGGGAAGCTAACTTTGGAGGAAATAGAAGATTAAGTCTAAGGGTTCCAATTCATTTGAAACAATCAAACTAGGACCCTTATGACATCTGTTCTGAGGATGTCCAACCTAAGCATACATTCAATGATTATTCTTTTGAGTTTGAATTCTCTGTATCCCGACTTTTTGGTCTTGGGCTGCATCCTCATAAATCACAGGCTCGACCCTGCTTGCATACTGATTTTAGGTTTTGGGTAATTTTTATCCAGAACCTGAGATATTCTCGATTATGGGGTGTGGGTCTATACCACAATCTGGTCCACATTTGTGGACATTTGCTGGCAGGTCCGAGGTTTCTTCTCTTTATTTTGATTCTGACCTGCACCTGTGAATTCTATATTTCCCTTCTTTGTATAGTGTGCCTAGCTGAAGGCACTAAATTCAACACGTATACAGTTCTTTTTAGTTTTTATCTCGGAGCGGCCCTGACATTCACGTAATTCAGGTGCTTTCTATTCTATTCCAGTCTGTTTTATGTCTTTTTAATACAATGAGGACATTGCATTAGATAGGCATGGGGGGGTGGATATTCATCTCTGAATTTATTCATCAGCTCTGTAGATTTGTTTAATTTTATTTTATATATATATATATATATAAAATTATGGAATTAGGAAAGAGAACTTGGGTTTAAGAAAATTTTCAATCTTAGGAAATACTGCATTATGATCTGAACACAAAGACCCTTCAGGTCTTTGGACTTAATCAGCCTGTGTATCCATTAAAATGTGGATTTGTTTTTTGAGTCCTTGCCAACCTGAATTCTATTTTAATTGGAGTAAATAAGTTTGGGTGATAAGTAGATGACTTATCAACCTGCCCTCTGATTTGAGGGAATTTTGAGTTCTAAGCATCTACACACTATCTTGTCACTGACTAGTTCGGCGACTTTAATGAAAGTTGGGTAGCTAATGAACCTTCTAAGGTGATATGGCTGGCAAGTTATCATGGGTAACAACCCATAGGTACGTTGCCTAGAGCCCAGTCACCGGACCTTTCTCTTTTTGCTGCTTTTAGGTAAATCTTAGACCAGGGAAGCCACCTACTTAAAAAGAGAAAAAGAAAATAAAAAAAAGGAGAAAAGAAAAGAAAGAAATAAGCCACACTTCGCCGCACGAGTATGGCTGGCAAGTTGTCAGTGGTAACAGCTCATCGATCGATTTTCCAGAACCCAGCTCAATAAATGCACTGAAAATTTCCAAAACACTTAGGAAGATCGGAGAAGTAGAATAAATCAGGGAGATATACACTGGATTCACCCTTGTGTTGACCCCGTAAAGATAAAAGTAGGGAGAAAGCTACCGGTTGTAAAGATACACCTTTAGGTAGAATTCTCTTTTTAAGGTCACCTAGAGGCGTAGAAATCCGAAGTCTGTTTTTACTGCCGATCAACGAGTCTATCACATTCGCAATAAGATGCTTAGAACTTAGGGTTCTCATCAAATTTTGGGTGAGTTGAATGGCCGTAGAAAGCCACTCTTAAATCCTAAAACTCGAAAATCCAAAAGAATTAGAAAAGAGGAAAAAGAGAAAAAGAAAATTTTCTTTGAATAAGGCGAGGGCTTGAGGCGGTCTGTATTTTGGCAGATACTAGGGCATTGTTGTGTCTTTGAAAGTTCAGATCCTAAGCAAACATTTCTTAGTGATTGAAAATAACTCAAGCCCAAATAATCCAACTTGATTCTTTTATAAATAGCATATAGTTTTTGCTAGAGACTAGCAAAAGATAGGCATGAGGGTATGATGTAAACATGTTTACACTACTTAAGATGTCTATTTGTGCAAGTTCTTAAGCATAGGATTGTATTACATACTATAAATATTTCATGACATGCATCATCTTGCATTTAGATTAGTTTGAATAAAATGGAGGTTAATTGTCTCCTTTTATGTTAATGGATAGGGTAAACTTTTTATTGGGACCTCGGATCGAAGATCCAACCGTACAAATGTGATCAGGGCGACGATTGGAGTTCAACGACTCCAAGATCGCCCTAATCAGACATCTGTAGCATCAGATAGAGATCGGGGAATCCTAGAAGATCAAGGGCCAAGATGGTGTGAATCTGCACTTCAAATGATAAATCCGATCGCACGGATGGGTTCAGATCAATGATCGTAGCCTAACGGCGTGAAAATCGACTCAATCCGACAACCGTGGCACCATCTACATTATCCAGAAGATGGACGGCTAAGATGGTGCCATGTGGCACCATCTCGACCGCCCAACTGATCACCCTCAACTTCTGAAGATGCTAGCTCCCACGAATCTCCGCCATTGGATCAAGATCCAACGGCTGAGATTGCGCTCAACTGGCACGCCCATCCTCTGAGCCGCACCTGAAGAAGCTGCCTTGGCCATTGGGTCTTGATCCAACGATCCTTATTGAGTGTTTAGAAGAACAGTTGCTCGCCCATCCACGCGCGCAGCCTAGTGGATAAGGCGCTCGATCGCCTTCAGGCGCGGGTTCGAATCTGCATGCGCAGGCGAGCGGGCGCGTGTGACCGTGCTATGAGAATCGAGCGGCTGCGGGCGCTCGATAGCGCCCACGCACTATTGCACGCCCGCGCCTCACGCGAGATCAGACACGGGCGGGCGCGCACTGAGGAGCGAGTGGAGGCGCGAGATAAGCGGTATGATCTCACGATTGGACGGCTAAGAATCGCAGATCGTGGAGCATGCGTTATGCGCGAGGAGGCGAGCAGCCGCGCGGGCGATGGCCCACTACACCCATGATGGGGCTTTAGCGACGGTTTTATCCATCACTAAAGACCTCTGATTTAATGTTTTTCAAATTAAAATGACCAAATTGCCCTCACTCCTTGCAACTATAAAAGGAGATCCCCTTTACACGAAATTTTCATCCCTTCCTTCTCTTCTCTCCCTCTCTAAAGCTCAAGAGAAGCTTGTCCCACACCTGGGATGCTTCTCGCAAGATAAAGTCAATTTTTCGTCCCCCTTTCGGAAGCAGATCCCATGACGACGACGTGCTACCCTATTCTCGTTCTTCCCTCTTCGTTCTCCTTCATCCTGCTCCATTCCCCGTCTTCCAGTCATTGTCCCGTTCGGCTCATCCTCCAAGCGACCGTCGGGGAGGTTATCTCTCTCCCCATTCTTTTTACTGCTTTCTAGAGTAGATTTATTGCTTTCTAGTGTAATCATTTTCTCGCTTTCTAGTCGTAATGTTCAATGTAACAAACAATCTTTTTAATGATGAATTCCATGTTCATTCTACACCTCTTTTTGGTTTTTGTTTGTAATATTCTCTCTCTCTCTTACTCTCTCTCTCTCTTCTATTTATTGTAAATAGTTAGATAGCTCTAATCAATTAACTTACTTCATGACAAATAAAACAAACGTGTATTTTTTAAATCAAACGTCCGCCTCCCTGTGTTCGACCTGGGATTTCCATTCCGGTATAAATTTTATTTGTTGAACACGAGTTTTTCGCTTTCATACTACAACGACAGGTTTTTCAAAACCAAACATGTTAGCGTAGCAACTCGGAGGTTCAACACTTGCCACCACAGAACCTGAAGCCTTAGCATCTCTATGTGTTTGGGCGTTGATACGCCCCTTAGGTGCAGGTGAAGCGGCCACACTTTGGGTCGGGCAAGCAGTAGCTGGCCGATACCTTCCTCGTGACTGCTATCCTCCTCCACATGCCTGGTGCTTGCAGCTGCTAGCTCAGCCACCTGCGCTCGGTGCGTTGAGCATTTGCTGTGCTCCGGTCCTAGATGGGCATCCCTCCTAATGTGGCCTGGCTGGCCACATTGGTAGAAGAGAGGGGCACGGCCTCCTCCCTCAGTCGGTCCCTGCTGGTGGCTGGGCGGGGGTTCAGTGCTGGCAGATGGTCCCTGTCTAGGGCCCCCAAAGGCCACTGGTGGCCCCGCAGAACGAGATGGCTCTCCTATGGCCGTCGTGTGCCTCCTCTCTCGACGGCCCTATGAGTACTCTAGCTAGTAGGGCCTCTTCCGTCTGCCGTTAGTGTCTCTTGTGGTCAGGTTGGTTTTTTCATAAGTCATGGCCACCTCAACCACACGAGAGAAAGTGGGAAACTTCAGGGGTTTCACATACCCTCGAATCGCAGGTCGGAGCCCATCAGTAAACCTCCACAAGCACTCCTCCTCAGTAGACACAGCTGTCAGGGTGAAGCGTGATAGCTCCAGGAAAAGCGTGGCGGTATGCGCTAACTATCATCGCCCCCTGACGGAGAGTGTGGAACTCCCGCCTCCTCTGGTCTTGCTAGGTTTGTGGAAAGTACTGCTCGTAGAAGACAACCACGAACTGATCCCACGTCGGCTCTCTCCCCTCTTGGCCTCTGACTGCCCTCCACCACCAGTGGGCTGTGCTCTCCAGCTGGTACGTGGCAAAGGCCATGTGGCACTCAGAAAGAGGGCGAAGGGTGTCGAACACCTTCTCTATCTGCTCCAGTAAGTCCTCTGCCTTAGATGGGCTCTCATCCCCCTTAAAGGAGGGGGGCTTCAGCTTTTGGAACTGGTTGAAAAGCTTGTGGTGGAGTTGCAACAGGGGAATAGGTACACTTCCAGGCAAGGAGGGCTCATGTTTAGAAGTGTCTGAAGGTGGTGGGGGTGGTGGAGGATCACCCCCTCCCCTTTTAGCTCGTATGACGCTGCGGCGGTTCTCCTGTCCCATGGAGGAGTCTCCCTCCACGTCCTCAGGGAGGGGTGGTTGAGGAGGTTGCTGGAGCTCCTCCCATACGATATCTCAGATCAGCTAGGCGAGATCCTGGGCCTGGATGCCCGTAAGGAGAGGTGGATCGGCTGGTGCCTCAGGTCCAACATGTTCGCCCCTTCGAGCTCGCCCACGGCCACCTCCACAGCCTGCCTCGAGAACTCCCTGATGAGGCATCTCCAAGGAGACGTAAGAAAAGAGCAGGAATTGTAAATGATAACATATTACATCAAGAGATAAGACTCGAAAGCGAAGATCAAAGCGATACGTTGTGATGGCTATCCTAGTTACATGCATGTGGGTGGCTATTTTTCATACCATTTGGTTCATTTCTTGAGACGACCTTCCTCTGATACCATCTTGTTACGACTCGATCCCAGATCCCTACAAGACCGACGACCGACCGACCTTGACTAATCCCAAGACCTAGTCGTCCAATGAGAAACAACCAAAAGCAGAAAATATTCCACAACCATAAGTACGATGTAACTAAGTAGAAAACAACACAGAGACAGTAAAAGAAACAGAATGGAAAGTCTCATATTAGTACATGCCATCACAATTACTACAGTGAAAAGTAAAGAGGAAATATAACAGAATTAGTATTACATATAGCAAATACTCACTACCACAAAAGAAGTTAGGAAACATAAAGGAAACGCAGCTAAGGCTGGGCTCGACTAGGCCCAGCTCCTTCCGCAGCTGGTGGTGTTAGCTGCTCAACTCCCTGACCTGAACAAGGTTATAAAATTTCATAGTCAGCTAACGCTGAGTAGAGTGGTAATTAAGCCATTTACATTCAATTAAAACAAGCAACTAATTAATTTTCATTCTCATTTAGCTCAACCAAGTAGTTCTAATTTGTTTGTTCTTTTATTCATCTGGCCATTTCTTGATCTTGTCTGTTCCTCAAGGGAATGATCTTGATTGCAGTCTTTCCCATGATGTAGGATGTACACGTGGTGCTCTCTTAGTCGGGAGAGTCCCCCGTGGTAGTTCTACACCCAGTCAACCACCCTGAGGTCACGGTCGCGACGTAGTGGTGACTACAGCACGTGCGATAAGTGCATGGGTAGCTACCCTGCATTGGCACGTGGTAAGTCATTTCCGCTAGCGGGTACGCTTAAAGGTACAACACGGAACAACACAGGGTCTTGACCTCTCAGAATAGGGGACTCGCCCCTGAGAACAAAACAGGGGTCTCGCCTCTCCACAGTCCGCGTACCCCATCCGACTATCCCGGTTTGCCCAGTGGGCCTAACAAGAGTCGGTGTAGGGCGGCTAGTCCTAATCTCGAGCCCCGTGGGGTGGCTAGCTTCCTCTCAAAACTAAGTAGCTCGCCTCGGTACCACGTACGCGAGGGCCAAACATAAGTCGATGTAGAGTGACTAGACTTAACCCTGGGTCTCAACCGAAAGGGGCGGCTAGTTCCCTTCTACACTAAAGGGACAATTGCTCTCCTTGGTACCATGTACACAAGGGCCAGCTCACTTCCCGTCTACTTACTAAGCCCTTTCCATGTATAGGAGTTCTTCTCCTAATTCCCCTTAGGGTTCATGCTTGTATTCCTTTCATTCTATTTTCCAATGTTCAGATCTCACTATTCACATTACGATTTTCATTCTTATAATAGGCAGCTCGTGGTTTACTAGTTGAGAAAGCATCACATCAATATACTAATACATCGCTAGCAAGTTGGTTTAACATGCATCTCAAGGAAATAGTGTAGCTCAAGCAATATTCGTTCGTTTCTACCCTAGGGTTCATTTCACATCCTAAGGTTCAATCTAAGTTATTCTCAACATGCACTTTGTTGTTTGAATCTTGATATTAAAGCAAACCACTCTACCAAGAAACACGGGAGGAATGGGGGCCAGAGTTGTAGGTCCTGTTGTCTTCGTGGGCCCCGAACATGCTACAGGCTAGTGACCTGTACCAGTGACTAAGTCACATCAGACGAGTTCAAAACAGTATAGACTCAAAACTAACACGTAGAGAAACTCAAGAGGAAAACAACATTACTTCATTTGTGAAAATCCGATTCCGTTTGGGTGCTAAACGGGCCAAAAACATGCATACTGTCTAAAATCAGACGTCTAGGATTAGACTCAGACGTCTTAAACGAGCTTAGAACCTCGCCTTTCTTTCCTGTGGCTTCCTTAGATGTATGAACCCCTCTGTAATCGTCTGAGGGAAGTTCTAGACGTCGAACTCTCCTTTTGATCGTTTGGGAGTACAGTCAGACGTCTGGCGATGTGCTCAGACATCTAAAAGTACCTCGAAGGGTGCACCGTGTGCCTTTCCAATGCCCTACATCTGCGTACACCTGCACAGACCCAAAAACAGCAAAGTATCCTGTCTGCATGGCTGGAACCCGTGAAGAAACACATACCTCTGCACCAAACGAGCTTTCAGACGTCCGGCTTAAGCTCTGGACATCCCACTGCTGCTCCAGATGTCTGGTAGATGCTCCAGATGTCTGATATTGGAAAAGATCCAGTACGTAGAACTCTCTCACGAGCCTTCTTCTTCGTACGGACTCCTCCGCGTCGCTTGCAGCTGCTACGCCAGCAGCCTCAGGAGGTTGCGAAGCTCCCCTTCATGAGCTCCTCCTCCTTGCACGAATCCTCTCCTCGCACAAGCTCTTGACCGTGCACTCGCGAGTTCCCTCGAGCCTTCTTCTCTTCCACGCTCTCACTCCTTGCTTACACTCTCCTCTCCTTCTCCTCCACGTCTCGTCCCTCTTCTTCCTCTCCACTCGCTGCGCTGGGTGCGAGGGAAGAAGATGGCTGTTGGTAGGGGGAAAGGAGATGGAGGTGGTGGTTGGTGGTGATGGGGAGAAAGAGGAAGGGTGTGGGGGTTTAAATAGATGGATTGTTAGGGTTTTGGGTGAGAAGGTCGGAGGGGGGAAAATGCGTGCATGTCATATGTGCGCGGAAAGTAAAAGAACATACGGTTTTCCCAACGTTCAGATGTCTTGCCCTCTATCCAGACGTATGGACAGACGTTTGGTGAACACTCCAAATGTCTTATCAAACCAAAGAGCGGCTGGTCATTTCATCACCTCTCTTTGATTCGGTTACATATGATTAACCACCTTGTTTCGATAGGGAATCGAACATTGATCAAACTAACGAACACATTTTGTCCACCTCTGATCCGACCAGTAGGGTTCCTACATTGTCCACAGATCCACGTTCTTTTGAGGATCCCTACTCTTATCTGGCTAAGTTGATTGAGCCAAACCCTAGATTCATATTTCCACATCTAATTGAGCCACAAAGCATCTGGTGGGCTCCACACCTATTGATGCACATCCATTAACCCACTAGACAAATTGGATTTAGTCTGCATCATCAGCCTATCGACCTGAACAAGCACCTAGTTGGACCAACCAGACTACTCATCAAGGTGCTTGTTCTATAAAATTCCTCCAATCTGACCACCCCTTCTCGTTGACCACCTTTCCTCGTTGAAAGATTTGAATTTAGCACTTAATGAGAGGCAACCCGTCATTTCCAAAAACCCGAGACCCTTCTGATCATCTTTTTGAGCTACCTTCCCATTGCACTTTAGGGTTCAATATTGGAACATCCGACTCCACCTTTGGTACTTGTATCAGAGCTTGAAATCATTCACAAAAGTCATCCCGACCCATTCACCCACCCTTTGACCCTGTTCTAAACTTTGAACCAAACTGAATTTGTACCCACCTGATTTACAATGAGGATATTGCAAAACTTAGGCATGGGGGGGTGGGGGTGGAATTAAAGTGCAAAACAAATTGGAAATTCAATTCTCTGAGGGGTTCTCACAAAAAAAATTATATTCTAAAGAAAAAAGAAAAAAAGAAAGGGGAAAAAATTTTGAGAATTGAATGAAAAATCTTTTTTGAGGAAGAAAAGAGGAGGAAATACAAAGAATATCAAAAGAGTAAAATTAAAAGAAAAATCGATAGTCCTAGCAATTGATTATGAGATCTGCTTAAGTTCTAGACCAAATCAAAACAAGGATTGAGTTCTGAAGTGCTAGAGACAAGGAGATAAGTAAAGGGTACTGACTATTGTTGGGCGAGAATCGTTGTTTTAAGAATGCATAGTGTCATAGTATAGTGACAAAAATCGCAACAATATTTAAATTTATAAGTGCTTGAAAATCACAAGTCCGAGGTCATTTGTAGGGAGCAAATTTGAAATTCACACACTAATCGTAATTAGAAACAATGAGCACAATAAGATATTCAAGGAATGAGAGAAATTTACTCAAAATGATCAATAATATCAAATGTATCTCAAGAAATAATGGGACAAAAAGAATATAAAGAACTATAAAAATGATGATTTAAATAACCAATTAATCTCCCACATTAAGCACATATCCCAATGAAATCAATTTCTCAACCAAGTCAAATTTTACAATAGTGGTTAGAGCCATTTATTCTTAAATTCTATGTCAGCCAATACTGGAATATGTCTCAAATAATTCCATAGAACTAACCAAATTAGATGTCGGAGTTGAGCCTTAGACAGCTTAATGTCGCCAGAGCCTCAACACCAACAACTCAAAAATCGCTAAGTGTGTGCACACATCCCAAGGTACTAGGCATGAAACCGAGGCAAAACCTATGCCTACCCTCCTCAAAAATTCCTTTCTCAAAACTAAGTCAGACCCGAGTAATCGGGTAATCAAATCTAGGTATAGAGATCGGGCCCACCAGCAGTGGTGGTGGGCGAGGAGTGAGGCATGTGAGATGAGTGAGGGGACCTCACCCCTTGTGTCGAGGCAATATGCTCTCTTCACAAATTCATTTTATACGCTTCTTCGAGTTTGGTACCCATGATGTGGGACTAAACAGCTTCCTCTTTCGTGTGGTGTAGCTGTTGTGAAGACTCCTTCAAATGCTTGTTACTGTGGGTGTTGCTCTCCAATCATGAGCCCAGGTAGCTTCGTGAGATTTGCCCTCACTTGCTGAGAGTGAAATCGAGGCCGAAGATGATCGGTGCACGGTGGATGATGGCGAAGAAGTTGATGGCACTGGCGAGATGTCCGGTGAAGACCTAAAACATGGAATACGGGCTTTAGGCTCCAATTAGAGAGCTCATCAGCATTGCTGTGTTGTGAGGAGTGCAACGGTGTGGTGGAAAGGTGATTGGCGGTGAATGGCGGTTGGACGACGTTGGAGAAGGTGGTTGTTTGATGGGTCATCCGGTGGAGCAATGGAGAGGTCAAAGTCCTAAGTTTAGGGCTTTTGATCGGGTGTGTGAGTGGAAACTCATGGAGGTTGTGGTGCGGTGCTTCGATGTGTGTTTTGGTCGCATGGCCTTGTCGGAGGTGTTGCCCGCGATGGAGAAGACGGAGGGGGAAGGAGGTGAACGACAGCAGAATTGAAGTTTTGAGGGGATAGAATTACGCTAGAGAGAGAGAGGAAGAAGGAAGACCTAATTATCAGACGAATAGAGTGAGGGTTCCACACCGGTGTGATGGCTGGACATGGGGAAGACAAATTCTTTGGTGATGCGAACGGCGAGGAAAGGGGTGGAGAGCCTCTACTTTGGTTGGTTAGAGGAGGATGAAGGCGAGAAGGATGGAGGATCAGCCAATTTGGCCATTGGCTGGCCATAGGAAGATATCGAGGAGGCTTGTTGGAGCCATGGTTGGAGATGGCCGGAGGGAGGAGAAGAATATTCTTGGCCTAAACCGAACTAATATCTTCACGTTGGGAGCACGGGGAGCTTTTATAGAGCTCATATGCGAGCTCTAAATGAGGAAAGAGGTTCAATTAGTCATGGTCTTAGAGGAAAGAGTCCCTCAAATTCCTCAATCTTGACTGGGTTCTAGGATTTAATTTGTGGTTTTTGAGTCGGTTCATCAGATTGGGCAACTCCTCTAGAACAATCCCTTTAAATTTGGTGGGGTTTAGCTGAGAAATCAAGGAGGAATCCTTGATTAATTGTCGACATGTTTGGGTTCACAACTTTAGTGGTGGTAGGGACCAGAATGAAAAGAAGATAAGAAAGTTAGGGACCCAATCGCAAGAAACTTTAAAGTTAAGGTTTTGATTGTGAGAAATAAAGATTTTGGGGACTAAAATGCAAACTAGGTCAATATGGACTCCGATTGGGCCCAAATTTTGGTATTAATCTAATTTGAACCCAAGAAATATAATGGTGAACTTGGATTTGAGTTTTGATTATGTTTGACTAGGAAAATTGCACAGAAGCCCACATCAAGGTAGAATCATGTACGAAACTCTGTTCTACGTCAAAATAGGTTTAGATAATCAAGATAAGGGTACCAAACCTCTTAGAATATTTTTATATGAATTTTAGGAGATTTATATGAATTTTATTCTAACTAAAACCTCTTCAATTGAAGTGGGTTTGATAATTAAGGTTTTGTGTACTGTTTTGGTTCTCGAAATGCATGAAATCCTGTTTCTGTCAATGTTGACCCACTTTTTGGTCTTTAGGGATCATTTAACCTTTAATTAACCCCTTGGTGACCCCATGGTTACTTTTCATTCATGATGTGATGTTAAAACTGTAAATTTAACCCTAATTTGTTGTTCTCTCCTCAAAACATATCTAAGTGGAATTATAGTCCTTAAGCAATCATTTAGGAGCATTTATCTCTTGATTTCAACTAATTCAAGCTAGTTATGAAGAAGGATGGTGTTACCATCACTGACCTTAGGCCTCTTGGGCCTATTTTAGGGCTTAAACACTCACGTATTTGTTAAGATCTGGATTAGCCCTCAAGAAGTTGAGGAAAGTGCGAAGCTGATGTATTAAGTCTAAGGCTTTAGGATTATTTAGCCCCGTTGCCTGTCCTTTGGTTTGCGAGACTTGGTAACCTAAGAATCTAAAAATCACACACCTGACTAGTTCAGTGACCTTAATGAAGAAAAATGCCAAAAGTGTTATGTTCTGAAAAGGTTTTCCCAAAGATCTGGCTTTGGAGTAGCTCGAAGACACAAATTGATTGGACGAGTTCCCAGTGCGGAGAGGTGGAATGAAAAATACTCCTCTTGGAGATGTCTAATAAAATATCGTCTCCTTGATGCTTATCTCATAGGATATCTAAATATCATACCGGGGGCATGTAAGCACCTTATGCTAGTTCAGGTGACATGGGTGGGATTATCTCAAAATGTCAATTGCTAGGGCCTGAATTTAGCTATAGAACACCATGGGCGGTACTATCCCGAGGTGTCGAAAGCTAGGGTTCTGGGGATTGCCATGGGCGGTGCTATCACGGAGCATCGATAGCCAGGGACCCTTCGAGGATTGATGGTGGGTTCAAGGAATCCGATACAGACTGTGTTTAGGGTCAATTTGATGTTAGATTTAGGGGAATATAAAAAGAAAAGAGAGAAAACTCTCAGAATAAATATCCCTCTCTATCTCTCTTATTAAAAATGCACTGACAAATTGAACCTGGACTTGCTACAAATATGCACGGGTGCTTTAACTACTGGGGTCAACGAACCTCTAGGCAGTTTTTGCGGGCCTTAGAAACTTTTGCGACAGACCCAAGGCTGAAGCTGGTCAGGTCTGGATCTTGACTGGTAGTTGAGCACCTCTAGGCCTATTGTTGGTATTCTAATCTAATTTCTATAGAGTGGCACAATCAGGCATCTGAACATAAAAAATGTGGTCTAGAGATCTAGTTCTTCCCACAGGATTTTGCTAGGGACTAGAAAAAGTTAGTCATTGGGGTACGATGGTAATGCCATCATTCGTCATAACTAACTTAATCTAATTAGAATCAAGAGATAAATGCTCCTAAATGATCGCTTGAGGACCATAATTCCACTGTCATCTGATTTGAGAAGACATGAAAATATGGTTAATTCTATTGTTTTAACGGCACATCACAAATGAAAATTAACCAAGGGTTTACTTAGGGGTTAATTAAAGGTCAAATGAGCATAATAGTCTAAGAAGCGGGCTCACACTGACAAAATCAGGGTTTCACGCATTTCGATGACCAAAACAGGACTGAAAACCCTAATTATTAGCCACACTTAAATTGGAAAAGTTTTGGTTAGGATAAAATCAATATAAATCTCTTAAAATTCATAGAAAAATATTCTAAGAGGTTTGGTAACTTTGGTTTGACCATCTGAACCCATTTTGACCTAGAACAGAGATTCAGATGGGAATTTGCCTTAATTTGAGCTTTTGTATAATTTACCCTGTCAAGCATGGTCAAAACTCAAATCCAAGTTCACCATTAGATTCCCTTGGTGAAAATTAGGTTAGCACCAAAATTTGGGCCCAACTAGGTTTCATCTTGACCTAGTTTGCATTTTAGCCCTTAAAATCTCTATCCCTTACATTGAAGCCCCTAGGTTTCGAGTTTTTCACAAATAGCCCCTTAACATCTTCATCTTCTTCACACTTATGCCCCTTCCACCATGAATAGTGTGAACGATGGTCAAAACCTAGCACTGCCACCTTTGACCGGCTTGAAACACCAGCAAATCATCATGAAATCCCACCAAGTTTGGTGGGATTGGTGTTCAAACGGTGGAGAATCATTCAATCAAGATCTTAGACCCCGATTTGGAGCAAAAAGCTCATGCAAATTCAAAGAAAGCATGGGTTCTTCTTGATTCCAAATTCGACTCCCATGCATGTAAACTTCCAATTTGAGACCTTAATGGGGATCTATATAAGATTCATAGGGATCAATGTCCACTTTGAGCCCAGTCCATGGCCAAAATCCACTCTTGCCTTCTTTTTTTGACCACCTCTGCCGTGGCTCTGGCGATCTTCTTCGATCTCCTTCCTCTGGACGTCCAATCGCCAGATTGGGCAGTCCAATCTATTCCTCGACTTCCTCCGTTTTTCACCGACCAACGCAGAAGCTACCTGCCCCTTCGTCCTCACCAAACACCCCCACTGGAGGTATTCACCTTCCCCATGTCTTGCAAGCCACGTCGGCACGATTTTTCCCTCCTTTGACCCACGAGATAGGTTATCTCCTTTCCTCTCTCTCCCTACATTGGGAATTAGCTCTTTAGACCTTGATTTGACTGACAACTCATCGTCTCTCCCTCCGTCTTCTCCAGCACCGGCCGTGTCTTCGGCGATGCCATATGGCCAACACACACACCCAAGCTCACAACCACTACCACCACAACCTTCCACTCATCCTTGCGAGTGAAAACCCTAAACATATTGGGACTTTCACTCACTCCTTTGCTCCAATGAAAGCCACTCTTCACCGCCACCTTCTCCGGCACCATCCGACATCCCCACACCCAAACACACCAAATCAACACCATCAGCACATTTGCCACACTTCGATGAAGTGTATGAACTGCTTTAATTGGGTTGCGAGGCCATAGTGTGAATTTCCAGGTCCTTGCCGAAGCGTCGTCGCCTCTACCAATTTAGCCCTGCCATTCGTTGATCTTTGGACCTATATCCACCTCTAATAGATGCGGATAGGCATCATGAAGGCTTCCTGGGTCTTGGATTAGAGGACGAACAATGAAAACTTCAATTCGAAGGCTCAAACTCAGTTGTAAACGCGCGAAGATGAAGGCACCTGTTAGTGCCACATCGTGGGATTGCTTTTCTAAAAAGCGTATAAATTACATTCATCATTGTGGCCTATTGCCTCATGACATAGGGGTGAGGTCCCTCTCACGCTCTCTCTCACTCCTCGCCCACCACCACTATAGTGGGCCTGGTCCTTATACCCAGATTCGATTACCCGCTACTATTCACTCGTACACCCCCTATATCCAGATCCGATTACCCACTACTATTCACTCGTATACTTAGATTTGAGGAAAGAGAAGAGGGAAGATTCTGAGGAGGGTGGTGGGAGGTTTTGCCTTTGGGTATATGCACACATGCCTCAGGAAATGTGCCTCTATGCTCAACACTTAGCCATTTCAAGAGGGTTGTGCCTTGTGCTTGTGCTGATACTTGGTGACTTTAAGGCATTTAACCTAAGGGTCTGACATCTAATTTGAAGGCACTGTGGACTTATTGAGATATTATCTGATGTGGCTATTTGTGGTTAAGTGGTTCAAGACCATTGTTGAAAAATTAGAGTTATTGTTGGCGTTGGGGTATGTACTTCATTGTGGGATATACTTGGTGATTCAAATCACCATTTTTGGGTCTTAGTTATTCTTTTTATCCCATTGATTTCTGAGATACAATTTGCTATTATTGAATATATTTTTGATTGATATTCATTGCATATCTTTATTGTGAATTATTGCGCTCATTGTTTATATTTGTGACTAGTGATTGAATTCCATATTTGCTTCTTATGAACGATCTCAGAACACACATTTGTTTTTTGAGCACTTATAAATTTAAATGTTGTTGTTGCGATTTTCATCAATATACTACGACGTGTTTAACTCACACTAAACTACGATGATCTTCGATGCACCAACACTCCTTTTTGGTGCCAACATAGCATAACCACCACCACCTTCACATCCCTTCACTTGGCGGCAAACAGACCTTCACACCCCTTGACCATGTGTCACCAACCCAACCTAATAACCACCATGGAGTTGGCGCCAACTTTGGTTGTTATTGATCCCCTTCACATCCCATCAATTGGTGCCAACTCCATCATGCCTTTCATTCTCTAACCACCACCTAAACAGTCACATCTAGCCCTTAATTTAGGTGCCAACCACCATTCTTCTAGAACCCTAAGTTGGCGCCACTTCTAAGCCTCCCTACCACCCATAACCCCCCCTACATCCTATATAATACCCACCTAACCACCACAAGATGACCATCCATGGCTACTACAATTCTTCTACCAAAAATTCTTACTTGTTAATACTCTTATTTTGATATAACAAAATTATGTTTTTATTAAGAACTAACCATTACAGGTTAAATCAAGTTATGATGCCTCCTTATCAAGTGAATTCAAATGCTTCATGTGATATCATTCAATAAGAAGACTTGAAGACTTTTTTTACCTTTATTTAGTCTAGAACTATGTAGGGAACCTCAATAAAATAACAAATGCTAAGTTTTCAAAATTCACAAAAATCATTCTCTATTTTAACCTAAGCCATTACTACTGTTGATCGACTAATTCCTATTTTTGATTGACCAACTCCGTTGCTTAATCGATCAAAGACCTCTAACAATCATATTGTCTTTTGATCAATCAACCCCTTTTATTTAATTGATCAAAATATTCTAACGGTCAAATTCTATTTGAATTTTTAAAGTCGATCAAAATCCTCCTTTAATCGATCAACATTGAATCGATCAATACTTTTATTTAATCGACCAAAAGTATTTTTGATTGACCAAACCCATGTTTTGATCAATGAAAGTTAGATTCTTAGTATTTCCGAAATAGATCGAAAAACACTTATAAATAGGACCTTTGACTCCTCTCTTTAAAACACATCCCAAGAGCTTTCAAAAAGTAAAACATGCATATTCTCTCTAGTGCTTTCGTGCCCTTGTGCCTATGACTATTGTGATCCAAACCATGATCCTCTGTGATTCAAGAAAGCTTGGTGTGTTCTAATCTTACCGAGGTTCCATAGGAATTGTTATTATTTACCTTATATTCTGTTCTTGATATGGGAATCTAAGTTGTCTTGGAAGTCTTGTTGTTCTTCTCTTAGTCAAGTGTATGAGAAGATGTTTTGTAAGAGGTTGTGCCACCATCGTTCAAGTGGTACATTAGTAGATTTGACTAGCATTGACTAGTTGAGAAAATCTTAAGTTGGGAGGCATAGGTAGTGGTTTTTACCTTGAAGGGTTTCCACTCTAAATCAGGTGTTATCTTTCTAGTCCTGTGCTTATTTAAATTTTGATATGTGGTGAATGATTTTTTAAATTCTCATAGAAATGGATATTACACTATCCACCCCCCTTCTAGTGTATACTTGATCCATTAGGCTCCGCAGGCACTCACATCTAGTATCATAGCCCTGTTTACTATAGTCAGGATGTCAAAGTCCTTTGAGGTATATGTTGAGGGTCAGTCTACTGTCAGACCACCACTATTCAATGACACCAACTATGGATATTGGAAGACCAGAATGTAGATGTTTGTAGAATCAATAGATTATGAAGTCTGGGACATGATAGCATCAAAATACATGCAATCGGAAAAGAAGGAAGGTGTTGAGATCACTATAGACCAAAAGAAAATTGCCACACACAACGCTAAAGCCATGAATGCTATCTTCTGTGGTCTATCCAAGGATGAATTCAATCGAGCTTCAGCATGCAAAATGGCATATGAAATCTAGAATACTCTTGAAGTTGCCCATGAATGAACTTCAAAAGTCAAGGAAACTTGAATCGACCTCCTTACCCAAAAATATAAGCTTTTTCGCATGAAGAAAGGAGAAACCATGAAGAAGATGTACACTGGATTCATCGATTTTGTCAACTCCTTAAGATATCTGGATTAGAAGATCACAAATGAGGCATTGGTTCGACAGATTCTCCAATCTCTAACTAGTGATTATGAAACCAAGACAACAGCTATTCAGGAATCTAAGGATCTTTCTATGCTAAAGTTGGATGATCTTATAGGTAGCTTAATGGCCTATGAGGTTCAGCTCAAGCACATGAAGGAACATGAAGGAGAAGGCAAGAAGAAGAAAGACCTCGCTTTAAAAGTTGATACTAACTCCGAAGAATCAGAAGATGAAGACGAGTAACATATAGCCTTACTCTCTAGAAAATTTAGAACATTCTTGAAGAACAAGAAAAGCTAAAAGAAGAAAAAGGAAGAATCACAAGAAAACCAAGTTATTTGCTACAATTGCAAGAAGAAAGGGTAGATGAGAAAAGAATGCCCTCAACTTAGGAAAGAAGGCAAAAAGAAGAAAGTCAGAAGACCTCCCAGGCATGAAGTAAGGAAGAAGGCTTTGCAAGTAACCTAGGATGATAGCGACGCAAGCTCAGAGGAAGAAAGCAAAAACACATCAAGTGAAGAAGTACTCTGTAGTCTAATGGCGATTGAAGATGAGGTATCTTCTTTCACTTTTGATGAATTGTTAGAAGACTTTTATAAGCTACATGATTTAGCTAAAGCACTTAAAGTAGCCAATAAGAAATTAACAAAAAATGTACATGAAGAAACATATTTAAAACACAATGTTGAATCTCTAAATCAACAACTTTCTCAAGAGATCACTACTCTTAAAGCTCATGTTGATTCACTTCAAATAGAATTAGGAATACTAAAACAAAGTTTGTTGCTCTTGTAAATGATCTAGCAAAATTTACTAAAGGAAGAGCGAACCTAGAAAATTACTAGGCACACCAACCCAAGCCACTACAAAATTTGGGTTAGGCTACATTCCTTATAACAATTATTAAGCATCCACTTCACAAACTGACACACAAATTTTCTCTAGACCTAAGGCCAAGAATAGGTCCACGCCTAAACAGACACATGCTAACAAATCTAAACCCAAAAGAAAATGGGTACCAAAAAAACTTTTGGAATCCTATTTTGTAGGACACTCTAAAAAAGGACAAATAAAGTTTTCTGAATGGACTTTCCACCAACAAAAGGATGGACATCTTGTAGCCATAAGAAGAAATACAGGACCTCACAAACGTAAACCAATGACAGGTCCAAGGAAAAGGAAGATAGGTTATGGACAATAGTTGTTTGAAGCACATGACAGGAGAAGAAGACCTGTTTCTCAACTTCAACCGCAAGGAAGGTGGTTCGGTTACCTTTGGCAACAACCACAAGGGCCATATTATTGGTATTGGCTAAATTGGTAACTTTGAAACCTCTTTTGATAATTTTCATCTTGTTAATGGCTTTAAACACAACTCACTTAGTGTAAGTCAGATATGTGATAAAGGTTATTAAATCACTTTTACATCAAATGATTTTAAAATTAAGGATAAGAATTCAAAGAAAATCCTTTTGATCGGAGACAAATCAAAAGATATCTACACTATTGACTTTGATAAATGCAACAATCTTAATTGCTTAGTTGCATCAAATGATGAGTCAATAGTGTGGCATCATTGACTTGGTCATGTTCACATGAGAAATATAAATAAGCTTGTGAAACATGACTTAGTTCGAGGCTTGCTTAAGATTTCCTTTAGAAAGAAAAATCTCTGCAGATCTTGCAATCTTGGAAAACTTCATAAAACTTCCTTCAAACCGAAAAACATGGTCAGTACTTCCAAGCCACTTGAGTTGATCCACTTAGATTTAGTGTCTTGTCATTATTGATGACTTGTTTTGATTCACTTGGGTATTATTCTTAAGGTATAAAGATTCTACTTTTGAGGAATTTAGAAAATTAGCTAAAAGAATTCAAACTAAAATTGGCCTATCCATCACTAGGGTTTGGAGTGATCATGGAGGAGAATTTGAAAATAAAAAATTCCAAGATTTTTGCTCTACTAACAGAATAAAACAAGAATTTGCTTTTCTAAGAGCAACTCCTCAAAACTGTGTTGTAGAAAGAAAGAATAGAACCTTGAAAGAGTGTGTCGACATCTTATTGTGCGAGTCAAAGCTACCTCGATATTTTTGAGTGAGGCTGTAAATACTACTTGCTATATCTACAATAAGGAGTCTATTAGACCTATCCTAAAGAAAACACCTTTTGAAATTTACTTTGATAGGACTCCTAAGATCTCTTACTTCAAGATATTTGGTTTCAAATGCTTCATATTGAATACAAAGGAAAACTTGGATAAGTTTGATGTAAAAAGTGAGGAAGGAATTTTTATAGGATACTCCTCTAGAAGTGAAAGCCTATACAGTCTTCAATAAGAAAAATTTGGTAGTTGAAGAGACTTTGCATGTTTTTTTTGATGAATTAGATCAAATAGAAAAAGCATCAACCAAAGATGTTGATCAACCTCTAGATGATCCTTCAAATATTCCTGAAGATACCATCACTACTGACCTTCCAAAAGACCTAACCTACACCAGGGATCATCCTAAAGAATTGGTGATTGGTGAAGTCTCAAAAGGAGTTCAAACCAGATCGTCTCTAAATAACCTTGCACTTAGCATTTTTGTATCCCAACTAGAACCCAAATATGTGAAAGAAGCATTCACTAATGAGTATTGGATTGTTGCAATGTAAGAAGAATTGAATCAATTCGAAAGAAATAATGTTTGGGAATTAGTTCCTAAGCCAGAATCTCAATCAATCATTAGAACAAAATGGATTTTTAGAAATAAGCTTGGTGAATCAGGAAAGGTTGTATGGAACAAAGCTAGACTTGTAGCTCAAGGCTACAATTAGGAAGAAGGAATTGATTTTTATGAAACCTATGCACCTATAGCTAGACTAGAATCCATTAGAATGTTACTAGCTTTTGCTGCTCATATGAGATTCAAACTATTCCAGATGGATGTCAAAAGTGCATTTCTCAATGGATTTCTAAAAGAAGAAGTCTATGTGAAACACCCTCCTAGCTTTGAAAGTACAGAAAACCCTAATCATGTTTTCAAACTAAACAAAGCCTTATAGGAACTTAAGCAAGCTCCTCGAGATTGGTATGAATGACTAAGAAACTACTTAATAGAAAATGAGTTCAAAATTGGCTTAATTGATCCAACCTTATTTACTTAAAGAAAAGATAACCAACTAATTTTAATCCAAATTTATGTTGATGATATAATATTTGGTGTCATTGACAATCTTCTATGCCAAGAGTTTGTGAAGGTTATGCAGGATTAATTCGAGATGAACTTGATGGGAGAATTAAAGTTCTTCCTAGAGTTGTAGATTTATCAACTAGAAGATGGAATCTTCATTTCGCAAACTAAATGTACAAAGGAGATTCTAAAGAAGTTTGGAATGGATAAAACAAAAGGAAAAGACACAGCAATGGCTATCACTGCACAACTCAAAGAAGATGAGTCAGGTAAGTATGTAGATCAAAAGCTATGTAGAAGTATGATAGGATCTTTGTTGCACTTGACTGCTAGTAGACTTGGCATACTTTTCAGTACTTGTCTCTATGCTAGATTTCAAGTAAATCCTAAGGATTCACACCTTAATGCCTTAAAATGGATACTTAGGTACCTACTTAACATTGTAGAACTTGGTCTGTTCTATCCCAAATCAGCCATACTTGACTTACTCTCCTATTGTGATGCTGATTATGCAGGTAGTTAGACTGATTGCAAGAGTATTTGTGGAATGTGTCAATTTCTCAAAAATTCTCTAGTATCTTGGGTCAGTGAGAAACAAAATAGTGTTTCTTTATCCATAACTAAAGTTGAATACATTGCTACCTGATATATTCATATTTATTTACATAATTTATACCTAACTAATAATAATTTAAGGGTAAATTAGGTCGTATTACATTAGATTAGGATAGATTAGTCATGTGGCATCATTTTGTAAATAATGCATAATTTTAGGTTTTCATGTAACAATTATCTTAGTTGTATTTAGTACTTTGATATCATTGTTTTTATATGTGTAGGTGTCAGGTATAAATCTGGAAGGAGAATCAGATTGAACTAAATTGCATAGAGAGGTTAAGCCACTTACTTACACCTTAACCCAATTAGACCTTACTTTTAACCTATTTAAAAACCTATTTGCTCTCCTTCCCAAGAAAAATCCCACACCCACTTTCCTAATTTCCTAAACCACCACGTACCAACCCATATCCCTCACCAAACCAACGTACACCACCCCCAAACTCCAGCACTCCACGAAAATTCGGCACAACACCTCACGTTATCCCCCAAGTACTGAACCAAATCCCATGCAATCTCCTTCCAACATCACCGCATGCAACAAAACCCTCCTACGTAATCCCTTCCTAATCTATTCCACCGAAACACCAAACATTCCTACCCACGTAACCTCCTTATCCCATGCACGTACGTACAACCCCCAGGCACCACCGAACTCCTCTCTATCCCCATGCTTTTCCCATGCAAAAACTACCGAAACCCAACACCTTCTCACGTTAGCCTCCCCTTCCAACATTATTTTATCCCATAAAAGCACTATACGTACGCAACCCCACAAACACCTACCTACGTGGCCCTACCAAGCTCAATCCCGTGCAAAACCTAAACCAATTCCATGGCAACCCCTCTCTATAGCATCCCATACCCATCTCACCTTAAGGGGAGGCCTCATCTCCGAATCTCTCCCTCACCTCCACTCAATCCCTCACCTACGGCTCTCCTCTCCATTAAATATCCTATCTCCACTCCACTCAAATTAATTCCCATTCCTTATCAACGGCTCCTCTCACCTCCTCTCGACTCTCAACATCTCTCCTTCGCATCTACGCCTCTGTCTCAACCCTACCTTCATCTCCATCACGATCAGACCACATTCCGACTCACCACTTTCCTTTTTGTTTTTATTATGATTTTTTTTAGTAGTTGTAGTAGTTGAACTCTAGTTATTAGAAATAAAAGTTTTATTTACAAGTTATATTATTTGCATCCTCTACTTCTCATGCCCTACTCATTATATATCATGATTTGTTTCCACCTTTTCACCATCATTTTCTTTATTTAAAAATACAAAAGAAAAAAGTTAATATTTCATTTTGTGTTTTCTTGCATCTAGATTAGAATGATTCTACGCCTCTTCGTGTACGATCGGACACTCACTAAGGTCTCAGTTATTTTATTTTATCTTGAAAAATCGCACTACGATGAGCATGTTTTATCACCTAGCAGTTTCTTCGGAACACTACCTCGTTAGCATGTTCACAGATTTTGTGGATGAAGCAAACACTTAGAGATTTTGGACTAAACCTTGAAAATGCTAGGATCCTCTATGACAATACTAGTGCAATAAGCCTATCCAAGAGTCCTATTCAACATTCTAGAACAAAACATATTGATATCAGATATCATTTCCTTAGAAATTATTCCCTTAATAAGGAAATAAACCTAGAATTCATTCAAACAGAGAAACAACAAGCTGATATCTTCACAAAACCTCTAGCAAAAGAAAGATTTATCACAATAAGAAGAGAACTAGGCTTAATAAAACTTGTTGAACTTTGATTGTTGATTGTTGTTTTGTCTTGATCGATCAACTGTTGATCGATCAAATATTCACTTTGATCGATTGAGTTTTGAAAGTTTGGGTGGGAAAATTCCCTCCAAAAGTTTCAACTTTTGATTGACTAAACTATCTTTTGATCGATCAAATTCTAGGCAAAAAATTTTCCTCCACTGGAAATTCAATTTTCATCAATCAACCCTTCTTTTTGATCGACCAAAATTGAATTTGGTCAACCAAATTGTACTTTGATCAACCAAATTTGGGCGAAGTTCATCTTGCCAACATTCTTATTTAGTGAATCTAATCACTTGATTTGATCACTAATCACTCTCTAATCTTTGATCTTGGTCATTTATTACCTCCTGTCATATTTGCTTTACCCATTCCCTATAAAATGACCTTTTTACCACAACAAAACCCTCTACACCAACCAAAACCAACCCACCATCAACTAAAACCATAAGACCCCACACAAGCTCCCTACCTCCTCCACCCTGGTCCCCAACTCCTACAATTGACCACCCACAGACCACCTATCGACCACCATCGCCGCCGGCCCTGACCACCCCTTGGTCAACCAACCATGGTCACCTCCTCCTTGGTGGCGTCCCCTCCGGTGCTGACTCCCCTCCTCCGGAGACCGCCACCGCCACCGGTCGTCCATCGTCCTCCTTGCTGCTGAGCGGATCAATCTTTGTTGATCCTTGGTATATCCCTCTCTTCTCCTACATTTTGATCATATCTTGATATTTTGATCTTGTTTTGATGAGATTTGTTGTTGTGCTTATGTTTTTCTAGTCACTATTCTTGTTGTTCATTTGTGTTTTTCATCTGTTCTTCATGTTCATATCGTTTGATCCATTTCGATCTTATTTTTTTTGCTACTGTCTGTGTTTGATCGATCAAAATTTATCGCCTAAAATCACTTCTGCTCTGTTATTGATCGACCAAAATAAATCCTGATTGACCAAGACATCTCAATTATTTTGACTTACTTCTTGTCCACTTTTTGATCGATCAAATTTGATTTATTAATCGACCAAATTATCCTTCTGATCGATCAAATATCTATTTTTAATCACCAATAATTGTTTGATCGACTACCCTATTCTTTTTGCAAAACTGTAATAGAACTATGATTATGGCCCCCAAACATTCTTGTGCCTCCACCTCCACTCCTCGAGATGATACCTTTGATAGATTTTTCATTAGTAACGAGGTGTGTCACATCATTTCTCTATACTCATGCCTCTCACCTTATGTAGGTCGCCCCATTGACCTAGACTATTTTGAGTGCATTTTCCCAAGTCTTAAAGATCGACTTACCTACCATAGGATAGGTCACCTCTTTGATCGGACCTTTTATGCGGGTGTGAAGGGTAGTCGTATTAAGGGTGTTGACCGTATGGCTTGTCATCTCTTTTATTCCAACCTTCGCAAATTGGTGAAGGTTTTGATATTCACTTGACGTCTAATGTCTACTGCATCAAGGTTCTCGTCAATGCCAATGTCTTATTTCAAGTTCTTTCTTGTCCTTCTAGCCCCACTTACCTCGAGTTGCACCATGACACCTCCTCCGAGGTTATTAGGGAGACGTTGATGACTCCCAAATCCTTTGACTTAAGCAAGCTCACCAAGTCACCCTATTTTTGTCCTCTCCCATGGTTCCTTAATTGCATATTCCTCTGGAATTTCATGTCCAAATCTCCCTCTTTTGAGAATTGTCTTGGTTCAATACTCGTGGCCCTCTACGCCTTCATGACCAATAAGGCATTTAATTGGACCCACTTCATCCTCACTTTCATGGAGAGGAAACTCATGAGCGTCTTTCCTTTTGGCACCCTTCTCTCCCACATCTTCCTGCATTTTAGTGTCCCCATGGACATTAAGCATAAGTAGTTTATCTCTCATGTTTCCATTTTTGGAGAGTACATATACTCCAAAATGGAAGAGGAGTGTTAGCAAGCTCGTCAGGATCCTCCTTAGGCAGTAGCTTCCTCTTCCCAGCCTCCTCCTTCTCAGGCTCTACCTTCCTCTGCTCCACCTCCATACACTCCCTACCAGCATTTTGATGCTTTACTACCTGCCTCCTGTGAGACCCTCTCCTTCGCTCTTCAACATGAAGTAGTGCTACCTTGATAGGTAGTTCACCAGACACGACACACTAGGAGTACGTGACGTGACAAATGGCATCTCTCTGATGATGCACGACCAGAGAGAGACGGGTCAGGTTATGATGGAGCATGGCACTCAGGTTTCTGTATACCTGAGCAGGCAAGGTCAATTTTTGGATCAGCTTGGAGGGTAGATCCATACACTTACTGTCCATGACCAGAGATTCCCCCGAGCTAGATGTACAGTAGCAGTAGCTCCTCCTCCGAGTACTTCAGTACCCTCCTCTTTCTGACAGACATCAGACTGGTCCGATAGTCCAGCCATCTTGCAGATCCACCGATATTCAGATCTCACTAGTTTTGGGATGCCAACTTCGCTTTTCCTCCACTGCTAGACCCAACACCAACACTCCATTTTCTCTGGATGACTTCGATATTGATGTTGAGTTTCCATTAGATATCGAGGTGTTTCTGAGTTTCTTTTAGTTTTCCCTTGCTCAGGACTATAGTATCTATTTGGATTGTAGTACTCTATATTTATATTCTATCTTCTGGATTGTAGCACTTTATATTCTACTTTAATATTTGAGTTTTGTAGCACTTCCATCTAGTGATTTGATATATCTTGCTTATCATTCAGAAATTTGAGCTTATGTTCTTAATATTATTAGTCAAAGCTTACTTATAATTCATTCAATTTTATTCATAGCAGCATGCCATGAATTGTATAAAAAATTCATAAAAGGGGAGCAACTACTATTTGTCAATGTAATTTGATTGCTTAAATCTTTTTGTTAATAACAAAGGGGGAGAAAAATTTAATCATGCATCTTTATACTCATGCATACTTAATTATAATTTTGTTATCATAAAAAATGTGGAGAAAGTTAATACACTTGTTTTTCTATAACACAATTATGTTTTTTTTGAGGACTAACCATTACAAGGTAAATCAAGTTATGATGTCTCATCATCAAGTGAATTCAAATGCTTCATATGATATCATTCAAGAAGAAGACTTGAAGACCTTTTTTACCTTTATTGAGTCTAGAACTATGTAAGGAACCTCACTAAAATAACAAATGCTAAGTTTTCAAAATTCATAATAATCGTTCCCTTTTTGAACCTAAGTCATTACTACTGTTGATCAACCAATACCGATTTTTGATTGACTAATTCCTTTATTTAATCGATCAAAAACCTCTAACGGTCATATTGCCTTTTGATTGACCAACCCATTTCATTTAATCGATCAAACATTCCAATGGTGAAATTCTATTTGAATTTAAAAAGTTGATCAAAATTCTCTTTTAATAGATCAACATTGAATTGATCAATACTTTTATTTAATTGACCAAAAGTATTTTTGATCAACCAAACCCATGTTTTGATCGGTCAAAGCCGTATTCTCAATATTTCCAAAATAGGTTGAAAAACACCTATAAATAAGACCTTTGACCCTCCTTTTCAAAACAAGAACTTTTAGAAAGCAAAACAGGCATATTCTCTCTAGTGCTTTTGTGCCTCTGCACTTGCAACTATTGTGATCCAAAGCACGATCCTCTATGATTTAAGAAAGCTTGGTTTGTTCTAATCTTACTGAGGTTCTATAGGAATTATTGTTATTTACTTTTTATTCTGTTGTTCTTGATTTGGGAATCCAAGTTGTCTTGGAAGTCCCGTTGTTCTTCTCTTAGTCAGGTGTAAGAGAAGATGTTTTGTAAGAGGTTGTGCTATCCTCATTCAAGTGGCACATTAGTGGATTTGATTAGCATCAACTATTTGAGAAAATCTTAACCTGTGAGGCTTAGGTTGTGGTTTTTACCTGGAAGGGTTTCCACTCAAAATCAAGTTTTATTTATCTAGTCTGTGCTTATTTAAATTTTGATTTGTGGTGAATGATTTTTAAATTCTCATAGAAATAGATATTACACTATTCACCCCCCTCTAGTGTATACTTGATCCATTAGGCTCTGCATGCACTCACATTACCAAGGCCTTGGAGGAGGAAGGAGGACGTGCACATTAGAGGGGTTCACTACCACCTCCCTCTTGTCTCTACACCCATCTTCTTTCTTGGAGCCAAGCCAAGGAGCATCATTGGAGGATGGCCAGGTAGGAGGAGAAGGGTGGACGTCCACCCTTGGGATTGCTAGGAGAAAGAGCAACATTCTTGAAGCAAGAAGGAGATCCTCTTTAAGTCAAGAAGCACTTTAGGGCTTGGAGCGAGGCTTAACTACTTTATCATTCAGGAGATTTTCTACTTTCAATTCTTGTCTTTACTTTTATAGTAGATAAGCTTTCCTCTACTTGGGAAATACTTGTGTGGAGTTCCTCCACACATGTGAGCTCTCCAAGTGTTTATATTGTTTGGATACTTCTTCTTCTTCTATATAAAAAAAAAATGAAAATTTGCCTTTCAATTTATGCTTTCCAATTTTTATGTGTCTTTGAATTAGTAGTTGTACACACATCCTTCCCAATTATCCTTGGCAACACTTTCCTAGGGTGAGTTTGGGAAGGTTTGGTTTTATTGCCTTTGTTTTATTGTAATTGCTTAGGTGTATTTCTGATCTCGTTTGCCCTAATTTCCAAAAAAACCTAAAAACCTGCAAAAACCTAAAGGACCAAAAAAAGGAAGATTTGAGAGAGTGAGAGAGAGTTTAATCATTAAGATAGAAAATTACTTCCTTGGATGACCCTAGATACCCTATCTAGGTTTATAAATTTAAAAGTTGCCCAAATTTACGTGTTACAATGATATTCAAAACTTGTTTTTACAAATCAGGCATTTTCGCAATCACTTTTTGGCGCTGTTAACGGGGAGGCACAACTTAGTTATTATTTTTAATATGTCTCTTGCTTAATTTAATCTTCACTAGTTTCTTTTTATGTTTTTCACAGGTATGAATCAAGCGGGAGCAGTATTGATTTCGAGCAGAAGTTTAAAGATTCCTTGCCTTCTCGTGGATTTAAGGTAAGTACCTCACCAAAACCTACTTTCAAACCCTAAGAGATACCAAAAAAACCTTAAAAAAATCAAAACATACAAAAACAAGGAAATTTAAGGGTGGTGGGACCCCAGAATCAACTTGCTTGCTTGTTTGAATCATTTTTCCTCCACCTTATTTCCATTGGTGCTTCATTTTTGAAAATCCAGACTATCTTGATTTTGAAAAATCAAGTTCAGATGCAAAGAGGCTTCCAAAAATTCTGAAATCCTACCATTAGCAAATACTTTGAGTCAAGAACTTAAATTTTAAATTTCATAGAATTTGGCTAAGTAGAAAAAATAAAAAATTTGTGGACTACAGAGGGGTAAAACCCTAATTCTTTACTATTTTCTTACTATTATCAAATTTTATAAAATTTTTCATTCATCAGATTTAGACAAATTTATATTTCTGGTATCCTTGACAAATTCTATGCAACATATAAAATTTTCAAAAATATTTGAGGTTGTTTGAGGGTTATGTAGAATCAAAATTTCAAAACTATCATTTTTGAATTTTGACACTAGTGTAGGAAAAATTCACGAAAAAATATCAAACAATTATGAAAAATCATAAAAAAATCATTTTCAAAGTCCTTGTTTGATTTCCTTTCCATTTGTGGTGTTGCTTGTCATGTTTGGATCACTAATGAAAAATATATTGAAAAATATATTCATTTTCTTAGGAGTTGCCTACTTAGGATTTCACATTTATGATTTATTCTCTAATCTTAGTCACATATCAAGCCTAAAATAATTGGATTTCACCAACCAAAACTTGTTCACAATTGTTGTGTGACACTTCAAACTTGTTTGAAGACTTAAAAATAGAATCCTAAAACAAAACATAAAAAATATCAAACCCTAAAAGACACTCATCAAATTGTTTGTTTGCAAATTGATTGTTTTGGCATTGGGCATCACTCTCGCCCAATTCGCACACAAAAAAAGAAAATATTAATCAGGGCAACCACCCCAATAACACCCTTCATAAAAACCCCTGCACTCGTCCATTGAATCACCTTCGTCAAGTTTAAAATATGCGTCGTAATATAGTCAACAAAAGTGAATTGACAACATTTAAATTTATAAGTGCTCGAAAAACAAATGTGAGTCTGAGGTCGTTCATAGGAAGCAAATATGGAATTCACACATTAGTCACAATGATAAACAAATGAGCATAATAATTAACTCAACAAAATATTCAATGAATATTAATCAAAAGTATATTCAATAATGAGCCAAATTGTATCTTAGAAATCAGTAGGATAAAAAGGATAATAAAATCCTAAAAATGGTGATTTGAATCACCAATTTAATCCCACAATTAAGCACATATTCCAATGTCTCAATTTAATCAATTTCTCAACAATGGTCTTAAACCACTTAACCACAAATATCCATGTTAGATAAGCATCAAATATCTCTACAGCACCCTCAAATCAAACAAAATCAGATGTTGGGCACCAATGTCAGACAACTTAAAGTCGCCAAAGCCTTAGCACAAACAACTTAGAAACCAACTAAGTATTAGGCTTGTGTGCATGATTCTAGAGGCACGTGCATGCACCCCAAGGCAAAAAAATGCCTGGGCATGCACTCACGTGTGCGTGTGAGCGAGCATGTGTGTGTGTGTGTGTGTGTGGCTTTAGGGGACCCAACTCTCTGTGTTCATGGGCCCTAAGCAGTTCGACCAAATTCCTTATTAAGACAGTTTCAAATCATCTTTTAATGATGTGGGACTATGCCCCACTCATTCTTCTTCATGTGCCGCAGAGATCTCCTCATCCCAATTGCTATTGCTAGGATGGATGCTTCAGCCAATTGAAGAAGCGGCTGTAGTTGCGACATATTTCCGCAGCATTAGGTGGAGGAACCACACCCTGAGGTCGATGGAGTGCGGTGGATGATGGTGGAGAAGGTGACGGCGGTGGAGGAGCTTCAACATTGGTCCTGAGATAAGAGAACGACCTTTCGGCTTGAATTAAGCACGTAGATAGCTCAGACGTTGCACGTCGGAGTGAAGCCCTAATTCTATTGGCTCCAATCGTGGTCGGATGATGGTGGTGGCGAAGCTTGAGGGAGCTCTATGGGCAGTGATGGTGTATGGCGAAAGAGGCAATGTATGGGGCAATTGAGGAGCTAGGAAGCTTCGTTGTTGTGTGTTGATGGAGGTGGTGGTGCTGATTTGGTGATTGGAGGTGAACGGTGGTCTGTCGGAGTTGGAGTGGGGCAAATTTGTGGGTTGTTCGGGGGATTGAAGTGGTAAGCGAAGCTTCTAATTTGAAGAGGGCTTCTGGTTGGTGGATGATGAGGAAACTTCTAGTGGTGGTGGTTGGGTGTATGGTGGTCGGTGGAGCCGGGCGAAGCTCACCGGGCCTTCGCTGGTCGTGAAGAAGATGAAGGGGAAGACGGTGGAACGACAATCGAATTGAGGAGCTGAGGGAATAGATCTATTCTAGGGAGAGAGAGGAAGAGAGAGAACTTAGTTTAAGGGACGAAGGAGGTGGGAAATCCTCGCCGGTGTGATGGCTGGAGTCGAGGAGGATGATATCTCCTCTGGGAGGAATGATGGGGAAGAAAGGGTGAGGAGGCTTATGCTGCGGCCGGCAAGAAGTGAATGAAGTTGAGGGAGAGATTGGGCCACTCGATTTGACCATCGAGTGGCTGGAGCGAAAGGGTCGATGAAGCTCGCTAGAGTCGCGGCGGAGGCAGTTGGAGGAAGAAGGGAAGAGCTATTTTTGGCCTAGACCGGACTAAGAAAGATACTGGGAGGAAGCTTTTATAGCGCTTGATTTCAAGCTCAAAGAGAAAATTAGGTGCCCATGATTCGGATTTGGGGTCAAGTTTCCATGATTTCCTCAGATTCACTGGGGCTTCTCGCCCAAGATTCACATCTCAAATCATGTTCAAATGATTCCCTGAAGTGTGAACATTAATCCCACCAAATTTGGTGGGATTTGGTGTTGGTTTGATGCTGTTTTGGGTTGGTTAAAGTCAGTACTACTCGGGTTGACTCATCAATGGTGGTAGGGACCCAAATGCAAAGAAGACAAAAAAGTTAGGAGGCCATTTGTAAGAAACTTGAAACCTATGGGCTTGAGTGTAAGGAACAAAGACTATGGACTAAATCGCAAATTAGGTAATCATGGGCTCTGATTGGGCCCAAATTTTGGTGTTAACCTAATTTGGACCCAAGGAACCTGATGGTGAATGTGGATTTGAGTTTTGATCACGTTTGACTAGGTAAATTGCACAGAAGCCTGAATGAGGAAAAATTCTCATCTAAAACTATGTTCTAGGTTAAAATGGGTTCAGATGGTAAAGTCAAAGGTATTAAACCTTTTAGAATATTTTTATATGAATTTTAGGAGGTTTAGATTGATTTTATCCTGACCAAAACCTTCTCAATTTAAGCGGGGCTGGTAATTAGGGTTTTTAGTCCTGTTTTGGTTCTCGAAATGCGTGAAACCCTGTTTCAGTCAGTGTAAGCCCACTTCTTGGTCTTTTTTTTTTGAAACAAAAAGGAAAGCTATTGTATTATGATAGCAATTCGAAGAGGTATATTATATAAACAAGTAATAGGAATTACAAAATAGATTCCCACGTATGAATGAGGGACCAACACTCTCTTACAATTTTTTCACAACACACCGGTCTCTCTTGAAAAAGCCTCTCATTTCTCGCCTTCCACACACACCAGAGAGTGACAGCCATACACACATGTGGCTTCTCTCTCATACCAAATCCATGCCTGATGGAATCCCAAGTTGGTAGTGGCTCCTGACAAGTCCTCCAATAGCATCAGTGACCAAACAAGATGAGAAGATATGGTTCACATTGTCAGTGTGCATCCCACATAAGTAACAATCATGATGAGCAGCTCCCATCCTTCTGTGTCGCAGATCACCTGTGATCAAACCATCTCTCCTACATAGCCAAAGGAATATTTGTACCTTAAGGGGGATTTTCAGAAGCCAAATTTTCTTGTCAATGAAATCATAGCTCCATCCACTTCCATATTCCAAGATTTTATTGTAGCCACATTGCATAGTGTAGAGCCCCTCCCAAATGTATTTATCCTCCACTCCAATCCTTGGCCCAAAGCTTTCAAGATCTGATAGCAGCTTCCTCCTTTCATCCCACAGCCGGGTGCCCCTCCTGGTGGATTCCTCTTCATTCAAATTCCAACTGTAGCTACTGCAAGACCAGAATCTGCTGACAATTCCCTCCTTATCAGATGTTGTAGCAAAGGCCCTTGGATAGATCTCCTTTAAGACACCCAGCAAGGACCAACCTTCCTTCCAGAAGCTGGAGGTTCTGCCATCCCCAAGAGCCGGTTGCAGCAGATGCAAGTGATTAGCCAAAGCTCTGGTTACTAAATTCTAGAATGATGGTCTACTGGGATGCAGCCTAGATAGCATACTGTTTGGGGTCCCATAACTGTCCCTGATCAAGGTAGTCTAGGGTTTCAACTCTCCTTGCAAGAGCTTAATTGCCCACTTAAGCAATAAAGCATCATTGAACTGTTTCAGAGACTTAATCCCAAGTCCACCTCTGTCCTTTGGTTGACAAATCTGCTCCCACTTCAGTGGTTGCAAGAATCTGCCCTCATGCTTGGCTCCCCTCCAAAAGAATCTTTTTCTCAATACATCCAACCGTTTCCATATGGATTTAGGGGCTTTAAAGATGGAAAAGTAGAAAATAGGGATAGAGGTGATCACTGAATTGAGCAAGATAAGTCTTCCACCCTTGGAAAGAAAGCTGCTATGCCATCCATCCAATTTCACTGAAATTTTATCAAAGAGACAGCTCCAATCTTTTTTCTTCATTCTAGAGCATCTCAATGGCAGCCCCAAATATTTAATAGGAAGGCTGATGTGGGGGGTCCCCAAAATAGCAGCAATAACACCTTGCTCAGCCTTAGGTAGGCCAAAATAGACCAAACTTGATTTTTCTCTATTCAGCCTAAGGCCTGAGAGCTCACCAAAGATGTTGACCATATGACACAAAGCTAGTGCTTCATTCATAGATCCCTCCACAAAAAAAAACGTATCATCCGCATACTAAAGTATAGGAGCCAAAGTACTCCTGCAAGATATGGAGTACCCTTTATAAGACTCGCCTCAGGAAGTTTACAAGAATACTAGGCCAAGTTGTCAATTGCTAGGTTGAAAACCAAAGGTGCCAGAGGACATCCTTATCTGATCCCACATTGGGGCTGAATCCAAGCACCACAGGGTTTCCCATTTATCAAAGGAGTGAAAGAGGCAGTTGTGATACACCTCTTCACCCATTGAATCCAAACAAGGGGAAAACCTCTTCTTTTAAGCACTTCCTAGAGATAGGGCCAACTGATGGAGTCATAAGCTTTGTGAAAATCAACCTTCCAAAAAAAAGCTTTACACTTCCTCTTGTGCCAACCACAAACCATCTCCTGTCCCATGATAAAAGATTCTTGTAGAGATCTGTCAGGAAGGAAGGCTGATTGAATAGGGTGGATCAGCTCTTGCAAAACAGGCCTCAATCTATTGGCCAAGACCTTGCTAATCACCAAATAAATAGAGTTAGAGAGGGCAATTGGTCTAAACTCCTAAAAGGATTTAGCCCCTGGAGTCTTTGGCAAAAGAAAAAGAAAGGATCTATTGAATCTTTCAAAGCCAAAGTTGCCAATCTCAAATTCTCTGATCACCTCCATCACCTCAGTGCCCACAATATCCCATAACTCTTTGTAGAAGAAAACTTGAATCCCATCAGGACCAGGTGACCCTTCACAATTGAGATCTTTGATGGCCTTCAAGACTTCAGCTTCAAACATAGCAACAATCAAGCTGGACCCCTGATTCTCTGTGATTCTGGGAATGCCACTAGCTGCCATCCTCCAACAGCCCCTATCAGCAGCTCTTGAAGACTCTTTGAAGTACCTGATAGCCTCAGCTCTGATATTAGAGATAGAGGTAATTCTCTGCCCATCTTTAACAATAGAGGAGATCAGATTGATTCTTCTCCGAGAGCTGGTAACCAAGTGGAAGAATTTAGTGTTTGCATCCCCCTCACTTAACCATAGCTGTCTTGATCGTTCCCTCCAATCCATTTCCAGCTTCAGGTCTTCTTCAGCCACCACCCCCTGCCATTTCTTTCTGTCAAGAATATCTTGCTCAGATAGCCTGATGTAAACACATTTACACTACTTAAGATGTCTATTTATGCATGTTCTTAAGCATAGGATTGCATTGCATGCTATAAATATTGCATAACATGCATCATCTTGCATTTAGAGTAGCTTGAATAAAATAGAGGTTAATTATCTCCTTTTATGTTCTTGGACAGGGCAAACTTTTTATTGGGGCCTCGGATCGAAGATCCAATCATACAGATGTGATCAGGGCAACAATTGGAGTTCAACGGCTCCAAGATCGCCCTAATCAGGCATCTGTAGCATCAGATAGAGATCAGGGAACCCTAGAAGATCAAGGGCCAAGATGGTGTGAATCTGCACTTCAAACGACAAATCCAGCCGCACGGATGGATTCGGATCGACAATCGCAGCCTAACGGCATGAAAATCGACTCAATCAGACAACCGTGGCACCATCTACATCATCTAGAAGATGGACAGCAAAGATGGCACCAGGTGGCACCATCTCAGCCGTCCAACCGGCCCTCAAGATCGCCGCTGCCTCTCCAAAGAAGATCCAGCGCGTGATCTAGGCCGTTGGATCTTGATCCAACGGTTGTGGATGCAAGCGCTTGATTTCATCCGCGCGACTATTTGGACGGCGTAGCGTAGCGGGTGAGCACCTTATCGCGAGGCGTTGGCACAGGTTCAATTCGTAGCAAGTGAGCGGGCGCGCGCGCGTCGCCCACTACGCCCACGTTCAGACCTTTAGCGATGGTTTTATCCGTCACTAAAGATCCTGAATTAATGTTTTAAGAGTTGTAATGACCAAATTGCCCCCACTCCTTGCAACTATAAAAGGAGACCCCCTCCACACGAAATTCTCATCCCTTCCTTCTCTTCTCTCCCTCTCTAAAGCTCAAGAGAAGCTTGTCCCACACCCGGGATGCTTCTCACGAGATAAAGTCAATTTTTCGTCCCCCTTTCGGAAGCGGATCCCGTGACGACGACGACGTGCTACCCCATTCCCGTTCTTCTGCTTCGTCCTCCTTCGTCCTGCTTCGTCCCCCTTCGTCCAGGCGTCGTCCCGTCTGACTCGTCCTCCAAGCGACTGTTGAGGAGGATATTTCTCTCTCCATTCTTTTTACTGCTTTCTAGAATAGATTTACTGCTTTCTATAATAAATTTACTGCTTTCTAGTGTAATCATTTTCTCGCTTTCTAGTGTAATGAACAATCATTCTGATGATGAAATTCTATGTTTATTCTACATCTCATTTTGGTTTTTATTTGTAATATTATTTCTCTCTCTTATTCTCTCTCTCTCTTCTATTTATTGTAAATAGTTAGATAGTTCTAATCAATTGAATTATTTTGTGACAAATAAAATCAAACGCGTAGTTTTTAAATCAAACGTCCGCCTCCTTGTGTTCGACCCAGAATTTCCATTTCGGTATAAATTTTATTTGTTGAACATGAGTTCTTCGCTTTCATACTACGACGACAGGTTTTTCAAAACCAAACACGTTAGCATAACAACTTGGCGTTCAACATTTTGGCATCGTTGCCAGGGAGGCGACGATCTTTGATTTTTCATCGCATTTTTATAACTTACGAATCATTTACCTCACTTCTCTCCTTTCTTATTGTAATTGCAGGTACTCTTTCGATACGAGCAAAAGCGGTAGATTGGAGAAAAGTGCTATTAAAGGTTATGTGAGTTATCCCCCACTTCCCACCCATTAGATTTCATTTCATCACATAATAACACAAACATCAATCAACCAAGGTGTTCTTATAAACTCTAAGGTTAGATTGTTTGTTGTTTGACACCCACACCCGCCCTAACCCTCACATTAAAAAAAAAAAAATTTTTAAAATCTCACAGAGGTACACAACCTCATCTGATTTTCAAACTCAACCGGTAAACCGATCTTTGGAGCCGGTACACACATTCAAACACAGAATTGAGTAGAAATCAGATTAGGTAATCACTTGTGTGCCTAATTAAGTGGTGCAACAGGCCAATTGTTTGAGTTGATTGGACCGCACCGCTTCAATTAAAATCAACTCATCAAGTAGTTGCCACTTAGGTTCAACTATTAGGGATTTACCAGGCACTCCACATTCTTTTTAAGCTTCAAAGGAAAATATCTTCACCTGAGCTTTCAAAACCTGGCGTGCCAACAAAACTTATTTGAAAACACCTAAAGTTGAATCCTAAAAGCTACTAAGCAAGATTTGAACTCTAAAATTCACCGCATCAAAAATAATCTTGCTTGAAAACCACTGGTTGTGCACACACACAAATCAATCAATCATTAAGGACACGACACATATAAAGGGCCCATCACATTCCAAAGCACATTCAAACCTAGCCCTAAATAAAACAGAGTAGACGTTGGCCTTAAGGATTCGACTCTCTCTTCAGAGCCCAGAACGAGATTATTTTCGATTAGTCTGTTTCTACTATTCAATCTGATGTCTATCTAGGGGAGCAGAATCAAACGATCGCGGCTGGGGGTTACACTAGGAACCGGAGGCGCAAGCCGAAGGAAGAACCTTCTCCCTAGTCCCTCCTTCTAATTGGTTGGATTGAATAGACAGAAGTAGATCAAATCATTTCTTTATCTCAAGACGGGTTTTGGGAGTCTGTAGGTCTATAGGCTAACCCACTTAAGGACAGGTTTGATTGTTTGTATTGCAGGGCGCCTTTCTTCCTCCCGTCTCTCATGAATCCTTCCACATATTACACGCATTCCCACTCTTTCCCTCATGTTTTGAATTATCCTCAACATGACGATTATCCCGACTCGTACTGTAATCAACCATCAGTTAGTTGGGATAACTCGGATTGGGGATACAGTTCCAGACCTCTGTGTTTAGGGTCTAACCCGGAACACTTTGATTGTGATTTCTATCCTTCTCAAAGCCACATCGATTATAGATCGCCAACCTTTCATGAACAACCTAATACGATCTACAATCGAGAAGGATACACTGATCCTTACCCATCCTTTGATTACACTGACTTTAGGTCATCACTACCTTTTGAAAAATCTGAACTGACCTATCATCAGGAAGGGTATAACGAATCTCAATTCGTTAATTCCCTTGCATTGACCCCAAACCCGCCCAACCCTGAACCAACTCATTTGGTTTAGGGTAACCAGGTTCAAGATAAGGTTTTGGCTAACTTACGGAATATCATACAGACTTTAGAAGATCAGCCAATACCTTGCATTGAGAGATTGGAACCCCTGATTGAAATGATTGATGATTTGAACAAATCTTTGTTGGATTGGCTCTAGGATGTTAAGGATAAGAACCGGGGCGAGTTTCTACTTGGGAAGTTAGCGAAATTGAGGATGAGATTTATGGTTGCTTTGATTCAATCATGGGATGATTCCCAGGATGAACTCTCTTCAGGAAAGCCAATTTCAGAACCCGTTCAGGCACCTGTTGAGGGGGACACGTGTTACGGGGCTGACCAGATTGAATTAGAGCAACCAATTAAGGATGATCTGATTTCTTCACCTGAGATCCCTGAGCCGGGGTACGAGGAAACGTATGTCTCCATGGATCAAAAAGTGACAGATGATTGTGAGACACATTAATACAGATCTTGATTCTGATGGTGAAGATTCGATTTGCAAAGTCTCACACGAGTTTACAGAACATAATTTTTGTGAGACGATTGGGCCTGAGGAATCTGAAAGATCATTTGATAGCCCAAGAGCTGAAGAAACTGATCTTATTAGGGCACACATTACAGATCCAGAATCACATTTTCTGGAGGATTCAATTTAATGCCCTGATTGTCAGTTACACCCTATTGAGCTTATTGATGATTCTATTTCTGAGATAATTAGACCCAAGTCAATTTTGATTCAGCCACATCATTTAGACTTGGAGATTTTAGACGGGGTGATTAACATGAAAGAGGTCTCAGAATTTAACATTCTGATTGAGGAGGATAGGAGTTGGGAAGTTCTGATTTGGGAAGCTAACTTTGGAGGAAATAGAAGATTGAGTCGAAGGGTTCCTATTAAGCTGAAACCATCAAACCAGAACCCTTACGACATTTGTTTTGAGGATGTCAAACCCAAGCACACATTCAATGATTATCCTTTTGAGCTTCAATTCTCTGTAACCCGACTTTTTGGTCTTGGGTTGCATCCTCAAAAATCGCAGGCCCGACCTCGCTTGCATACTGATTTTAGGTTTTGGGTAATTTTTATCCAGAACCTGAGATATTCTCGATTATAGGGTATGGGTCTGCACCACAATTTGGTCCACATCTGTGGATCTCTGTTGACAGGTCAGAGGATTCTTATGTTTATTCTGATTCTGACCTGCACCTGTGAATTCTTCATTTCTCTTCTTTGTATAGTGTGCCTAGCTGAAGGCACTAAATTCAACACATATACAGTTCTTTTTAGTTTCTATCTCGGAGTGGACTTGACATTCACGCAATTCAGGTGCTTTCTATGTTATTCCACTCTGTTTTATGTCTTTTTAATATAATGAGGACATTGCATTAGATAGGCATGGGGGGGTGGATATTCATCTCTGAATTTATTCGTCAGCTCCTTAGATTTGTTTTCTTAAATAAAAAAAAATTGTGGAATTAGGAAGAACTTGGGTTTACGAAAATTTTCAATCTTAAGAAATATTACATTATGATTTGAACACAAAGACCCTTCAGGTCTTTGGACTTAATCAGCCTGTGTATCCACTAAAATGTGGATTTATCTTTCGAGTCCTCGCCATCTTAATTCTATCGTAATTGGAGTAAATAAGTTTGGGTGATAAGTACGCGACTTATCAACCCACCCTCTGATTTGAGGGAATTTTGAGTTTTAAGCATCTACATACTATCTTGTCACTGACTCGTTGTTCGACGATTCTAACGAAAATTGGATAGCTAATGAACCTTTTAGGGTGATATGGCTAGCAAGTTATCGTGGGTAACAACCCATAGGTAGGTTGTCCGGAGCCTAGTCACTTGACCTTTCTCTTTTTGCTGCCTTTAGGTAAATCTTAGACCAGGGAGGCCACCAACTTAAAAAAAAAAAGAAAAAAAAATTCAAACAGAAAAGGAGAAAAGAAAAAAAGAAATAAGCCACACTTCGCCACACGAGTATGGCTGGCAAGTTGTCGGTGGTAACAGCTCATCGATCGGTTGTCCAGAACCCAGCTCAATAAATGCACTGAAAATTCCCAAAACACTTAGAAAGAAGCGGAGAAGTAGAATAAACCAGGGAGATATACACTGGATTCACCCTTGTGTTGACCCCGTAAAAAAAATAAAAGTAGGGAGAAAGCTACCGGTTGTAAAGATACACCTTTAGGCAGAATTATTTTTTTAGGTCACCTAGAGGCGTAGAAATCTGAAGTCCGTTTTAACTGCCAGTCAATGAGTCTATCACATTCACAATAAGATGCTTAAAACTTAGTGTTCTCATCAAATCTTGGGTGAGTTGAATGGCCGTAGAAAGCCACTCTTAAACCCTAAAACTTGAAAATCCAAAAAAATTAGAAAAGAGGAAAAAGAGAAAGAAAATTTTCTTTGAATAAGGCGAGGGCTTGAGGCGGTCTGCATTTTGGCAAATACTCGGGCACTATTGTGTTTTGAAAGTTCAGATCATAAGTAGACATTTTCTTAATGACTGAAAATAAACTCAAGCCCAAATAATCCAACCTGATTCTTTTATAAATAGCATATAGTTTTTCTGAGGGAGTAGCAAAAGATAGGCATGGGGGTATGATGTAAACATGTTTACACTACTTAAGATGTCTATTTATGCATGTTCTTAAGCATAGGATTGCATTGCATGCTATAAATATTGCATAACTTGCATCATCTTGCATTTAGAGCAGTTTGAATAAAATGGAGGTTAATTGTCTCCTTTTATGTTCTTGGACAGGGCAAACTTTTTATTGGGGCCTCGGATCGAAGATCCAACCGTATAGATGTGATCAGGGCGACGATTGGAGTTCAATGGCTCCAAGATCACCCTAATCAGGCATCTGTAGCATTAGATAGAGATCAGGGAACCCTAGAAGATGAAGGGCCAAGATGGTGTGAATCCACACTTCAAATTACAAATTCGACCGTATGGATGGATTCGGATCGACGATCGCAGCCTAACGGTGGGAAAATCGACTCAATCCGACAACCGTGGCATGATCTACATCATCCAGAAGATGGACGGCCAAGATGGCGCCACGTGGTGCCATCTTAGCCGTCCAACCAGCCCTCAAGACTGCCGCTGCCTCTCCAAAGAAGATCTAACGCGTGATCTGGGCCGTTGGATCTTGATCCAACGGTTGTGGATGCGAGCCCTTGATTTCATCCGCGCGACTATTTGGACGGCGTAGCGCAGCGGGTGAGCACCTTATCGCGAGGCGTTGGCACAGGTTCGATTCGCAGCAAGCGAGCGGGCGCGCGTGCGTCGCCCACTACGCCCACGTTCAGACCTTTAGCGATGGTTTTATCCGTCACTAAAGGTCCTGAATTAATGTTTTAAGAGTTGTAATGACTAAATTGCCCCCACTCCTTACAACTATAAAAGGAGACCCCCTTCACACAAAATTCTCATCCCTTCCTTCTCTTCTCTCCCTCTCCAAAGCTCAAGAGAAGCTTGTCCCACACCTGGGATGCTTCTCACGAGATAAAGTCAATTTTTCGTCCCCCTTTCGGAAGCGGATCCCGCGATGACGACGACGTGCTACCCTGTTCCCATTTTTTTTCTTCGTCCTCCTTCGTCCTGCTTCGTCCCCCTTCGTCTAGGCGTCGTCCCGTCCGGCTCGTCCTCCAAGCAACCGTCGAGGAGGATATTTCTCTCTCCATTCTTTTTACTGCTTTTTAGAATAGATTTACTGCTTTCTAGAGTAAATTTACTGCTTTCTAGTGTAATCATTTTCTCGTTTTCTAGTGTAATGAACAATCGTTCTGATGATGAAATTCTATATTTATTCTACATCTCATTTTGGCTTTTGTTTGTAATATTATTTCTCTCTCTCTCTTTTCTATTTATTGTAAATAGTTAGATAGTTCTAATCAATTGAATTATTTTGTGATAAATAAAATCAAACGCGTAGTTTTTAAATCAGACGTCTGCCTCCCTGTGTTCGACCCGGAATTTCCATTTTGGTATAAATTTTATTTGTTGAACACGAGTTCTTCGCTTTCATACTACGACTACAGGTTTTTCAAAACCAAACACGTTAGCGTAGCAACTCGAAGTTCAACACAGCCGAACATTTGCTTCCTTGGCATCCAATTCCTGAATCTTCATCAAGGCCTCTCTACGTCTCTGATGCCTTAGGACAGAAACAACATCACCATATTCCTTTAACATCACTTTCAAGTCCAAAATTTTGGAAACCAACCTTAGGGTAGCCGTGCCCTCAACTTGTTGAGCCCTCCACCAACCTATAAGCATTTCTTTGAATCTCGGTTCCCTCAGCCATGACTTCCTAAATTTGAAGTAGGATCCAGCCAACACCTGTTCCTCATTGTCCCATGCCAGGGGAGTATGGTTAGAGAAGGAACGTTCAAGGCCACAGACAAAGGACAATTGGAAGAGGTCTGACAGCCTACCATTGCTAAAGAACCTATCAATCTTGGACATGAGACCATTACCATTCCTCCAAGTGAATTCAGAGCTCGAGGAGGGAAATTCACTCTAGTCTAAAGCTTGGACTATTAGCTGGAAGCCAGTGGCAGAGCTATCCACCACACCACTGGGTCTGTCACTTCCCACCAACACACAATTGAAATCCCCTCCAACAAGCCAGACCACCCCATTCACAAAATCCACAGCCAAATTCCAATCCTCCCAAAGCTCTTGTCTTCTGCTAAGATCACTGGGCCCATACACACCTGTCACACAGAAGTCACTGTCCCCCTGATCTCTTTTGAACCTACAAGTCAGTAGGTGCCTAGCCAAAGATGCCTCCTCCAAATGCAGCACATGATTCTTCCACCAGATGGCAATACCCCCAGATCTGCCATTAGAGTTGATCATCACAATGTCATTAGTAAGACCTGCTTTCATCTCTACCCAAGCCTTGTCAGACTCACTATCAATATGTGTCTCTTGGAGGATGGCACAATCAATCTCCCATTCTCGCAAATATCTAAGCAAAGAAGCCCTTCGACTTCTATCGCGTAGCCCACGCACATTCCAAGTAAGAATCCTCATTTGGCCGTTTGATCGGTCCCCTTCTTTGCAGCAGAGACTTTGTTAACCTTCATCACAGCTGCAATGGCACGCTCATCAACTTTTTGTGTAAGATTATGTTTTCTCATCCTCAGCTTGTACGGAGGTCTCCCAAGACCAGAGGTAGAAGGAGTCTTAGATTCCAATTGCAGATCACTAGCCACAGGATAACTACATTGTATATCTAAGGAATTCACAGGGGGATTTTCCATATCAGAACCAGCAGGAGATTGGCGGGGGAAGTCACAACTTTCAAGTCCTCAGTCACAGCTTCATTCATCGCTGGTACCTCCCCTTCTTTAACCACCATTGCAGAATCAGCTTGGATCAAAGGTACCCCACCCCCATCCTCCAGAGTTTCAAACATCACCTCCTCTACCCTCAATCCCCCCACCCCATCTTCCAGTTCCACACTTTTATTGGGTTCGGCCACCATCTCCTGACTTGCACAATTTCTCAGTAAAGAGCCTGCTTTGGCTCGCGGCACCTCAGCACAAGAGGGAAGGTGATGACTCGACTCCACACCCCTGTTTGCTACATGAAAATTCAAGAGTAACATCCAATAGCTTCCCCCACACCGGAGAATCAGTTTATCCGGAACAAATCCAGCCCTGAAGACATCCACCCTCACCTTTAGAACACTAGCATCTCCTTCAGTCAGACCAATTTCAGCATCCTTTGCCACAGACGCAAACCTAGCAACCATATCTTCCACCATCGCCCTAGACCTCAGGTGCAGAGGCAGACCTTTGATTTCAAGAAAACCTGATCTAGGGTTAGCTCTTTGAGGTGGTCGCTCAAGCAAGGATCCATCAAAAGGGGATACAAAATGCCACAACACTGTCAATCCATACAAATTACTGGACTGAAAACACAGATTTTCGATGTCTGCTACCCCCAAATCAAAGAGCACAACCGCGAAGGGGAGATAATCGCACTTTTCCAAGCATCAACCGAGAGGGAAAGAGAGATTACCAGTTGCTGAGCTCTCTCCAAAGATAGAGTGCCCAACATCACTTCCCCAGTCAAGGCCCCTCGCAAAACCAATTTTGCCACCTTAATGTCCTCACTCAGAGGAACTTCCACATCCAGGGTGTGCCCCCCGAAAGCTGGCGGCGGAGGTGGGAGAGGCAGTTGCGCCTCACCCATAGGCTTCCATGGTGCAGTGCGCATCCTGCCCCAAGATCCGCCACGAGTTGTCAAACAGGAGTCTCGCTTGCGACCATAGCCCTTGCATGCCAAACATAGCACTGGCCGGCGGCACATCTCCGCTAAGTGCCCACGGTGTCGACATCTAAAGCAGATCACCTCCCTAAGGTTCTGTGACCACCCAATGCGAGACCGCCTCTTGTCCACAGCCCTAACTCCATCAGACACTTGGGCGCCTCGCTCTTTTCTTCTCCAAGACCGTGAATGCCATATCGACCATCCATCAAAATCGGCGGCGTGGTCGCCGAGCCCCCTCAGGTGGCTAGCCATCCTCGCCGGAGCTTCCTGCCCAAATGAGAATTCAAAATTTTCCCCCACTTCTTGGTCTTTAATGCTCAATTGACCTCTAATTAACCCCTGAGAAAGCCCGTGGTTAATCTGCATTTGCGATGTGATGTTAAAATAATAGAACTAACCCTATTTTATTGTCTTCTCAAAATAGATTCGAGTGGAATTATGGTCCTTAGGCGATCATTTAGGAATATTTATCTCTTGATTCCAACTAATTCAAGCTAGTTATGACGAATGATGGCGTTACCATCATACCCCCATGCCTAACTTTTGTTAATCCCTAGGAAAATCCTATGGAAAGAACTAGACCTCTAGAACATGTTTTTGATGTTTAGATGACTATTTGTGCCACTTCTATAGAAATCAGCTTAGAATACCAATAATAGGCCTATAGGTACTCAAGTATCGGCCAAGATCCTGACCTAACCAGCCTTAGCCTTGGGTTTACCACGAAGGTTTCTAAGGCCTACAAAAACTACCCAGAGGTTCATTGACCACATCAGTTAAAGCACCCGTGCATAGATGTATTAAGTCTAGGTTCAGTTTGCCAGTGCGTTTTTGATAAGAGAGATAGAGAGAGATTTTTATTTTGAGAGTTTTCTCTCTTTTCTTTTATATTCCTCTAAATCTAACATCGGATTGGCCCTTAAACACGGTCTGTATCGGATTCCTTGTCCCCAAAATCAATCCTTGAAGGGTCCCTAGCTTTCGATGCTTTGGGATAGCACCGCCCATGGCAACTCTCAGAACCCTGGCTTTCAACACTTCGAGATAGTGCCACCCATTACGTTTTGTAGCTAAATTTAGGCCCTAGCAATCGACATTCGGGATAATCCCGCCCATGGCACTTGAACTAGTAGAAAGTGCTTACATGCCCCCGATAGGATATTTAGATATCCTAGGAGACAAGCACCAATGAGACGATATGTTATTATGCACCTTCGAGGGAAGTATTTCTTCATTCCACCTCTCCCTATTGGGAAATCATCTAATCAACTTGTGTCTTTGAGCTACTCCTAAGCTAGATCTTCGGGAAAACCTTTTTCAGAACGGAACGCTCTTGGCAGTATTTCTTCGTTAAGTGCACTTAACCAGACCAGTGTCTGATTTTTGGGTGCCTAGGTTACCAAGTCCCGCAAACCAAAGAGTAGACAACAAGGCTGAATAATCTTTAAGCCTTAGACTTAATACATCGGCTTTGCACTTTCCTCAACCTCTTAAGAGTTAATCTGGATCTTAACAAATACGTGAGTGTTTAAGCCCTAGAATAGACCCAAGAGGCCTAATGTCTATACTCGTCACTAATCTCCCTACCTCTAGCACTTCAGGACTTAATTCTTATTTTGATTTGATTTAGAATTTAAATAGATCCCATAATCAATTGCTAGGACTATCGATTTTTTTCTGATTTTGCTCCTTTGACATTCTTTGTATTTCCTTCTCAAGAAAGATTTTCCATTTAGCTTGCAAAATTTTCCCTCCCTTTTCTCCACTTTTTCTTTTTTTTTTTTACATATGAATATATATATATATATATATATATATATATATATATATATTTGTGAAAACCCCTTCATGAATCAAATTTCACAGCATTTTGCACTTTAATACCCCCTATGCCTAAGGTTTGTAATGTTCTCATTGTAAACTAAGTGGGTACGAATTTAGCTTGGTTCAAGGTTTATAACAAGGTCAAAGGGTGCATGAACTGGTTGAGATGACTATTGCGGATGATTTCAAGCTCTGATACAAGTATCAAAGGTGGAGTTGGTTGTTCTAAAGTTGAACCCTAAAGTGCAATAGGAATGCAGCTCAAAGAGATGGTCAGAAGGGTCTCAGTTTTTTATAGTGATGGGTTGCCTCCCGTTAAGTGCTAAATTCAATGCCTTCAGCTGAATAGAAGGTGGTCAAGGAGAAGGGGTGGTCAGATTGGTGGAATTTTGTAGGATAAGCACCTTGATGAGTAGTTTGGTTGGTCTAACTTGACGCTTGTTCAGATCAATAGATTAATGATGGAGACCAAACCCAATTAGTCTAGTGGGTTGATGGATGTGAATCAATAGGTGTGGAACCCACCAGATGCTCTGTGGCTCAAATAGATGTGGAAATATGAATTTAGGGTTTGGTTGAATCAGTTCAGCCGGATTAGAGTAGGGGTCCTTAAATGATAATGGATATGTGGAAAATGTTGGAACCCTACCGATGGATCAGAGGGGGACATAATATAGTTATCATTCGGATCAATGTACGATTCCTGATCAAATTATGGTGGTGAATCATATGTAACTAGATTGAAAAGAGGTGAATCAGAATAGAAATTAATTTCGGTGGTGGGTCAAGGATTGGATCGGTTTATGAAAGACTCAGTGGGAGGTATGGCTACTTTGATATCTAGGTGTGGTATGGACTCCTCAAGAAATTATTCGAAGATCGATTCATCCATAGAGCCTTTTTCATGATATTCATCCCAATCAAATGTAAATGCTTGGAGAGTGCTTATAGGATCATGGAAATCTGAGTCGGTGAAAGATACAAACTTTACATTGCAAACACTCTTGGCACTTATTGTGTTTGATTCCTGTAGATCATAGTAGAATGTTTCTAAATCAACGAAATATGATTTGGAATCAATGATTTCAAGATCAGGGACCTCAGAATCAGAATCAAAGAATGGGTCATGAATGCTGAGGTCGTAAATTGGCTCATAATCATCCAGAAACAATGGTTCTCCGAAATTAAAGTATGATTCGAAATCATCGGAGAATTTGCGACAATCAACTTCTGAACCTGATTCAAGATCGAGATTTTCACCACAGAACAAATCATGATGCTTGGAGTCATCAACCTGACTTTGGTCTAACCAAGTCCCAAATTCCAAGCTCACAGGGCTATCCTTATTAGGCATAGGCTTTTTCCAGGCATCTAGGGTAGATCCAATCAAATCCCAACTCTTGATGATAATGTCATCATCAACTATATCTAACTTTATTTAGTCATATTCCATCATTAAATGCTCCTACATAACCATCAGAGGTCCCTAATTCACTGCAAATCCATTCTAAGGGAAAGACAGTAAAACAGGGATAAAATTGCAGTTTTAACAGCATATCTCAATTGCAGTACAATAATGGGGTTTCTCCAGGGGTTAATTAAGGGTCAAATGGTCTTAAAAGTCTAAAAAGTGGGTTAGTATAGACAGAAAAGGGTTTTTGCATATTTCAGGAATTAAATGACATCTGAAACCCTAAAAATAGACCCGCTTAATCTACTAAGGTTTAGATCAGGGTAAAATTCACCTAAACCCTCTAAAATTCATATAAAAATATTCTCTAGGGTTTGGTACCTTCAATTTGACCATCAGAACTCGTCTTGACCGAAAACAGAGCCACAGATAGACTTTTGCCCTAATTTGGGTAATTATGCAATTTCTCCAGCCAACTTGGTCAAAATATAAATCTAACTTCACCATTTGACTCCTTGGATCTAAATTAGGTTTATAAAAATTTTGGCCCAATCTGAGATCATCTTTACCTACTTTGCAATTTGGTCCTATCTAAGTCTTTTATCTCACACTTATGCCCTTAACTTTTGAATTTCTTACAAATTGCCCTCCAGCTTTGTCATCTTCTTCACAGACAGGTCCCGACTGCCCTCAACTCCTAATCCTAAAGCTCTGGCGACACTAATTTGGCACAATCTCCGCGATTACTTGACGAATCCCTCTCAAAATTGAAAGGGAAACTCGTCAAGTAATTACCTTCCTTTTTAGCCAGATTTGAAGCTCCAGATCTCGCCCAAATCCTAATGCAAACATGTGAAAGAATTGGGTATCCTATTCCAGCAAACCTTCTAAGTTTGGAAGCTTGGCTTCCAAGCTCTTTTCGCCCTCTAGACCCTTGTAAAAGGACCCCTAGACCTTGCCTTGTTCCCCACGCTCGATTTTGGCTTGGAACACCTCAATTTCATCTCTCCTCATTCGATCGAAGCTCCTCGACATCTGGCGAGCTCCTCTGTCTCCCTTCATCGTCTGACCATAATACCGGCAGCAGATCCTTCTACCTTGCCTTCCTCCACATCGAGTAATACTAGCCGACGTCCCTATCTCCTTCGTCCTTGCCATCCTACCCTCACCGAAGCATCTTTCTTCCTCGATGCCGACCATACCATAACCGGCACTGCTCCATCCCCTTCGTCCATTAGATTAGTATTAGTTTAGTTAGGTTAGTATCTTAGGTTAGTTTACTCCCTTGAAAACCTTGTTTCAACCCCCGATGCCGCAAATCGCCATTGTCTTCCCCGTCTCCGATCGCTCCTCCGACGAGGCATATCCACCAATACACCCCTCCATCCTCCTTGCCAACCACCTCATAACCTTCGCCTCAACTACACCAACCAAAGCCCTCTCTCTATTCGCCGTCTTGTCCACCTAAACACCTCCTTGACCAACCCATCATCCTCTGCCTAGTTTCATCTTCGCCAGCCACCTACACACACTCTCACTCCACGCTACACCCACCACCACATTCGTCATCCCCCGATGATACTGTTGAGCCATTTGACGTGGCCATTGACGTGCGTGGAATGCGTTGGTTTAATTATGTCATTGTAGCATGCGTTTGCGACATCGATTTTAATTTAAGATGTGGATTTGGTGAGTCCAAGTGTCGAACACAAGGAGGCATGAAATTAGATTAATTTGTTGCTTTAGTTGTCACAGGAATGTTTGGTTTGCTTGCTTGCGAGAAGATGAGAGAGAGAGAGTAGGGTTAGAGCTCATGTTTAAAACATGATAATCATTCTAAGAGGATGTGAGCTATGATATACGAAACAACATCAACTTATAGCATGCAATTAGAGTTTGTTTACAACAATAGATGAAAGATTAAACAAGTGCAACATAAAACTAAAGTAAAGAGAGTGTGAGGAGGAGGCAAGGCTGCCACGGCAGTGGAGGGGGGCTCCGTCGATGGCTTGACAACTCCGGGGTAGGTATGGAATGTTTAGTGGAGCTAGGAGAGGGCTAGTATTACATGGAGAGTGTGTGTCAATTGAATGGCCTTCAATGGGGTGGTTGAGGAGGTTTATATAGAGAAGGGGTTTCCAAACTAAGTAAGGGTTTTAGCGACGTCTGGGATGTCGCTAAACCCATTCCATAAGTGTCGATGAAGCCCCTCGCCTGCCAGTCCAAGCGTGCTCGCGTGCTTCTTCCTCTGCGTGATCTGTATGCGACAACGTGGGCCGTCTAATAAAAAATCGGACGGCTGAGATCGTGCCCTAAGCGCTAGTTTAGATCGTGCAGCATTTTTCGGGTGCACGTCTTGCACTTGATCGCACGCGTTCGCATCGGATGCGTGAGAGTGCGCTGCGTAGCTTCCATCTACACCGTTCGATGGTGATCAGGCAGTCTAAATTAGTTGTGGTGCGGGCTAGAGCACGATTTGGGGCTTAGCAGGGGTCGAACGCTCGCCGTTGCTTTGCGAGTGCGAGCCTTCGCCACTGTGCTACCTCCGCGAGTTGGTGCAGAGGTGAGATTAGGCGCAGGCGATATTGACCATTGGATGGAGATCCAATGGTCAGATTTTCACGCTGAAGGAGCTTTGGGCGTGGTGGAGAGCTTGCCTGTTGCGAATTTTCAGTCGTCGGATCTGAAGATCGGACGGCTTAAAGGTCATTTAATGCTGTAGGAGGGTGGTGGTTGTGGCCCGGTGGGCGCCACATGGTGCGTTTTGGGTTGCTGATCATCGGATCAACTGCCAGAACTTCTTGGGCTAATCGAAGGAGCTCCGGATGTCGGATTTAAGTGATTTCGAGTCCGTTGGACTCCATTCGTCGATTTGAATCCATCCGTGCAGTCCGATTGCTCATCTGAGGCCTGTTTCATCATGCACCTATACACATAGCCATTAAACATTGATTATGAGCAATCTTAATTCGTCACGCATGCAATGCTCCTAAGCCATTATGGTATGTCATTAATGCATAAATATCCTCAAAACTAACCCTATTTGATGGAATTATCATCATTGGGTGTAGAGTTATCATACACCCATGCTCATCCCTTGCTAGTCCCTAGCAATGTTTATCCTAGCCGTTATTTTTAGTCGGAATTAGGAATTGATTGCTTAGACATATGTTGCTTATCAACGGGAGGAAATATATACTAAGAGCCTAATCCATAGAGTCTAAACAGCGCCCGTGTGTCTACCAAAATGCAAACTACCCATGTCCTCGTTTAGAGCATATATACAGAGACATTTTTTTCTTTTTCATCGTTTCTAATTTTTTGGATTTTTGGAGTTGGGAGTGTGTAGGAAACTTTTTACAGCTACCCAACCCACCCATAACTCGAAAAAGACTCTAAGTGCTAAGCATCTTGGTGTGAAGATTGTAATAGACTCACTCAAGAGTAATTAAAACAGACTTCGAGTTTCTACGCCCCTAGGTGACTGGAAAAGGAAATGCTTGCCTGAAGGTGTATCTATTCGATCGATAGCTTTCTCCCTACTTCTTTTTGTGTGGGGTCAACACAAGGGTGCTTCGAATGTATATCTCCCTGGATTGCTCTACTTCCCCGCTTCTTTCTTAAGTGTTTTGGGCTTTTTCGTGCATTTAGTGAGCTAGGTTCTGGACAACCGGCCAATGGGTTGTTACCCACAACCACTTGCCAGCCATACTCGTGCAGTGAATTGTGACTTATTTATTATTTTTTTCTTTTTTCTATTTTTTTCTATTTCTCCTTTTTTTTCAATAGGTGGCTTCCCTGATCTAAGATTTACCTAGAGGCAATAAAAGAGAATGGTCCTGTGGTTGGGGTCTGGACAACCGGCCAATGGATTATTACCAATGATAACTTGCCAGCCATACCACCCTAAAAGGTTCATTAGCTACCCAATTTCTGTTAGAATCTTCGAGGAGTCAATGCAAACATGTGTGCAGATGCTTAGAGTAAAAGTCCCTCCGAGTTAGAGGGCGGGTTGATAAGTCGTATACTTATCACCCTACTTTATTGATCAGATTAATGTAAATTAAGGTTGTGAGGATCCCGGGCTAAATCAACATTTTAGTGGACACCAGGGCTGATTAAGCCTGAAGGCCTAAAAAGTCTAAGTGTTCAGGTTCTTCTCGTATTATTTTCCACAGTTGACAAGCTCCCAATGCCTAAGTTTTCCTTTCTAATTTTTTTTATATATAATTCAGGCTAATAATATAAACTCAGAGAATGAAAATTACGACCCCCCCATGCTTAAGTCGAAAAATATCCTCATTGGCAAATAAATGTATGCAAAGGAGGTACAAAAAGAAATCACTTGAGTGCTGCTGTGTACTTGATCAGTCTGAATTTTCTAGGTTGCCTCCCAGGAAGCGCTGAGTTTATTACCTCCAGCTAGGCGAAGCTCCGTGTCAACCCTCAATGAGGGTGAGTACTTCCTTTGGGGAAACCTGGGTAAGATAATGTTTTAATCTTTGGCCATTTACTTTGAAGGTTCGCCCAGTGTTAGGATTTGCAATTTCAACCGCCCTGTTGGGATACGGTTTGACCACCTGATATGGTCCTATCCACTTTGATCTCAGCTTCCTGGGGAAAAGTTTAAGTCTTGCATCAAAAATCCAGACTTGCTGATTGGGCTCGAAAGTTTTCCTATGGATTTGTCTATCGTGGACGGCTTTCATCTTCTCTTTGTAAAGGTGACTGTTCTCATAGGCATCCCGACGGATTTCCTTGAGCTCGGAGAGTTGGAGTGTCCTTTGAGCTCCGGCCAACTGGGAATCCATATTGCACTGCTTAATAGCCCAGTATGCTTGGTGTTCCAACTCAATCGAAAGGTGGCAAGCCTTGCCAAAGACCAATCGATAAGGCAACATGGCTATTGGGGTCTTAAAAGTGGTCCTGTATGCCCAAAGGGCATCATCTAATTATGTGGACCAATCCTTCCGATCAGGTCTCATAGTCTTTTGGAGAATATTCTTGATCTGCCTATTAGAGACCTCAGTTTGCCCATTTGTTTGCGGGTGATACAGGGTGGCAATGCGGTGGGTAACCGCGCATTTTCTGAGTAAGGAACGAAATTGGGCATGAATAAAGTGACTCCCACCATCACTAATTATGGTTTTCGGTATCCCAAACTGAGGGAAGATGTTTTTCTTAACAAAGTCCATGACAGCCTTATGGTCACATCTTCGGGTGGCTAGGGCTTCGATCCATTTTGAGACATAGTCTAATGAGACTAATATGTACTCGTAGCCATTGGATGGTGGGAAGGGACCCATAAAATCGATGCCCTAAACATCGAAAATTTCGACAATCAGAATGGGTTGGAGGGGCATCATATCCTTTCTAGTCATAGTCTGTAATGTCTGGCATCGAGAGCAAGTCTTTGCAAAGCTATGTGCATCCTTGAATAGGGATGGCTAGTAAAAATCGGACTGCAAAACCTTTGTAGTCATTTGCTTCCTAGAGGAGTGGCCACCACAGGCTTGGTCGTGACAAAAGGATAACACACTTTGGAGTTCCTCTTTAGGAATACACCTCCTAATGATTTGGTCAGCACAAAGTCTAAACAGCATAGGATCATCCCAGAAATAGTGCTTGTATTCAGCCAAGAACTTATCCCATTGCTGTCTGGACCAGCCGTGCAGAGTCTGTCCCACCACCAGATAGTTGACTAAGTCCGCATACCAGGTTAGCATTCTTCCTTGCACGGTTAGAAGTTCATCAGGGAAGGTGTCAGTCAAGGGTAATGAGGGTCTGATGTGGTTCGAGTGAAGTTTGGATAGGTGATCGGCTACGACATTCTTGGACTCGACTTTGTCACGTATTTCCAAGTCAAATTCCTACAAGAGCAGGATCCATTGGATGAGCATGGGTTTAACGTCCTTTTTGGCCAACAAATGCTGGATAGCCGAGTGGTCGGAGTAAACCGTCACGTGGGATCCCAAAAGGTACGATCGAAACTTTTCTAACCCAATGACTATGATGAGAAGTTCTTTTTCTGTGATGGTGTAATTCCTTTGAGCCTCATCCAACGTTTTGCTCGCGTAGTAGATCACCACGGGTTTCTTCTCTCTTCTTTGTCCTAGGACTGTGCCGATGGCAAAATCTGATGCATCGCACATTATCTCAAAGTCCTAGGACCAGTCCGAGGGTTGTAAAATAGGTGCAGTGGAGACTGTTTCCCTAAGGGTGTTGTAATCCTTGATGCAATCAGGTGTCATGTGAAAAGGGGCATCATTGTCTAGAAGGTCAGTCAAGGGCTTAGAATGTTTGGAAAAATCCTTAATGAACCTTCTATAGAAGCCAACATGACCTATGAAAGATTAGATTTGCTTGACTGAGCTAGGGGGTGGAAGTTTGGAAATTAAATCAACCTTAGCTCGATCTACTTTGATGCCCCTATGCGAGACGATGTGACCGAGGACAATCCCTTCCTGAACCATGAAATGGCTCTTTTCCTAGCTTCAAACCAGGTTGACCTCGATACATCGCTTCAGGATCTTCTCCAAGTTGCTAAGACAATGGTCGAATGAGTTCTTGAACATGGAGAAATCATCCATAAGGACCTCCAGGTATTCACCCATCATCTCTGAAAAAACGGATTGCATGCAACGCTGAAAGGTCATGGCTGCATTATTGATGGGAACACCATCATGATCCATAACTAGCTCAATTTGATCTGATTAAGTCATTAAATGCTCCTACATAACCGCCAGAGAACCTTAAGTCACTACATAATCATTCTGAGGGAAAGATAAGATACCAGGGTTAAAACTGTAATTTTACCATCATATCATGAATGCAGTACAACCACAGGTTTTCTCAGGGGTTAATTATGGGTCAAATGATCCTAAAAGGCTAACAAGTGGGTTAAGACAGATAGAAAAGGGTTTTCGCGTGTTTTGAAAATTAAATGACTTCTGAAACCCTAAAAATAGATTCTCTTAATTAATCGAGGCTCTGGTTAGAATAAAATTCACCTAAACCCTTTACAATTCATAGAAAAATATTTTCTAGGATTTGGTACCTTCAATTTGACCATCAGAACCCATCTTGATCCAAAACAGAGTCTCAGACTGACATTTGCTCTAATTTAGGTTTTTACATAAATTACCCAATCAAACGAGGTCAAAACTAAAATCCAACTTCACCATTGGATTCCTTAGGTCCAAATTAGATTTGTATCAAAATTTGGGCCCAATTTGAGATTGTTTTGACCTATTTTGCACTTTGGTCCAAGTCTTACTTTATCTCCAATAGGCCCTCAACTTTTGAACATATTACAAAAAGCCCCCCAACTTGTTCATCATCTTTGCAAAAAGGTCCCTGGTGCCATTAAAGGCAACCTTGAGCTTCACCGTTGAGATAGAGCGAGAATTTCTCGCTCGATTCTCAATCAATTAGTCCCAAAATAGGTACTTAAATTCTTAACGAAGTTGCCTTCCATTTGAGCCACATCTTGGGCTCCACGTCTTGCCCAAAGTGCCATGCGAATCAATTGAAATTTGGGTTTCTATCTCCAGTGAAGCTTTCCAAGCTTGAGAGCTTGATTCTCAAGCTCCGTTCGCCTTCTGATGACCTATAAAAGAAGCCTCGAGGCACAACGGACTTCCCACGCTTGCTTTTGGTCGGAAACCCCCCTCCTTCCTCCCTCCTCTCCGGCCGAAAGACTCCAGGACATCCGGTGACTCCTCTTGATCTTTCTTGTCGTCTAACTGCAATACCGGCGGTGGATTCCTCTCCCTCAGCTTCTTCCACGTCGCGCCATACCAGCGGGTGCCTCTCAATCCCTCATCTTCATCGCCGTTACCACCCATCGAAGAATTCATCTTCCCTGACATCGACCATACCAGCTAGTGTCGTCCTCCCTCTTTTGTCCACTTAGAATAGGTAGTTAGGTCTCTCTAGGTTCCTAGGTAAATTTCCTACCCAAAACACAAAAAACAATCCCTCGCTACCACCGTTCACCCTCATCGTCTCCGTCTCCGACCGAACCTCCGGTGAGGTGCCTCCGTCACTACAACCCTCCATCTGCCTCGCTGACCACCTCAAGACCTCCGCCTCACCTTTCCGCACAAAACCCTCTCCTATTTCATCCTCTCGCTCATCCAAACACTCTGCCGAACTCACGCTTCTTCAGCCACCCTCCGTGAGGTCGATAGGCCTCTTCACACACGCTCATGCCACGCCACCACCACCATTGAACTCGCCATGCTCCGGTGATACTCCCTGAGCTTTCTGACGTGGCCGAAAGGCTTTGCGACTGATTTCAGGTACTAGGCCCCCCTCCGCCATTGACGCACAGCTCCAAAGCAAGCTTCAAAGCTTGTTCTTCACCTGCAGCTCCAGGCGACACGCTCAGACGGTGAGGATTCAGCAGCTGTAGGTTCCCAGGTTCTCAATTGGAAGGAAGCAGCATAGTCGTGACCCAATTCGAGCCATCTTCACTGCGGCTGTGTGCACGAGGAATGGGGGATGGATAGTCCCACATCGTGAGATTTGGAAGCACCGAGGCCACATAAATTGAATTTGTGCCTGGGGCTTATCGCCTCAGACACAAGGGGTGAGGTCCCTCCTCACACCTGTCACTTGACCTGCCCACGCCTCACTCCTCGCTCACCACCCACTGCCAGTGAGTCTGGACTCGGATGCACGCTTAATCCGAATACCTGAATACCTGGTACTGTGGAAGGCTCTGGGAGAGCGTGACCTAGAGAGAGAAAGAGAGAGAGAGCATGTGGGGGTTAGGGGGATTTTTCTCTCTGGAGAAGTGGCTGACACTTAGCCAAATCTGAAGAACCTTTCCCCCTTTGCGTGAAGGAAGAGAAGAGAAGAGACAGAAACCAAAGGAAGGAAGAAGAAGAAAATCAAACGCAGAAGCGTAGAAGAAAAAGAAGGTAAGAAGAGAAAGAAAGGAAAAGAAGATGAGCCATAGAAGAAGAAGAGAGACAAGCACAGAGAAAGAGAAGAAGAAGCAAATCAGGAGAGATCACTGTTCATCAGACATTTAAGACATCTGATCATTTAATCAGACGTCTGATTTGAGTTTATTTCTACATAGTTATTGAGTTCCACTTGATATTATTGTAGGGAGTAATTGGTGATTCAAATCACCATTTTACTCCATTCCTTTTGCAGTTTGAAACTTGATATTATTGCCACATTATTTTGAATCAATTTCTAATCATAATTTCTTATCTCTGTTGTTTAAAATAGAAATCTTGAGAATCGAATTCCTACTTGCTTCCAGCGAATGACCTCGGACTTTTCGAGTATAAATTTTATCTGTTTTTCGTGAGATTTCAATTATACTGCAACGCAACGATTTAAAACCCGATTTCGAGCGAACTAACAGTTGCATAACTCAAATGGCATACAACGGAATGCGAACGTGCTATACGGGCAAGTGGATGTGGTCTTCTCTTGATACTCTGGTGCAATAGCGACTTGGTTGTATCTTGAATATCCATCCAGGATGCAAAAATATTTCTACCTTGCCAATTGCTCGAGAATCTGGTCAACGAATGGCAGAGGGAAATGATCTTTCTTGGTGGCCTCATTAAGCTTCCTATAGTCGATGCACACCCGCCGTGCGGTAGCAGTGCAGGTGGGGATGGATTTGCCCTGGTCATTGGTGACCATGGTTTGCCCAACTTTGTTGGGTACCACTTGAGTGGGGCTCACCTAGGGGCTATGTTGAACTTAATTTACGAAGCTACGCTAACGTGTTCGGTTTTGGAAAACCCGTCGTTGTAGTTCGAAAGCGAAGGATTCGTGTTCAACAAATAAAATTTATACCGAAATTAAAATTCTGGGTCGAACACAGGGAGGCGAACGTTTGATTTAAAAACTTCGCGTTTCTTTTTTTTTATTTTGTCACGAAGAAATTCAATTTAAACTATCTAAGTATCTACAACAAATAAAAGAGAGAGAGGGAGTAAGAGAGAGAGAAAGAATACTATACATGGAAATCAAAATGAGATGTAGAATAGACAAGGAATTTATCATAAAAGAGTTCGTTCGTTACAACTAGAAAACATAAAACAATTACTCTAGAAAGCATTAAAAGAATGGAGGGAGAAATGTCCTCCTCGACGATCGCTCGGAGGACGAATAGACTACTCTAGAAAGCAGTAAATCTATACTAGAAAGCAGTAAAAAGAATAGGGAGAGAGAATCCTCCTCGACGGTTGCTTGGAGGACGAGCCGGACGGGACGACGCCTGGACGAAGGAGAACGAAGCGGGACGAAGGAGGACGAAGCAGAAGAACGGGAACGAAGCAGCACGCCGTCGTCGTTGCGGGATCCACTTCCGAAGGGGGACGAAAATTTGGACTTTATCTCGCGAGAAGCATCCCGGGTGTGGGACAAGCTTCTCTTGAGCTTTGGAGAGGTAGAGAGGAGAAGGAAGGGATGAAAATTTCGTATGGAGGGGGTCTCCTTTTATAGTTGCAAGGAGTGGGGGCAAAATGGACATTACATCTTCAAAATAATAAATAAGGGGTCTTTAGTGACGGATAAAACCGTCGCTAAAGCCCCGCCGTCGCCGCCGCGCCCACGCGCGCCTGCTCGGCTGGCCGCGCGCGTAACGCATACGCACGTCGCTTGATTTTCAGCCGTCCGATCGCGAGATCGGACGGCTTAGAACGCGTCCGCGCCCGCTGCGTAGCGCACCGCCCGCGTGTGATCGCGCGTTCACCAGAGCGTCCAATTGCGCGTCGGCGCTATCGGGCGCGCGCGGCCGTTGGATCTTCATCTGACGCTCGTGCGCGCCCGCTCGCCCGCGCCTTCCACCCCCTCACCGCGGCTCGAACCCGCGACCTCCGCTTCGCCCGCAGCTGCGTCGCCGCTGCGCTACGCGGGCGAAATGGTCGCGGGGACGCTTTTAAGCGCGAGCGACCGCAGCCGTTGGATCGAGATCCAACGGCGGAGAGGAGACGGTGCGCGGTCTTCACAAGACTCCTGCGGCCGATTGGGCGGCTGGGATGGCGCCACGTGGCGCCATCTTGGCCGTCCATCTTCTGGAAGTTGTAGATGGTGCCACGGATGTCGGATTGACTCGATTTTTGTGTCGTTCGGCTGCGATCGTCGATCCGAATTCATCCGTGTGGTCGGATTTTCCATCTGAAGTGCGGATTTACACCATCCTGGCCCTTGATCTTCTAGGGTTCCCCGGTCTCTATCTGATGCTACGGATGCCTGATTAGGGCGATCTTGGAGTCGTTGAACTCCAATCGTCGCCCTGATCATATCCATACGGTTGGATCTTTGATCCGAGGCCCCGATAAAATATTTGCCCTGTCCAAGCACATAAAAGGAGACAATTAACCTCCATTTTATTCAAACTACTCTAAATGCAAGATGATGCATGTAATGCAATATTTATATCATGAAATGCAATCCTATGCTTAAGAACATGCATAAATAGACATTTTAAGTAGTGTAAATGTGTTTACATCATACCCCCATGCCTATCTTTTGCTAGTCCCTAGCAAAAACTATATGCTATTTATAAAAGAATTAGGTTAGATTATTTGGACCTGAGTTATTTTCAATCATTAAGAAATTGTCTACTTAAGAACTGAACTTTCAAAGACACAACAGTGCCCGGGTATCAGCCAAAATGCAGACCGCCTCAAGCCTCGCCTTATTCAAAGAAAAATTTCTTTTTCTGTTTTTACTCTCTCTTTTTTTTTTTTTTTTTTTTTGGATTTTCAAATTTTAGGGTTTAAGAGTGGCTTTCTACGGCCATTCAACTCACCCAAGATTTGATGAGAACCCTAAGTTTTAAGCATCTTATTGTGATTGTGATAGACTCGTTGACCGGCAATTAAAATGGACTTCGGATTTCTACACCTCTAGGTGACCTCAAAAAGAATTCTGCCTAAAGGTGTATCTTTACAACCGGTAGCTTTCTCCCTACTTTTATTTTTTTAATGGGGTCAACACAAGGGTGAATCCAGTGTATATCTCTCCGATTTATTCTACTTCTCCGCTTCTTCCTAAGTGTTTTGGGAATTTTTAGTGAATTTTCTGAGCTGGGTTCTGGACAACCGGTCGATGAGCTGTTACCACCGACAACTTGCCAGCCATACTCGTGCGGCGAAGTGTGGCTTATTTATTTTTGTTCTTTTCTCCTTTTTGATTTTTTTTTTTTTTTTAAGTAGGTGGCTTCCCTGGTCTAAGATTTACCTAAAGGCAGCAAAAAGAGAAAGGTCAGTGACTGGGCTCTGGACAACCTACCTATGGGCTGTTACCCACGATAACTTGCCAGCCATATCACCCTAGAAGGTTCATTAGCTACCCAATTTCCATTAGAATCGCCAAATAACGAGTCAGTGCAAAGAAAGTATGTAGATGCTTAAGACTCAAAATTCCCTCACATCAGAGGGCGGGTTGATAAGTCGTGTACTTATCACCCAAACTTATTTACTCCAATTAAAATAAAATTCAAGTTGGCGAGAACTCGAAAAAACAAATCCACATTTTAGTGGATATACGGGCTGATTAAGTCCAAAGACCTGAAGGGTCTTTATGTTCAGAACATAATATAGTATTTCTTAAGATCGAAAATTTTCTTAAACCCAAATTCTCTTTCCTAATTTTGATTTTTTTTTTTTATATAAAATAAAACAAATCTACGGAGCTGACGAATGAATTCAAAGATAAATATCCATCCCCCCATGCCTATCTAATGCAATGTCCTCATTGTATTAAAAAGACATAAAACAGAGTGGAAAAGCGTAGAAAGCACCTGAATTGCGTGGATATCGGGTCCGCTCTGAGATGAAAATGAAAAAGAACTGTATATGTGCTGAGTTTAGTGCCTTCAGCTAGGCACACTATACAAAGAAAAGAAATGAAGAATTCACATGTGCAGGTCAGAATTAGAATGAACAGAAGAATCCTCTGACCTGTCAGCAGAGGTCCACAGATGTGGACCAGATTGTGGTGCAGACCCACACCCCATAATCGAGAATATCTTAGGTTCTGGATAAAAATTACCCAAAACCTAAAATCAGAATGCAAGCGGGGTCGGGCCTGCGATTTGTGAGGATGCAACCCAAGGCCAAAATGTCGGGTTACAGAGAATTGAAGCTCAAAAGGATAATCGTTAAATGTGTGCTTGAGTTTGACATCCTCGAAACAAATGTCGTAAGGGTTCTGATTTGATGGTTTCAGCTTAAAAGGAACCCTTCGACTCAATCTTCCATTTCCTCCAAAATTAACTTCCCAAATTAGAACTTCCCCGCTCCTATCCTCCTCATTAAGTGTATCAAATTCCAGGACATCTTGTATATTCATCACCCCGTCTGGAATCTCCAAGTGTAAATGATGTGGCAGAATCAAAATTGACTTGGGTCTAATTATCTCAGAATTAAAATCATCAATAAGCTCAACAGGGTGTAACTGATAATCAGGGCATTGAATTGATTCCTCCAGAAAATGCGATTCTGGATCTGTATCGTGTGCCCTAATAAGATCAGTTTCCTCAGTTATTTGGCTATCAAATGATCTATCAGATTCCTCAGGCCCAATCGTCTCACAAAAATCGTGATTTGAAAACTCGTGTGAGACTTCGCAACTTGAATCTTCACCATCAAAGAAATCAGGATCCGTATCAATGTATGTCCCAAAATCAGTTGTCACTTTGTGTTCCCAGGAGACATACGTTTTCTCGTAACTCGGCTCAGGGATCTCAGGTGAAGAAATCAGATCATCCTTAATTGGTTGCTTTAATTCAATCTGGTCAGCTTCGTAACACGTGTCCCCCCCAACAGGTGCCTGAGCGAGTTCTGTCATTGGCTTTCCTGAAGAGAGTTCATCCTGGGAATTATTCCAAGATTGAATCAAAGCAACCACGAATCTCATCCTCAATTTCGCTAATTTCCCAAGTAGAAACTCACCCGGGTTCTTATCCTTAACATCCTGGAGCCAATCCAACAAAGACTTATTTAAATCATCAATCATTTCAATCAGGGGCTCCAATCTCTCAATGCAAGGTATTGGCTGAACTTCTAAAGATTGAATGATATTCCTCAAGTTAGCCAGAACCTTATCTTGAACCTGATTAACCTGAACCAAATGAGTTGGTTCAGGGTTGGGCGGGTTTGACATCAATGTAGAGGAATTAACGAATTGAGATTCGTTATACCCATCCTGATAATAGGTCATTTCAGATTGTTCAAAAGATGGAGATGACCTAAAGGCAGTGAAATCAGAGGATGGGTAAGGATCAGTGTATCCTTCTTGATTGTAGATCGCATTAGGTTGTTCATGAAAGGAGGACGATCTATAATCGATGCAACTCTGAGAAGGATAGAATTGAGAATCAAAGTGTTCAGGGTTAGACCCTAAACACGGGGGTCCGGAATTGTATCCCCAATCCGAATTATCCCAACTAACTGATGGTCGATTACAATACGAGTTGGGATAATTGTCATGTTGAGGATAATTTACAACAGGAGGGAAAGAGCGGGAATGCGTGAAATATGTGGAAGGATTCATGAGACACGAGAGGAAGAAAGGTGCCCTGCAATACAAACAATCAAACCTGTCCTTAAATGGGTTAGCCTACAGACCTACAGACTCACAAAACCCGTCTTGAGATAAAGGAACGATTTGATCTACTTCTGTCTGTTCAATCCAACCAGTTAGAAGGAGGGACTGGGGAGAAGGTTCTTCCTTTGGCTTGCGCCTCCGGTTCCTAGTGTACCCCCCAGCCGCGATCGTTTGACTCTGCTCCCCTAGCTAGACATCAGATTGAACAGTAGAAATAGACTAATCGAGAATAATCTCGTTCTGAGTTCTGAAGAGTGAGTCCAATCCTTAAGGCCAACGTCTACTCTGTTTTATTTAGGGCTAGGTTTGAATGTGCTTTGGAATGTGATGGGCCCTTTAAATGGGTTGTGCCCTTAATGATTGATTGCTTTGTGTGTGCGTGCACAACCAGTGGTTTTCAAGCAAGATTATTTTTGATGTGGTGAATTTTAAGGTTCAAATCTTGCTTAGTAGCTTTTAGGATTCAACTTTAGGTGTTTTCAATCAAGTTTCATTGGCACACCAGGTTTTGCAAGCACAGGTGAAGATATTTTCCTTTAAAGTTTAAAAAGAATGTGGAGTGCCTGGTAGATCCCTAAGAGTTGAACCTAATTGGCAGCTACTTGATGAGTTGATTTTATTTGAAGTGGTGCGGCCCAAACAACTCAAACAACTGGCCTGATGCACCACCTAATTAGGCACACAAATGATTACCCAATCTGATTTCTACTCGATTATGTGTTTGGATGTGTGTACCGGCTCCTAAGATTGGTTTACCGGTTGAGTTAGAAAATCAGATGAGGTTGTGTACCTCTGTGAGATTTTTTTTATTTTTTTCTTTTTTTAATGTGGGGGTTGGAGTGAGTATGGATGTCAAACAACAAACAATCTAACCTTAGAGTTTATAAGAACACCTAGGTTGATTGATGTTTGAATTATTATGTGATGAAATGAAATCTAATGGGTGGGAGGTGGGGGATAACTTACAAAACCTTCCACAACACTTTACTCCGATCTACCACTTTTGCCTGTCTCAAAAGAGTACCTGCAATTACAATAAGAAAGGGAAAAAAAAAGTGAGGTAAATGATTTGTAAGTTACCAAATGCGAAGAGAAATCAAAGAGCGTTGCCTCCCCGGCAACGGCGCCAAAATGTTGAACTTAATTTACGAAGCTACACTAACGTGTTCGGTTTTGGAAAACCCGTCGTTGTAGTTCGAAAGCGAAGGATTCGTGTTCAACAAATAAAATTTCTACCGAAATTAAAATTCCGGGTCGAACACAGGGAGGCGAACGTTTGATTTAAAAACTTCGCGTTTCTTTTTTTTTATTTTGTCACGAAGAAATTCAATTTAAACTATCTAAGTATCTACAACAAATAAAAGAGAGAGAGGGAGTAAGAGAGAGAGAAAGAATACTATACATGGAAATCAAAATGAGATGTAGAATAGACAAGGAATTTATCATAAAAGAGTTCGTTCGTTACAACTAGAAAACATAAAACAATTACTCTAGAAAGCATTAAAAGAATGGAGGGAGAAATGTCCTCCTCGACGATCGCTCGGAGGACGAATAGACTACTCTAGAAAGCAGTAAATCTATACTAGAAAGCAGTAAAAAGAATAGGGAGAGAGAATCCTCCTCGACGGTTGCTTGGAGGACGAGCCGGACGGGACGACGCCTGGACGAAGGAGAACGAAGCGGGACGAAGGAGGACGAAGCAGAAGAACGGGAACGAAGCAGCACGCCGTCGTCGTTGCGGGATCCACTTCCGAAGGGGGACGAAAATTTGGACTTTATCTCGCGAGAAGCATCCCGGGTGTGGGACAAGCTTCTCTTGAGCTTTGGAGAGGTAGAGAGGAGAAGGAAGGGATGAAAATTTCGTATGGAGGGGGTCTCCTTTTATAGTTGCAAGGAGTGGGGGCAAAATGGACATTACATCTTCAAAATAATAAATAAGGGGTCTTTAGTGACGGATAAAACCGTCGCTAAAGCCCCGCCGTCGCCGTCGCCGCCGCGCCCACGCGCGCCTGCTCGGCTGGCCGCGCGCGTAACGCATACGCACGTCGCTTGATTTTCAGCCGTCCGATCGCGAGATCGGACGGCTTAGAACGCGTCCGCGCCCGCTGCGTAGCGCACCGCCCGCGTGTGATCGCGCGTTCACCAGAGCGTCCAATTGCGCGTCGGCGCTATCGGGCGCGCGCGGCCGTTGGATCTTCATCTGACGCTCGTGCGCGCCCGCTCGCCCGCGCCTTCCACCCCCTCACCGCGGCTCGAACCCGCGACCTCCGCTTCGCCCGCAGCTGCGTCGCCGCTGCGCTACGCGGGCGAAATGGTCGCGGGGACGCTTTTAAGCGCGAGCGACCGCAGCCGTTGGATCGAGATCCAACGGCGGAGAGGAGACGGTGCGCGGTCTTCACAAGACTCCTGCGGCCGATTGGGCGGCTGGGATGGCGCCACGTGGCGCCATCTTGGCCGTCCATCTTCTGGAAGTTGTAGATGGTGCCACGGATGTCGGATTGACTCGATTTTTGTGTCGTTCGGCTGCGATCGTCGATCCGAATTCATCCGTGTGGTCGGATTTTCCATCTGAAGTGCGGATTTACACCATCCTGGCCCTTGATCTTCTAGGGTTCCCCGGTCTCTATCTGATGCTACGGATGCCTGATTAGGGCGATCTTGGAGTCGTTGAACTCCAATCGTCGCCCTGATCATATCCATACGGTTGGATCTTTGATCCGAGGCCCCGATAAAATATTTGCCCTGTCCAAGCACATAAAAGGAGACAATTAACCTCCATTTTATTCAAACTACTCTAAATGCAAGATGATGCATGTAATGCAATATTTATATCATGAAATGCAATCCTATGCTTAAGAACATGCATAAATAGACATTTTAAGTAGTGTAAATGTGTTTACATCATACCCCCATGCCTATCTTTTGCTAGTCCCTAGCAAAAACTATATGCTATTTATAAAAGAATTAGGTTAGATTATTTGGACCTGAGTTATTTTCAATCATTAAGAAATTGTCTACTTAAGAACTGAACTTTCAAAGACACAACAGTGCCCGGGTATCAGCCAAAATGCAGACCGCCTCAAGCCTCGCCTTATTCAAAGAAAAATTTCTTTTTCTGTTTTTACTCTCTCTTTTTTTTTTTTTTTTTTTTTGGATTTTCAAATTTTAGGGTTTAAGAGTGGCTTTCTACGGCCATTCAACTCACCCAAGATTTGATGAGAACCCTAAGTTTTAAGCATCTTATTGTGATTGTGATAGACTCGTTGACCGGCAATTAAAATGGACTTCGGATTTCTACACCTCTAGGTGACCTCAAAAAGAATTCTGCCTAAAGGTGTATCTTTACAACCAGTAGCTTTCTCCCTACTTTTATTTTTTTAATGGGGTCAACACAAGGGTGAATCCAGTGTATATCTCTCCGATTTATTCTACTTCTCCGCTTCTTCCTAAGTGTTTTGGGAATTTTTAGTGAATTTTCTGAGCTGGGTTCTGGACAACCGGTCGATGAGCTGTTACCACCGACAACTTGCCAGCCATACTCGTGCGGCGAAGTGTGGCTTATTTATTTTTGTTCTTTTCTCCTTTTTGATTTTTTTTTTTTTTTTAAGTAGGTGGCTTCCCTGGTCTAAGATTTACCTAAAGGCAGCAAAAAGAGAAAGGTCAGTGACTGGGCTCTGGACAACCTACCTATGGGCTGTTACCCACGATAACTTGCCAGCCATATCACCCTAGAAGGTTCATTAGCTACCCAATTTCCATTAGAATCGCCAAATAACGAGTCAGTGCAAAGAAAGTATGTAGATGCTTAAGACTCAAAATTCCCTCACATCAGAGGGCGGGTTGATAAGTCGTGTACTTATCACCCAAACTTATTTACTCCAATTAAAATAAAATTCAAGTTGGCGAGAACTCGAAAAAACAAATCCACATTTTAGTGGATATACGGGCTGATTAAGTCCAAAGACCTGAAGGGTCTTTATGTTCAGAACATAATATAGTATTTCTTAAGATCGAAAATTTTCTTAAACCCAAATTCTCTTTCCTAATTTTGATTTTTTTTTTTTATATAAAATAAAACAAATCTACGGAGCTGACGAATGAATTCAAAGATAAATATCCATCCCCCCATGCCTATCTAATGCAATGTCCTCATTGTATTAAAAAGACATAAAACAGAGTGGAAAAGCGTAGAAAGCACCTGAATTGCGTGGATATCGGGTCCGCTCTGAGATGAAAATGAAAAAGAACTGTATATGTGCTGAGTTTAGTGCCTTCAGCTAGGCACACTATACAAAGAAAAGAAATGAAGAATTCACATGTGCAGGTCAGAATTAGAATGAACAGAAGAATCCTCTGACCTGTCAGCAGAGGTCCACAGATGTGGACCAGATTGTGGTGCAGACCCACACCCCATAATCGAGAATATCTTAGGTTCTGGATAAAAATTACCCAAAACCTAAAATCAGAATGCAAGCGGGGTCGGGCCTGCGATTTGTGAGGATGCAACCCAAGGCCAAAATGTCGGGTTACAGAGAATTGAAGCTCAAAAGGATAATCGTTAAATGTGTGCTTGAGTTTGACATCCTCGAAACAAATGTCGTAAGGGTTCTGATTTGATGGTTTCAGCTTAAAAGGAACCCTTCGACTCAATCTTCCATTTCCTCCAAAATTAACTTCCCAAATTAGAACTTCCCCGCTCCTATCCTCCTCATTAAGTGTATCAAATTCCAGGACATCTTGTATATTCATCACCCCGTCTGGAATCTCCAAGTGTAAATGATGTGGCAGAATCAAAATTGACTTGGGTCTAATTATCTCAGAATTAAAATCATCAATAAGCTCAACAGGGTGTAACTGATAATCAGGGCATTGAATTGATTCCTCCAGAAAATGCGATTCTGGATCTGTATCGTGTGCCCTAATAAGATCAGTTTCCTCAGTTATTTGGCTATCAAATGATCTATCAGATTCCTCAGGCCCAATCGTCTCACAAAAATCGTGATTTGAAAACTCGTGTGAGACTTCGCAACTTGAATCTTCACCATCAAAGAAATCAGGATCCGTATCAATGTATGTCCCAAAATCAGTTGTCACTTTGTGTTCCCAGGAGACATACGTTTTCTCGTAACTCGGCTCAGGGATCTCAGGTGAAGAAATCAGATCATCCTTAATTGGTTGCTTTAATTCAATCTGGTCAGCTTCGTAACACGTGTCCCCCCCAACAGGTGCCTGAGCGAGTTCTGTCATTGGCTTTCCTGAAGAGAGTTCATCCTGGGAATTATTCCAAGATTGAATCAAAGCAACCACGAATCTCATCCTCAATTTCGCTAATTTCCCAAGTAGAAACTCACCCGGGTTCTTATCCTTAACATCCTGGAGCCAATCCAACAAAGACTTATTTAAATCATCAATCATTTCAATCAGGGGCTCCAATCTCTCAATGCAAGGTATTGGCTGAACTTCTAAAGATTGAATGATATTCCTCAAGTTAGCCAGAACCTTATCTTGAACCTGATTAACCTGAACCAAATGAGTTGGTTCAGGGTTGGGCGGGTTTGACATCAATGTAGAGGAATTAACGAATTGAGATTCGTTATACCCATCCTGATAATAGGTCATTTCAGATTGTTCAAAAGATGGAGATGACCTAAAGGCAGTGAAATCAGAGGATGGGTAAGGATCAGTGTATCCTTCTTGATTGTAGATCGCATTAGGTTGTTCATGAAAGGAGGACGATCTATAATCGATGCAACTCTGAGAAGGATAGAATTGAGAATCAAAGTGTTCAGGGTTAGACCCTAAACACGGGGGTCCGGAATTGTATCCCCAATCCGAATTATCCCAACTAACTGATGGTCGATTACAATACGAGTTGGGATAATTGTCATGTTGAGGATAATTTACAACAGGAGGGAAAGAGCGGGAATGCGTGAAATATGTGGAAGGATTCATGAGACACGAGAGGAAGAAAGGTGCCCTGCAATACAAACAATCAAACCTGTCCTTAAATGGGTTAGCCTACAGACCTACAGACTCACAAAACCCGTCTTGAGATAAAGGAACGATTTGATCTACTTCTGTCTGTTCAATCCAACCAGTTAGAAGGAGGGACTGGGGAGAAGGTTCTTCCTTTGGCTTGCGCCTCCGGTTCCTAGTGTACCCCCCAGCCGCGATCGTTTGACTCTGCTCCCCTAGCTAGACATCAGATTGAACAGTAGAAATAGACTAATCGAGAATAATCTCGTTCTGAGTTCTGAAGAGTGAGTCCAATCCTTAAGGCCAACGTCTACTCTGTTTTATTTAGGGCTAGGTTTGAATGTGCTTTGGAATGTGATGGGCCCTTTAAATGGGTTGTGCCCTTAATGATTGATTGCTTTGTGTGTGCGTGCACAACCAGTGGTTTTCAAGCAAGATTATTTTTGATGTGGTGAATTTTAAGGTTCAAATCTTGCTTAGTAGCTTTTAGGATTCAACTTTAGGTGTTTTCAATCAAGTTTCATTGGCACACCAGGTTTTGCAAGCACAGGTGAAGATATTTTCCTTTAAAGTTTAAAAAGAATGTGGAGTGCCTGGTAGATCCCTAAGAGTTGAACCTAATTGGCAGCTACTTGATGAGTTGATTTTATTTGAAGTGGTGCGGCCCAAACAACTCAAACAACTGGCCTGATGCACCACCTAATTAGGCACACAAATGATTACCCAATCTGATTTCTACTCGATTATGTGTTTGGATGTGTGTACCGGCTCCTAAGATTGGTTTACCGGTTGAGTTAGAAAATCAGATGAGGTTGTGTACCTCTGTGAGATTTTTTTTATTTTTTTCTTTTTTTAATGTGGGGGTTGGAGTGAGTATGGATGTCAAACAACAAACAATCTAACCTTAGAGTTTATAAGAACACCTAGGTTGATTGATGTTTGAATTATTATGTGATGAAATGAAATCTAATGGGTGGGAGGTGGGGGATAACTTACAAAACCTTCCACAACACTTTACTCCGATCTACCACTTTTGCCTGTCTCAAAAGAGTACCTGCAATTACAATAAGAAAGGGAAAAAAAAAGTGAGGTAAATGATTTGTAAGTTACCAAATGCGAAGAGAAATCAAAGAGCGTTGCCTCCCCGGCAACGGCGCCAAAATGTTGAACTTAATTTACGAAGCTACACTAACGTGTTCGGTTTTGGAAAACCCGTCGTTGTAGTTCGAAAGCGAAGGATTCGTGTTCAACAAATAAAATTTCTACCGAAATTAAAATTCCGGGTCGAACACAGGGAGGCGAACGTTTGATTTAAAAACTTCGCGTTTCTTTTTTTTTATTTTGTCACGAAGAAATTCAATTTAAACTATCTAAGTATCTACAACAAATAAAAGAGAGAGAGGGAGTAAGAGAGAGAGAAAGAATACTATACATGGAAATCAAAATGAGATGTAGAATAGACAAGGAATTTATCATAAAAGAGTTCGTTCGTTACAACTAGAAAACATAAAACAATTACTCTAGAAAGCATTAAAAGAATGGAGGGAGAAATGTCCTCCTCGACGATCGCTCGGAGGACGAATAGACTACTCTAGAAAGCAGTAAATCTATACTAGAAAGCAGTAAAAAGAATAGGGAGAGAGAATCCTCCTCGACGGTTGCTTGGAGGACGAGCCGGACGGGACGACGCCTGGACGAAGGAGAACGAAGCGGGACGAAGGAGGACGAAGCAGAAGAACGGGAACGAAGCAGCACGCCGTCGTCGTTGCGGGATCCACTTCCGAAGGGGGACGAAAATTTGGACTTTATCTCGCGAGAAGCATCCCGGGTGTGGGACAAGCTTCTCTTGAGCTTTGGAGAGGTAGAGAGGAGAAGGAAGGGATGAAAATTTCGTATGGAGGGGGTCTCCTTTTATAGTTGCAAGGAGTGGGGGCAAAATGGACATTACATCTTCAAAATAATAAATAAGGGGTCTTTAGTGACGGATAAAACCGTCGCTAAAGCCCCGCCGTCGCCGTCGCCGCCGCGCCCACGCGCGCCTGCTCGGCTGGCCGCGCGCGTAACGCATACGCACGTCGCTTGATTTTCAGCCGTCCGATCGCGAGATCGGACGGCTTAGAACGCGTCCGCGCCCGCTGCGTAGCGCACCGCCCGCGTGTGATCGCGCGTTCACCAGAGCGTCCAATTGCGCGTCGGCGCTATCGGGCGCGCGCGGCCGTTGGATCTTCATCTGACGCTCGTGCGCGCCCGCTCGCCCGCGCCTTCCACCCCCTCACCGCGGCTCGAACCCGCGACCTCCGCTTCGCCCGCAGCTGCGTCGCCGCTGCGCTACGCGGGCGAAATGGTCGCGGGGACGCTTTTAAGCGCGAGCGACCGCAGCCGTTGGATCGAGATCCAACGGCGGAGAGGAGACGGTGCGCGGTCTTCACAAGACTCCTGCGGCCGATTGGGCGGCTGGGATGGCGCCACGTGGCGCCATCTTGGCCGTCCATCTTCTGGAAGTTGTAGATGGTGCCACGGATGTCGGATTGACTCGATTTTTGTGTCGTTCGGCTGCGATCGTCGATCCGAATTCATCCGTGTGGTCGGATTTTCCATCTGAAGTGCGGATTTACACCATCCTGGCCCTTGATCTTCTAGGGTTCCCCGATCTCTATCTGATGCTACGGATGCCTGATTAGGGCGATCTTGGAGTCGTTGAACTCCAATCGTCGCCCTGATCATATCCATACGGTTGGATCTTTGATCCGAGGCCCCGATAAAATATTTTCCCTGTCCAAGCACATAAAAGGAGACAATTAACCTCCATTTTATTCAAACTACTCTAAATGCAAGATGATGCATGTAATGCAATATTTATATCATGAAATGCAATCCTATGCTTAAGAACATGCATAAATAGACATTTTAAGTAGTGTAAATGTATTTACATCAGGCTATCAGAAATCGGGTAAGTGCTATCTATGTCAAGCCATTTGATTATTTCTTTTTTAACAACCTCTCGTATATTTGGGTTCAATAGTCTCTGCATCTAGAGAGAAGGTCGAGCCCCATCTTCCAAATAGATCTTGTGAGTGAAATGGTAGGGCTAGTTCCCCTTAAGTCAGAAATTGTCTACCCAATGGCTGGTCGATGTTCAAAGAGGGTTGCAGTCAACCTAAGTTCTTGATCCCTAGTTAAATGGGCATTGATAATCACAGGGGAGGTCTGGTCAGGTCCTAGGAAGACATACTTGAGATTATCTGGCAAAGGCTTTAGTTTGGGTGTAGGTGGGACAATATTTGATGGGTAGGGGAAAGGTGGGAGTTGATCAACATCAATCTCCTCGAATGGGAGTTGCTAAAGGTAATCAACTCTACACAGGTCAACCTCCATAGGTTGGGGTGGATCAGGGTAATCATCAACTAGTTGAGTCAGATGGTCTATTGAAGAGCTAAGAGTGAGGCATTCTTTAACCAGAGGTTCCAAGGGATCGTGCTCCTCAACCCAGCCACAATCAAAAGACTTAGCTGCCTTGAAGATATCCAATTGCATCTTCTTTTCTCCAAAGGTGATTTCCATCATCTCGTGTCACAATCAATGTTTACCTTAGCCGTAGCTAAGAAAAGTCTACCCAGGATGATGGGTGTGTTTTATAGCTGTTTGGGGACTTCCATGTCGAGGACCAAAAAGTCGACTGGGAAGTAGAAGTCCTTGACCTGAAAAATTACGTCTTCGACTACCCCCTTCGAGGTTTTCACAGATCTATCAGCTAGTTGGATAGTCACAAGTGTGGGTTTCAATTTCCTAAATCCAAACTGGTGATACAGGGTCATTGGGATGAGGTTGATCGAAGCACCTAAGTCCAAGAGTGCTCTATCAAATGTCATGTCCCCAATATTACAAGATATTAGGGGTGCTCGTAGGTCATTTCATTTAGGAGGTAGGCTACTCAATATCACTGAACTAGCTTGTTTTGAGAGCACAACCTTCCTAGGTGCTTGGGTTCTCGGCTTACGCTTCGGTGTATAGACATCCTCTAATAACTTAGCGTAAGCCGGGATATGCTTGATTGCTTCGAGGGCCGGAATGTTAATCTGGATTTGTTTGAAAATCTCCAACAGCTCCTCATTCTCAACTACAGCTTTCTTTTTCTTCCTTTTCTCCAAGGCCTCAGGGTATGGTGTTTGGGTTTGAATTGGGTCAGTTTCCAGGTCCTTGGGTTCCTCCTGCTCATCCTCATAATCAGGTAGCTCAGGAAGTGAGGTCACGAGAGGGGTCGGCCATTTGGGGTCCTTGGTTTTAGTGCTGCTTCTCAAGGTAACCGCATTGGCCGAGGCGTTGGGAACATGGGTAGATCCTTAAGAAGAAGAGGAAGAAGAAGCACCAAACCCAGGGGGTATTTGTGGGGCTTGTAGGACCATGTGGGCATGCCTAGGATTGGCTTGGAACCCTTGAGAATTGGGGCCTCTGTTGATCACATTTCTCGGGTTCAGTTGTGGTTGAGAAGGAAGGGACCCCTGTTGTTTGCAATCCAATAGCTGGCTCAATTGTCCCTTCACTAATGCAATTTTCTCTTGATGTTTCTGATTCATATTAGCCATCATTTTTATTAGCATGTCCATTTGGTTTTGTGCGGGAGGGGTTGCCCTATTCTGATTATAGGGTGGTCTAACTGGTGGACCTTGTTGATAGGAGGGGGGTTTGGCCTGGGTTGGTTCTCGAATTGGTTCAGTTTTTTGGTTCGTCCAGGCAAAATTCGGGTGATTACGCCATCCGGTGTTGTAGGTGTTGAAGAAGGGGTCAGGTTTGGAGTAACCTTGGATGGCCTGGACATCTTCAAAGATAAATGATGCTGAGGGGGAGGAGAGAGAGTAATCAGAATTTGAGGGAGCAAAGGTCCCTCCCTAGAACATGGTCAGGGATTGTTCCAGGTGCATTTGGTTCATTGGTTGCGCAAAATCTACATTGTGAGCTCCCTTTGCTAGGGAGAGGGTCAGTAGTGGGTTTCTGGTTTGGTTTAACAGCTCATCAATCTTTTTGTTCACCAACTCAAATCGGTCCAACATTTTAGCATAATGTCCATGTCAACCATTCCAGAATTAGCTTGTACTTCATAAATCCCACCACGGGGTTGACTGGATCGATTAAACTAGGTCATGGAGGCATTGTTGAGCGAATTCTCACTCATGGACTCAAAGAGTTCGAACGAGATCTCCTCATCTTTTTTCAAAAAGTTGCCTCTATATGAGGTATCAACAAAGTTCCTCAGGTTGCTGTCCAGATCATGGTAGAAGATTTGGGCCAATTGCCACCTTGGAACCTCATGGTGTGGGCATTTCCTCAACAATTCATTAAATCTTTCCCACACCTCATGGAATTGTTCCTCACCTTGTAGTATAAATGTGGTAATGGCTCTTTTGAGGGCATTGGTTTTACTTATGGGAAAAAAATTCTTCAAGAATGCATGCCTCAGTTCCTCCCAGGTGGAGATGGGTCTCCCTAAGGTTCTAAGCCAGTGAGATGCTTTGTCTTTTAGGGAGAAAGGGAACATCTTAATCAAAACAATGTCCAAGCTGATGTTCTTGGGTTTCACAGTTCGGGTGATCCGGTCTAGGTCCTCATGGTGTTGGAAGGGGTCCTCATCTGAGCTCCCATGAAAGTGGCTTTGAATTAACTCAGGACATTCGATTTTAGCCCAAAATCATCTCCATCTTCGGGGACCCTAAGATGTGGCTCAATTTGGATAGCAGACGGATCGTAAAAATCACGGAGAGGCCTAGGTTGACCCTCAGGAGGTTGTAGTGGGTTAGGTGGCTTCAGTGGGGGTTGCCCTTGAGGGTTTTGCAATCGGTGTATGGCTTGCATGATGGTTTGGATCTGTTGTTGTTGAAGTTGGTGGTTGGCAAAGATTTAGGCCTGAATGATGGCCATAGCATTGGGTTGGGGTTGATCGTCAATCTCATCAATTCTTGGTTCAGCCATTTCCCTTGTAAAATCAAGTCTCCTCTTGATTTCCCTATCTAAAACAAACAGCTCAGGATGAAGTGATCGTCTCCTGTGCATAACTAGAGAAGAATGAGGAGGGATGAGGAGAGAGACAGGTGCGAGAAGTGTGTGCACAAACAAGCAAGCAAGTCTAGTCCTTTTAGTGCATACCTTAGGTGACCCAGAAGCCTCAAAGGGAATGATCAGATCTGTAAGCACTTAACCACCCTTCCTGATATTAATCTGGCTAGGCTGATTACGAGGGAATTGAAGGGAAGGTTCTTCCTTTGGCTTTCGCTACTGGTTCCATAGACCCCACAACCGCGGTCGTTTGACACTTCCCTGCAGCCTAGACACCAGATTTTACAAAGGGAATGAAGGCCAAGTGCCTAGCAAACATAATCACACCTTCAAGACTTAGACTAATCCTGCCTAAGATACATCTACTTCATTTTAATGAGGGGATAGGCTAGTGCTTGTGCTCAGGATATGTGATGAGGCGTTGTTTGGGGTTGTGCCTCTTAGTTAACCGATTTGAGCATGTGTGTGCACTTAATAAAACATGATTTTCAAGCAAGGATTTTAGGATGTGGTATCTTTTAATGATTTTTCCTTGCTTTAATGCTTTTTAGGGTTGAAGTTCCTTAATGTTTTCAAACAAGGTTCAAGTGGGCACACAAGGTTTTGCACACAACAGACGAAGGTCGATTTCCTTTAGAATAATGTGGCCCTAGAGAAATAACTCTAATGTATTCACCCTAGTGTTCATGTAGTTCTACCAGGTGAGTTGATTTTAATTATGATGAGTGGTGTGGCCCAAGTCAAGTTATGATGGCTTCACAAACACCACTCAAAAGAAAGAAGAACACTCCAAAAAGATTATCTCTTCAAGAACATTAGAGTGTATATTTTTTTGGTTTGGTGATGAGTTTGGAATGTGGGTCAAGTAGAGGGAGAAAATGAGTTAGAAGATGTGAATATGAATGCGGGATGAAAGCAACAAAAGAAATCTGTTGCCTCCCCGGCAACGGCACCAAAAACTAACGTGCGCGGAATGCATTGGTTTAATTATGTCATTGTAGCATGCGTTTGCGACATCGGTTTTAATTTAAGATGTGGATTTGGTGAGTCCAAGTGTCGAACACAAGGAGGCGTGAAATTAGATTAATTTGTTGCTTTAGTTGTCACAGGAATGTTTGGTTTGCTTGCTTGCGAGAAAATGAGAGAGAGAGAGTAGGGTTAGAGCTCATGTTTAAAACATGATAATCATTCTAAGAGGATGTGAGCTATGATATACGAAACAACATCAACTTATAGCATGCAATTAGAGTTTGTTTACAACAATAGATGAAAGCTTAAACAAGTGCAACATATAACTAAAGAGAGTGCGAGGAGGAGGCAAGGCAGCCACGGCGGTGGAGGGGGCTCCGTCGATGGCTTGACAACTCTGGGGCGAGTATGAATGTTTAATGAAGCTAGGAGAGGGCTAGTATTACATGGAGAGTGTGTGTCAATTGAATGGCCTTCAATGGGGTGGTTGAGGAGGTTTATATAGAGAAGAAGGGGTTTCCAAACTAAGTAAAGGTTTTAGCAACATTTGGGATGTCGCTAAACCCATTCCATAAGTGTCGGTGAAGCCCCTCGCCCGCCAGTCCAAGCGCGCTCGCGTGCTTCTTCCTTTGCGTGATCCGTATGCACGCAACGTGGGCCGTCCAATCAAAGATCAGATGGCTGAGATCATGCCCTGAGTGCTGGTTCAGATCGCGCCGCATTCTTCGGGCGTGCATTTGCATCAGGCACGTGAGAGCATGCCGCATAGCTTCCATCTGCACCGTTCAATGGTGATCGGGCAGTCTGAATCAGCTGTGCTGCGGGTTGGAGCATAATTTGGGGCGCAGTGGGGGTCGAACGCTCATCGCTGCTTTACGAGTGCGAGCTTTTGACTGCTGTGCTACCTCTGCAAGTTGGTGCAGAGGTGAGATCAGGCACGGGCGATGTTGACCGTTGGATGGAGATCCAAAGGTCAGATTTTCACGCTGAAGGAGCTTTAGGTGCGGTGGAGAGCTCGCCTGTTGCGGATTTTCAGCCGTCGGATCTGAAGATCAGACGGCTTAAAGGTCGTTTTATGCTGCAGGAGGGTTGTGAACGCGAATAGGCGGGCGCCACGTGGCACATTTTGGGCCGTTGATCTGATACTTCTTAGGCTGATTGAGGGAGCTCTGGATGTCGGATTTAAGTGATTTCAAGTCCGTTGGACTCCTTTTGTCGATTTGAATCCATTCGTGCAGTCCAATTGCTCATCTGAGACCTGTTTCAACGTGCACTTGTACACATAGCCATTAAACATTGATTATAAGCAATCTTAATTTGTTATGTGTGAAATGCTCCTAAGCCCATTAGGGTTTGTCATTAATGCACAAATATCCTCAAAACTAACCCTAGTTGATGGAATTATCATCATTGGCTGTAGAGTTATCAGCCGTAAGGCCCTTTTTCTTGTGTTTCAGGTACCTGGTCTTCCATGCCAGAAGTGGTGAGCTCGAGTGAAGCTTACAGCATTCTTCAGCTGTTGCACGTCCCAGATCCTACGCCTAGGTCATGCGGAAATATCCTAGGATGCGATTCACAGCTTCTATTGGAAGCTCTACCATCAGCAGCTCCTTCAATTGACGAAGCATCACCTTCAGCCATCACGCAAAGTAGTCCTGCAGATTTAGTCCCACATCGTGGGTCTTCAAAGCAACACAGCCACATAAATTGCAAAAGTAACATGGTCTCTTTGCCTCCAAACACAGGGTGAGGTCCACTACACCCCTCTCACCCGACACCTGCCTCACCCGTGACACTGTCCACGCAGGTCTGGCTAAGAATCGATTACCCGCCTAAACTGAACACACATTGGCTGCTACCCCACGCCGGCAGCCCTGGTCCCGAGTGCGCTGTAGACCCGATTACCCATTACTGTGCAAGGCTCTGGGAGAGCGGAACCAAGAGAGAGAAAGAGAGAGAGAGCACGAGTGTTGAGGGGTTTTTGCTTTGAAGATAAATGGCTGACACTTAGTCATTTGAAGAAGAAATACCCTGTTCGTGAAGGAAGGCCAAGGCAAGAAGAAAAGGAGAAGACCTGAGCCAAGAAGAAGGAAGGAAGAAGGCCTGGACAGTAGAAAGAAAGAAGAAGAAGAGCTAAAGGGAATAGAAGAAGCCATGGAAGAAGAGGAGAGGTTCTAAAGAAAAAGAGAAGGCTTAAGACGTTTGATTGCTTACCTGTTGGTTAATTTGAATTGATGGTTGAATGCATGCTTAAACTTTAGAGGATATAAGTGGTGTCACCATTGTCTTTTATTCTTTTCTCTTGTTATCTTCATATTCTCGAGATACATTGGATTTCACTGAATATTTAATGTGACAGATTATTATTCATTGAAAATCTATACTTTGCTTAATTAATTGTGCTCATTTACATTATTTGTTGAGATTAGCAATTGAATTCCAACTTGCTCCCAGCGAATGACCTCGGACTTTCATTCGAGTATAAATTTTATCTGTTTGAGCGATTTTGTCCTATACTACTACGCATCTCTTAAATAACGATGAATTCGCCATAAACAACTCTTCCAACTCCTCTGATTCTGTATCATAAATCAGTTTGACTTCTGAAAAATCAGCTCATTCTTTTGAGGAGTCTGGAGAGATATAATCATCAAATATAGGCCCAAAATCATAGTTTAGATCCAAAATCTAGTTCTCATTGCATTGGGCCTCATGATCATCCCAACTAGGCTCAGATCTAGATTCTAGGTTAGGGGTAGGAATTGGGTCACTAGAATCTGGACTTGGGTTCTATTGAGATATCAGAATCATTCTCAAGGAATACCTTAATAAGATAAGGTGCGGGAGTTACATCCTCGAGAGATTCTGAGTCAGGCTCATCAAAGGTGTTTGGTAAATCAAGGCATGATGGACTAGCTTCACAGCTCTCTTCGGCTGGCTCATAATCGGGAACACCTGCAACTGGATCCACCCAACCACATCATGATAAGGTATGCCATTGTGCACAAAATTTGACACTGGTTTCATTTGGGTCGGGGGTCCATAACAACCTTCATTTTTGTACCCAGGCTCTGGGAAATTACATTGATCCTCAACATTGCTCCAAGATTCATAATAAAGTTTCGAGTGGGAATCGGGATATTTTTGTTTGATGGCTTCATGTAATAGATTCAACATATTCCCACGTTTCTCAATGAGATCTTGGTTTATTTCCTAAAGTGGGGGACTTTACAAACATTGTAGACACTCAGTGCTATGTAATTTCCCATATTCAATGTATTCTGATAAGAGAACATCCCAGGTTGAACCATGCATCATTTGTGTTAACATCCTTCCTTCACGGTTCATAATGAAGTTTGTTATTTCTAACACATTAACCTGAACTCTGCTGAATGGATCTAAGGTCCTGTCAAATTATTCCCTATGTCTAAGGGTAGGCTCGATCATTTTCTCTTTCATGCTCATACAGGATTTAGGTTTATTGAAAATCTTTCCCATGTTGTCTGGTTGCATTTCCAAATCAAGTGGTGGATCAAGATGTAGAATCAAATTCAGGTCTCTATTGATTTGATTAGATCATATCAGATTTCCCCAGAAGATCAACTTTAATGGAGGCCTCTAGGTCAGACCTAAGGACCTCTCCTGTGCATGTGCACTTGAATGGATAAGGGACTAGATGTATATTGGACCCAATCAAGGCACCCAAAAATTTTGGATGAATAAAGCTTTTGAGGCAAATGGGCCTCTTTGATAAAAAATTCACACACCTGCAAATTACTTGGGTAGTTAGGAAAGGAGAGTCCTGCAAAGGCTCCTACACGGTAGAGCATCCTCACGGGTTACAAGATTTCCCCCACCCGACCTTCCTTGTCACTGAGATTCCAAGTAGGCTGGAATGTATGAATTGAGACCTAAGTCTACCAATTTTAGCCCTAATTGTGCCTTGAATTTCACTTGATTTAGAAGTTATTTCAAATTGTGACATAATTTGTAGGTTGGTTGTTACTCAAAGTGGACCAACTTTACTTGACTTATCCTAAGGTTGAGGATGAAATTTGGGTCAGGACCCAAATCACCCTTAATTTGTTCTTAAGTTATTAGGTCCCAAAATTTTAGGGTTCAAGTGAATTTATAGCCTTGATTTTAGGGTTTACTTGGATAGATCAGTTCAGACAAGGTCTTGGGTGGCACATAAATGTGGGAAGATCAATTTCCTTTATTGCAGGAAAATGTATACTAACACTTCAGAACCTTAATGTGGAAACCCTAATTGGCTCTATTTCAAGTCTAATTTGATTCCAAATATGACACATTGGACTCAAACAAGAAAGTGAGTAGTCTAAGATGTTGAGAAATTTTAGCACAAATCCTTAATAGGTATAGAAAATTAGGATGGGGAATCTCTAATCAAGTCATCTCAACTAAAATTAGATATCAATTTTGCGAATCAGGAAATTCTTTACCTTTAAGTGATATTATTAGGAAAATAAGGCAAGTGGATCCTAATTGATTTGTTTCCTTTTCTCTTCCCAATATTAGCAGATGATTAGGGAGAAGAGAAATTTTACCTACCCCTGGAGAGGTTGATGCGTAGAAGATCTCTTCGTGATGTACCTGGTAAAAACACAACAAAGCAAATAGGGCAAGTTAGAAATCAGTTCAATAATAAAGAAAGATAAGACTAGTGATGAATTGCACGTTGCTCCTCGGCAACGATGCCAAAATGTTGAATCGCCTCCATCGAGTTTAAAATATGCATCGTAGTATAGTCAACAAAAGCGAATTGACAACATTTAAATTTATAAGTGCTAGAAAAACAAATGTGAGTTCAAGGTCATTTGCAGGCAGCAAATATGGAATTCACACATTAGTTGCAATGATAAACAAATGAGCACAACAATTAATCTCAATAAGATATTCAATGAATATTAATCAAAAGTATATTCAATAATGAGCCAAATGTATCTTAGAATTCAGTGGGATAAAAAGGATAATTGTTGGTGCTAGAGCACCACGATCGTTTGTTTTGATGATAACAAAACACGTGTCATTTAACATTTGCACTTGGAGTCTTAGATTTTAGGCAAATTGCAAATGGAGACGTGACCAGATGGAGTTCGAGCTCGCATCCAGGATGGATTGGAGGAGCTTGATGGAAAACAGAGGAGATTCGCGAGCGATAGATTGAAGAACGAAGGAGATGAAGAATAGGATAGATTTTCTTCTCTTGTACTCCTTGTATTTTTCGTTTCTTTTGTTGCTCTTTATTTTTGTTACTTAGATTCATGTTAAAGAGCCTCAAAGTACCCTAACAGTAGTCCTAGGAACACCGGAACAGCCCTAGGATAGTTAGGTTTTCTGTAGAAAACTTAGAAAACCAATATAGGGTTCAAACAACATTTCCAGACATCTGATAATGTGTTTTAAGACATCTGACTGTTGATTCAGACATCTGATAACAATTAGGCTGGACGTAGAAGTTCTGTCTGATGAAAATCAGACGTCCAGACCTCTGACCAGACATCTTAGAAGACGTCTGATGACTTTGCCAAATGTCCAATTAGTGTACCGTTGGCTGGCTTAGCAAACACTCAAGGATATGACCGTTAGAGCCTTATCAGACGTCCTTAGGCCTTTCCAGAAGTCTGATAAATGACCGTTTTGCCTCGGCTGATCCAAAATCTCTTCTCAGATATTTTCTAGCCATTGCACTCTCTTGGAAATCCATTCCCACGAAAAAAATAGGTTTCTAGACGTCCAGACATAGTGCCAGACGTCCTGTATGTCGTCTGATGGACTTGCACTAGAACCCTGTTTAGATTTGATTCAAGTCAGGAAGAAGCCCGCCTAAAATCAGACGTCTGATATTTTTCCCGGACGTCTTACAGTGATCTTACAAACGTCTGATAAGCCTGTCAGTGCAATCATTGTTCCTGATTTCGGCCTGATTCTCTTGGGCATTGCACCCAACGGCTATGGAAGCTTTCCTAAGCCTTCCAAAGCTTTCCTAAGGCCTCTATAGATAGAGAGGAACCTCTTGCACATTAAGACACACCTAGATACACAAGAAACACTTTGTAATACACTCTCACACTCTTTTGTGTCCAAGCAAGCTCTTGCTCTCCAAGCTCAAGTTCTTCATCTAGAGAGCATCAAGCATTTGCGCGCTCGCTCTCCCGCTGTAGTTCACAAGAGCGACGTTGCGTCGTCGCTTGGCTCATGCACCCGCGTCATCGATCTGACGCACTCCTTACAAAGGGGAGTTTCCTAATTCCTATAGAAGCTTAGGTTAAAAATTACTTTGTTGGCTCTATGGGATTATTTGTTATTTTATCTTTGTTATTTGGTTGGGTATTCGCTTTGCGAATTCCCGTCTCCTTCGAGGGACAAAATCCTTCTCCTGAAGAGAAGGGGTTGAAGAATGCTACCCTCGCACTTGTAGCGTGGTTGTAATTGAGGTTGAATCACCCTCGTTTAAAGTGATTCATTTAGTGGATTTGATCAACTTGGTTGATCGGAAAATCCTAACTCGAGAGGGTTAGGTGGTGGTTTTCACCCGGTTTGGGTTTCCACCTAAAAATTATTGTGTAAATTGTGTGTTTGTCTATTTTGTGAGATTGGTATTTTTTCAATTCTGCATTTTTTACGTCATGCTGATCTCACCCCCTCCGAGTAGGGAACTACAATAATAAAATCCTAAAAATGATGATTTGAATCACCAATTTAATCCCACAATTAAGCGCATATCCTAATCTCTCAGTCTAATCAATTTCTCAATAATGATCTTAAACCACTTAACCACAAATATCCACGTCAGATAAGCATCAAATATCTCTACAGTACCCTTAAATCAACCACAATCAGACGTCAAGCACCAATGTCAAACAACTTAAAGTCGCCAAAACCTCAACACAAACAACTCAGAAACCAACTAAGTGTTGGGTGTATGTGCATGATTTTTGAGCCACGTGCACGCACCCAAAGGCAAAACAATGCCTAGGCTCGTGCCCTGGCATGCACTCACGTGTGCGTGTAAGCAAGCGTGTGTGTGCATGTGTATGGCTTTAGGGGACTCGATCCCTATGTTCATGGGTACTAAGCAGCTAGACCAAATTCCCTATTAAGACATTTTCAAATCATCATTTAATAATGTGGGACTATGTCCCACTTGTTCTTCTTTGCATGCTGCAGAGATCTCCTCGTCCCAATTGCTGCTTCTAGGATGGATGCTTCAGCCAATTGAAGAAGCAGTAGTAGTCGCGATGTATTTCCGCAACGTTAGGGGCGAAACCACGCCTCGAGGTTGACGGAGTGTAGCGGATGATGGTGGAGAAGGTGACGATGGCGGAGGAGCTCCGGCGTTGGTCATGAGACAAGCGAATGGCCTTTTGACCTAAATTAAGCACATAGACAGCTCCGGCATAGCACACCGGAGTGAATTCCTAATTTTATTGGCTCCAATTGTGGTCGGATGATGGTGGTGGCTAAGCTTGAGGGAGCTTTATGGGTAGTGATGGTGTATAGCGAAGGGGGCAATTTACAGGGCAATTAAGGAGCTAGAAAGCTCCGTCGTGGTGTGGCGATGGAGGTGGTGGTGCTGATTTGGTGATTGGAGGTGAACGGTGGTCTGTTGGAGTTGGAGTGAGTGGCGAATTTGTGGGTTGTTCGAGGGAGTGAAGGGGCGAGCGAAGCTTCTAATTTGGAGAGGGCTTTTGGTCCATGGATGATAAGGAAGCTTCTCGTGGTGGTGGTAGGGCGTATGGTTGTCGATGGAGGCTGAGTGAAGCTTACTGGGGCTTCGATGATCATAATGAAGACGGAGGGGGAGACGGTGGTGGAATGGCGGTCAAATTGAGGAGCTGAGGGGATAGATCTATTCTAGGGAGAGAGAGGAAGAGAGAGAACCAAGTCTAAGGGACAAAGGAGCAGGGAGAGCCAAGGACGAAGATATATCTTCAGTGGGAGGAATGACAAGGAAGAAATAACGAGGAGGTTTCTGCTGTGACTGGTGAGAAGCGGATGAAGTTGAGGAAGAGATTGGGCCACTCGATTTGACTGTCAAGTGGCTGTAACGAAGGGGTCGATGAAGCTCCCCAGAGTCACAATGGAGGTAGCCAGAGGAAGAAGGGAAGAGCTATTTTTGGCCTAGACCTAACTAAGAAAGCAATTAAGACCTAGGGAAACTTTTATAGAGCTTGATTTCAAGCTCAAATAGGAAATTAGGTGCCCATGATTTGGATCTGGGGTCAAGATGTTCCCATGATTTCCTCAGATTCGTTAGGGCTTCTCACCAAAGATTCACGTCTCAAATCATGTTCAAATGATTCACCGAAGTGTGAACATCAATCCCACCAAATTTGGTGTTGGTTTGATGCTGTTTTGGGTTGGTCAAAGTCGGTGTTGCTTGGGTTGACTCATCAATGGCGGAAGGGACCCAAATGCAAGAAAGATGAGAAATTTAGTGGCCATTTGTAAGAAACTTGAAATCTAGGGGCTTGAGTGTATGGAATGGAGACTTTACGGACTAAATTGCAAACTAGGTCAAGATGGACTTTGATTGGGCTCAAATTTTGGTGTTAACCTAATTTGGACCCAAGGAACTTGATGGTGAACTTAGATTTGAGTTGTGACCATGTTTGATAGGGTAAATTGCACAGAACCCAAATCAGGGAAAATTCTCGTATGAAACTCTATTCTAGGTCAAAATGGGTTCACATGGTCAAACCAGAGGTATCAAGCCTCTTGGAATATTTTTATGTGAATTTTAGCAGATTTAGATTGATTTTATCCTTACCAGAACCTTCTCGATTCTAGTAGGGATGGTAATTAGCATTTTTAGTCCTATTTTGGTATTCGAAATGCATGAAACCTTGTTTCAGTCAGTGTAAGCCCACTTCTTGATCTTTAATGCTTAATTGACCTTGAATTAATCCCTCAGCAACCTCATGGTTAATCTACATTTGCGATGTGATGTTAAAACAACATAATTAATCTTATTTTATTATCTTTTTCTCAAAACATATTAGATTGGAATTGTGGTCCTCAGGCGATCATTTAGGAGCATTTATCTTTTGATTCCAACTAATTTAAGCTAGTTATGATGAGTGATGGAATTACCATCATTATCCTAAGCCTAATTAAAAATTGTAGTAAATTGGCCCTTAAGGATTCACTCAATTTAGGCTTGATACTTGCGTACTAAACTATTTTCAGCTGGCTTAAATTTCCTAGATTTATCCTAGTTTCTAGGTTGAGGGGCCATGTCAAACAACCAGGTGAGGGTTTATACAAGCCCCCAATGATTTTCCTAAGACATGCTTGGGCCCAATCCCACCCTTAACCAGCTTAGTTGGGTTAATTAAGGGAAGGACAATTAATTGTTGATTTTATGATATACTAGTTACCAACTCGTAGGTTTTTAAGGAGTCAACCTTAAGGGTTAGATTTTGTTTTATTGGGTGCAGACAAATTTCTGTCATCTCTTCCTCACTCTCCTCCCCCATTCTTCCATAAGTGTATGCATGGGTGACAATCCCAAAAGTCGCACTTGGAGGGACCATTTGATTCCACCCTACACACAAAAGACCTTCCTTCTTGCATCCTTCTTCTTCATCATAAGGAACAATGAAACATACTCAAAATAGGTCCAATAACAATTTTTCCTTCGCCTCTCACTAGCAACAAGCTAATCTGCAACTTGACATTCCAATCCCTATCTTGGAATATGAAATGCAACCTAATATTGAGTTGCCAAATAATCAAAATTAGAATCCCCTGCCTAATGTTCAAAATCCTTTACTTATGATGGTTAAGCAATTTTCTCAACTCCAGACCAATCAACGGTAATTGGCTAGGACCATTACAAACCTAGCCAACCAAAGGAAAAATCCATTACCCTTAAGGAGCTTGTCATCCCTCTGAAGGATTTCTATGATCCTTCCAACTATGAGGAAAGACCTGGGGTGGTTATTCCTGAGGGAGATTTTGAGATCAAATCAGCAATCCTAAACCTAATCAAACATTTTCATGGCCTACTTAAAGAAGACCCCTTTAGCTACTTAACGGAACTAACTTTCCTCGCTTAAACCACATGTTCCTGCAATGTGTGGGAAGATCTATGGCTAATGAGACTTTTTTCCCTTAACTCTAAAGGATAAGGCCACCTATTGGTTCAAGATTGTTGGTAGACCTATTACCACATGGCCTCAACTAAAAAGCGTATTTCAAAAAAAATTCTTTCTGATAGGTTGTATTAATGCCCTTCGACGATCTCTTACAACCTTCCAACAAAAATAAGGTGAATCTCTATATGAATCTTGGGAGAGATTTCAAGAACTTTTGAGAAGTCGCCCATATCATGAGGTGCTGCTTTGGTAACTTATGCAGATCTTCTATAATGGATTGGATGATCAATTAAGAAGTTTTGTTGATGCCTCATCTGGTGGCAATTTTTTAAATAAGGATGTTGAAAGTGCCTATCAGTTATTTGGGAAGATGAGTGAAAACTCCTTTAATCATGCTTCCATGAGCACCTTTGGTAGAAACACTAACCCGCAACTTGGTGTTCATGAGATAGGTACTTGTTCCAAGCGTGGGATAAGTACGTAAAAATACGTTTTTTGTTGTAGTATAAGCACATTAAAAACTCTTAAATTTATTTGAAGTCGGACTGGTAAAAATATGGAAATTGAATTTCAAAATGGAGTTCAAGTCATTCATAGGGAGATAGTCAGAATAATTGCTTTCCTAATGCTAAGAAACACATAAGCAGATTTGAGTATGAGATTACTGATGATAGATTTACGTGATAAGTAATTAACATTTTTTGTAGCATGCAAACTCGCTATCAATTTTAAAAAGATAATCGGATTGGGAGTTTGAGTCGAACATGGGAAGGCAAATAATAGGAAATCGTGTGTGCAAATGAAAGCAAATATGCACTAATACTAACTGAAATAATAGAGAGAGAGTAAGGGATAGAGATCATAAAAAATACTTTTATTGATACTAGAAAATGATTAAAACTAGAGTTTTGAGAGATAAACTAGATGTTATTCTACTAGAATGACTAGAACAGAGATAGAATGAAAGAAGATCCAGAGTGTAGTCACGGTGGTGGAGAGATCCGTTGACAAAGCCAGAGAGGATGCAAAGGAGGACTTCAGTAGAGGAATGGTAGAAGAGGGTGAACCTAAGGGGGAGGGATGGCCATGGTGGAGATTCAATGGGTTATACTTAGGAGGTGGTGGAAGAAGGTGGAGGATTTTCGGAGGAGGAAGAGATGGATCCAAGGGGGGGTGTGCCTAGTGTCTTTATAGGAAAGGTAGAGGCTTCCTATTGGTTGGTTTAGGTTGCCTAAGATCAAGGATTTGGATGGCCTAGATTAGATCTAAGGGGATGGCTAAGATAGGTAGGATAAGGACCTTTGGATCTAAAATGGAGGAGATCAGGTTTGGTTTTTGTTGGGATTGGATGGAGGTTGTTGCAACAGCCTTGTAGTATTTCCCTCACTTGTCATGAATTTTCTACCTTGTTCTATTTCGAATTTCAAATTGCATATAAAAGCAAAGTTGAAACCCTCAAAATTAGCTTTCCAGTGCAACTTGAATCACTCAATTTGGACTTAAAATACAAAAGTTATGGCTCAGGCTATTACAAATTTCGAGATTAGTAGTAAGATTTGGTTTAGATTTTGTTTTTCTAAGGGATAAGACCTATTTTTGGCCAGCCATATTGGGTCTAAATTTAAGGCTCATTGTCGGCCTCTAGGTTGGTTAATTAGGTTAGGTAATTAGGCTCTAGGCTAAGGTTAATTAGGTTCATAAATTACGCTAGACCTAGGGTTAATTAGGTTAAGGTCTAATTGATTCAACCCTCTTCCAAGTGAGCTCAATCTTGAATCTCCTATTTATAGGGCTCCAAATTGCTTCAAACATGATACTTGCCCATATCACACAAAAAACATCATAGTACTAGATATAAGTTTTGGTAAAATTACAGAAAAATCCAAACTTATGCAATATTTACAAAATGCACCTATATGACTAAACTGGCCTAACTAAATGCACTCTACCCTAGATTAGCATTAGTTAGGCATAATTAATGTAAATATATATAGTAATATCAATTAATACCACTAAAATGCAACTAGAACTGATAACATGCAACTATTATAAATACTAATAGAAAGCATACAACTTGAAGGTAAGTTGAAAAGGAATTACTGGAACTTTTATCTAATATGGTAAGAGTTTTGCACAGGAAGAACTAGTAGAATGATTCTATAAGGAGGAACTTAGAACTAGAAAAAAATAACTACAACTAGAACTAGACTAAGAGAAATGCAGAATAAGGGCTTCAAAGACAAAGTTCAAAGTGATGGCATAGATGTGGATGCGAAGGCGCACTTGCTGAGGTCACCAAAGGTGGTGTGGAAGAAGGACTAGTGTTCGCGCGAAATCGTCGTTGTTTAGGAAATACATTGTAGTATAGGACAAAAGAGCTCAAAACATTTAAATTTATAAACTTAGATTCAGAAAGTGGAGTCCCAGATCATTTGCAGGGAGCAAGGAGGCAATTTCAATTCATCAATCACAAAAAATATATGCAATTGAAATCAATAACACTCAGAATAATATTTCAATAAAATCAAAAGAACAATGCAAAAAGGTTGCATTAAAATGGTGATTTGAATCACCAAATTAACTGTTTTAGTTTAAGCTCACAACCACTTAAATATCTCAACAGTAAACCACAATTAATAATCAGGCACTTTAAATATCTCTATAGTAACCAGCAGAGGGCCTTAGATGATAGGCCAAAGGCTTTAGACGCCTTGACAGAAGAGGATCAAGGGCCTCACATAAATCTCACTAAGTATAGAGGAGGGGAAGGCTCAAATCCTGAGGCAGCAAAACCCATCCCTCTCTCTCTTAGATGTTCCTTCTTTCTTTCCAAGCTCAGAATTGGACCAGACTCGAGTATCAGCTAACTAGATCCACTACCTAGACCCGTGAGGCGTGAGCGTGGGCGAGGGCGTGGACGAGCACGTGGGTCACGCAACATGTGTAGGGGCATGGGGTAGGGACCTGACCCCAGTGTTCGAAGGCAATAAGGCCACGTCATTTTTTGCCTTTATGTGTTGTTGGAGGCGCTTCACTTTACAATGTGGGATTAAGTTCCCACGTCTTCTTCACACAGTTTTCAGTGCGTAATTCATGCTTTAAAAGTTAATTTAGTTGTAGTATAGCGCAAAAATATGTCTACAAATAAATTTATAAAACTGGTGAGTACTGGGTCATTCGTAGGGAGGCAATCACAATTTATGCAGAAGCTTTTTAATAGAACTTTTTCTAAATAGATATTTATATATGTATATATGTATAAGAATCAGATATATGCATTCAGAAGATCATAACTTTAATTTCAGTTAAACAGAGTTTTCATAATAGAGAATGCTACTAGAATTAAATAGATAGATAGAGAGAGAGAGAGATAAAAAGTGGCAGAGAGACGACGTCGCTTGTAGGATGCTTGTGGGAGGTGTGGCAACACCTCAGATCCAGAGTGCTGAGATGAAGGTCGAAACGGAGTTGTAGAGGGATAGAGAGTTGCAGAGACAGTGGAAGATATCTGGAGTTGATAGAAGGAGATGCTTCAACTAGGGGGGCTTTGGCCTTCTTTTATAGCTTTTATGGAGAACAAAAAGAGCATTTTAGCCCTTAATCTCGTGTAACAACTCCTGGGCAATCAAATCCGTCGATCAGAAGATTAACGGATCAGATCTGGCCTCAAAATAACCTCTAACGTGCCATCTACACGCGGATTCAATTTGGGCTCGACATGTGGCGCACTCTCATGTGGCGCACTCTCATGCGTCAGATCAGGATCGAACGGCTCTCGCTCCTTCGTGCGCTTCTCTTGTTTTCTTTGCGTGCCTGCTCGCCTCTTTTCCGCCCCTAATCATCAGCCATCCGATCTCACGATTGGATGGCTTTCGTCCACGCATGCCTCTCTTTCACATTTCAAAAATCACGTGGGATCACACGTTCGGCCAGGGCGCGCTCTAATCACGCCATGTGGTCGCGCATCCTCCCTTCGATCGCCATCCAATCGTGCAATTATGCCCGCGTGAGCGCTCCTTCAATTTCGTGCAGCGTTGCTCGAACTCACGTCTTGCACTCCCGCGTAAGCGCGTGAGCCAACGTGCTATGCAAGAGTTATGTTATATTTTCCTGTTTGTCTTTTGTCCTTATCTGACTGGATGGGCGACGTGGCGTGCTTGTGGCCATTGGATGAAGATCCAATGGCCCACAACGTGCAAGGGTGGCCTTCCTAGATGGGGCGGTGGTGAGGGAGTAGTTGTGATGGTGCCACGTGGCTCCATCATGGTCGTCCATCTTCTTTTCCTTGTATCTGGTGCTGTAGACCTTTGATCGAGTTGATTTTTTCGTCGTTGGACTACGATCGTCAATTTAGATTCATCCGTGCAATTGGATTCTTCATCTGAGTCTTGGATCTTTGCCTTTTGGCTTTATGATCTCTGTTCTTTTATGGACTATGCAAGATGCCCTAACTGTCTGATCAAGATGATTTTGGAAGCGTTGGACTCCCGTCGTCGTTTTGACCAGATCTATTCGGTCTGATCTGACATTCGCGGCTTTGGATCATCTGCGATAAAAATCATCTCTCATTGATACATAAAATGATGATATTATCTATATGACTAATAAACTAGATATTGTGCAAATTACGATGCCTATGAATGCATTATTCTTAAGTTATGCTAGAATCTAGCTTAATTTAGGTGATTTTGGTTGCATGATTGCTGTGTAATCACACAGCAGCTGCAGGAGGTGATGCCTCCAACTGAAGGTGAAGGAGAGTTTGGCAACTGCAATTGGATGCCTGGGAAGCTTCCTGGAACTGGGCCACACAACCTAGGAGTAGTGTCACAGATGAATGTGGCCAGAGAATTGCTACAGAGGTCGAAGAAGATGGTCGCAGTGGTGATGCTCTGGTGGGTACTTGAAATAGAGAATACGGCCTCGTCGGAGAAGATCAAAAGGATCGCCGGTGGACAGCGAGTGCATTGATGGTGGTGTCATGGAGTGAGGGTGCGTGTGGTGTCCTGATGAGGTCGAGGAAGTGGTGCGGTGAGGGTGGTGTTTGTGGAGGTGTAGCATGGCCAATCCCCTTAATTTCTTGAGGGGTTTTGGTGGGCGTGGAATGGTGAAGGTGTAGGGACCGGTGGCAGGCGATTTGGTGCAGTGGAGCAAGCATGCGTGCTCACCGGAGTGTGGCCGGAGAAGGGGACAGTGACGGTGTCAAGGTCGTGTGAGAGTGCAAATGTGGAGTTTAAGTGTGTGAGTTAGGTTAGGGGAAAGTGAGGAGTCAAAATAAGGAGGTTGTAGACAATGAGAGGGCGGAGGGGATGTCGGCTATGATTGGCCAGCGTCGAAGACGAAGGAAGCTCTGGGAGAGAAATGACGATGTTTGAAGGGGGAGGAAGCCCCTCGTAATTATGCCAAGGTGAGGACGACGGAGAGGAAGAAGAACTTTCTACCTATAGTACGTGGCAGCAGGCAAAGAGGCCAGAGGAGGAAGGTTGCTAGAGATGAGTCTGGAGTAGGCCGGAGGTAGAGGAAGGGTTGTTTTTAGCCAAAAACTCGCTAAGGAGTGAGGTCTTGCGATCGGGGACCTTTTAAAGGTCTTAAGGCTTTCTCCAAGCTTGGAAACAAGCTCGAAGAGCTTAAATTTTTAGGGAAAAACATCCTTGATCTTGAGGAGTTTGCACGAGCTCCTAGACGAGAATTGGGGTCCAAGACAAGGTTCAGACGATTAAGGATTCTCTTAAGATCATTCCTTCCAATTTTGGAAGGAATTGATCGAGAAATTAGGGAGAAATCCCATATTGAAGGTCGGTGTGCTTGGGTTCACACTGTTAATGGTGGTAGGAATCTTTTTGAAGAAAATGATGAGAAGTTAGGGGGTAAATGTAAATATTTCTAAAGGTAGGGGCTTAAGTGTGAAAAATAGAGTTTAAATGCATTAAAATGCAAACTAGGTCAAGATGGACTCTAATTGGGCCCAAATTTTGGTTCCAACCTAATTTAGACCCAAGGAATTTGATGGTAAGTCAAATTTCAGTTTCGACCAAGTTTGTTTGTTTAGAAACCTAAATTAGGGTAGAACTCTATTTGTGACTCTATTTAAGGTCAAAATAGGTTCCAAAGGTTAAATCAAGGATACCAAATCTCAACAAATATTTTTATATGAATTTTAGAAGATTTAGATGAATTTTATCCTGACCAAAACCTTTGTAATTTAAGCAGGTCTAAAATTAGGGTTTCGAATGGTGTATTAGTTCTCGAAATGCGTGAAACCCCATTTCTATCAGCATGGACCCATTTATTAGTATTTAATGCTCAAATGACCTTTAGTTAACCCTTGACAAACCTCGTGGTTATTCTATGTTCGTGATATGCTGTTAAAATTACAGAATTAACCCTACTTTCTTATTTTCTTCTCAAAATAGAATAATGTGGAGTTATAACCCTCAGATGGTTATGTAGGAGCATTTATCTTTCAAATCTGACTAAAAGTGGCCAGTTAGGGCCTATGATGGTGTTCCCATTAACTAGTTCTTGTAGGTGGAGGCCATTTGGAAGTAGGAAGACTGAGTAGGTGGGGGGGCTAGGTGCATTTATAGAAATCTAGGTGGCTTCCTATTGGTCAGTTTAGGTTACCTAGGATCACTCATTTGGATGGTCTAGATTAGATCCTAAGGGGCATAGGATCTAGCATGCAAGGTTGAGATTAAGGTGGCATTTTGTTGGATTTCTAAACAACCTAGGTGGCTAGCCATACGGTTGCTTTTAGGAGGTTTGGCCAACCACTTTAGGAAAGGATAAAGAGGGTAGGGAGGCAGCTAGGTTACATTTTAGGGTTTAAGATAGGTGGGGGCGGCTAGATAGGTTGCTAGGTTAGGATATGATCTAGGTTTTCCTAGGTTTTTGTTGGGATTTTAGGTGGATAAGATTGGGTTTTATAGAGGCCGTCCATTATAGGTATTAGGATAAGGTTTTGGTCAATCCTAAGGGGGTTTCTAGGCTAGGTAATTGGGTTCCTAAATTGGGTTAGGGTCTAGGTTAATTGGATCTCCAAATAGATCTGCTAACTAGGCTAGTCTTCCAAATGAGCTTAAATCAGAAAGTCCATTCCACCTTGCTTTGATCAACCTGAAATTTTGTACCTATGTATATAAAAATAAACACATTAAGGTACTAGATATAGTTGCAAGAAAAAAATCATAAAAGCCCAAATGTATGCATTATTTACAGAATGGCCTAAAATGCCTAATCTAACCTAATTGAATGCAATTTAACCCAAATTGCCCTTAGACTAACATTAGTTACACATTAATTAACATAAATAAATATGAAATTATCACACCCCCATGTGATTATGTAGTTAATTTAATTCTTCATTTCAAACATTCACGCTTGATTTGAATTGTTAGGGAACTACTAATAACATATTATTTTTGGAACTATGGCTTGTATTCAAGTAACAAGAAGATCTAAATATATAACACATTTATATATTGGTTTGTCCAAATTCTAGAAATCGTGTCTTTCCAATAAGCAATGGCATCTCCAACCAAATATATTAAATTTATAACTAACACATTATATAAGAGATGAAATCAAATATATTTATTTACAACTAACACATTTCTTAAATTTGAAAAAAAAAAAGAAATGTAAGGGGAGGGGCCAGGGGCCTGCAAGGGGGATGGGGACAAGGCGAAGGGTGGTGGGGGAACAGGGGGAGGTGGAGAAGTACGGGGGGAGGAGGATAGGGTGGAGGGGGTTGGGGTAGGGCGAAGGGGGGTAGAGTAGGACACAGTTGGAGGAGCCAGAGGGAGGAGGATAGGGTGGAGGGAGGTGAAGGGGAGGAGGAAGATAGGTCGGAAGGGGGTGGGGGGGAGGATGTGGACAGGGCGAGGGTGGGGGTGGCGTTGGTTAGAGGAGGGGAAGGTAAAGGGTCTAGTGGCGATGGTGCTAGTTGGAGGACAGGGAGGGGGGTTTCGCCAGTGGAGAGTGATGGGAACACCATCATGAGCCATAACTAGCTCATTTTGATCCAATTAAGTCAGTAAATGCTCCTACATAACTGCCAAAGAGCCATAAGTTATTGCATAACCATTCTGAGGGAAATACAAGAAAACATGGTTAAAACTGCAGTTTTACCATCATATCATGAATGCAGTACAATTATGGGTTATCCCAGGGGGTAATCAAGGGTCAAATGGTCCTAAAAGGCTAACAAGTGGGTTAGAATAGATAGAAAAGGGTTCACACGCGTTTTGAGAATTAAATGACTTTTGAAACCTTAAAAATAGACTTGCTTAATTAACTGAGGTTTTGATTAGGATAAAATTCACCTAAATCCTCTAAAATTCATAGAAAAATATTCTCTATGATTTGGAACCTTCAATTTGACCATCAGAACCTATGTTGACCCAAAATAGAGTCTCAGATTTACATTTGCCCTAATTTGGGTTTTTGCATAAATTACCTAGTCAAACTTAGTCAAAACCTAAATCTAACTTCACCATTTGATTCCTTGGATCTAAATTAGGTTTGTACCAAAATTTAGGCCCAATCTAAGATCATCTTGACCTAGTTTGCAATTTGGACCAGTCTGAGTCTTTTCTCTCACACACATGCCCTTAACTTTTGAAATCTTTATAAAAAGGCCCCTATCTTTGTCATCACTCTTTTCCAATAGGTCCCTCCACCATTATCATGGAGGAATCCTTCTCCGGCGACCTTTGATTGAAGAGAACTTCTTCTCTGTTCAATCAATCCCATCCAAAATTGGAAGGGAGATTTTTTTAGGAGTCCTCTTCCTTCTGAATCCATCCATAAGCTCCATAACCTTTCTAATATCTCATGCGAACGCATGAGAGATTTGGGTTTCCTTCTTCGGCAACAATTCCTAGCTTGGAATCTTGGCTTCCAAGCTCAAAACCCCCTCCTGAGCCTTATAAAAAGATCCCCAGGGCACGGTCGTGGAGGGCAGCTAGTTTTGAGGCCAAAAAGCTCTTCGTAACCCTACCTTCGGCCTCCTCTAACCTAGCTCCGGTGAGAATCTCCCTCCGTTGTCCTACGGCCTCCCAACGACCAAATTGGGAGCGTCTCCTTCCTCTCTGACTTCCTCCGCCTCTCGACAGCCAACTCAGAGGCGCCCTAGCACCTTCATCCTCGCCGTCTCCCTCATCGGGAAACCTTTCGTCCACAGCGTCGGCCAACCATAGTCGATGCCGCCCTACCTCTTTCATCCCTAATATTAGGTCCTATAACTCCTCCTTCCCTTCTACTTCCTCTTCCTTTCTTCTATCATTCAATTCGACCCTCGACACCGTCGTTCACCCTCATCTCCTCCATCTTCGGCGACCACCCATCTCACCACCACAGACCACCAATCAACTCGCCGACCACTGCACAACCTTCACCTCTCCACCCTCTTCAAAACCCCTCTTCCTATTCATCCTCTCGCCCACTCAAACTTGCTGTCGAATGACCCACTATTCTCCAACCTTCACCGCTTCCGATACATCACTCCATGCCTTGCCTCACCACGAAACCACCGCCACTACATTCGCCAACCTCCAACAAACCTCCTGAGCAAGTTTAATTTGGCCGTGAGGCTGTTTTTCATGTTTTTTAGATTTTGTTGAAGCTCCGCCCGTTGCCACTGTGTTCTTCAAGTTCATGCCTCGCACGCCCTAGGTTGCATCTTCAGGACGTGCGGTTTGGCTCAATGCATGCACCCAGGCTTTAGATTGGAGATACCAAGCACAAGAGCATGACCAATTGAACGAGGTTTCCCCTGCAGAGTCGCGAGCAAAGAAGGTGTGGGACCTTAGTCCCACATCGTTAGTTGATGAGCAGTTGCTGCTGCATAAATTGAAAAAGTGTCTGGGGCTTATCGCCTCAAACACTTGGGGGTGAGGTCCCCTGCTCACCCATTCACCTGCGCCTCGCCTGTGACCAGGCCCGCGATCCGACCATCTTAACTGGACTCCACTCCTCAGCTGCGACCATGCCCGCAACCCTGGACTCGGGTGTGCTCTAGGTCCGAAACCCAATAACTTGGTACTATTGGAGGCTCTGGGAGAGCGTGACCTAAGGAGAGAAAGAGAGGATTGTGTGTGGGGGGCAGGGGGGTTTTGCTTTGAGGAGGTATGGCTAACACTTAGCAAAAATTAAGGAACTTCCCCCTTTGTGTGAAGAAGAAGAAGAGCAGAGAAAGAAAAACAAGGAAGAAGAAGGGGAGCCGCACAGGAAGAGAGGTAGAAGAAGAAGAAGAGTAGAAGAATAGAAGGGCCAACAAAGAAGAAGAACAGAAGGTAGAAGAGAAAACAAGGCAGGAGAAGCAGAGCATAGAAAGAAAGAAAGAAGAAATAGAGGAAAAATCATAAAGGGGAGCTGTAGCAATGTTTTTTAAGACGTCTAATTTCTCTCTTGCCTTTGATTAAGATTTGAGTAATTATTCTATGTGTTAGGCTTATAATTGGTGATCCAAATCACCATTATTTTGTCTAGAATTCCTTTTACTCTTCATATACTCATATTCTACATTACAAATTAGATTTTAAGTAATTAATTATGCTCATTTATATTAATTATTGAGATTAGTGTGTGAATTTATATTTTCTCCCTGTGATCGAGCTTGGACTTTCATTCGAGTAATAAATTTATTTGTTTAGGTGTTATTTTGGCTATATTACAATGAAGCAATTTTCAAACACCAATTTATCGCTCCAACAGAGAGGAGGGGGCTTTGTCAGTGGAGAGGAGGGGGAGGTTGATGGCTTGAGGGGGAGTTGGAGGAGGCGAGGGTGGATGGGAGAAGGAGGAGGATCATCGATACCTTGAGGAGGAGAGCGGTGCGACAAGGAGGTCATGCGGTGTGGTGAGGAGGAAGTCGCACGGCATGTGGGTGGAGGAGGAGGAGATTGATAGGGTTGAGGGAGAAAGAAAGAGGAATGGCAACTATCAGGTGAAGGAGGGCCTAATACACCATAATTGGCGATGATTTTATACAACCATCGTCGAATCAATATAATAATTATTTCTCATGCACCAAATGCAAAATCCAAGACACTTTTAGCGATGGAAATTTAGTAACCATTCGCTAAACTATGCTGTGACGATTGTGTAACCGTTGCTTATGGAATGAAATTTCTCTCTCCTTACAATAAGAAGATGGCAGATCGATCGGGGTTTAGGTGACGGTTTAACATCGAATTCAGCGACGGTTTTAAAATCATCTCAAATAAAGCATCGCAAAATGCACCTTCTGTAGTACTGTAGCCTAGGACCTGGGTCCTAGTAGCAATGTTTTGTGGCTTTGTCGACCAACCCAAAGTTTCGAATTAAACTCGACTTTTCAGCTTTTGTGCAAATAGATAATTTACTCGTCAAGTGGTAAACCTTATTGAACTTCGAGTTTTCAACTAGACTAAGACCATCTCTTTGCCCTATTGGTCTATGTCTTCGGATTTGCCTTACTAAGAACTGGTAGCTTTCTCCCTACTCTTTTCTATGCCTAGGTCAACCTCTAAGGTATATCTCCTCGGCTAAATCTAAAAAGGTTTCTTGCTAGCTATTTCACTGATTTTAGAAGCACTCATGTAGATAAGAGATGAAAGGGATAATTTGTTTTGTTTTGTTTGCTTTTTGCTTTTTTCTTCTTTTTTTTTAAAACTTCCTCCAACTACTCATTTTTCTAGGTAGGTGGCTTCCCTAGTCTTGTTTAAGAGATCTCCTAAACAAAGGCATGAAAGGCTAAAACCGCAAGGCTGGGCTTGGCAATGTGGAGGCTCTCCTACTATAACATGCCAGCCATGCCTCAATCGAGGTCCTATTGACTACTTGGATTTTAATGGTAGGTTGACTAAAAGATGAGTTAGCACATATGTGCAAGTGTAGAGGACTCAATCTTCTCAAACTTTCAAACCAGAGGGTGGGAAGATAAGTCACTTATCACCCGATCGACTTAATATTTTGGCTTTTCAAATCTCGTCAATGACTTAGGAAACAAGTCCATATTTTTGTAAATACTCAAGATAATTCAGTTGATATATGACTTGAAGAGTCTAAGTGAAAATACTTTGTTCGTACTTTTCCTAAGATCGGTAAATCCTCAAAAGTGGATTTTTCAATTTTTTATAGCTCAAACTCTAAAAATGATGATTTTTTTTTTTTTGAAAATGATACTTTTCAAGAAGACTATTAATTCGAGGAAAACATTAATAACTAAAAATCTAGGGATAAATAAGAATAACCTTGAAAAATATTATCTACCCCCATGCCTATTTCATGCAATGTCCTCAATTCATGCAATAAACATAGCGAAAAATAGATTTTACCTGGAACTCGAGAGTTCTGAAAAATTGAGACTTGATCACCTCATACCTGAATGAAAATTTCAAAGTAAATGCAAAGCTACCTAAATCTGTTGGCTTGCTGTCTCCTAACAAGCGTTGAATTTTATGTCTACAGCTAGACCTAAACCTTTAAAATGATGAATCAATTAATAAAGAGGAGAGGGTCAAGAATAGAATAACATATAGATCTAGGAAGCTCAAAATTAGATGTCCACAAATGCGTATGAGTTGGTGGTGTAGCCCCATACCTAGGAGTCGAAT